>JAVMKO010000003.1:145246454-145966759 GCA_032164245.1 Sternotherus odoratus
CACAGGATGGCAGTTCAGAAAAGTTAATTTGAAGCTTCTCAAAAAGAAAGACAGCTCAGGGCCGGGTTCTGGATGGACTTTGTGACTTCTTTTGATTGAATTGCTGATATGACAGGCAAATCTTTTTACAATGTAAAACATGGGTCCAGACAGTCAATCAGTCTTTAGTATTGCACAAAAGCATTGGTAATGGACAGTCCCAAGGTGTGGCAAGGCTGTTCAGGATCCTTAGGTAATGTATTCTTTACCTGTGAGTAAGAAAAAAAACCCTAACACATTTCATTAATACTTGGCAGTGTTACAAACTTTACAACTGAGTGGGCATTTTAGCCCTCCCTCCCTCACACACACACACACACACACCCCAAAAGTACATATACATTGTTTTTATACAGTACTTTAGTTTTACTGTACATTACATACCACATACACTTTTATAATAAAAATAACTGAATTACAGAGCTTTGGAGTAACAGAACAGGACAAGCATACCAACAGTTGAGGAGGCCACTTGGTACAACCTCTGGTGTCCAATAGCTTTCTTCCCTCCCTCGCCCTCTGGCTAGAAATCTGGGGTAGCTAGAAGAATTCTATGTGCAATTTGAGGAGTGAGTTAACTTGTCATGTTAATGCTTCCAGAGTCTATTGGTATTTAATTTCAATTGAAAATTATTGTTCATATTGTTCTTAGCTAGTGAAATTATAGCAAGTATATTTAAACCTTAACATTGTTTAATAATAGTAAAAACAATTTTATATTACAAATTGAATAAACAAATATCTATATTTCAATTTTGAATTATATTGCCTTAATGTACAATTTATCACAAAACAGTTTTGGCCACATTGACAAACATTCTAAGACAAACATAGAACATAAAATACAATTCTTATTGTGCCAGTAAGTGCATAGTTTGTCAGCTGGCATCAGCTTTCTTTGATTTTTTCTGAAAAACAAAAAAAACCCTATCTCCACTCTTTTTCTAAGGGAATCAGTTATTTTCTTTTGTTTTCTAGGCAAACTAGGTTTCAGTTACTTTTTATCAATTAGGTAATTTGCATGAACACAGATGTTTTCTGGCTTGCTTTTTTGGATTTAAAGCTAGTCACAACTTAAAAGAATACAATTATCTCTACTAGAATCTTTACTTTCAACTCTTGCCTTTGAAACACACAGTGATCTGAAACACCACCACTGTAATCTCTTTGAGTTCAATGGGGCCCCAACCAATTAGCACCACATATATATTTACACTTTTAACAAATTTAACTAAACCATGCATAGCTGCATACTTGCAAGCTAATAAGCTCTGTGCTTGGATTACTTATCATAAGCATTTATTTATAGACATTTTAAAGACACTAAAACATTTTCTTATTTTCACTAAAATTATTTTTCTTTACTATTTTACCTTTGGGTCAATACTATTAGAATTTCGGTTTATTAGGGTTACTTTGTGGTTTTACTTTACAAAATCAAATTTTCTTTTCTCTCCTTGCCCTGAAGGGTCAAATCCTACTCCGTCTTGCTTAACAGAATTCCCTGCCTGATCTGAAAGGGGCCCTGAGCTACCAGCCATTAGCAAGTCAAGTAATCTGCATTTTCACAGACAGGAGCAAGCTTTTGGGGCTAGGTTTAAAAGGGATACCATTTATTTTTTACTAACAAGCTAGTTTTAAAGTTCTATTGTCCTTTCTTTACTCACTTCTGCTTTCACAGGGGATCAGATGTTAGGTTGCCCAAGAGATTACAAATCACATTCAAAGTGTCTAGACTCTAGAGGTGAGATTTGCACCATCTCTTTTAACTGAAGAATCAGCATGGAGACATTCCTCTTTGAACAACCTTGTCTCCCTAACGAGCTGGTGGTGCAGGGATGTATTCGTCCCCGGTGTAACTATCTGCGGATGCGGCCGGACCCACTGGGCGTCCCCAGGGGCATTCACGCTTAAAGTGACCGGGCTGTTTGCACTGAAAACAATTTCCTGGCTGCTGGAGTTGCCAGGACTCTTTCCTCTGAGCATTTTACTGAACTTTTCCACAGAAAAAACTATAGATCCATTTACTACAGACAATTTCAAGCTGTTAAGAGCTGAAACCTTTTTGATTAAATTACTTTTACACTTTAACTGCATCAAACTGCCTACCTGTTTTCCTTCAGGAACTTTCTTAGGCAACATTTTACCACTCACAGAAATCCTGTCCTTGCCCTCTTCACTTAGGGCTTGCTCCCAAGGAACAGTTTCCTGAGCAACAACAAATTCTTACTGGGATTTATTCACATTCATGATTATCCTTGGCTCATCAGACAGATTTCTACAAAATCCCCTTTTAGGCAAACTTACAAACTCACTGGACAAAGGGTTAGAGATATTCTTTTCCCCTGCAGTTACAAACTCAGAACTATTTTCTTTCTGAGCTTTAGCTGAATCCATAACTAACTCTGACACTACTGCACTTTTCTTAACTATCACAGGCTGAAAAACACCTTCTTCTGTCTGCTCCACAGACAAAGAAGATTCAGACACACATTTTCCTTCCCTAGACACACAGCTTGGGATTTTCCTTTTGGCCTATTGCCAAGTGATTGCCTCTCCCGAGGTTTGCCCCTCCATTTCCTCCTTATCCCTCTGCATAGACTCAGATCCTGAGTCCTGCAGATTACCCTCTGCTCCCTGGAGAGAGTTCCCCTGCGGAGAAGTAGTGGCAGGTGCAGTGGGGACCAACTGGCGGGTCAAAACATGCCGTGGTTTACACCCTTTATCGAAATAACATGGAGGTGGTTCACTCTCGGGAGAATACCTGACTGCCATAATCTTTAAAGATTTCCACAGCTCTGCTGCAGAGTTCAAACAAAATCAGTAACCTAACTGTCCCGGATGGTTTTTTTCGATCTGGCCCTCTACTCCTCTTTAAAGCAGCCTGCTCAAAAGAACCATACAAAGGCAACCTTTTCTCCAGGTTGGCCCATACCGCGGTATTCCCAGTCCAATTCCTTACACACAGCGTGTACAACTTCTTAGACATTCCTGTCTGTACTGGGAGTCTTTCTTCATAACACAACTCATTCATAATGCTCAAAAAAGCTCTGAAAAGGGACACTAGTCCCTTGACCCATGGTGTCTGACAGGAGCCCTCCAACTGGTGTTTACCCTACCGTCCAGTACATGACCCCTCAATATTGAATTGGCTGGGAAAAATCTCCCTTGGCGCCTGCCAATTCATATATGAGTGATCTGACCACTGGACAGGTACCGCACCAGAAGGAATCCCAGGACAAGCCCCCAAATTGTTAGGTAAAATAGCAAGTCCCACTCACCTCTCCAACACCCGAGTTTGTGCAGAGTTGGTATAGGGCTCACAAGCTGTCAGAGACCAAGTACACAGACACCAATTCGTTGATCAACGGGCTCACACTATTCTTAGCTCAAAAGCTTCAGAGTAAGTGTGGCAACTTTATTAGGGGTAAGCATCAATATTTATACACAGAAGTAAACAAAGTAATTAACAGGTCATAATGGACATGCATAATCAATCAAGATTCTGCTGGGTAAAACAGGTTAAAACCAGCCCTACATGGCTCAAGAAATGTAAATCCCAAAGACAAAGGGGAGATGGCTACTTAAGGGGAGGGGGGTGTGTCAGGAGCTGTTCGCAGGTCAGAGCTTTGATCAAAAGTTCAGACAGAGCCATCAAGTCTGGGTAAAGTTTAAACTCAACAAATATTTTTCTATTTTTCTTTTTACTATTACTTTGCCAATAAACATGAAAACCCAATGTTTTGATCATGGGTTGGCAACCTTTCAGAAGTGGTGTGCCGAGTCTTCATTTATTCATTCTAATTTAAGGTTCCACATGCCAGTAATACATTTGAATGTTTTTAGAAGGTCTCTTTCTAGAAGTCTATAATATATACCTAAACTATTAATGTATGTAAAGTAAATAAGGTTTTCAAAATGTTTAAGAAGCTTCATTTATAATTAAATTAAAATGCAGAGCCCCCAGCCTGGTGGCCAGGACCTGGGCAGTGAGAGTGCCACTGAAAATCAGCTTGCCTACGCCTGGTTTAGAAAAATGTTAAGAGTGTTTTCTGAAGCACTTTTAATGATTTCAAATCACTTCTCAAATTGTTTTGAGAACTCTGCTCCTATTTTACCCATTGTGTCTGAAGAGCACTGGCAGGGAATTTCAGTGAGGGGGAGGGATGGACAGCTTCAGCACACTTGGGGAGATGAGACTCACATTTGTTATTGCAAATAGCACTAACAATTATGTTGTTTACCATTGTTGTTTTATTAAAAAGGTTGTTTCTACCAGCCTTTTTTCTCTCCTTGGTGGAGGTGAAAATTACTTTGTTAGAGGCAATGAATAAAAAGGGGACAGCATCAAAGATGAAAAAATATTAGCATATTAATTACTAAAAGAATGTAAAACAATTTTGGGAATTCTCAGATAAGAGACAATGGGCAAAACTGTGCCTCACACCTTTATACTTCTCAAATTCTTGGGGCCAATATTTATAATTCTTACTTATAAATGGAGACAGGAAACCAAACTAAACCAAACCGATCTCTGCTGAGTACTCCAGTTCATTCCAGTGTCCAGTAAGGGGACTATTCAATTCAGTAGACAGAAACCAGAGTGGGAGTTAGCAGATCTGAGTTCATATTCTGCTTTCTCAATGATTCACTCTTTGTCCTTGAGCAAGTCACTTAGAGGTGCCGATAAAATTTGTTGCAATCCCAAGTAATTTAAATTTCTATTTATACTCAACCACCACCTTGTTAGCCGAGCTTGAAAACTAAAAGTCCCATAAACAAAAGACAGCATGAAATCATGCATGCAAACAGTTTATTACACAAAGAATATTAAAGGACTTTCCACACTTTAAGACCATTATCACCAAAGTCATCAAATGTAAATAGATACTTGAAAGGGAACACAAGGAAGAAGAAAACTTACAATGTGATGCAAGAACATTAATCATAAGCATCATATATTTCTCTGAATATATCATAAATCCTGCTTCTCCACATTAAGCAGAGATGCATTGGATTGAAAGATTTTTTTTGTATCAGTGTGAAAGAAAGTTAGTCCCACCCATGAGATCATTGATACCACTGGTTAAATCACATTTTCTCATTTGTTCTTAATCCAAAATTCATCAGAAAGTAGCAGATCCACTTGAGGCCTGCCTGTTATAAGTGTGAAGGGTGCCTTGCCTGGGTTGGGCTATGTTATCTAACACAGTGTGCCTTGCCTGGGTGGGGTTTGTTATCTGAGACAGGTAACGTAGGAGTTTCCCTGCCATGGGGGAGGGAGGAGCCTCGAGCCCATGAAGAAGGGAGGAGCAAAACAGTCAGTTCCATCTTGGCTGGTCTCCAGGGAGGAGGCCAGGCCCAGAGAGCTCCATCTTGTCTGGTCTCCAGGGAGGAGGCCAGGGCCAGGAGAGTTCCATCTTGGCTGCACATGAGGCAGGAGGCTTGCCAAGGTAGCTGGCAAGGGTTCTAGACCATCTTTGGCTATAAAGATGGCTCTACCTTTTTTTGATACTTCTACTTAGCTGATGTAAGTAATTTTGATTCTTTTATTAAGCCGTGCCTTTGGGGTGTTCTTTGCCTTTCAGACCAAAGTGGGGAATCCCAAATGTAAAGTGTCTGTATTTCTGCTTTAACCTTTTTCTTTATTAAATTTTCTAGTTATAAAACCGTCTGGTTTATTTCCCTTAGGGTTTTTCTCTGCTTCCAGTCTGGGAAGGGGGAAGGGAAGGGAATAGGAACTAGGGCAGCTAGGGGCCTAGCTGGAGTGTGAAGACTGTCTCTCCTTACCGTCGGGTTAGACGGAGGAGGGAGGAAGCAGTCTTCAGGGGTCTGCCTCTCAGGTACAGAGAGACAGGGGTGGGGGAAGTCTGCCTTCAGCCGGGGAGGGTGAAGGACAGAAAGCAGCCTCCAGGTATCTGACTTTGAATCCCAGGAAGGGGTACAAGGTTAGGGTCTGGCTCTCAGGTTGAGAGAGACAGGGTTAAGGGAAGTCTGCATTCAGCTGGTCAGGGTGAAGGGAAGCAGTTTTCCGGTGTTTGACTTTAAAACCCAGGGAGGGGGGACAAAGTCAGGGTTGGGGGAATATCGGGGGCCCCTCCAAGGTTTTGGAAGTATACCCGATTGGTGGCAGCGATTGGTGACCCCAAGTACCACAACTGGCAAGGTGGGGGTGTGGGGGGAAAAGGACTTGTTGGTCTGGCATAGAAGAGGCCCAGCCTTTGTACTCAAGAGCATAAGGGCTGGGGGAACCTTACATGGTTGGCTAGCGGTGGGATGAACCTCAAAAATAGCTTGGCTACGAAGCAAGGATTTTTGGCTTAGTAAAGTTTGTGTCTGTGAGCAGGCTAAAGTGCTCGGTTTAGAAAGTGTCTCTGTGAGGCTTGGTTGTAGAGAGCAAGCAGGCTTTGTCTGTGAGGTGCAAAAAGCTCAGAACAGGCTGGTTGTAAGGTGAATTCAGAAAAGCAAATTGTCTCTGAGCTGGACAGCAGAGTTGGAGACAAAAGGCTTGGAAAAAAGCATTGGGATGGTAATTAAGAGCCATCAAGCAGGTCAGCCAGAGCCATTGAGAAGTGGAGGAACCAGTCTGGAAGCACGATTCTCTGTCTATGGTTACCCCAGGTCAGGGGAATGTTGTATTAAGGGAATACAGGTAATTAATTGACTGGGAGTCAAAGGCCAGAGATTCCAGAGGAGTGGCAAGAAATTCAGTAAAGAAATAATTTTGTTTCTTGGTTAGTTGGTAGCTGTTGTTATTTACAAAGAGAGAGAGGTTGCTTTTTGTGAATGCTAAGTAACCCCAAACTCAGGTAACAAATTCCTGAGGGAGGGGGGGTTTAGTCAGCAGAGGGGAGATAGTGCCATTTCCTGGGGAAGGAGAATATAGCGCCCTCACCTGGAGAAAGAAAAATAGCACTTTTTTTTCAAAATCAGGGAATAGCGCCCTCTGCTGGGGAAAGGGAAAATAGCGCCCTCTCTTGTCTGAAAAGGAAAGTTGCACCCTACATTTTTGTGTGTGGTACTGAGCTTATACAGATTCAAATTATTATTCTAGCTGTAGAATAATTGCAGAAAAGCTAAAATGACAAAACATAAAACCCAAAAGGATATAGACGACTTCTTACTCCAAGCAGCGGAGAGAGAAAGAAAACATCGGTAAAAAATGAAGGCCAGAGAACAGGAAGAAGAAATAGCAATAGCTGCACATCAAAGGGAGATGGAAAAGCTAAACGCTAAGCTAAAGGAACTGCAGGTTAAGTGGGAAAACAACCAACCCACTCTAAACCTGGCACAACCTAAGCAAGCTTGCACCCCTGTATCTGTTCCTGAACCTTCCGTCAGGGGGCCAGCGGTGTTGCCAGAAACCCTGACC
The DNA here is from genome assembly GCA_032164245.1 of Sternotherus odoratus. Lineage (NCBI taxonomy): Eukaryota > Metazoa > Chordata > Testudines > Kinosternidae > Sternotherus > Sternotherus odoratus. The sequence goes on from JAVMKO010000003.1 coordinate 145,253,866, forward strand.
GAGGTAGTGGAGCCGGATACCCTGCCAACGACTCAACCAGCCGTGGAGGATCCAGCTCCAGAGACCCCACCAAAGCCAGTCCCGGGACTGGAACTGGTGAAGGAACCAACCCCAGAACCATTGCCTGCACTGGGCCCAGCGCTGGCAACCCCATCTACCCCAACACCCGAGGGTAGCCTCGAACCTGCATCAACAGCAGCAGCTAAACCGACCCAAGAGGCTCCGCCAGAGCCTGAGGTAGAACATGGTGGACCGGCAGAGAGCGGTCCACCGCCAACGGAACCAACCCCAATCACCCGCATCACTTCCCAAAAAACCCAACCCAAGTCCACAACCCAGTGAGGAACTGAGGTCTCCAGTGTCAAGAGAACAGTTCCAGGCCGAACAGGAAGCAGATAAAAGTCTCCAGGAAGTTTGGGCGGCGGCATGGAGTGACTAACCACCTCTCAGCGCTACAAATCGATCCCGGTTTGTGGTCGAAGAGGGACTTTTGTACAGGGAGGCTCTGTCTACGGAACACCCGAAAGACTGGCAGCCTCAGAGACAGTTGGTCGTTCCAACTAAGTACAGGGCAAAGCTCCTAAGCTTAGCCCATGATCACCCTAGTGGTCATGCCGGGATAAACAGAACCAAGGACCGTGTGGGGAAGTCTTTCCACTGGAAGGAGATGGGCAAGGACATTGCTCAGTATGCCCAATCCTGTGGGGTGTGCCAAGGGATGGACAAACCCCAAGATCAGGTGAAGGCCCCTCTCCAGCCACTCCCCATAATTGAGGTTCCATTTCAGCAAGTAGCTGTGGATATCCTGGGTCCTTTTCCAAAGGGGACACCCAGGGGAAAGCAGTACATACCGACTTTCATGGACTTTGCTACCCAAGGGCCGGAGGCCGTAGCTCTAAGCAACAGGGCTGCGAGCGTGTGCCAGGCATTAACCGACATTTTTGCCAGGGTAGGGTGGCCAGAAAACTTCCTCACAGATTCAGGAACCAATTTCCTGGCCGGGACTATGAAAAATCTGTGGGAGGCTCATGGGGTGAGCCACTTGGTTGCCACCCCTTACCACCATCAACCTGATGGCGTGGGGGAAAAGTTTAATGAAACTTTGAGGGCCCCAGATTTTGACCAACCGTTCCTAGTAACCACAGATGCCTCTGATCGTGGTGTGGGAGCAGTGTTAAGGCAAAAAGAACCCGACCAGCAGTTGCAAGCGGTCGTGTTTCTCAGCAAGAAACTTCTTCATTGGAGTTTAGCTCTCCAAAATTTTGATTTTGGAATGTGGAAACCTTCTATTAGTTTGACTGTAACTAGTAGTATGCCTTGCCTGGGTTGGGCTATGTTATCTAACACAGTGTGCCTTGCCTGGGTGGGGTTTGTTATCTGAGACAGGTAACATAGGAGTTTCCCTGCCATGGGGGAGGGAGGAGCCTCGAGCCCATGAAGAAGGGAGGAGCAAAACAGTCAGTTCCATCTTGGCTGGTCTCCAGGGAGGAGGCCAGGCCCAGAGAGCTCCATCTTGTCTGGTCTCCAGGGAGGAGGCCAGGGCCAGGAGAGTTCCATCTTGGCTGCACATGAGGCAGGAGGCTTGCCAAGGTAGCTGGCAAGGGTTCTAGACCATCTTTGGCTATAAAGATGGCTCTACCTTTTTTTGATACTTCTACTTAGCTGATGTAAGTAATTTTGATTCTTTTATTAAGCCGTGCCTTTGGGGTGTTCTTTGCCTTTCAGACCAAAGTGGGGAACCCCAAATGTAAAGTGTCTGTATTTCTGCTTTAATCTTTTTCTTTATTAAATTTTCTAGTTATAAAACCGTCTGGTTTATTTCCCTTAGGGTTTTTCTCTGCTTCCAGTCTGGGAAGGGGGAAGGGAAGGGAATAGGAACCAGGGCAGCTAGGGGCCTAGCTGGAGTGTGAAGACTGTCTCTCCTTACCGTCAGGTTAGACGGGGGAGGGAGGAAGCAGTTTTCAGGTGTCTGCCTCTCAGGTACAGAGAGACAGGGGTGGGGGAAGTCTGCCTTCAGCCGGGGAGGGTGAAGGACAGAAAGCAGCCTCCAGGTATCTGATTTTGAATCCCAGGAAGGGGTACAAGGTTAGGGTCTGACTCTCAGGTTGAGAGAGACAGGGTTAAGGGAAGTCTGCCTTCAGCTGGTCAGGGTGAAGGGAAGCAGTTTTCCGGTGTTTGACTTTAAAACCCAGGGAGGGGGGACAAAGTCAGGGTTAGGGGAATATTGGGGGCCCCTCCAAGGTTTTGGAAGTATACCCGATTGGTGGCAGCGATTGGTGACCCCAAGAACCCCAACTGGCAAGGTGTGGGGTGTGGGGGGAAAAGGACTTGTTGGTCTGGCATAGAAGAGGCCCAGCCTTTGTACTCAAGAGCATAGAGGCTGGACGGTACCCCCTCTTACATGGTGTGGAGCTCTCTGGCCCTGGCCTCCTCCCTGGAGACCAGCCAAGATGGAACTGACTGTTTTGCTCCTCCCTTCTTCATGGGCTCGAGGCTCCTCCCTCCCCTATGGCAGGGAAACTCCTACCTTACCTGTCTCAAATAACAAACCCCACCCAGGCAAGGCACATTGTGTTAGATAACATAGCCCAACCCAGGTAAGGCACCCTTCACACTTATAACACTGCCCCATTTCTTTTATATTCTTGAACTGGGTTTGGGGCTCCCATCTGGAGGAAAGATGAATCCAAACTGTTCTTTGAATAACAGAAAGAGTCTCACTCTTCTTTCTAACAGCTACAATATTTTAGCTTAAAAGTTTTTGTTTTTTAAAATCATTGTATTTCCAAACTTAAAGGCGGGAAGTGTTACTTTTACAAGCATTTTAGGAGACATAAATAGCATAAAGACAGGATACTTTATATATGTTAAAGAGTCTACTAAAACAAGAATACAGAATAAAATATATACAGTGTGAAGAAACCACAAATAATACCCTAAATTCTTCAATATAGGTAGTCAGAAGTAATATATTGTATCTACAAAAAAAAGAACAGGAGTACTTGTGGTGCCTTAGAGACTAACAAATTTATTTAATCTTAAGCTTTCGTAGGCTATAGTCCACTTCATCGAATGCATAGAATGGAACATGTAGTAGGAAGATATGTATAGACATATAGAAAACATGAAAAGGTAGAAGTTGCCATACCAAGTCTAAGAGGCTATTAATCAGCAGGAGAAAAAAACAACCGTTTGTAGTGATTGATAATCAAGATGGCCCATGTCACTACAAAAGTTGATTATAATATTTCATATTTTATTCTGACACAGTAAACCTTTGCTTTTTTTTTGTATTCAGTTTTACATATACATGACTGCTGGTGTTAGCTCCTATTCATGTGTCACTAATTTTAAACTAAAACAGTAAAATTTTATACCAGTAAAAATTCATGAGCATAAGTCTCAAGATTTAATGTAATGCAGAAATGAAAAAAACAAAAACAAAAGAAAAACGGACAAACAAGATACAGTAAACCCTCGATTTAACGGACCTCGATTTAACGGACTTCGGATGCAACGGACAAAATTTCTGAGCAAGTCTGATGCATTCCTGATCCATTTCTGGCGGGCTGGCTGCCGGCTCCCGGCTGCCGCCCGGGTCCACGCAGCGGGCTGGCTGGCTCCCGGCTGCCGCCCGGGTCCCGGCAGCGGGTGGACTGCGGAGCTGTCGCGCCGACCCTGTGGCGGGCGGGCTGCTGCTCCGACAGCTCATTTTTTTTTATTATTAAATAACGGACTTTTTGATTTAACGGACACCCCCTCGCCCGAATTAGTCTGTTAAATGGAGGTTTTACTATACATTCATTTTCAATTAAAGGGATTAAGGAGATTTAGGTTTGAAAACACCTTGCTGGATGTTTTACACTAAAGCCAATTACTGTCTAAGATTACAAATTGATTCCTTCTTTGTCACTGAGCTCTTAAAAATTCTCCCTTAGTATTTGCTGAGATTAGCTGGCTATTCTGAATGGCCTCCAACTTCATGAATATCCTTAATAACTCAGGAGGAGTCTCTCTCACCAGAAAAGACAACTGAGAAAATTAATGCTAAATTCTATATATATAGCTGATAAATCCATAGACATATCTAGCTTTGGATCCAGAATCAATTGCATTGGAAGTATATCAATATTGAACACATTTTAGACCATTTTTTGTTTTGTTTTATGTACTGTGTTGAACACAGAACCTTTACATTTAATTTTGACTTTATCCCAAGAGAATCTATATTTAGTAAAAGGTTTGACATTAAGGAATATGCCATTAAATTGAATGGATCTAATAATAAATTAAATGTTAATAAGTTAAATGACAGCTTGTTTTACTAAGCGTAGTCACATTGATTCTGATGGGTCTACTTTAATAAATGAAACAAATTGTCCAGGATTTTATAAGAGGGCTATTCCTTATGCTTCCCCTCATCAGCAACTTTCCCCTGGATCTCTTTGCTGTTGTTGTTTGTTGCACTTCCATGAGAATTATTCTATATGGAATTTCACACATACAACAGAAATAAAATATTTATTTTAAAAAGCCCATTCATTTCACTACAAAGGAAGTATCAGAGGGGTAGCCATGTCAGTCTGGATCTGCAAAAGCAACAAAATCTTGTAGCACCTTATAGACTAACAGATTTTAGGGATCATGAGCTTTCGTGGACTAAGACCACTTGGGTCTTAGCCCACGAAAGCTCATGATCCCTAAAATCTGTTAGTCTATAAGGTGCTACTTGTAGTACTCTTTGTCGCTACTACAAAGGAAAAGTGTCATTTTGAATTACTTTTACTTATATCTCAGACTTATTATTTGACAGGATCTGAAACGAAATAAAAAACTACAAAGATGTTTAGTTTTAAAAGCATTTAATGACATAGCATATATTTAACAGATAGGGTAAAAGTCTTAGAGATACAGTTCCATACAACTGAAAGCCAGTTCCAGTACTATTTTGACTACAGGCCCAGTCATTGAAAGTTCATTCCTATTAAATGTATTTTTTGATTGTGCAGTAAGATTAATTTTTTTTCATTACTGTAGTTACAGTGAGAGAGAAATGCACACTATGTATCAAATAGCAAGGTAATGTAGCAAAATTATAACACACAGTGCTGTAGCTGACAAGCAAGTAACCATTTGAGTAACATTACTTTTTTCCCCCCCGGTAAATGCTTCAGTTCCACTTTTACACTTATCAATGATTTTAAAGTGTTTATTATACATCTAGTCTTAATATACTTTGTACTAGTATTATCTGAAACATACAATATAATGTATTTCAGCCAAAAAAAATATGAAATTTCAGATATTTAAAACTGTATCAGTATGCTAAATCCTTCTTGTATACCAACATTCTTAACTGTTGTACTTGAGCAGAAAAGCTTCACATTGTATTAATAACTGATTCCAAGATACAAATGGTTTGTCCTTACATTAATGCATATCGGCACTCTGTTACAGCAAAGATAATACACTATTATTTTAATAAGGGTTAGACTTGTAATGGGAGGCTCTGTTAGTCAAGACTCAGAATAACAATCTTAAATGGAAGTGAACAGGTTTGAAAATGTGTACATTTGTTTTTGATGTGCTCAGTAAATTTGTAAGCACCGCTGTCTTGCATACCAATAGCACAGGATGTGGGTTCTTTTCCAAGACAGCCTCAAAAAATTGAGGAACAGTTTAAATATTAAGATCTAATCTACATTAATTCCATTAAAAAAAGAAAAACAAAACCTGGTCCTCCCTCTCATACAGAAGCTGCCCAATGCACCTCAGACATTTGTAATGGGTTTTTTTAATGCTCTATAAATAATACAAATTAAATCATATTGAGGAACATTAGGCACAGAGAGTAATGTATTGGTTTTGAGCTCGCATGCTGGAATTCCACTGGAAAGGTCAGAAGTGCAGTATGTGGAGATAGAATTCACTTCTTTTTGCCAAAAAGGCTGAATCTCTTTTCTTTGTCTTTCTCTTTGTCTTTCTCCCGCTTGCCAGGACTGGATTCGCTGGTTATTGTAACACTGGCTGGCAGGGTTTGGGCACGACTAGAAGCTGGAGTGCTTTGTGTGCTTGGAGACACTTCGATTTTGTCAGAGGAGATAGCTGATGTGATGGCCTGAATCCATGTGTTCATTTCCTCCTTCAACAAACATCAAAGTTAAAATGTAGGAATCAACACGTCAGCTCATACTGTTTTCTTTCATTCAAACAATTTTTCAAAAATTAAAGAGAACGTGATCTCAAGTCATAATTTAGCATCAATTTTTCAACTAGGCCTTTATTCAGCTGCCATTCATGTGCCATGCACTTGCTCTTTGAAGATGCAAAAAATTATGTGTGTGCTTTAAAAAACAACAACAACAAAAACTCCCGCTCCCCCAAACTAACCCCTGCGTGGATACCGGTATTAGAACTTGCACCTTGAAAGTCCCACTGTCTTTGAAGGAGCAAATTCCAACATCACTTGCGGACCTGCATGCACAACTGAAGAGAGAGGCTGGGAATGCACCCCTTAATATCTAAACCATTTCCCTTTTCTTCGCATATGTCAGTATACCAGAATGTGACAGCAATACCATTAAAACCAACAAACAAAGAAACAAACAAACTGATAGAAACTTACATCATCTTTGGCTTGAAAGAGGTACTCATTGCCATCAGTTAATCTGCAATTAAAAACAAACACCACATACATTAGCCTAATAATACGCAGGTCCAAATCCTGCTTAATTTTTTCAAGCAATTAATCCTATTGAGGTAAATGGGACTATATGGCAGAGTGTAACACAACCTTGTAATAAGCAGTATTTTCCATGCACCTGTAATCACCTGGCCTGCACTCTGCTCACTAATCCATGTTCCTTGGAATCATTTCCAACATTTGTAATTCTGAGAAGCTGTCATTTAAAAACAAAAACAACCTGTCCTGAAGTGCAGGATGGGCAATATTCAATCCTGGGCTAGCGTCAGCTTTAAGGTTCTCATGATCCACTGGGGTTATAAATGGGCACACTATACCAAGAGATATTGAAATTTGTTTTTATTTTACATATAAAAAAACCTACCCTAGGTATAATTTAGAGGTTTAAACACATAATATTTTTATTTACCTGTACTGAATACAGCTGGGACTAATGGGAATTAAAGGGATACCAAAACCAGTCCCAACAGAATTTTTTAAAAAAACCTTCAAAAACATTTCTAAGGTATTTTTCTGTACAGAATATGTGGCACTGTCCTGCTATATAAAGACTCTACTGGCACACACTTGTGATGACCTGCATGACTGTTTGCAGTCTTATAATGTACAAGAATAAAAATAAATAAATAATGCGGCCATCTCATATAATTAAGCATTGTGATGTATTCTCTGCCTTTTAGCTGGTGTAAATTGGCTGCACCTGTTTTCAAAGGGCTGAGACATTTTTCAGGCAATGAAGACTCAAATGCATAAACTGATTATTATAGTTTTCTGCGGATTAGCATCTCCGACAATTCTGATATGTATAGGTTATTCCCTTCCTGTCTGCAGTTTCCGGAGGCATTTCAAAGGTAAAGCACAGCCTATGCTAGCCATGTCCCCTTCCTGTTTCATGGATAGGAACCACCCATGGACAAAGTCCCATATCAAGTGCCTCTAGGCCTCTCTCCTGAATAAATGGAGCCATTCACCACAACACATCCAAGATCTTTTCTTGGTTTCAAACCAGGTGCTCAACAATCCCGCAGAATGTCTGCAAGTACTCACAACTGATGTCAGCCTGGTGTGATGGGGAGTGCATCAGGAGCACAGAACAGTGCCAGGAACCTCAGGAAAAGGAACCAGAGCATCAACCTGTTGGAGCTCAGAGCTGTCAAGCTAGTCCCACTGTGGTTCCTGAACTACCTAGAGGATGAATGTGTTCTGGTCCAGTCAGACAACATGACCATTGTGGTGTACATTAGCAATCAAGAGTATAACCCTACATTCAGCAGCAATGGAGACAATGAAATGGGCAGAGAGAATTCTCCGTTCCATAAACGCAATATATGTAAAAAGAGAGTTGAACCAAAAGAGAGACTGACCCAACAGATGCACAATCAACAACTAAATATTCAAATCAGAATGCCTTCACTGTGATTTTGCACACGTTTGGTCTTCTGGAAGTTGACCTGTTCGCCAGTCACAAAAACAAAATGAGACTGAAGTATTTCACCTGGGAAGCAGATCCAAATGGAGATGGGTGCTCCTTCACAAGGCCTGATACATGCATTTGCGCCCTTTCCACTTCTAGGAACGGGCATCCAGAAGATAAGGCGAGAGGAAGCAAAGGTGATAGTCCTCACTCTGCACTGAGTAAGCAAACCATGGTTCTCCAATCTGACAGAACTGAAATTGGTACTACCAGTAACCAGTGGGCCCAGACATCCTTTACTAAAGCCCATTCCTCCATCCAGACCCAGAAAGTCTACGGCTGACTGCCTAATTAATGAGAGGGGAAACATTAACTGAGCTATGATTATCCTCCAAAGTGACTGGAACTCTACAATCCTCCAGGTTAGCTTCAACACAAAGGATCTACTCCATCTGGATAGGTTCAGCTTGTGGAGGCAAGAGTACAACAAAAATGCCAAGGATCCTGCTATCCCAGTTATTATGGATTTTCTTCAGGAAGGCATAGACAACAGATACAGCCCAGCACCATAGCACACCAGGTGTCAGCTTTAAGTAGTATTCAAGCCACAAGATTCTCTGGTTCCTTGACAAAAACAATGTATGCAGAATTGTCAGAGCAGTGAGACTGGCTAAACTTGTGGTCAGACCAATCGTTCCTAAGTAGGACCACTGGTACTAAAAGCCTTAACCACACACCCTTGAGCCACTGACATCAATATATTCATTCTATCTATCCATCTGTGATGGGGCTGGCCAGGCAGGGACAGGCCTGTGGCATTGACAGCGGAAGTCCGCCGCCCCCCTCCCCCAGCAGGACTGGGCATGCTCCAAATGCTCAGGTAGTATAAAAGGAGGGAGCTCAGCTCATTCTGGGCTGGCAGCTGAAAGAGGAGGACGTGCCTGGGACGCTCCTGCAGAGGACCAGCCACAGCCCCTGAAGGTGCCAGGATCTGAGGTTTTCCCAAGTCTGCTTGAAAGCCAGAGGAGGCGACTGACCCGACAGCTCGCGGTGGAGCCAAAGACGTGTGGGAGACCCCAGCGGCGAGTCTGGTAGGAAGTGACCCAGGGAGGGTGGTGGAGTGGTACCTCCCCCATCTGTGAAACCTCAGCGTGTTTTGGTTGGACCCCCCCCAAGGTCGGGGCCTGGTGGAGTCGGGTGGGCCCGGGACCTTCTACCTAGGCCACAGCACCCCTAGGTGAGCGACCCTCCTCTATAGACTTGGGCCGCTAGGCCACATTGCCCTGCAACCTGGGCGATGCTATGGACTCTGGCCGTTAGGCCGTGCTGCCCTGCAACCCGGGGTGACACTATGGACTCTGGTTGTTAGACCATGCTGCCCTGCAACCTGGGGCGACTCTATGGACTATGGCCATTAGGCCGTGCTGCCCTGTAACAAGGGCCGCTCTATAGACTCTGGCCATTAGGCCTCACTGCTCTGCGACAAGGGCTGCCCTTGCGATTCGGCCTCACTGCCCTGCAACAAGGGTTGCTCTAAAGATTCCGGCAATTTGGCCTCACTGCCCTGCAACAAGGGCTGCTCTATAGACTAGGTCGCGCTGCCCCGACCCGGGGACGTAAACCCTGACACCATCATAAGCTGTTTTCTGTTCATCATAATGTCTGCTATATGAATTTCTGAACTGGCAGATTTATCTATGCAGGAACCCTGCTGTGTGTTGCTTTATGACAGGACAGTGCTAAGAATCCAAGAATAATTCTTGCTTAAAGTGCATCCTTCCATGCCTCAGAGAAAATCATTCTCCCTTCATTCTGTCCAAACCCACAGCACCGAACAGAAAAGTTATCACACACTTTAGAAAGAGCACTGAAGATCTAGATCAAGCACACGGAATCAACAGAAGATGAAGGTAGACAAACAAGGAGCCCCATCTGAAGTGCCGAGGGCTCACGCTACTCAAGCTATCACTAGCTAAATGGATCAAGCTATAGAGCAGGGGTCTCCAAACTTTTCAGCCCGAGGGCCGCATTAGCTATCAAATAGCAGTTCGGGGGCCGACAACACACTCGAGGTCCAAATAAAAAAGAATCAAAACATGGATGTTGTTTTTAATTATTTATTTAATATTATTTTATTCAGTTATTATTTAATAACACATTGATACACTACACCTGAACACTACACATGAACACATGAACACTACACATGAACACCACACATGAACACCTGTTCACTACACATGAACACCACACATGAACACCTGTTCACTACACATGAACACTACACATGAACACCTGTTCACTACACATGAACACTACACATGAACACCACACATGAACACCTGTTCACTACACATGAACATTACACATGAACACTACACATGAACACCTGTTCACTACACATGAACATTACACATGAACACTACACATGAACACCTGTTCACTACACATGAACATTACACATGAACACTACACATGAACACCTGTTCACTACACATGAACATTACACATGAACACTACACATCAACCCCCCAACTGACCCACCCAGCCAGGTCTCTCCCCCCAAAACCTCCTTTCCTCCAACCCCCCTCCCCCAAATGACCCACCCAGCCAGGTCTCTCACCCCAAAACCTCCTTCCCTCCCACCCACCCCCCAACTGACCCACCCAGCCAGGTCTCTCACCCCAAAACCTCCTTTCCTCCAACCCCCCTCCCCCAAATGACCCACCCAGCCAGGTCTCTCACCCCAAAACCTCCTTCCCTCCAACCCCCCCCCCAAATGACCCACCCAGCCAGGTCTCTCACCCCAAAACCTCCTTTCCTCCAACCCCCCCCCCCAATGACCCACCCAGCCAGGTCTCTCACCCCAAAACCTCCTTCCCTCCCACCCACCCCCCAACTGACCCACCCAGCCAGGTCTCTCACCCCAAAACCTCCTTTCCTCCAACCCCCCCCCCCAATGACCCACCCAGCCAGGTCTCTCACCCCAAAACCTCCTTTCCTCCAACCCCCCCCCCAATGACCCACCCAGCCAGGTCTCTCACCCCAAAACCTCCTTTCCTCCAACCCCCCCCCCCAATGACCCACCCAGCCAGGTCTCTCACCCCAAAACTTCCTTTCCTGCAACCCCCCCCCAAATGACCCACCCAGCCAGGTCTCTCACCCCAAAACCTCCTTCCCTCCCCCCCCCCCAAATGACCCACCCAGCCCGGTCTCTCCCCCCCCCCCCAACTGACCCGCTCAACCCGGTCTCTCCCCACATACCGGTTCGCCGCCTGGCAGTGGGTGGCTCCTTGTTTCGCCCCCTGTAACTGCGTGGCGGTGCGGCGCGTCCCGGCCCCAGCTCTGAGCCGTCCCTGGCCGGCGGCGGCAGCCGAGCACGCGGCGCGTCCCGGCCGGCGGCGGCAGCCGAGCACGCGGCGTGTCCCGGCCCCGCGGCGGCAGCCGAGCACGCGGCGCATCCTGGCCCCGCGGCGGCAGCCGAGCACGCGGCGCGTCCCGGCCCCGCGGCGGCAGCCGAGCACGCGGCGCGTCCCGGCCCCGCGGCGGCAGCCGAGCACGCGGCGCGTCCCGGCCCCGCGGCGGCAGCCGAGCACGCGGCGCGTCCCGGCCCCGCGGCGGCAGCCGAGCACGCGGCGCGTCCCGGCCCCGCGGCTGGCGGCCCGCGCGGCGCTACCAGGCCCCAGCGCGGAGCCGTCCCAGCGAAAAGCTCAAAAGAGCCAAAAATTCCAAAGAGCCCAAAAGATCTCCACGGGCCGGATGAGAGGGCCTCGCGGGCCGCATCCGGGCCGTAGTTTGGAGACCCCTGCTATAGAGGCATAAATGGTATCAGGTTCTCCTGCTTCAGATGTCATCATGGAACTGCCATGAGATCATGGGTGGAAAGAGCTTGTGCTTCCACTACAGAGATCTGCAGGGCAGCAAGGTCGTCATTAGTTAACATCTTCATTAAATGCTTTAAAGTGGACACGTGCTTAAAGTTGGGCACATACTAAAATACCTTGATGAGACTGGGCCCATGTAAGAAAGTAGCTTGCACTGTCACATAGTTCTTAAATAAAGAGATGCCCAGTTATTCTACATTGGGTAGCACTGATTCTTCTGAGTAGAACATTAGTGAATGCTCCTATGAGCAAGGGTGGCAGAATCTCACCCAAAATAATGAACTAAGCTATCAGTAAATAAGACGAGGAAGACTTTGTAGCACCTTAGAGACTAACCAGTTTATTTCAGCATAAGCTTTCGTGGGCTATAGCCCACTTCATCAGATGCACAGAATGGAACAGAAGTAAGATGCATTTATACACACAGAAAGAAAAAAAAAAGTTGTACATTAGTATACCAATTCTAAGAGGCTGTTAAATTTGGATGGGCCATTATCAGCAGGAGAAAAAATACCTTTTGAAATGGATCTCTGTGTCTGCAGGAGATAACAAGTATTGAAGGTAAATTAACTAAGGAAATGCAATCAATTAGTGTAATGAGAGAACCATTTACAAGTTCTATTTAGCTCTTGGTTTACTGTGTCCAATTTGAAAATTAATTCCAGTTCCGCAGTTTCTCGTTGGAGTCTGTTTTGGAAGTTTTTCTGTTTCAGAATCGACACCATCAAATCTTTAATGGAATGGTCAGGAAGACTGAAGTGTTCTCCTACTGGTTTTTGAATGTTATGATTCCTGATGTCAGATTTGTGACCTATTATTCTTTTGCGTAGAGACTGGCCGGTTTGGCCAATGTACATAGCAGAGGGGCAATGCTGGCACATGATGGCATATATCACATTGGTCGATGTGCAGGTGAATGAGCCTCTGATGGTGTGGCTGATGTGATTAGGTCCTATGATGATGTCAGTTGAATGGATATGAGGACAGAGTTGGCATCGCGCTTTGTTACAAAGATAGGTACCTGTTTTTGTTGTGTGGTGTGCGGTTGCTGGTGAGTATTTGTTTCAGGTTGGGGGGCTGTCTATAAGCGAGGACTGGTCTGTCTCCCAAGATCTGTGAGAGTGAGGGATCATCTTTCAGGATAGGTTATAGGTCTTTGATGACAAGTTGGAGAGGCTTACGTTGGGGACTGAAGGTCACGGCTGATGGTGTTCTGTTTTTGTCTTTGTTGGGCCTGTCCTGTAGTAGGTGGCTTCTGGATACTCTTCTGGCTCTGTCAATCTGTTGTTTCACTTCCCCAGGTGGGTATTGTAGTTTTAAAAATGCTTAGTACAGATGTTGTAGGTGTTTGTCTCTGTCTGAGGGATTAGAGCAAATGCGGTTGTATCTTAGAGCTTGGCTATAGTATAGACAATGCATTGAGTGGTGTGTCCTGGATGGAAGCTGGAGGCATGTAGGTAAGTGTAGCAGTCAGTAGGTTTCCGGTATAGGGTGGTGTGTATGTGCCCATCACTTATTAGCACAGTTGTGTCTAGGAAATGAACCGCTTGTGTGGATTGGTCCAGGCTGAGGGTGATGGTGGGATGGAAATTGTTGAAATCATGGTGGAATTCCTCAAGGGCTTCTTTTCCATGGGTCCAGATGATGATGATGTCATTAATATACCGCAAGTAGAGTAGGGCATTAGGGGACGAGAGTTAAGGAAGCGTTGTTCTAAGTCTGCCATAAAAATGTTGGCATACTGTGGCGCCATGCGGGTACCCATAGCAGTTCCGCTGACTTGAAGGTATATATTGTCTCCAAATGTGAAATAGTTGTGGGTGAGGACAAAGTCACAAAGTTCAGCCCATCAGGTTTGCCATGACAGTGTCGGGGATACTGTTCTTGATAGCTTGTCCATCTTTGTCCATCCTCTAGGGCTTCTACATCCATAGTGGCCAGGATGGTGTTTTCTGGAAGATCACCAATGGATTGTAGTTTCCTCAGGAAAGCATGGTGTCTCGAAGATAGCTGGTAGTGCTGGTAGCGTAGGGCCTGAGGAGAGAGTCCACATAACCAGACAATCCTGCTGTTAGGGTGCCAATGCATGAGACGATGGGGCATCCAGGATTTCCAGGTTTGTGGATCTTGGGTAGTAAATAGAATGTCCCTGGTTGGGGTTCTAGGCATGTGTGTGTATAGATCTGTTCCTGTGCTTTTTCAGGGAGTTTCTTGAGCAGATGGTGTAGTTTTTTTTGATAATTCTCAGTGGGATCAGACGATAATGGCCTGTAGAATGTGGAGTTAGAGAGCTGTCTAGCAGCCTCTTGTTCATAGTCCAACTTATTCATGATGACAACAGCACCTCCTTTGTCAGCCTTTTTGATTATGATGTCAGAGTTGTTCAGTGAAGCTGAACTTAGCTTCTCTGCCTAGTAAGGAACTAAAAAAATTAATCTTGTTCTACATGTTAAAAGGCCAGTTTCCAGATGGTGGATTGGCGCCTGAGTGCCCTCAAATCCCCATGTCTTTAACAGAAGATGAGGGCAGTCAGCACCTTGTAGGATTGGGAATTGGTGGTCAGGGAGAAAAAATTCTCTGCAATAAAACCTTTCCTTTCCAAAAATGGTGCTCCAACAATCTTACCTTAGCTTGAACACATGTTTCTTCTTTTTGTAATCAACTGCTATTTCACAGACTGCTTCTTTCAAGCTAATGGGGATCTCACTATGGTAGGGAATGCCAGAAGCAGCAGCCTTGGAATCTTTGTAGAAACCCATCTCTTGGTTGTTTATAACACAGTACACGTTGTGCCAGGATCTTCAAGAAAGGGAAAGTAATCAAAGCATGTGTAAGTCTAATTCTCTTCAATGAATCATAAATCTGACTGAACCAAATGCAATTATCTGAACCAAATGCAATTATAAAATGAACACCAACTCAGTCTGGGGAGGTAGCAAAATATGTATTGCCCTCGTAACTGCAGGCTGAGAATTCTCTCATGCAAGTGCTGTTTCAAGACAAAAGTACTGATCTTGTGCCAAATGGAACAGAGATTTCTAGATCTTGCTCTTATACCACATTAGCATATCCTAAGAGTGGGAGTATTGTTTGGAAGATAGGCAGTTTACATACTTGAGAGAGAAACTGTTTGACCATTTAATGAGTACTTGTTCTTGTAGAGGGATTTTTCACTGTGTTATAAGATTATGGAATAATTGTACATAAAATTCTTGACTCTTGTATAAACCCTGTAGCAGTAATTATTATGTCCTTCTGTAACACGGTTGTAAAAAGAAAGGAATACAAGAAGCAGGTCTCCTTGAATACCTACGATCTAACTATCTACAAAAGTTTTACAGTTTGACACATTCCTGTAGACCAGGGGTGGGGAACCTCCGGCCCGCGGGCCTTATACGGCCCGCCAAAGCCTTCCGTCCGGCCCGCGCGTGTCCCTGGCTGGCGGCTCCCCCAGGCGCTTCCTGGCCCCTTCGCCGAACGCGGAGCCGCCCCCGCCCCCCCCCCCCCCCCCGGAGGCCCGGGGCGGCTCCGCGCTCGGCGAAGAGGCCGGAAGCGCCTCAGAGAGCTGCCGGCCAGGGACGCGCGGGGGTGGCTTTGTGCTCCGGCCGGCAGGCGGGCGTGGCTCCGCGCTGGGGCCGGCAAGCGCCTGGGGGAGCCGCTGGCCAGGGATGCGTGCGGGCCGCCAGGCGGGGGCGGCTCCCCCAGGCACTTCCCAGCCCCTTCGCCGACCGCAGAGTCGCCCCCGCCTGGCGGCCCGGGGCGGCTCTACGCTCGGCGAAGAGGCCGGAAGCGCCTCAGGGAGCTGCCGGCCAGGGACGCGCGGGGGTGGCTGTGCGCTCCGGCCGGCAGGCGGGCGTGGCTCCGCGCTGGGGCCGGCAAGCGCCTGGGGGAGCTGCCGGCCAGGGATGCGCGTGGGCCGCCAGGCGGGGGTGGCTCGAACCTGGGGGGGGGCCGCCGGCACCGCGGGGAGCCAACGGTCAATGGGGTGTGTGGGGGGGAGGCCGGGGTGGGCGAGGTGTGGGTGCAGGAGGTAAGGAGGCTTGGTGGGGGGAGGCTGGACTGGGTGGGTCAGGCATGGGGGGCAGGAGGCTGGGTTGGGAGGGGGGAGGAGGTTAGCTTCGGTGGGGTGGGCCGGGCCAGGCAGGGGTGGGGGAAGAAAAGCAGTTAGATGGGAGGCTGGGCACGGGTAAAGCAACATCACCCCCTACACCCAGGCTGATAGTGGGAGCTGACTGGGGCAGGCGGCAGGACCCCGGCTGGCAAGGGGCCAGCGGGGAAACCGCAAAGCAGTGCAGGGCTAAGCACTCTGCTTGCCACTGCTTTGGGGTTTCCCCTGCTGGCCCCTTGCCAGCTGGGGTCTCAGCTCCCGTTGCCAGCCTGGGCTTCCTCGGGGGGGGGGGGGGGGGGAGGGGAGAGGAGGGAGCGGCCCGCGAAGGACATTATAAATGTCCAAATGGCCCTTGGCACAAAAAAGGTTCCCCACCCCTGCTGTAGACTCTCAAGTCTGTGCAAAAACGTTTTCCTCAACAGTAGTCACAGCACAAATTTAGTTTTCCCAAGTGATGCGGAACTCAGATAAGAGGACAAAGACAGCCATTTTACTGTAATTTAAATCTTTGCCCCTTGGCTCCTATCCAACGGTTCACTCCATTAGTAGAAGTAAGGAGGGATGAGTTACACCACGATTGAGAGAACACTATTTTCCATGCAAATTATAGGTATGGCTTTCCCAGAGCTTCCCCTCATATAGGATCAGACCCTGCTTCTTCACAAAGACAAAACTTTCAGTGGGAGTGTTCCTTGTATGGGGACTGCAGAATAAAGCCCTTAGAAATTAAATCAACCAGTACTTAGTAATCTAACTTCAACCCACACTTTGAGCAGCATGGATGCGTCTAGTACCACACTTACACATTTTTCTTTTCTTATGGGCTTGTGATTGAGGCACTACACTGGGACTTAGGAGATCTGGATTCAATTCCCAGATCTGCCACAGACTTCTTGCATGAACTTGGGCAAGTCACCTAATTTCCCTGTACCTCAATTCCCCATCTGTAAGAGAACACAATAAAATTCCTTTCTCCTTCTTTTGTCTTCCGTATTTATTTAGCCTGTAAGCTCTTACAAGTAGGAACTATCTTTTACCATGTGTTTGTGCATCACCTAGCATAATGGGGTCTTAATGTTGACTGGGGCTTCTAGGGGCTATGTAGTACAAATAATTATGTTTAGTAGTTTTTAGAGTACATTTGGATGTTTATGGCTAAACGACCCTGAACACACCCGATCCCATCTGATCTCAGAAGCTAAGCAGGGCTAGGCCTGGCTAGTACTTGGATGGGAGACCTCCTGGGAATACCAGGTGCTGTAGGCTTAACACCTGGCGGTAGGTATAAAATGCCTCCAATGACAGATGGAACGACACATCAGTTGGAGTATACCCCAGTCGTATCACTGGTTGTGTCCAGTCTAAGTGGACCCTGCCATAGTGCAGGAATAATGCTGGAAAAACACAGAGTATATTTGGATGTAAAACTTATTTGCATTAAATGCTGGCTACTTTACCTGTTTGAGGCTTTCTTGTTATGTGTCTCCCATTCATGTTTACGATGCAAAAAGCCCTCCATCTGAGCTGAAGGAGTCTCTTGTGTTTTGGCTGGTAGGGTAGCCGCAGTCTGAGCCTGAACGGCAGTCTTGGCTTTGCGGTCTGCAGTTGGGGAAGGAACAGGACTGGACTCTTTTGAACTTGTCCTCTGTTCTGCAGCTCCATTGACCATTTCATTTGTTTCTACAGTTTCCACCATCTAGGAACAGTGGAAAAAACATTCAGCTAGAGGCCACACAAAGCTACAACATCTTAGAGTTAATTTTCTATCTTGCACAATGTGGCTGAGTGTACACTTTGTCTACAGAGTAAGAGAGTCCAGTAAAATCACTTTCACACCCCCATGGAGACACAGAAGGCCAAGGAAATTAGACATATGAATGGATTAGTACCCATTTTACAGATGAAAAAAATCCAGGAAAAATAGGAGCTCTAAACATCAGTGTGAGTTTTACTGCACTTTGTTCTGTTAATCAATCCATATTATTTTATATATTGTTAATCCTAAAGAGAGAGCATTTCATCTCACTGCTAAATACTCAAAGACAGCAGTAACAATCACACTTCTGTAAACATTAAAGGAATAATTAAAGTTATAGACATCAGCCACCTTACATATATTTATAATTCTACTGGTTTAAGTTTAATAGAAATTATAAACACGTATTAAATTACAAGTAAGCAGAAAATACAATCAGAACTGTCCAGGAGCATTCACAAAAACATAACTTTTATGTATGTTGCAAAATTGCTTGGTTTCTGTAAATGCTCTTTCTCCCCATGCCTCAGATAACACAATATAATCAAAACATGCAGAAATTAGAAAAATTACATCATGCATTTCATGTCCATCATCCCAGTTAGGATTTGGATCTTAAAGACAGGGAAAATGTGAGAGGTCAAATGTCAATTTATCAAAGTCTGTTATAGACTTCATTATTAGATGGATTGGATTTATGTTAAAGGAACTGGAAACCACCACAGTCACTCAACATCACACAGCTATTTACCCCCAAACAAAGACAGAACCAAGGCCTTGCCCATCACTTGCTTTGTTGATCGCGTTGCCTGTTGCACTGTGTTCGAGATAGCCTAGAGAGCAGCCAAGTTTCCAGCAACTCTGACTGGTCAAGCTTTCGACGTCTTCAGGAGCCATTCATCCAAAAATCATTTAAATTGGAATCCTATGGCTAGTGTGCTTTTGCAATGCAGCTTGGTTCCAGTTTTATTTTTTCCTGTACCATTACTTTGACGTGTAGAGCCTTTGGTAGCAGCCCACAGGTTACATGATGAGTGTCTGGTATTGTTATTAGCAAGTTACTAAAGCTCACTGCTGCTAATGCTCTAGTAGATTACAAACATTCTGTACCATTTTTATGCAAGTATTTTCAAATGGCACAATAATTAAAGACATTCCCACTGTTGCACAGGGTCTGAACAAGTCAAAAGCAGCAGAATTATTAGGCAATGAACTACAAATTACACCTCCCTTTGCTAGAACTTTTCATGTCTGTCAACTGTGAATTACTGTATCGTAGATCACTGTACATCATATACTGAACCCTAGAAAAAGTATAAACTTGTTATGAATATGGGAAGGATTGGTTAACTGCCTTTATACAAGATGAAACAAGGAAAGAATCACAACTAACATTAAATTTCAGGCATATTCAATTAATAGGACTATGCCTCTAAAGATGTACAACCCTACAATCGAATTCAGGGTTTCTCAAACGTTATTTCGCTGAGATCCCCTTCTGACAACAAAAATCGTTACATGCCTTCAGTAGAGGACACCAAAGCCTGAGCCCAGCTGCCCTGAGAGGGCTGGGCCAAACCCCAGAGTCCCAGATAGGGGGCCTGTAACCTGAGCCCTGCCACCCAGGGCTTCAGCCCTGGGTTTTGGCTTCAGCCCTGGGCAGTGGGACTCAGGCTTCAGATTTGGTCCCAGGTGGTGGGACTCGGGCTTTGTCCTGGGCACCAGCAAGTCTGAGATAGCCCTGGAAACCCCATTAAAATGAGGTTGCAACCCACTCTGGGGTCCCGACCCACAGTTTGAGAGCCGCTGATCCTGTTTATTGGAAAACAAATGCGACTTGAAAATGTCCATCCTGGATTATGGTTCTATTTCCTGTCAGTATTTTACACCTTTAGGCTACGTCTACACTATGAGCTAAGGATACGATTCCCAGCTTGCATACACATGCTATTTTAATAAGAACTAACATGAGAATAAGTAGTAGTGCAGCCACAGTGCATGGGCAGGGGTAGCTAAACTGTGCTGAATATGTACCCACCCATTTCAGACCGGTTTGTATCCAGCAGAACTAAGCCATGTGGCTGCTGACTGTGCTACCATGACTACACTACTATTTCTACACTGAAGTAGCACAAGTATATGTACTCAAGCTGGGAATTACACCCCTAGTTTGTTGAGTAGACGTGGCCTTAGTAAAGCAATGGCAGAGTTCATTCTGTGAACAGTGTGAAATCTGGGCCATTAACGTCTGCCACTTTTAACCAGATATCAAAATAAAACAAAACACGCTATAGAAAAAAAGATTGGTGGATGATTATCCTAATGCTGCCAGCATGGTTACCAGGAAATGGATGTTATAACAAAGCAAGCTAATATCCTGGTTCATCAGGTTAAAAAAAACCACAAAAAACGGGGGGGGGGGGGGCTAAACAAAAAGCTACTTAGCTAGTGACAGCTTAATTACTGTTCTTGAAACAAATTCTCATTTCTAAATTGACAGATCTATACAGTGAGACCGTATGAAGTTTAAATGAACAGCATGAATTAATTATTGGGCCTGTGTGCAAACTGCATATTACAGTGCATTACATTACAGTAACTTAAAGTCTTGCCAATAGCCTTACATAACTACGTAAAACTACCTATTAGCTAACCTCAGTATTTGCAGGATTCAACAGATTTCCCATAGTAAGTATAGGAAGGATATGAGAATATCGCAAATATGGAGGTAACCATATCTACTCGCTGTAGGTAAAACAGGGAAGTTTTCTCACTGCTGTGATTTGCAAACATGTTGTTTTAAATGATAACTGCCAATTTTAATTATATAACCAGTCCCCGAACTTCTACTTTCACTTACAATTTAGCTATTGATTTTAATTACTGGATTGAAATAAAAACAAAAATGCATATGCAAACTAAAACACTACAGTTATGCTAGAACTATGAAAAGCTCATTGGATGCTCTTTAATGGAAATTTGTAGCATAATTTTCTTTTTTATAGGTTATCCACAATGAACAGAAGACAAGCAAAATAAATCTGCACATGGACCACAAATATTATACCACGTATGTGCCATGAAAATAAGAAAAAAAAGAGGAGCTAAATAAACTTTAATGGAAACATGCTTTGAGCATGCAGAAACACCACAACAGAGGACAAACATTAATAGCAAACTGCACTGTTACAATAACAAAACAGTTAACACACATGAATACATTTTTCTTAATTGTGACTGTTTATGGGAGGTTAGTTGCAAGTACTTTAGTGGCTAGCTACTATTCATGAGGTATTTAAATTACAACTGTGACATGCAACATGACAGCTGGTGACATGATTAGAAACACCCCTTTGATTTTCAAAGCGCATGAAGCAATATTACATTCAATTCATCAACTTGAGTCTCTGCACCACAACTCAAAGAATATAAAGACATACTTGTCTTCTCCAAATACAAATAAATTACAGCCAATAAACTGTTCTGTCAAAGATATAATTTTGAAATCTTAAGTCATGATTAACAGGTACAAATATTATACTCCCTTAGTGTCTGGTATTATGATTTTACTCATTTTACTTGACAGTAAAGCAAAATTTGTATCTTAATCCTAATAATATAAACTAAAAATGATTATCTATCTAAATGACTTATTGTTAGCCAGAATACATGTAAAGGCTTCCTGATCTGGCAAGTCTGAAGATGCAGCTATGCTTTATGAGTACTGTAATACTTTTTAAAGCACAGAGACCCAATACTGGTGCATGGAATCCACCAGAACTTTTGTGTACATTTGCATACAGAAATTTAAAAAAGATTAAGAAGCTATATGTTGTTATCCTGATAAAAGAAAAAAAAGACATGCATAATGAAGTGGAAAGATAAGTTATAAATGTACAATTGTGGGAGAACAGTCCATCAGTCACCTTTGCAAAGATACTCTTTTGAAATCTAAATTTTGATCGAAAGCAGCTTATATCAGTTCTGTCACAAATAGTAAAACTGGTGTATGTCTGATGTATTGGAACACGTGGGTCATTCAATTATAGACTAGAAAGTTCTCATTAAGAGATCAACATGCAGATGGTGAGGAGTAATATGAAGATGTGTTATAAAAAGATTTCATAATAAGAAACAAAAACAAAAGAAAAGTTGAATAAGGTTATGGTAACAACCAAGAAGGTTTGCTGTACGCAAAATTTTTGTGATGCTACTGCAGGTCTGCTCTCAAATTTCTCATCACATTTACTTGTGGCATCACTTTTGCAAAGGTCTGGCATTTAAAACAATATATTTTTCATCATTCTAATATTAAAAGTGAACTGAAACGCTTTATTGGAGAAAGGAACATGGAAAAACTGTCTGACACCCCAGAATGTTTACAGAATATATATGCAGAACAAAAAGCATTAGGGAATATTTGGGAGGTGAACTGCTGAAATGCATTTCCTGCCAAAATCTGAGTTCAGGTGTGACACTGCACCCCATATTCATCATAATAATATGATTATGATATGATTATGGCATAATTATGATGCGTTTTGTACAAGGTGGGTCATGTGAGGTCTCATTGGAAAAGTTATCATTTTTTATCCTATTTGTGTGCATGTATCTGAAGTTGTGAATGTTGACTATGTATCTGTATTTGAAATGTGCTTACTCTGGGCAATGCCCACAACTAGCCTTTCAGATACAACAGTGAAGAAGCTAAACAGTACAAAACAACAACAAAAATGGACCATAGAATAGCTTAGCCTTGCTTCTGCCAGCCTATGAGTAATAGCTGCTATGACTCAGCAAGGCATGCCATGGCATGTGACCAGACCACATGACACTAAACTCCATTTTGATACTTGTACTTTACCACAAACTGGGCTGGGAACTTGGAACAAAGGGTTTCCACTTCCCGCCATATGGAAAAACTATATAAGGTGGGGGTGACATCATCTGAGGGTCTCACTCCCCATGCAAGAATATCTGGAAATACCTGAGGAACAAAGACTGACCTGGGGAAAGTGCTAAAGGGATTTCTAGCCTGTGTATGGAAATTTGGTAGACTGCTTGTATCATCAGTCAGATGAGAAATAGCTAATTCAAACCCTATCTATCTAGTTTTAGGCCAGGGTTTCTCAAACCGTGGGTTGCTGCGTGCTCCCAGGCGGGATCGTGAGCTCCCGGTGCCGCTTAAAAGCTGCCAAATGAATTACTTCCACATTCAGTAGTTTTTCGGTGGACATACAAAGGTTCGCCACGGCAGCCAAAGAATGAAAAAGGGGTCGCGGTTCTCAGAAATTTGAGAACCATTGTTTTAGACTGTGTTTTTTTGTTTATTTTTTAGATAATCTGATTTGATCTGTTTTCTATCACTTATAATCATTTAAAATCTACCTTTCTGTAGTTAATAAACTTGTTTTATATTTTATCTTAACCAGCGTGTTTTGAGTGAAATGTCTGGGAAAATCTCAGCTCTGTAAACAAAGCCTGTTGCATATCTATCCTACATGGAGGAGGAAGCAAATATATTTATGAGCTTGCATTGTACAGAACCCTGTGGAGCAAAATGATGTAATTCTGGGCTTACACTCCAGCAAGAGTGCAAGGCTAGGGAGCTGGGAAATTGGCTGTTTGTTCTTGAGTGGCTTAGGTAAAGCACTAAGGTAGTTGAGCTGGGTGTGTGGTACCACCTGCTGTTGTGCTGGGTGATAACAGGGCCTGGAAATGCTGGCTGAATCACCAGCAGAGCAGTGTGAGGAGGATCAGCCCACTTGTATGGTTTGGGGGCAAAGAGGTTCCCACTGCTCTCAGACTGCACCCTGTCAAACAGGGCTTTGCATTTCCACTGCAAAAATGATAAGGCCCAAGGCCCCTCAATCAGGTTATTTAAGGTGACTAAGCATCATATAGGATCAGGTCAAAAGACATAACAAGGAGCAGCAGCATGCTTTACAGTACTTTGTGTGTTAGAGAAATTAAAGTTGCAGGGGAAATAGCCCCTGATTTCGGGCCCTGTCAAGAATGGTATCAGAGGCAAACCAATTTTCTACTATTCTGTTATAAATAAATGTATTTATTGGTAATTTTTAAGTCTGCACATATGAGGCTAATACCTGCTTGCTTATTATTATGCACACTCCCACTGTTGGTAAGAATTACTCACATGAATAAAGCAAGAATGATTTAGCCTATATTCAGTTAAAAATTTGGGGTCTTATACAATTATGTGCATTTTTTTTAAAAAACCAAAGCATTGCAGCTCCCTTTTCAGAGGTGGCATATGCTCTCAGCTACACCATCATAACTAGGGTGTCTCTATTTTACTCAATAGAGTTTCTATGGTGTAAAACTGAGCAGAAATCAGGGGAGAATCTGGCCCTAAATGGTTATGCAGTCAGACTAAAACTCTTTATAAGGATTGAATATCAAAAAATCCAGTTGCTAATTTTTAGCATTCTAGGTTCTCTGTTTATTTTTCACTTCAGTTAAAAAGTTTATTCTGCATGAAATGTTACAAAACTAATCTTTAGGCTTTTATTTTTGGTAGTTATAACTCTTTTCTTCCCCACAACCTGTACTGTCAAGCTCATTTACATATATTATCTTCAGCCTCGTAAAATAACTCGCTTGCTAATGCAGCTAATTTAATAATGTTGTTGCACTGAAACATTAGTATAACTGAATGCGTCAGATTTTAGTTTTCTTCTTCATTATGATGTAATCTCATTAAATCTCAATTACTCATTTAAAGGATGATTTAGCTGTAAAATCTTAATGCTATTAATGACATGAAAAACTCACAATAAGTAACAGGAAATAAAAGTCTCACTTTAACTTAACTGTCAGTGAAGAGATTTAAATAAACAAGGATTAAAGTGAATCAAATATATATCCAAGAGGGCTACTAATTAAATAAAAGTCAACTGAATGGGAGAAGAGAAAAGCAGCAGGGGATTTGAAGCTAAAAGATTAAAACAAATAAAGTACTGAATAAAGACGGTTTTCGCTGCAATTGGTTTTGTATGTCACAGTCCAGACCAGGGTCGGTCATTGGCTGTCCATCTGTTATTAAAGTTTTTGTAGTTTTGGTAGGTTTGGGAGCGGTAACTAACCCGTGGAGACTCCTGGTCTGATGGTAAACCATTTTGGGAAACCTGTTCTCCTTTTGTACCATCCCTGTGGGGAGATAGAAAACAAAACTGCATGAAATTCTAGAAAGTCACGAAAGCTTTCTCCCAAAAAACAAACTTTCCTACTGTATTTTGTGCACTGTAGAAATAGAAGCAATTGTTATACAAAGGCCTGAATCTCCTGCAATTTACATCAGTTTTAAAAGTATAAGTACATTGAGTTCTGTGTACTCCTAATATGGAATAGTGTGAGACAGAGCAGAATCAGGCCCTCAGACTGTTATATCATAATAACCTAACTAGGATTCTGTCCTCATCACATAGAAAATAACTGCAATGTATGCACGACTTATAACTGTAGTTGGTGCACACTGTGCAACTTCCTCAAATTTTGTGTAGACCTAGAAAGTTTTACCCATATGTCCCTACGCTGAGAATGAAATCAATCTGTTCATTGACTTCAATGCATGGGGAGCAGTTATCACAGGACGGGGGAGGCTGAGGTTCTCCAAACAGCCCTGTGTAGCCCAGCCCACACTCTGCCACTAGGATCCCTCTTGCTTCTCACTGGCACTCTTCCTCCCGTGGCCGGGGCCCTGGGCTGGGATTGGGGGGTCGACCTGCAGCCAGGGACTCCCAGCGCTCTGGGGCTGGAGGGGTTCGGGTGGCCCTGGGCTGGGGCAAGCTGCCAGAAACTTGGGGGAATGGGAGGGAGCACTCTGTCAGGGGAAGGGGGTGGGCCAGGCCTGGGGCCAACGGTTCATGTGCTAACATGCTTCAATGGATTTGGCCCTCAGTGTATTAGCCTAAGGAGGTGAACCAAGCTCCCTAATGGCTCATGGAGATTTCTAGTGATTAATTAAATGAAACTGAGCTGTTGTCAGCATCAAATATCTTGTTCGTGGGCCTTCTCTACACTCCCTCATTATTTAGTTCTGAATTGAAGATTGTTTGAGTAGGTAATTGAAGACAACGCTTTTCATTTAATCAGACGGACCGAGTTCCAACCATGCTCTGTGAAAAATGTATCACACTGCACTAGGGTACATATATCCCATTCCTTGCATTTGGCTTCACTGGTAACTCAAACTACAACAGAACATAAGCTCTCTATCAACTTGGTTGTTTCTAGGATTCTTTGCTCCTAACCGGCAGTTCCCTCTGCCTCAGAATGACAATCCTGTCCCTCTTGTAGCAGTTAACAAAGTGCACTTTCCACTGTGACTCATTAGTAAATATCCTGTATCTTTATGCAGAGCTATGATTCAACAGAGAAGCAGGGCTCCTTTGTGCAGGATGCTAGCACCTACCATCCCGTCACAGTTGTCTATCATCTTTAATACAGCATTCAGTAGACTTCAATTTAGGGCAGGCATGTGCATGCATCACACACAGAAATATTAACCGTGGGTCCCTCACTTCAAACATATCAGCACACTGGAGAGTTTTGTCTGAAGGAAGGTTTACTATTACTTCTGGGGCCCAGCGGGGAGTAATTCATGTGCAGTTTGCTTTCTTTGGTCCAAGCTTACCATTGTTGTGAATCTGCATCTTCTGGAACCTTTGGGCTTGGCTCTGGGGAAGGAGGCTGCCTCTGTCTTTCTTCTTCCTCTTGCTGTCGACGTACTTCCAGTAATTCCAGCTAGGAAAAGAAAATATTGGAGAATGGTTACAACTCACACTTCAGTCATTTTCAAGAAACATTTCTAGAAGATGCCTATAACTAAAGGCTTTTGCTGATACATCATTAAAATTAAAGTTTATTGAAACAAAACTTTTGGGCCCAATCCTGCAAATAATCACACAAGTGTGTTGTCACACTGCAGACCATGTAAGGAAGGACATGGCAATATCAGGGCCCTAATTACTCTCCCCTACACTAACAACTAATGGAATATTTTCTCAGCAATTTACTGTTTGTGTTTGTACCTTCAAAAAAACCACATTATATAGAGAAAACATCCTGAACTGTTAAAAGCCCTGGCAAGTAATGCAATTTGTACGCCAGTGAGCTAGAGGAGGCCCTCAACTCTGGAACATGCTTTCTCTCCTCCTCTCTGGTCTCACACAGCTTCAATTTGTTGCAAAGGCCATTCATTCACTTAGGCTCTCTCTGGAGGCAAGTGAGATGGACTGAACTGGGGAAGGTATTAGCATTAGTGGGAGAGACATGTTAAGTGTCTGAGTGACAGGGTCAATTTGATTTAATAAACTGAAGGGAAAGTGTAAATATTACAGTGAAAATATTACAGTGAAAACATGGGAAAGTAGCAAAGAAAGCAGCCCTTTGGGGTCTGAAAGAGTACTCACTGTAGTCAGTCTTTCCAGTGCTGAAAACCTTTCATCCCAAGTAGCTGCAGATTTTTCAAATGCTTCATGCCGCTTAATTAACTTTTCCACTTCATCCACACTTTGACCTATCTCACGACTGGATAGGTATGGCTCCTGTCCCAGCAGCCAGGCCTCAGCCACACTAGCATCCCTTGAGAACTGATGTACTTCCAGAACTGCGCAAAAATATATGGGCAGTCAGTGCTTAGTGACATCAAAATGGCACAATGTAGTCAGGTACCTTTAGTTCTTGTTTTCAGAAGGGTGGGTGTGGGGGAGGGATTTAAGTGTCTTAGACTGAATTTATTAAGTCAATTGAATTGAATGGACTCTAGTTTTGCTGAGGTAGTTTGAGCAATGCTTATATCGAGATGCAAAAGGCACACAAATCAACACCTATATTCCTATCTATGGGCTTGACCCAGCTCCTGTAGAAGTAAGTGAAGAGACATCTGCTGAGTTCAGTGGAAATTGAATTGGGCTCTACTCCAGTAGCACTGTCAGCGGGTGTCTCAGGAACCAACATAGTGGTAGAGCGAGGCAAAGCATGTGTCTTTGGTGCAAGCAATGCATTAACCATACATTAATAAGATAATCGTTTGCTGGCTGGGCCTTACACTGTCAATGGACGTATTTAAGATTTTATGAAAATGTGACCTGTCTATCACTGTGTATTGCAATGTTACGATATTATTAGGGCTGTCAAGTGATTAAAAAGATTAATTGTGCGATTACAAAAATTGAGGTTAATCGTGCAATTAATCGGACTGTTAAACAGTAATAGAATAAAATTTATTTAAATATTTTTGGATGTTTTCTACATTTTCAAATATATTGATTTCAATTACAACACAGAATACAAAGTGTACAGTGCTCCCTTTATTTTTTATTACAAATATTTGCACTGTAAAAAACAAAAACAAAAAATAGTATATTTCAATTTACCTAAAACAAGTACTGCAGTGAAATCTCTTTATCATGAAAGTTGAACTTACAAGTGTAGATTTACGTACAAAAATTAACTGCATTCAAAAATTAAAAAATGTAAAACTTTAGAACCTACAAGTCCACTCAGTCCTAATTTAGCCAATCTCTCAGATAAACAAGTTTCATTACAATTTGCAGGAGATAATGCTGCCTGGTTCTTGTTTACAAATTCACCTGAAAGTGAGAACAGGTATTCGCATAGCACTGTTGTAGCCGGCATTGGCATGGCATTTACGTGCCAGTTGCGCTATAGATTCAGATGTCCCTTCATGTTTCAACCACCATTTTTCAACCACCATTTCAGAAGACATGCATCCATGCTGATGATGGGTTCTGCTAGATAATGATCTAATGCAGAGTGGACTGAAGCATGTTCATTTTCATCATCTAAGTCAAATGCCACTAGCAGAAGGTTGATTTTCTTTTTTGGTGGTTCAGGTTCTGTAGTTTCTGCATCGGAGTGCGGCTTTTATAAGATATCTGAAAGCATTCTTCACACCTCGTTCCTCTCACATTTTGGAAGGCAGTTCAGATTCTTAAACCTATTCTTAGAAATCTCACATTGGTACAGTCGGACCCTGCAATGCCACGACGATCGGGATCCAGAAAATCGCAGGGTTGCGGTATTGTGGGGTTCTGCTGCATCAAAGCAGCGCCCGCTGCCGACATCGGGAGCCAGCCCCGCCCTGCGCTATAAACGGATTCGCACTATCGCAGGGTGCGGTATTCCGGGGTCCGACTGTACCTTCTTTGCATTCTGTCAAATCTGCTGTGAATGTATTCTCAAAACGAACATGTGCTGGGTCATCATCCGAGACATGAAATATACTGCAGAACGCAGGTAAAACAGAACAGGAGACATACAGTTCTCCCCCAAAGAGTTCAATCACAAATTTAATTAACATTTTTTTTTAATGAGCATCATCAGCATGGAAGTATGTCCTTTGGAATGGTGGCCAAAGCATGAAGGGGCATATGAATGTTTAGCATATCTAGCATGTAAATACCTTGGAACACCAGCTACAAAAGTGAACGTCTGTTCTCACTTTCAGGTGACATTTTAAATAAGAAGCAGTATTGCCTATAAATGTAAACAAACTTGTTTGTCTTAGTGTTTGGCTGAACAAGAGATAGGACTGAGTTGTCTTGTAGGAGCTAAAGTTTTACATTGTTTTGTTTTTGAGAGCAGTCATGTAACAAAAAAAAAAATCTACCTTTGTAAGTTACACTTTCATGATAAAGAGATTGCACTACAGTACTTATATGAGGTGAATTGAAAAATACCATTTTTAAAATAATTTTTACAGTGCAAATATTTGTAATAAAAATAATAATATAAAGTGAACACTATACACTTTGTATTCCGCGTTGTAATAGAAATCAATATATTCGAAAACATTCAAAAATAATTAATAAATTTCAATTGGTATTCTACTGTTTAAAGTGTGATTAGTCGTGAATAATTTTTTTAATCACGGTTCATTTTTTTTAGTTAATCGTGTGAGCAAACTGCTATTAATCGACAACCCTAGATATTATGGTTATCGACTATTTGTCTTCAGCATAAGAATCCTAATGGATTTACATGTAAACTCAGTTTTATCAGATAACATAGGTATATATGGCACATATGTGTAGCATGCTTTGAATGCCCTTTCAAATGCTTTTTTGTTATTGCAGAAACCCAATAAAAATAAACTGTAAAAAAGAAAATGAAAATAATTACATCCATAAGGTATTGTGTATCTAGCTAGTTAAGAGTTCCAGTTCTGCTCTCGCTGAAGTCAATGGCAAAATGCCCATCTGATACTGATGCTGCGGGATTGGGCCCTTGATGCAGCCATTACCCAGTAGCTGTACCACTGGCAGCCGCAAATGCTACTGTTATGATTCCAGTGTGAACTCAACTTTAACCAGCAATAGTTAACAGATAAATACTTGTGTGTTCTTGCAGTAGCCAAAGATATCAATGCAGAAACAGTTATATCTCACTCTGCTATAAGCAATTTAAATGCATTCTTACTCAGTCTTAGCCATTCCCATCTGTCTTCCCATTTGTCAATCATTTCTTTTCTCTTCTCTGTCAATTGCAATAACTTTTCCTTGATCTGAGTTTAAGAGAATGCACCAATGTTACATAAGCATCAAATAACTCGACACCACCCACCACACCCTATAAGCCAGGGTGGGCAAACTTTTTGGCCAAAGGGCCACATATATGGGTATGGAAATTGTATGGTGGGCCATGAATGCTCATGGAATTGAGGGTTGGGATGCAGGAGGGCTCTGGCTAGGGGTGCGGGCTCTGGGTTTGGACTGGGGATGAGGGGTTGGAGGTTCAGGAGGGTGCTCCGGGCTGGGACTGAGGACAGAAGGGGGATCAGGGCTGGGGCAGGGGGTTGGAGTCCTGGAAGAGGTCAGGGGGGCAGGCTCTGGGCAGCACTTACCTCAAGCAGCTCCGAGAAACATTGGCATGTCCTCGCTGTGGCTCCCACCCAGAGGTGCGGCCAGGCTGCTCTGCGTGCTGCCCTGTCCTCAGGTGCCACACCTGAAGCTCTCATTGGCTGTGGCTCCTGACCAATGGGAGCTGCAGGGACGGCGCTTTGGCTGGGGGCAGCGTGTGGAGCCTGTTGGAGCCCCACGCATATATATTATATATGTGGGACATGCTGCTGCTTCTGGGAGCCATGAGGAGTGGGGCAAGACCCCAAAGCCGCTTCCCGGCTAGCGTGCCAGAACAGGACAAGCCCCAGACTCCACTTTCCAGCAGGAGCTCATGGGCCGGATTAAAATGTCTGGAGGGCCTGATGTGGCCCCCAGGTTGTGGTCTGCCCACCCCTGGTATAAGCTGTTACCACAAACAAAAGGCGCTGACTTTCAGAAACAGGATACACTTTGCAAAACTGTCAGTGGGGAATTTAAAATTAAACTTAATGGTGCAGTTGCTTTCTGTCAGCAGTAACCCTTGGTGAGGACACAATGATGTTGTAAGTACAATATTGCAGTTAAAATAAAGCATTTGCATGCCTTGATATAATGTTTACTTTAAAAATAAAAGATGTAGATTAATTAGTAAGAAATACAAATTGGACATGGCTTATTTTTGCCAATCCAATCTGACTGATGCAACCATAGTGTACATCCTCCTCCACTTTTTTCTAATAAATAATCCACATTACTTAACCCACGGGCACTACTACATGTCAGTAGCAGTCTATATTGACAACAGTCAAATCCACTGACACACTATATGAACCCCGCATTGTTCTTAACAAGAACATTGGTTGGAAAAGCCTCTCCAGTTGCCCACTAAATGCCTCCTTGAGGAGAGTGTACTGTATTTATCTGTAATGCTGACACAGAAATCATCAGTTCCCTAGATATACAGTAACTTTGCTATAAAATAAGGCTTTCCCCCCTAAAGGTGACAGTGAAGAAATTAGGGTTGTGCATCTTTCCTTAGTCTTAGGGCCTCCCTAATTGGATCCCAAACTGACCAGGATAAATTAGGACTAAAATTCAGGCTTTAAGCACTAGGGAGTCAGAGACTTCTCTCTTATGACTTCAGAACAGGACACTTTTCCCCTTAATATTTCACCACCCACGAGCTAGGGATTGTTCTTGTGCAGCGAGACACAAAATCACTCCTTCAATACACCACTCCTCTTGGTTTTGACAAGACTCAAGGCTGCCCATTTTGCTCATAGGTTTCATCATCCCAACAGTGCACATCCCTCCTCCACATCGGAACTGAATGTATGAATGTAACATCTGCATGTTACCTGGACCAAAAGGTAAGTTTAGATGTGAAACTGGAGACTTAATATTGATCTCCCACACGGATACATAAACTGGTACGCTGAACTGATCCTAGACTAGAAATAGTACAGTAATCTCACCAGTGCAAGTGCAATGGACCCTAAAGTAATGCAGTCATTAAAAATGAACACCCCATTAATCAGCAGATTACACAATACAAGCCTTTTCTATCTGAAACAAAATCCATAGTTCAGCTGCACTGTAGCTCTTGTGTAGTCAGCAGAGTACCTCCTCTGATGCATAGTGTTTCCTTGCCAGAAGAGATTTGCCAAGCTCAATGCACGTAGTAAAGCTGTCATTACGGGCGTCAATTTCTGCTTTGATACCCTGGTGATTGTTCATTAGTAATTCAACAGATGAAACATCCCTAAAATGACAAATTGTGGTTTAGAATGTACACTCCAAAATTAATGGTTGTTCTTTTAAAAAAAATAAGCTACAATAGAAATGCACAGTCTAGAATTTATTAATTCCCAGTTTGTCATTATACACAAGAGGCATGATTGTACCCAACCTCTGAGTGATGTGCATGACTGGGGACGCATATACAGCTCGTTTTTGTTTTTTTATTAAATAACGGACTTTTGGATTTAACGGACACCCCCTCGCCCGAATTAGTCCGTTAAATGGAGGTTTTACTGTACTTATGTTTCATTTGCAAGCAACAAACTGATTGGTTACACGCTGTTCAGCACTTGTTGGTTACGCAGTTCTGCTTTAGTTTTTTAATTTAGTTTTTTACACATTTATTTTTACACAGACAAGGTAAACACTTATGCAGCTGGGAACTGGTTTTTAAACACACAGATAACAAGAATTTAAGGTCTTTTTTAGATTGATACTTATCATTATGCACTCTCCTGGAGTTGACTCAGAAGCATAACTGCACTTTTTAGTGGTTGCTTGTTACAATGTCTTCTGGTTACTACAACTGTCTTCCGAGCAGATAGTAGCGGAGGCTTTCTACGGCCCACTTTACTGCCAGGCATTTCTTCTCCACTTCTGCATATTTCCGTTCCCTGGGCAGGAGCTTCCGACTGAGGAATAGGACTGGGTGTTCTTCTCCTTCCATCATCTGGGAGAACACCGCTCCCAGCCCCACCTCAGAGGCATCGGTCTGCAATAAAAACTATGTTTCCCAGTTTGGGGCTGTGACGAAATAGGAGTACTGTGTATGCGTGCCTCAGTTTCCCCTATGCATTTCTTAAGTGTCTATGTGAAGGAATAAGGATGTGCAGCTGATGCAAAGCAGAGAGACAGTGTAAGCAAGTGGCTGACCTGCTTTGGTAATTGAGGGCCGGGCCCCTCCCCCCTCTCAAGGCGGGAAGGGCTGAATAACAAAGAGGTCAGCTGAACCTGTTGGAGGGAGGTCAGGTGATGTTCGCCTAGCCCGGGAAAAGAGACAAAAGAAAGCAGAGGAGGGGCTGGAGGGGGAGTGGTCAGTCTGGTTCTGACTGGGAAGAAGCAGAGAGCTGACAGGCAAGCTGTCCTAGTTCTCTGGCCCCCAAGATGAATCCAGCTGAGGGCTCACGCTCGCTGTATGGTCTGTGTTAGACCATATAAAGGTCATTGAATAAACTTCTGTTTTACTGGCTGGCTGAGAGTCACGTTTGACTGTGAATTTGGGGTGCAGAATCCATGGGCTCCCTCAGGACCCCGCCCAGGCGGGCTCGCTGGAGGAAGCACACAGAGGGGCAGAAGGTGCTGACTGCTCTGAGGTCAGACCCAGGAAGGTGGAAGTGGGTACCCGTGAAGCTCCTAGCCTTGGAAACGGGCTGTGTACGGAGAAGGGGCCCTTCACCCGAAGTCCTGTCTGGCTTCCTAGGGAGCGGTTCCGGACCATCGCCCGGGCACTCCGTGACAGGGGTTATTAGCACGAGGTCGGTGCAGAGGGCCGTCCGCAGATCCCCAAAAGCATCCTCTGCTGCACTGGTCCATTTCACTATGTCCGGGCCACGGGCTCTCATCAGGTCCGTTAATGGGCATGCCCGGGTGGCGAAGTGGGGGATGGATGAACCGTCGATAATAACCAACCAACCCCAGGAACGCTCTGACCTGTTTCTTCCAGATTGGTTGGGGCCACTTCTGGATCGCCTCCAACTTGTTGAGTTGGGGCTTTACCACACCTCTCCCCACTATATACCCGAGGTATTTGGCTTCTGCTAGCCCAATCGAGCACTTGGGAGGGATTTGCAGTCAGTCCTGCCTTCCTCAGGGTGTCTAACACTGCCTCCACCTTCCCCAAGTGTGTCTCCCAGTCAGGGCTATATATAATCATGTCATCCAGGTAGGCGGCCGCGTACTTGCTATGTGGCCGCAACAGTTTGTCCATGAGCCGCTGGAAGGTGGCGGGGGCCCCATGTAACCCAAAGGGGAGGACCGTGTACTGGTACAAGCCCTCTGGGGTGGCAAAGGCTGTTTTCTCCTTGTCCGCCTGGGCCAGGGGGATCTGCCAGTATCTGTCAAGGGAGGACATAAACCGTGCCGTTCCTAGCCGGTCAATTAGCTCGTCTATCCGGGGTAACGGGTACGCATCGAACCGGGAAACGTTGTTCAGTCTCCGGAAGTCATTACAGAATCTCACACTGCCATCCGGCAGTGTTACCAAGACCACGGGACTGGACCACTGGCTATGGGACTCTTCTATGACCCCTAGTTTTAGCATCTTCCGGACTTCCATCCCAATCTCTTCCCTTTTTGCCTCCGTGATCCGGTAGGGCTTGACATGTACCTTCACTCCAGGCTCCGTGAGGATGTGGTGGTGCACCTCAGTAGTTCGGCCCAGTGTCTCCGAGAACACGTCCTGGTTGCGTCTGATCATGCTGATCACTTCCGCTCGTTGGTTTGGGGTCAGTTCTGGGGATATTCCTATCTGGCCGGGCGCCTTCCCGGGGTGGTGCCCCTAGCGCGGCCACCTGAGCTTCTCTATCCTGCCATGGTTTCAGTAGGTTCACATGGTAGATCTGCTCCAGCTTCTGGTGACCAGGCTGTCAGACTTTATAATCTACGTCCCCCACGGCTTCTATTACTTCATATGGCCCTTGCCACCTGGCTAACAGCTTGCTTTCAGCCGTGGGTATAAGCACCATCACCCGGTCTCCCACCTGGAACCTTCGACTCATCGCTTGGCGATTGCAGTACGTCCACTGGGCCCCTTGTGCCTTCTCCATGTGTTCTCGCACAATGGGGGTGACCTGGGCTATCCTCTCTCTCATCTGCAACACATGCTCGATGACGTTTCTCCCTGGGTTCGGCTGTTCTTCCCAACCCTCTTTGGCAATGTCAAGTATGCCCCGAGGGTGGCGTCCATATAACAACTCGAATGGGGAGAATCCAGTTGAGGTCTGCGGTACCTCCCTCACAGCAAACACTAGGTAGGGGAGCAGGACGTCCCAATCCTTCCTGTCCCGGCTCACTACCTTCCTTATCATGCTCTTCAATGTCCTATTAAACCGTTCGACCAGGCCGTCGGTCTGGGGATGATAAACCAACGTCCTTAGGGTCCATACGTGGAGCATGTCGCATAAGTCCTTCATCAATGTAGACACAAAGGGGGTCCCTTGGTCCGTCAGGATCTCCTTGGGTATCCCTACTCGGGAAAAAATCTGCACTAATTCCCGGGCTATGGTCTTGGACATCGTGTTCCGTAGGGGCACAGCCTCCAGGTATCGCGTGGCGTAGTCCAGCATAACCAGTATGTGCTGATGGCCCTGGGCAGATCTCTCTAGTGGCCCTACGATCCTCTCAAACGAGACTTCAATAATAGGTAGAGGTACCAACGAGGCCTGTAAGTGTGGCCAGGAGGCATGCAATTGGCAATCCGGACAGGAGGCACAATACCGCTGGACAGCCGCATAAACTCTGGGCCAAAAAAACCTTTGCAGGATCCGATCAAGGGTTTTATCTACCCCTAGGTGGCCCCCGAATAGATGGCTGTGGGCTAGATCCATCATGCCTCTCTGGTGCTTCTGCGGCACCAAGAGTTGTTCCATGGCTTGTTCCTGCATCTGGACTATTCGGTATAACAGGTCCCTCTTTATTATATAATATGGCCCTCGGCCCTTGACTCTCCCTTCTACAGGGACCCCATTCACTTCAACTACTTCCTTACGGATATTGTGGTATAATGGATCATCGGCTTGATCCTGCCCAAAATTTTCCATTAAAGGACCAATTGGTCCCAACTTCGGGGTATCTACTCCTGTCTCCCTCTCGGGGGGAAGTCTGGGGGGAATTAGGCCCGGCGTCGGGTTCCCCCATAGCTCGCCCAGCCCCTTTTCCCTTGGGGCTTACTTGTTCCCCTACAAGCATAGACTTCTGGTACTGGGCCAAAATTCTCGTCCCCAACTTCTTATCCGCCCTCCTCTCCCTCCGAGACGTCCTGGGCTCCCCAGGCACGGAGAATAATTCCGGGTCAAATTCCTGGAAGGCCGGGGGCCCGCTACCTATCGGGGTCATCTCCTGGGTCTCGGTGCTATCTCCTTCTGCCTCCCTTCTGGGGAGTAGGCTATCAAACCCTGGGAAGTCTCGTCCAATAAGGACTGGGTAGGGGAGCTTCGGGACTACTCCCACCATCACTTTAGTGGGGTTTCCCAGGATGTCTATTTTTACGGGGATAGTTGGGTAATAATTAACATCCCCATGCACACAGGATACTCCTGAGCGCTTGGCCCGGGACAGTTGGTCTTGCCCGACCAGCTTTCCCAAGACCAGCGTGACCGCACTCCCTGAGTCCACTAACGCGGTGGTCTTAATGCCGTTCATCTTAACAGGCCTGGTGTATCTATGGGGGGCCATCACAACCCCTACTTGATTTATTAGGTTGCATGGTCCTCCTATCCCTCCCAGGTCACATTGCATGGGTTCCTCTAGGTTTGGGTACTGGGCAGCTATATGCCCTACTTCCCCACATGCATAACATCGAATTCCTGCTCGGGGCAGCCCCCTGGTTTTCTGGCTGTTAGGCCTTACCCCCCGAGTCTTGTTCCCCCAGTCCCCAAGTCTCTCCACGCTCTCAGGCTGTTCCCCAGCCTCCTTTTTCCCCTCCATATACTGGCCTGGAGTCATGGTAACCCGGGCTTTTTGTGCAGATTCTTGTCCCCTATTCGGGCGCCTTCCTTCCTCGGTAGTCCGAGACAGCTCCTGGAAGGCTAGGTGTCTCTCCACGAGGGCTACTAGTTCGTCATAGGAGGAGGGATCATTCTTACTGACCCACCCCCTTATGTCGGGCGGCAACCCCTGCATGTACCTGTCCAGGACTAGGATTTCTACCACTTTCTCTGGCCGTGAGTCTTGAGGCGCAGCCACTTCCGGGCGAGGTGGATCAAGTCAAACAGCTGGGACCTCGGTGCCTTGCCGACCTTGTACTTCCACTCATGGAACTGCTGGGCCCTTAGGGCTGGCGTCATTCCCGCCCTCGCCAGGATCTCAGCCTTCAGCTGGAGGTAATCCGCAGCTGCTTCGGTTGCCATGTCAAAATAGGCCTTCTGGGCCTCCCCACACAGAAAGGGGGCCAGGATACTTGCCCACTGCTCTTGGGGCCAGGCCTCTCACAGTGCTGTCCCCTCGAATGCGAGAAGATAGGCCTCAGTGTCATCATCCGCCGTCATCTTCTGCAAGTAGTTGCTTGCCCGCAGCGGCCGGGCGTCGGGGCCCCCACGGGTCATGGTGCCCAGGGCTTTTATCTGCTTTACTACCTCATGCAGGGTGGCTCGGTCTTGGGCTGCCTGGGTCATCAACAATTGATTAGTCTCTTGTTGTACTTGCACTGCTTCCTGCTGGGCTGCAGTGGCCTGAACCAATGCCTTCAGCACCTCCCAAAATAGAAGAACTAGGGGCCATTCAATGAAATTGGCGTGCAGCAGGTTTAAAACAAATAAAAGGAAGTTCTTCACACAGCGCACAGTCAACCTGTGGAACTCCTTACCTGAGGAGGCTGTGAAGGCTAGGACTATAACAGGGTTTAAAAGAGAGCTGGATAAATTCATGGAGGCTAAGTCCATAAATGGCTATTAGCCGGGATGGGTAATGAATGGTGTCCCTAGCCTCTGTGTCAGAGGGGGGTGATGGATGGCAGGAGAGAGATCGCTCGATCATACCTGTTAGGTTCACTCACTCCGGGGCACCTGGCATTGGCCACTGTCGGTAGACAGGATGCTGGGCTAGATGGACCTTTGGTCTGACCCAGTATGGCCGTTCTTATGTTCTTATGTTCCTCCATTTCTTTTCTTTTCTTCCTTTTTCGTTAGGGGTGATTCGCCCTGCCCTGAGATGGCTTGCCACAAAGTCCACTAACATCCCACCTCTAACATCACGTGTGGCAAAGTGGGTTCTCGGACCCACCCAGCTCAGGTCTTTTGGGCTCTGGTGAGGCAAGTGCCATGCCGGCAACCCGCCTAGAAAGCCCCAAAGGCAGGCTTTCCCTTCCCTAGGCACTTCTTTCTGGCTGGGTTTTGCATCTCTCTGGCTAGGAAAAGCTCTCTCTCTTCTGGGAGAGGCTCCCTGTCCTGCTGCCCCCAGCCTGCTAGCAGCCTCACTCCATCTATCTCTCTCCCCCCCCCCCCATCTGAGGAGGAGTGTTTAAAAAGGTCTCTGTCAGCCTCTTTAACTGGGCTCAGGTGATCCTGCTTTGGCCAGTGGCAGCCTTGCTCAGCTGAACCCAATTAACCCATAGTTACCTCTCTCACCACAAACCCCTCTGGCAGTGGCCTGCCCTGGGTTTACCACAGGTGCCACAGGACTCTGTCACTTTTGCAATGCCAGACTAACACGGCTACCTCTCTGATTCTTGACATATATTCTCTGTAATTTTATTCTTTCCAAGTGTGTTATTTTAGTGTTTTGACTGGCCTCTGCATTTCATAATTTTTATTTCTCTTACACTTACATTTAATTCTTTGAGTAGTGAGTTCTAAAATGCCTAACTTGTCCTGGCTGGAGTAATTATCCCTACAGTAACTTTAAAAATATATCTAGGGTTTTTTTTCCTGCTGGTGGCACACATCTGCACATACCTCGGTGCACATAAAAAAATTATTCTGCACATGAATGGAAAAATTAGAGGGAACATTGGACAGAGACACTGATTGCGATTTAAATACAGTAGACTCTCGATTATCCAGGATGATAGGTAAAAGCTTAATCCCGGTTAATAAAATCCCGGATAATTAAGAGTCTACTGTGAGGGTTGTGCCCTGGGGGGAGGGGTATGCCGGCCGCCCTGCGGGGAGGCGGTGGTGCACCCACCGCCCTGTGGAGGGGAGGGGGCAGCCGCCCTGCGCCCAAGGGGGGCAGGGCACTGCCTGCCCCAGTCAGCTCCCACTGCTAGCCTGGGTTCCCTACACCCACGCTGGCAGCGGGAGCTGAGGGGGGCAGGTGGCGGGACCCCTAGTGGCAGGAGGAGGAAAGCCCAAAACGGTGGCAGTCTAAGCGCTTAGCCTGCCCCGCTTTGGGCTTTCACGCAAGGCTCCTGCCACCCGGGGTCTCAGCCCGCTGCCAGCCTGAGTTTTTTACACCCAGGCTAGCTGCGGGCTGTGACCCTGGCTGGTAAGGGACCTATAGGGGAAACCCCAAAGCGGCTGCAGGCTGAGCGCTCAGCCCACCGCCGCTTTGGGGCTTCCCCTACCGGCCCCGTTTTAGACATCCCGGTTAATCCACAGCCTGGTTAACCCGAGCCCGGATAATCGGGAGTCTACTGTAGGCCATAACTTTATTCCTAAATGTCAGGGAGTACCTGGCAGATAGAAGTGTCCACCCCCGTTCTACAGCCAACTCGCTGCTGTGATCCCACCTGCCCTCTCAAATGAGGATTAAGGAGAGGCTAGTCTTCCCTCTGTACCAGATACAGGAGTCCTGAATCCCCCCATTTCCACTGCTTTAAATCCTTTGCCAATCCATTTTATCTGATCACTGTATTCCTTCCCTATGGAGTACGTGCGCTGGACATCCAGCCTATAATTACATAATGAGTTGTGACATCATCGCCCCCCCTATTCCCTGCCGTTTCATGCTTGCCCCAACTAAGCCCCCAACATACTGTGGGGAAGGCGAACCCCACTCCACCTGACTTTGGCCAATCTGGCAGTGAGGAAAAAATTTCCTTTCCAGCCTCCAAAGAAAGGAGTGACCAGTATAATTCCTACAGAAGATCTGGTATCAAACAACTCCGATGGAGGGTGGGGGCGGCTTTGCCTGGTTTGGGGAAAAGAGGGCTTTACTTGCACCAGTGTGGACATGAGTACTCCCTCCATCTTCCAGGCCCTTAGAGAGAAGGGGGGAGAGGGGAATCGGTCTGAATCTCCATGCTGATCTGCTCCGAAGCTGCCATAGCAAGTCATTCTCTGCCTATCTAGCCCTTAACAGGGCCATTGTCCTTTTCCTACGAGCCAGACAATGGCCCATGCCACTTAATGTGCGGTGAGGTCACCCTCCCACAGTACTGAAATTTTTCTTTTTTACTAGTTCTCTCCAGCCAGCTTTGCAGCTCCTTCCATCTGCCAGTCAGCATAGCTGCCATTTCTAATTGTGGTCTGGGTGGCCAGAATGCCACCCACTGCCTGCTTTTCCTCTGTTTATATGGAAAGGTTGATTAGACAGCCATTTTATTTCACCTGGTTGGAGGGATCTAAATTATCTAGATTACCTTGGTCCTATTATCTTGGCTCAGTCCTTTAAACAGCCTGCTGCATTCCTCAGCAAAAGTAGCAGCTATACCATAATAATATTACAATATTCCATTGCAGATGTTCACGTTACCTTGGCTTCTCTTGGGCTTCGATCTGCCGGATAACATCTTCCATCCAGAGCATGAGATCACGAACCATGCTGAAGAAACGAAATTTATCTCCTGTATCCACCAGCCTAACTCTGCGTCCCTCGCAGGCGTCCAGCAATGCTTTCCATGCTTCCAAGACCTCATTCTCCCGCTTCTGGATGTCGTCAGCCTTGTCCCCTGCATAGGCAGCCTGAAGGCGTGCAGCATCCTCTTGCAGCTGTCTCACCTAACGTGTTTAAAAAACAAAGAAAAAAACTTCACCTCAGCTCATGTGTGCTTTTTAGTCAAAACAATCCATGGCATAAGGAAATTTCAGATACTAATTTATGTTTTGAGTTTCTCCTTAAAATCTTTTGTAAATTGCAAGTTTTCAGAATTGGAATTTTGCATTGTGAAAGTCTCACTCCTGGTGTCCTGCCAGCCTTTCATTTCAGAAGTCCTCATACCTAGAGAAGTAGAGACTTCTGGTTAACAAGCCTCAGAAGAAACACACATCAACTCACTGTTGCCTGCATCTTGCATGATCATTTATACCAGAGCAAAATGATTCATAGATTTTGAGGCCAGAAGAGATCATTATGATCAAGTCTGATCTCCTGCACAATAGAGGTCATAGAATTTCATCCAATAATTCCTGCATCAAGCCCAGAGCTTCTGGTTGAAATAGAGCATATCTTTTAGAAAGACAGCCAGTCCTGATTAAAAGACTTCAATTGATGGGTTCCCCATCATGTCCCTAAGTAAGTTGTTCCAATAGTTAGTTACCCTCACTTTAAAAATTTGAAAGTTATTTCCAGTCTGAACGTGTCTAATTTCATCTTTCAGTCACTGGATCTTGTCATCCCTTTGTATGCTAGACTAAAGAGCCTACTACTATCAAAAATCTTTTCCTTATATAGGACCTTGTAGATTGTTAAAAAGTGACTTGATCACATTTTCTTGGATAAACTAAACGTACTGACCTTCCCAAGTTTCTACTACAAAACATATTTTCCAGATGTCAAATCATTTCTGTGGCTCTGTTCTAAATCCTTTCCAATTTTTCCAACATCCTTTTGGAAGAACTACACACTGTATTCCAGTAATGGTCTCTCTAATGAAGTATATAGAGGTTACATATCTCCCTACTCCTATTTGATATTCACTTGCATATGCTTCCAATGACTATGTTCAACCTCTTAGCCACAGCATTAAACTGGAATCTCATGTTCAGTTAGTCGTCCAGCATGACTCCTAAATAATTTCAGAGACAGTCCTTTCTAGGATATAATCTCCTGTCCTGTATAAGTGACCTAGATTCTAGGTACAAAACATTATCAGAACATGATGATAGTGTGTTACATCCATTTTCCACTCCCATTGCACTAGTCTAGTGTAAATGACTACACAAGTTGCAGAGCCATTGTGAATTGGCCCAGACACTCCAAACAATGCAGAAAAAACTCATAGCAACTGAGTTCACCTGCATTTCTCCGATTTGAAATATTCATTTAAAAATATCTGTATGCCTTAGTGGGGATTATAATTCCTAGTAAGACATATTAATAGCTATTCTCTTTTTTGTTTATTTAATATACCTGCCTTAAGAAAATACATTTTTTTAATTGTAGTTTTGATATTTCAGGTTGTTTCAATATTTAATAAATTAAACACTCTGACAGTTACTGCATTTTGAACTGTACTAATCTTTATATTGTGCATGTGTAAGTACAAAACATGGAATAAAATCAAATCAGAACAAACTCAATGTGTTTATCATCTGAACAGTTTCTGAAATTTAGGGGTGAAATGTTCCAAAGCACTTGGTCTTGGCCTAACTCTCCTCCCATAGAAGTCAATGGGAGTTTTACCATTTTCAATGTCCTAATTTGCTATTTCCAGAAACTAACACAAGAATCAATATTGGTGAAGTTGTAATATCCAGATGCATAACAAAAATAGCTTCACTTAAAGATCTATGGTCTTTATCAGCCACTACAAACAAGAATACCAAGCATGAAAAAATCTGGAGAGGATTAAGGAATTTGCTTTAATATTTGCTTCTCTCCCCGCTCATGCAATTTGGAATATTTGTCCTTCCACTGGACAGCTTATTTTGTGCAATGTTCACAAAGGGAGCAAATATGGACACTGGGGTATAGAAAATTTTCAGTGGTAACTTTTTAGCATAATAACTACAAAGCTTCCTGAGACTGTGTTAAGAGCCCACCAAAAGCTAAAATCTCTGTTTTTATATTAGCACTGATATACAAAAAACCCCCCAACCCTTGATAGATTTAATACCAGCTCAATGCTTCATTGAAACTGCTTTAATAGGTGTTTTATTTAATGCAAGTTAACCTTTTTTTCTTCCTAATTTATCTTCCAACTGCATAAACCAGACAACATAATGCTGGCACTACTATATATGCCTATCTGAAACAGGTTCTCTGGTAAGTCAGATTGAGCTACCTACCTATTCAATCATCCTCACTTCCATCCATGTTCTTATATTGGTACTCAGCACCCCAGTACTAATGGGAAATGAATG
Organism: Sternotherus odoratus; assembly: GCA_032164245.1. Taxonomy (NCBI): domain Eukaryota; kingdom Metazoa; phylum Chordata; order Testudines; family Kinosternidae; genus Sternotherus; species Sternotherus odoratus. The sequence goes on from JAVMKO010000003.1 coordinate 145,297,295, forward strand.
GATAAAGCCTTGATCTGGAATTGAAAATCTTACCTTCATTGCTTGTCATCATAAGCAATATACAAGCCCTTTGACTTCATGATTTCTTTTCAAATCAAGTGCAGCAGTTGACAATTTTCAGTAAACAATTATCTGTATATATAAGGCTGTGGACTGCTAGAGTGACTTCTAACACTCTAGACCGGGGATAGGCAAACTACGGCCCGCGGGCCACATCCAGTCCGCGAGCTAATTTTGCCTGGCCCCCTGAGCTCCTGGCTATCTCCCCTCCCCCCAGCCCCTCCCCTGCTGTTCCCATTCCCCCACCCTCTCGGAGCTTCAGCGCCGCATCCAGGAGCGACCTTGGACAGTGCTGCAGCAGCATGGCTCAGGGGTGCGTGTGTGTGAGCTCCTGTTGTGCGGCCCACTGGAGCTCGCAGCCCTGCCCCCTTACCAAGCCGTTCCCCCATCCCCTGGCCCTGGACAATGCTGCAGCGGCGTGGCTCTGGCAGGGCCTGAGCTGCCGCTAGGAGCGGCATGGTAAAGGGGCAGGGCTGCAAGCTCCGGCAACAGGAGCTCACCCAACCCAGCTAACAAGCCACACCACTGCAGCGCTGTCCAGGGCCACTCCTGGACATGGGGCACTGAGACTCCAGGAGAGGAGGGAGGCGGAGGTAAGCGGCATGGTAAGGGGGTGGGGTTGGATAAGGGGCAGGGAGTTAAAGGGGAAGTCAGGGGACAGGGAGCAGGCTGGGCTGGATTGGGCAAAGGCTCTGGGGGGGCAGTCTGAGGATGTGGAATGGGGAGATTGGATAGGCTGGGAGAATCCTGCGGGTCTGTTAGGAGATGGGGGTGTGGATAGGGGTCGGGGCAGTCAGGGAAAAGGGAGCTGGGAGCTTGGGTAAGGGGTGGGGTCCCAGAGTGGTGGTTGTGAGGGGTTTCAGGAGGGGGTGTTCAGGGGACAAGGAGCAGGATGGGTTGGGTATTCTGAGGGGGGCCTTTAGGGGCAGGAAGTGGGTGGGAGTCGGATAGGGGGTGGGGTCTTCCCTACCAAGCCCTCCGTACAGTTTTGGAACCCCAATGTGGCCCTCGGGCCAAAAAGTTTGCCCACCCCTTCTCTAGACACTAGCAAACCTATACTATATAATTAGAGAAGCAAATTGTGAATACAAGTAGCAAAATAAGCCATCTGATGTTATTCACATAGAAATGTTTTTGAATAGCAATCCACAATCTTGTCTCTCAGCCACTTGGTGGCAAATTTCTAATGTCATCCCAGATTTCTAAATCCACACACTGAAAAGTTGCTTGCGTAATACACACCTGGGTGCCTAAAGCCTGAATATCGTGTTCAAAGGTTGTGTGCATCCTCTGTAGTGCTTCCACTGTGTTTTGGTCTCTACCAAGTTCCTCAGGCAGCTTCTTGTGTTTATCTTGAATACGTCCAAAGATCTCCTTGGCATCATGGTAAAATTTGTGAAGTTCATAAGAGGCTGCTAGAATCTGTGTTCTTGTGTCAATGAGCTCCAGGAGGTCAGCCCATGCCTCATTGAGACCATCCTTCCACTCTGCAATGGTGGCTGCATCAGAGTGTCCAGAATTGATGAGCTCATCTGCCATGTGGTTAACAGTATCAACACGTTCCTGTCCGATGTTGCCAGTGTCTCGGGCAAATTCACGGAATCGCTCTTGTAACATCTGAAATGTGAACAAACATCTGTAAGTCAGCAGTGCCCAAGTTATATTTTTTTACTTACATCATTTGGGATCGCAAATGTGATGGGTAGCACATGACTTTTTGTAATACATTGTGTAAGATCACCAGGAATGTTATACAGAAGTGTCTTACATGCAATATAATTCACAAGCACGAACTTAAAGTAGTTTATGACCACTGTAGGAATCCCACAATTTATCACTTATGTTGTAATCAAGAGCCAAAGAACATGCAAATGATCCAACAACCTCAAATCTATACTGCATATCAAATAAGCAAAACCTGCCACTGATTATATTATCCAGCTAGAATTACTACAATTCCCAGAAAAATAAGATTTCTCTCCAGCTATAGCCAAATAACTTACTGTAACATGTTCATAATCTTGTCCCAGCTCATGGGATCCTGCCACCACCTCCCTTTCAGCAATCCACTGCTCCAAGTCATCCACCTCACGATTGAGCTGGAATAGCCTGTGTCTCTCATCTAGTTTGCCCCTCCTCTCTTCGGCTAGATCCTTCAGGCCTGCATACAGCTTATCCACCTTGGACTGGCGCATACTGATGCGCTCGCTGAAAAAAATCCCCAAGAAGAACACTGAGCCACCACTGATTTTTCAAACAAACAAACAGCAGAAGTCAAAATATCTAAGAAGAAAAATCACTGTTAGAATATTTAGCCCACAGAACATGTCTCTAAAGTGACTAAAACTTTGCCTGTAAACATTTGGACCAGATCCTTACTGGGCATAGCTCCATTAAAGTCAATGGAGTGATGCCAATTACACCAGACAAGGACCTGGTCCACCAGGCAAATATAGACCACACCCATTGACTGTGGAAAATGTAAATGTGACTAACGATTTCAATTTGCTGAGGTTAAGGCTAAACAATGGACTTGTCCTAGGTCTGAGAGAAAGGACCTGGGTTATTTCTCCCTTGGTTCTGGCAATCAGAATTTCCTTCAGCACTGAAAGTTAATGCTAAATTGATGGTCAACAGCACTAACAGGTTTAGTCAGTCTAAGGTTTAGCAATCCAAAGGAAACTAATATCATTTCCATTTACCAGATCTCTTGGATTTATTTCCTGTGAGCTGCATAACCCCCTTTAAAGTTGCCTTTCCTCTGCCATATATACAGGTTACTATGTTATTCCAGAATTCAATCAGTTGAGCCCTAAGAGCTCTAAACTGACCCTACTGAGTGCTTTTGAATTATGCAGCACACACAATTCCAATAGAGATGGAAACTGTCATCTCCAAGACTCTCCCAGCTCCAGCCAGACTAGGGATAGCTTAAATAAATTTGCTATATAGCCAACATATTACCAATGAAGAATTCAGTCCCTGTGGCTATCATAAAGTTACTTTTTTTTAAGCTCTCTTACAAGGAGCGAAGACAATAATAAGAAGAAGTGATACGTAGCCTGAAATCAATCTTTGGTAAAGGTCATAACTAAATTGGCTTCTCCTACAATATGTAACTCTGGATTTAACTAATTTTTTTCCACTAGTGTCCCTTCCATTCCGATTGGATAGAAAGATGGCTGAATTGTTGGGCTCAACGGGTAGTGATCATTGGCTCCATTTCTAGTTGGCAGCCAGTATCAAGTGGAGTGCCCCAAGGGTTGGTCCTGGGGCCAGTTTTATTCAATATCTTTATCAATGATCTGGAGGATGGCGTAGACTGCACGCTCAGCAAGTCTGAAGATGACACTAAACTGGGAGGAGTGGTAGATACGCTGGAGGGCAGAGATAGAATACAGAGGGACCTAGACAAATTAGAGGATTAGGCCAAAATAAATTTGATGAGGTTCAACAAAGACAAGTGCAGAGTCCTGCACTTAGGATGGAAGAATCCCATGCACTGCTACATACGAGGGATCGAATGGCTAGGCAGCAGTTCTGCAGAAAAGGATCTAGAGGTTACACTGGACGAGAAGCTGGATATGAGTCAACGGTGTGCCCTTGTTGCCAAGAAGGCTAATGGCATTTTGGGCTGTATAAGTAGGGGCACTGCCAGCAGATCGAGGGACGTGATTTGACATTGGTGAGGCCTCATCTGGAGTACTGTGTCCAGTTTTGGGGCCCACACTACAAGAAGGATGTGGAAAAATTGGAAAGAGTCCAGAGGAGGGCAACAAAAATGATTAGGGGCCTGGAGCACATGACTTATGAGGAGTGGCTGAGAGAACTGGGATTGTTTAGTCTACAGAAGAGGAGAAGATTGAGGGGAGATTTGATAGCTGCTTCCAAGTACCTGAAAGGGGGTTCCAAAGAGGATGGATCTAGACTGTTCTCAGTGGTAGCAGATGAGAGAACAAGGAGTAATGGTCTCAAGTTGCAGTGGGGAAGGTTTAGGTTGGATATTAGGAAAAACGTTTTCACTAGGAGGGTGGTGAAGCACTGGAGTGAGTTACCTAGGGAGGTGATAGAATCTCCTTCGTTAGAGGTTTTTAAGGTCAGGCTTGACAAAGCCCTGGTTGGGATGATTTAGTTGGGGTTAGTCCTGCTTTGAGCAGGGCGTTGGACTAGATGACCTCCGGAGGTCCCTTCCAACCCTGATATTCTATGATTCTATGATTCCATTGAACCATTTGCTCTAATAAAATGCATTTAGCCACTTGGAGCCGTCTTTGGAATAGGTTAAGAATCTCCTCTATTTCCTTCATTCTGAGGGCCATATTTCTTCATGTATTAACCTTCTATCTTCATGAACAAGGCTTCCCTCCTTCTGACACAGACCAAATGGGGTGGAGTTGGAAGTCTCCTGTGCCACAGGGCCTATTACAAACAGAATATCCCTATACTAGCTTTATGAGCATGGTGCTTTTCAATGTGTGTTAAGAATGAAAAGTTGGATGTGAAAGCATAGATACATTGTATAGTGAGTCAACATGGGAGATGTACGTGTGTATTTGTAGAAGCAAGCCATGCCCATAAAGTGGGAGACTCTAGTTATGGAGAGGGGATGGCGAATACAAACAGGAGATGCACGGATTCTGTGCAACCCTCAGCAGTATCCAGAAACAAGTCTTTGTCATCCTTAGAAAGTAAATCTGCCCTTCCTCATTAGAAACCTTAAGGCGGGGCGATAGCACCTCCATCCGGGTGCACTTCCCCGGGAGTTAAAAGTGAACGGGGTTGCATGATTCTGACTCACTGGCCCAGTGCTCCCCGCTGATGTGCAAGGGGAGGGAAGAAAGAGTAACTGGATACTCCTCCCCTCTACAAGCAGCATGATTGGATTCCTTTTTTCCCACAGGAATGCACATGGAAGTGTTATTGATTAGTGAACCCATCCATACAATGTCCCCAAGAGCTTTAGCAACATGCCCAGTACTAATCAGTAGTTGTGTACACTGATCCTGATCAGAGCATCAGCAAATTGCACCTTGCAGCCTGTTGCACTGGTTCTCTCTGTGAAATTCCGCCTTGACAAGGATGCACCAAGACATATCTCTATTGTCTGGCTAGGACAGAACTTGGCCCCAGTTTGGACATATTTTCCTGAGTTACTTACAATTTGTTTTACTCTTTATCTTTCATGGTGCATCAATGAAGTGATCTAATTGTCAAAAGCAGTTAGAAATCCAACTGTAAGGGAATACTAACCTTTCTGGATGATTGTCTGCAACCAAAGTTCTGCTAGTCTTGGAAAGTTGGTGGACTGTCTCGGCATAGTCTTCTACTGCCTGTTCCAAAATCTGGTGTTTCTTCAGCATGGACACTGCACTCTGTTCATCCTGTCACAAGAACAGAACAATATAGTCAGATCCTCCCCCTTGGAGAAATACTCAGCAACGGCAACCTCACCAGGTTTGGTGAAATAAGAGCAATCAACTTGACAGCAGTTTAAAAGATTTATGAAGGATTGCTCTCAAGTGCAACTTGAAGAAAAGTTGTTCTGACTATGGTATATAAATATTAGTTAAATCTATGGTAAATGGTGTCCATCCACAGTGACAAAACAAGTGAAAGGATCAATACAATGGGATCCAGAGCAAGATTAAATCAGCTGTACATCAAGCATGTTGAATTTCCTTGTCTGTGAAGAACTTTGTGCATTTAAAGAACACTGGTGATGTGTAGGGCCCATGACAACAGGAAAGATTTTCGACGTATCACTGGTCAGGCTTTGCAATTACACGCTTGTTCAACGATTAGAATTCTAAGGAGCCTGGAAAAGGCTCCCCAAAAATGCCTACAGTAATTTTGATCAAAACTTGCAATATGCAGCTAAAAGTAAGTAAAATAAAGCATGGCTAACTATGTAACTTGACTATGTAACTCGAAATCACCTAAGTGTTTCTCTCTTAAACATTCTGGTGGATTGATTGATTGTGGTTTCATTTTTAAGATTTCTTTGATTTGTTTTGCTTGGGAAACAAAGTAAAATAAAACATTTGTTGGCTGAGTACTGAATGCTCTTGGAATCTGTTACATGGGTGTGAGATGGTTATTTATTGTCCTGGATCATTTAAAAAAAACAATAAAAAAACCTATATAGCATACTCATCCTCCCCTCCATACTGAAGAGAGGAAGAAATAGCTGGTTTTCCCTTATGTAGTCTGATCCTGTGTGGATTTGACTAAAATGGGAGCGGCAGCAGGCCCTTAACAGAATGCCTTGGATTCTGACGTACTGGGCTAGATTCACCAGTATAGATTATCTGTTTTATACTGCTCCACTGATGCAAAACAGCTGGAAATTTTGGCTTATCTGGTGAATCTGGCCCTATATCAGCAAACAGGAAAATGCATACATGGCACACACCAAATGCAAAACCAAAGTTTCTTGTAAAGCACTAGTGTTGTGTGTTAGCGACACAGTTATTGTCTGGTAATGCTGCACTGTCAGCATGGCCTGGTACTGCAAGACCAGTGTTCCGTAGGAAAACAGTAACTTGTGGGTAGCGTTACCAAAACAGAGATCTCTTGTGAACTGACTTGGGATCTCCTGAGTGATTTCAATTCATTTATGTCCCCACTGTATTTGTGACGTATTCAATTACAGAATCAGAGAAATGTCGGGCTGAAAGGGACCTTGAGAGGTTACCTAGTCCAGCCATCTGCACTGTGGCAGGACCAAGTATACCTAGACCGCCCCTGACAGGTGTTTGTTTAACCTATTCTTAAAAACCTCAAATGACAGGACTCCACAACCTCCCTTGGAAGCCTATTTAAGGGCTTAGCTATCCTTGGAGTTAAAAAGTTTGTCCTAATATCTAAACTAAATCTCTTTTGCTGCAGATTAAGCCAATTATTTCTTGACTTACCTTCAGTGGACAGGGAGATCATTACCCTCTTTATAACAGCCCTTAACATATTTGAAAACCTATTAGGACTAAACATGCCTGGTTTTTAAAATATTTCCTCACAGGTCAGGTTTTCTAAACCTTATATCATTTTTGTTGCTCTTCTCTGTACTCTCTCCAATTTGTCTACATCTTTCTTAAAGTGGAGCACCCAGAACTGGACACAGTACCCAGCTGAGGCCTCACCAGAGGGAACAATTATGTTCCACATCTGACATCCTACACTCCTGTTAATATATTGCCCCAAAATATTGGGCTTTTTTCACAACTGCATAACACTGTTGACTCATTTAGTCTGTGATCCACTACAACCCCCAGATTCTTTTCAGCAGTACTCCACAAGCCAGTCATTCCCCATTTTGTAGTTGTGTATTTAATTTTTCCTTTCTAAGTGAAGGACTTTGCACTTGTCTTTATTGAATTTCTTCCTGTTGATTTCAGACCATTTTGTCAATTTGTCAAGGCCTTTTTGAATTCTAATCCTATCCTCCCAAGTGCTTGCAAACCTGCTTCACTATAAAGCTACTCACCTTGGCTTTCTCTTCTGACATCATATAGAGTTCCTGCTCACTCATCCATGCCTCAGCCTCTGCAGCATCGAAGTAATACTGCTGTGCTTTGTGAGACTCCTCCAGGCGTTTATGGCGTTTCTCTGTCTCCTCAATTAGAAGACTCCACAGGTGTTGCAAGTCTGCAAGTCTCTGCTGAAGTGCTTCAGCATTAAGGCTGCTATCTGTAATAATGCTTTGGCTCCTCTCAAAAATGTCATCAATACGAGGCTGATGTCCTTGGATTTCTTTCTGAAGTGTCTACATGGGAAAGCAACATTTAATTAGAAACAGCATCTGAACAAACTCTTACAAAATGAGGGTGCCAGGCAGGCTTGTCACCTAAAGCAGAAGAGTAGCAGCACTGCAATAAACACCATAACAGTTTGTGTGGACAAGCTATGGCTGCCTCCTGCATGAGTACACTGCAAGAAAGGGCTCCCTAAGTTTTCTCAGCCTCCATCCCATATGCACTTGTTAAGCATAAAAATATGGGGTACTTAAGTGAGCTATGTCAATCAAACTGTTTCAAATGTTCCAAGACTCTGAGTAGCCCTTGAAAAATAGTACACTGAGTAAATATCTTAAAGACCTTGAAAATAGAATAATATCAACATCCTTGTATTAGCTAGCTGGCGCCAAAATGTTTTAACTTTTTTCCTGCTTACTGTGCATTCATTTTTCTCTCTGTGTCTCTGATACTTTTGACCTAGCTGATATGATGCGCTGGTTAAGCATGTATAGAACTGACAGGGGGGGAAGGGGCTTAGGGTGTTTTTCCCTCCTCCCATCTTAGCTCAGACTAACCTGTGATGCGACAAAACTGTTTATAAAAAAACCTATCCAGTGTTAGGGAGGGGGGGCTAGTTCTTTAGGGGACAGGAGGCTCTGTATTGATGTGTGCACCCATGAGTAAAGAGCTTGTTTGGACTTTGCTAGTGTTGCCTGTCTCTTTGCGGTCAGACAACGAACCTTGCCGGTCGGGGTTCGAGTCCCTGACAAATTTGGCACCCCAGATGGGACTCATCTGACTCTCCGACACAGGATCAGACTCTAAAGCAACGCTGCATGCATCCTCCAGCTTCGAGGAGCCTTGCCTGGTGATCTGATCACTGTGTCGGCGATAAGGCGTGTTCTGTGAACCAGCTGAAGCCCATAGAAATCCAGCAAAGCCACCTACCCATTGAGTAGGATTCAGGTTTTGGAGTCGGGGTTTGAGTCCCTGACAACTGGCCAGGTCTTTGGGGTCTGAGTCCCTGGAGAGGTAAGCGATCGCTCCGAATTTTGGGGTCAGGGTTCGAGTCCTTGACAGGTTTTGGGGGCTAGGGTTCGAGTCCATGACAAATTGAGACAATGCCCGGGGGATGCCCCGTTGTCAAAAAAAAAGAGTTCCTAGTACTTAGAAATTAGAAAGAAAATAGTTAAGATAGTGTTTATGGCACGGTGTGCAGAAGACATTGTTAAAAAATTTAGAAAACATCTGAATGGAATGCAAGGGAAAAGCCTGCCTGAAGTAGTTAGTATTACAATCAAAGTTTATAATGAGAAAGAAGAAAAAAGAAAAAAAAAAAAAACAGAAAAAGAGAAAAACAAAAAGATATGAAAGATCAAGTATCTCTGCTGGCACTGGTCATCTCCGGAGGCAGGGGCCGGGGCCGCAGATGGAAGTACAGTTCCCAAGAAGGATATTTGAACAACAATTTTCAATTGAAATTAAATACCAATAGACTTTGAAAGCAAAAACATGAAAAGTTAACCCACTCCTCATATTGCACATGGGATTCTTCTGGCTACTTCAGATTTCTAGCCAGAGGGCTGGGGAGAAAAGAAAGCTATTGGACATCAGAGGTTGTACCAAATGGACTCCTCAAAAGTTAGTATGCTTGTCCTGTTTTGTTGCTCCAAAGTTCTGTAATACAGTTATTTTACTAAAAAAGTATATGTACTTATTTTTAGAAAAAGTGTGTGAGTAGAAAGTAAAAAAGTTTTTTTAGATTAAAAGAAGAAAAGAAAAAACTGAACCAGTTAATTCAAAACTGTAGCTAACAAGCTCAGATAAGATACGAGCCTGGTTCAAAGACACTGCTCACAGCTAAGACTTGGCTGATAACCAAGGAAAGAAGAGAAAGACTAAATGCCCAAGCAGCTGTAAAGTGTGTAACACTGCCAGGCACTAATGAAATGTGTTAAGTCTTTTTACTCACAGGTAAAAGACACATTACCCAAAGATCCAGATCAACCTTGCCACACCCTGGAATCAAGAGATTGGGTCTATGTAAAAGTCCACCAGTGAAATAATGTCCTGGCTCCACACTGAAAAGGCCCTTCCAAGTCCTGCTCAATACCAATACTGCTGTAAAGTACCAAAGACTGACTGTTTGGAAGATTTGTCTGACATGTCAGCAATTCAATCAAAAGGGAGTCACAGGGTCCACCCAGAGCCCAACCCTGGGCTTTCCTTCCTCTCGAGAAGCTTCAAATTAACTTTTCTGAACTGCCACCCTGTATGAGATACAAATATTTGCTTGTGATAGTAGACCAACTAACTAAGTAGATAAAAGCATTTCCTACCAGGAGAGAAAATGCCCAGACCGTGGCCAAACACCTCTTAAATGATCTTATCCCTAGGTATGGGTACCCAAGACAAATAGACTCAGACCGTAGGTCTCATTTTACAGAAACAGTTTTTCAGCAAGTTATGAGTGCCTTGAGAGTTCAGTGGAAGTTCCATACACCTTGGCACCTAAAATCTAATGCCCAAGTTAAAAAGGCAAATGGGCTGATAAAAACCCAGTTAGAGAAGATATGCAAAAAAACTAGTCTTAACTAGATAAATGCATTACTCCTTGTGCTGCATAATCTCCACAGCACTTCTGGAGGCCAAATTAAGTTATCACCCTTTGAACTACTCTTTGGCAGGCCTTCCCTAGTTTACTCAGTCAAACACTCAGTGACTGCTGATTTAGTGCTTGGAGAAGCAGAACTGACTTCTTTTGTTTTACAGCTCCAGAAGCAGACTAACTCTCTCCACAGATATGCTCTGTCCTTTCAGGGACTGCCTTTGGATGTTAAAGCACGCTCGATAGAACCTGGTTCTTGGGTCTTTGTTAAAGCCTACAAGAAAGTTCCGCTCCAGACCCTGTGAAAAGGGCCATATTAGGTGCTTTGGTTACCCCAACTGCCATCAAGGTAGCAGAGAAGAAAGCCTAAATTCACCACGCCCGATGCAAGAGTGCCCTTTTCCCCAGATGATAACAAGGCAGCTGAGGCCTCCACCCTCGACGGACCAGGATGAGAAGTAGACGACAGCGGGGCAGCCAAGGTCCTAGCAACTGGAGAGGGGACGGAGAAAAACCCTGAAGAAAAGTGGCTAGCGGAGACCGTGTCGGGTCTCGGCCTGAAGATAAAATTCAAAAAGACTTAATAGTGTTTATCAAATTGAAGTATTAATCAATTATAAGTTACTAATCTTGTTTAGATAAAAAAAAATATTTCATGAGTATCATGTTTTTATTAGATATTCCCAAAAAGTCAAAATCTGTATTTTGGAAAACAGAAGTGATTTTGGGTGTGTACTCAGTTCCCAGTGGACACAGTGAAGCATCCATAGTTCAGCCCTAAGCATTTACAGCAACCAGACTCATTCCAAGTAGAGCCTCCTCAAACATTTTTCCTGGCAGATACTGGGTACCATTAATTAACAGGGACATAAACAACTCTAACAGCAGCTACTTACCTGATTTTTCTTTATCAGTAGCTGCACAGTCTGGAGGTTATGTCCATGATCGGTAGATGTTGCTATAGGCATCCTCTCCCCAACCCACAGCTGAAAGAGAAATTACAGAAAAGCCCCATGAAACATCCATGATATTGATGGCAGAGGAGCCTGAGGCTGTGAAAGATGCCTTGAGAAATGCAATAGTCTAATGTGATAGTGAAAGATTAATTCAGACAAGTCCCTTTGATGGGGCTGAGCATTTTCTAGCATTTGGGGAATGTGATTTGTACTCACAATTTCATCCTCCACATCCCGGTTGAACTGGTGGACCTCTTTGGAGGCCAGCAAATTCGTCTTCCTTTCAGTCAAGGGTTCCAGTAGCTCCAAAAATTTCTTCTGTACAATAAGGCGTTTGCAATCTACCTCATCAGTACTCTTGCCCTCCTGACTCAAAGCTTGGGCTTGGCTTTGCAGTTCCTCAACCTCCTTCTTACGCACATCCATTTGGTTCTCGAGCATCTAAGTAGGGAGAAAGTGGCAAGAAAGCTTGAAAAACTGGGCATTTGTATACATGCAATTTGTAAGATTAAAAAAAATCATTAATTTCATAATCCTAGGCAAGAACAAAGGATGAATCATAATAACTAGGAATTCATCATATTAATAATGACTGTGACATGTTTTGCAGTGACAGGATACTAAGTAGACTGGATCCATTTCCTGGTAGGGAGTGTCAGTGCATTTTTCCTGTTTTGACCTAGGGAACGTGGTGCATGGAAGCAGGATTAAGACCTGATTCACTGCTGAATTGCTGGACTCAGCATCACTGAAGTGAAGGGAGTTGTATCTGCTTCCAAGCGTCGTACATTTGCTCCCCAGTTCTTACACTTTTACTAGTTGCTCCCAGATTAACTCTACTCCAAACTGTTCAGTGTAACAGCAGATGCAGAGTCACTTTACCCATTGCTGTAATTACTGGGAATCAGACAGCCACTCATAAATGGGGTGGTGAGGGCAGCCAATTACTGGAGAATCCCCCCAGGGAAAGAAATTATCAACAGGAGGGGAAGAACTGGGGAGGAAGAGAACAGATTGCACTGAGAGATGTGGAAATGGGGTATCGAAGAGAATAGATTACACTGAGAGATTTGGAATTGTGGTATCTAATGGTTGCTGTTTTCCCTTAAAAGAAGAAGAGACAAACAGGAAGAAAGAAGAGAAAATTAAATCTTAATCTAAACGGAAAGGGTCTGTTCCTTGGAATGCTTACAACTAGGGTTGCCAACTCTCTAATCCGGGTTGGGCAAATTACGGCTCACGGGCCACATCTGGCCTGGGGGCACCTCCTAACTGGCCCCTGACCTCCCGGCTGGGGGTGCTCCCCCGGCCCTTCCCCCGCTGTCCCCCCTCCACAGCATCAGCATATCACACGGGCAGCGCTCTGGCCGGTAGCTCCTCCTGGGCAACACTGCAGTGGCATGGCTGGCTCCAGCAGTGTTGCACACTCCTGGGCAGCAGCGTGTCTGGCTCCAGCGGGCCACGCGGAGCCTGACAAGCTACTCTGAGCGGCATGGTAAGGGGGCCGGGGGATTGGATAAGGGGCAAGAGGTCCCAGGGGGTGAAGGTTCTGGATGGCTTTCTTGGTGTGTGTGGGGATGTGGAATGGGGGAGTGGAGGGGGGGTTGGATGGAAGTGGGAGTCCCAGGGGTCTGTTGGGGGTGGATAGGAGTGGAGGCAGTCAGGGGACAGGGAGCTGGGGATGGGGAACAGTGGGAGGTTGGATAGGGGTGGGAGTCCCGGGGCTCTGTCAGGGGTCGGGGCAATCTGGGGATGGGGGACCGGGGGGGGGGGGGGCGGGGCGGGGGGAACTTGGGTTGGGTGGGGGGGGTCCTGGGGGAGCAGTTAGGGTGGGGGGGTTTCAGAAGGGGGTGGTCAGGGGATAAGGAGCAGGGGGGCTTAGATAGGGGTCCCAGGGGCTCCCTCTGTCACTCACGCTTCTCCACCCTCATTCCCTTTCACCAGGCTGGGGCAGGGGGTTGAGGTGCAGGCCCTGGGCTGGGTCCAAGGAGTTCGGCATGTGGGAGGAGGCTCCAGGCTGAGCCTGGGGCAGGGGATTGGGGTGTGGGCGCTGGGAGGGAGTTTGGGTGTGGGCTGGAGTGAAGGAGGGGGTTTGTGGTGCAGGCTTTGGGAGAGAGTTTGGGTATGGGAGGGGGCTCAGGGCTGGGGAGCGGGAGGGGGTTCCGAACTGGGGCAGGAGGTTCGTTGTGTGGGCTCTGGGAGGAAGTTTGGATGAAGGAGAGGGCTGGGGCAGAGGTGCAGGACAAGGTTTAGGGTGCAGGCTTTAGCCAGGCGGCATTTACCTCAGGTGGCTCCCAGAAGCAGCAGCATGTGTAGTAGTGGCTCCTAGGCTCACAGGAGGCTCTACCCCTTCCTGTAAACACCATCCCCACACCTCCCATTGATTCCAAGAGACTCCCACCCAAACTAAGAGGATTGGCAACCCTCCTTACAATTTCCCTTCCATCTATTCTATTATAGATTCACTGCTCAGTCTGCTTACCTGTTGTTTTTTCAGTAAGATGTTGACACTGGTGAGATCTTTTCCATAGTCATCAGACTGTATCTGACTCTCCAAGCTGTTCAGCCATTTATCCAAATCAGCACAACTCTGGGTGAAAAGCTCAGCCTTATTTGCATCAAAGAGTCGCTGAGCCTTGGTTTGGGTAGTAGATTCAAGCTCCTCCCACATTTGATGCAGGCCTGTCAGCTTTTCTTTCACTACGATTTCAGTCTCTGGTTTCTCTGCAATGAGCAGCATCCCTTCCTGAAAAGCACATAGCAAGCATAATGACATTAGGCAAGAGCATTAAAGGTCTATCAGAATTACATCTCAATTATTCTTTCCAAAACAAAGGCTCCACGGTCCCACCACTTCCACAAGGTTCCTGTATCCCCAGTCTGGGAGGACCTGGAAAGGTGGAGAGTGCTGGCTGCATACCTTGCTCCCCTCTTTCATTTAGACCCTGTGAAAGTCCCTTCTCATTTTGGGTTCTGCGGGGCTCCAGATCTGTTTTTGTGGGGATGGAATGTGCTCACCCACTAACATGTGGAAAAACGGAGAGCAAGTTATTGAATAACAAACCTGCTATAACTTGTGCAGGATCTTCAGGATACTGTGGAACATTTGGGGAATAGGGAGACCAAAGGACAATGATGGCAGAGGAAGTAGAGTGTAATATGACTGTGCTATCAAGATGCTACGGTAGAGGATGGGTGTTGCCAGGCAACTTTGTAGGGACTTTCTAACTCAGGGTGGGCAACCTTTTTGGCTCTCGGACCACATCGTAGTTCAAAATTGTGTGGAGGTCTGGGTAGGGAAGGCTGTGCCCCGCCCCCTATCTGACACCCGCCCCGACTGCCCCCCTCAGAACTCTTGAACCATCCAACCCCCACTCCCTGCTCTTTCATCGCCCCCTCCAGAGACCCCCCCCACCCACTAATCACCCCCCAGGACTCCACCCCATCCAACCCCCTGGCTTCCTGTCCCGACTGCTCTGACCCCTAGCCACACATCCGCCCCCTAACAGGCCCCCTGGGGCTCCAATGCCCTATCTAACCCTCCCCCCGTTCCCCGTCCCCTGACCACGCCGAGATCCTCTGCCCCTTAACCAACCCCCCCACCCTGGCCTTGGCCCGGCCCTAGCCCCCTTACCACACTGTTGTGACTGATCCCCGGAGCGCACAGCATTGTGGCTGTGGGGGGTGAGGAGGGACAGCTTCCCCTGCTGGAGCTCAGGGGCCGGTTAGGAGGAGCCTGTGGGCTGTAGTTTGCCCACCCCTGCTCTAACTATACCTTGGCCCCTACTGGCTCCCTCCCAAAGTCACCAGCTTTATGCTGCTGAACCCCTAGCTTCTTTTGTATGCTAGTTCTCCTTCCAATGGGAACAACAATATATAGGGAAGCAGATGCCCTATATTTAAGGAAAACACCAACAGAGTGCTTGTACTTTAAAATATTTCTTCATTTGGAAAGATTTTCTCCAGTTTGAGACACATATCCTCTATTTAAAAGTATGCTTATACCCCTAGAATTGGTAAATCTCTCTCAATACGGAACAAGCTTTGTAATGGTGACCTTAATACACAACACAGCACATTTAATACACATCTCAGTAAGAATACAGTGTTTTGCAATTGTGGCTCAACACAAAACTTTGTTGTAGGTATTTTATCCTTTGTTGCAATCTGATTTTTCCGGGACAGAGGATGGGAACACACTAGCATCGCTGAAAAGGTACCGCTGTTGGTAAGAGCAATGTTTCAGTTACACCGATGAAACTATTACTGTTTGCAATACACAGAAAAAACACTAATGGGATACAAAGAGTGCCAAACTGGGAAGGAAATGAGCAATTATGCTAACTTACAGTGAACAGAAACCCATTGTCAGAGCTAAAGATGAGAATTTCTTCATGTTTCAGGGTTCTTTCTTTCAAACAAGAAAGCAGGAAAAAAAGAGTACAGCTTATTAAAGCCATTAAATCACTTGATTTAGCTCAATGGAGATGTCATTTGTTCACAAACCAGGTTGAGTTTAACTTCTCACATGAGATTTGTTTTCTGATTAGTATTGTGATTATACTACAAAAACAGTGACAGTCGGAATGGCACCATGGCTTTATATAGTTACAGTGTACAGTTTATAAATCAAAACGATGATTTTTGTACTTTCTAACCCTGTAAAATCTGAAAATCAACTTGTCTCTCCCTTCTTACATCATTACAAGTAAGGACAACTTGGCAATTGGACAGAATAGGCAAACTGGCTAGTGCATGCACTACAAAAACCTGGATATCTTAGAAAAGATTAGATTGATGAGAAATAGAACAGAATGGATTGGATTACACAGAGGATTAAACAGACAGGGACAGCCACAAAGATACACTGAACAGACTTGCTTTTCATAACTGTATTTGGTTAGCAATGATAAATACTTTTTTGGTTTAAATTGAATAGATGACTCAAAGACAATAGTGGTTTCATTTGTTGAGTAAAGAGAAGCCATTTTTACAGTAGTTTCTCTGAAGACAATTTCATGATTTAAAAAGAGAGGAAATTCATAAAATGTTCTTTATTTACCTTTTCAATTTTCTCGAGCCATTCTTTGTTGGATGCAAGTTCTGCCATAAATGCCTGGTGTTTTAGCCATTTACTGTGCAGATTCCTTGCTTCATCATAAGACATATCCTGGGCTGTGAGCATCTTCTCATTGATCCAGAGTGACAACTGTAAACATATGAAAAAGAATATGATTGAGATTTTTTAAAATTGCCTGTAGTATGGAATAAGAGGTGGGTAGAAAGTTTGAGGGCATTCAGAAGCAGGGTTTAGGCTGGCCCATTCCAAAGATAGAGGCAAGAAGTTTGGCTCAGATCTGGGAGCTGTTTGAAGCCAGGATTTTTGTTTGGGGCTCTCTCTATTAAATGTATTAAATGTACTAGAGAAGCCATCCCTCAGTGCAGTGATAAAGGACCCAACCCTATCTCTACTGAAGTCAACTACAAAGCTCCCACTGAGTTCAATAGGAGCTGGGTCATGCGCAAGTGTTCTAGTTACTGGTAACATCAACAGTATGTTTCCTCTACTTCTCTGTAGGCAGAAGTATGACCCACATGCTACCAACACAGTCTTAAAGATTCTCTCAGAAATGTCCTACTTAGAACCCTGACCCTGTATTAAGATACTGCAGCATGGACCCCTCAACTGCATGGAGTTCCACTGACATCAATGTGACTTTACACAAGTGCAGAGATCTACATTAGTAAATCTGCACTGAATCAGAAGTTCTATCCCTACACCTATATCAAAGCAGTGTCTTACTAGAGTAATTATTAGAGTAATTGTAGTAATCTTTGTACTAAATTAGATCAATTTCTTTGTCTAATTTTCACTAGGTTCTTCAATACTCAAGGATTCTTTTTTTCTTTTTTTAAATGCTATTTCCAAATATTCATTAAACATACTCCTGTAATTCAAACAAAACCAGAATTCAAACAAAACCTTTATATAAACAGTTCACTCCTTTTTGCTTTGTTTCTCCTAAAATATATCAACAATGAGAATTTTCATACCAAAACTGAAAAAACAAGTACAATATTTAAAAATATCCTTTTGACCAAAGTTCAGGTAGTGAGAAATAGCAAAAACAATGCTCGCTACTAACACTAAAAACACCCATCTTTCCTCTGTTGAAACTCACATCTGAGTGGTCTGTTTTGTTTTGTTTTTTAATTAAGAAGAAACGCAGCACAGAACACTTACAAAAGCTCATGAGAAGATGCACATTATGCATCCAAGAGGAAAATATGTAAACCTAAGTTTTGTTACTAACCAGGCCAATTTTCTGCAATATGCACCATCCTACAAATATGTGGACTAGGGTAATGTAACAGATCAATAAAATTTGCCAGATCACCACTACTCAGTCAGAGTTCTTGGCCAATAAACTCCATTTACAATTCATGAACATTTTAAACATTTTAAAGAGCATGGCTAATCTATGTAAAAATAGAAAACATATAAACAGAGTCAGAAAAATCCTCATTTGATCTTTTTACTGAATCTAAGTAAAAAACAATGCTCATCTTAACAAAGTTATTATAGGTCTCCAGAGGATTTACAGTTCTAATAGGCATATTAGCAGGGAACACATGGACTCTGAAAGTTTAAACAGTCAGAGACCATATTAAGAAATACATTATTAGACAGCTCTAAATCAGTAACTGTACACTTAACTTTCCAGACTAGGTGTAGGAGTTACACTCTAGTAATTACGTGCGTACCTCCCATTTGTCTGTAGGGGGAGCACTACTGCAACCCCTGTG
Organism: Sternotherus odoratus; assembly: GCA_032164245.1. NCBI lineage: Eukaryota > Metazoa > Chordata > Testudines > Kinosternidae > Sternotherus > Sternotherus odoratus. Next base: position 145,315,459 of record JAVMKO010000003.1, read on the forward strand.
TGCTCCCCCCACCCTTGGTTCCTTCTTGCCAGACAATTCTGACAGAGGGGAAGGGGGCAGGATGTGGAATAGACATCAGCAATACATCTCAAAGAACACCAGTTAAGAAAGGTAAGCAGGGCCGGCGACAGGAATTTTGGGGCCCCGTATGCAGATCGTGCGGGGCCCCCCCAGCCGGTCTCCTGCCGCCCGTGCCCCCCCCCCCCCGGCCGGTCTCCCGCCGCCCGCGGGCCCCAACCCCCACATGCGCTCTGGCCGCGTGGCCCGGCCAGGAGAAGCAAAGGGGGGCGGGGGGGAGGCTGCTGGGTGCCGGGGGAGGGGGCTGACGAGCGCTCACAGGCCCGGCGACAAGGGGGTACAGCAGCGTACCGGGCCCGCCCCGGATTTAAGGGCCCCCCCTTAAGTCCAGGGCCCGGTACAGCTGTACCCGTTGTACCCCCGTCGCCGGCCCTGAAGGTAAGTGTCTTTTCTTCTTCGAGTGATTGCTCATGTGTATTCCACACTAGATGATTCCAAGCTATATCTGTAGGAGGTGGGTAGGAGTTTACAGATTCCTGGGATGGAGTACGGTCCTACCGAACCCAGTGTAATCCCTGGCGTTGCAGACAATTGCATAGTGAGAGGTAAATGTGTGAACTGACTAGGGATGTGGGCCATGAAGGCAGCCGACAAGGCCTGAGCCTGCTTCAAGTGTGCCTTCACAATTGGTGGTGGTGGGGGGGGGACCCCCGCCAGATCGTAACAAGTGCAAATGCACGAGGTGATCCAGTGGAAGAGGTGCTGGGTGGAGATCAACTGACCCGTCATGCGCTCAGCCGAAGCAACAAACAGTTGCAAGGACTTTCTGAACTGCTTAGTCCGTTCCAGATAGAAGGCCAGCGCCCTACGCACGTCGAATGTGTGAAGGCAGCAATCCTCATTGGAGGAGACTTGGGGCAGAGGACAGGCAGGAAGATGTCCTGGCTCATGTGATAGGCAGAGACCACCTTAGGGAGGAACGCGGGATGTGGGCGGAGCTGGACCTTATCCTTGTGAAAAACAGTGTATGGGGGTTCGGAGGTCAGGGCCCTGAGCTCCAAGACCCGCCTGGCTGACGTGATAGTAACCAGGAAGGCTACCTTCCATGAGAGATGAGACCAGAAGCACGTGGCCAGAGGTTCAAACAGGGGCCCCGTGAGACGGGATAACACCAAGTTCAGGTCCCACTGTGGGACAGGGGGCCTAGCATACGGAAAGAGACAGTCCAGCCCCTAAAGGAACTGTCCAGTCATAGCATGGGAGAACACCATGTGTCCCTGCACTGGCGGATGGAAGGCCAATATGGCTGTCAGGTGCACCTTGACCGAGGAGGGCACCAGGCCCTGGGTTCTAAGGTGGAGGAGGTAGTCCAGGATAAGATGGAGTGGGGTGGCCACCGGGGAAACACTTCGCTCGACAGTCCAGTGGGATACTCTGGACCACTTTGCCAAGTAGGTGCGGCATGTGGACGGCCACCTACTTTCCAGAAGGACGCGTTGGACCCCTCCGAACACGTCCACTCCTCCCCGCCTAGTCATTGAGGAGCCACGCCGTGAGGTGGAGAGCCGCTAGGTTGGGATGGAGGAGACAGCCCCAGTCCTGGGAGAGCAGGTCCGGGCGGAGCAGCAACGGCCAAGGCAGGGCCACCAGCAGACCCTTAATGGTCCCGTACCAATGCAGCCGGGGACAAGCCGGGGTGATTAGGAGGACCCTGTCCAGTTTCACTTTCTCCAGGACCTTACTGATGAGAGGGAACAGGGGGAAGGCATAGAGAAGATGGCCTGATCAGGACAGGAGGCAGGCATCTGAGATCGTGTCCCGTCCCACACCCCCTGGAGCAGAACCACGGACAACGCCGGCTCTGCCTCATTGCGAACAGGTCCACCTGGGAAGTTCCCCATGCTTAGAAGGGCTGGTGAGTCACCTCTGAGTGGAGAGACCAGTCCTGTTGGGAGAAGTCCCTGCTCAAATGATTGGCCTGCGTGTTGCTGGCACCCGGCAGGTGGAAGGCCCTCAGGGAGATGCAGTGGGCTATGCAGAAGTCCCACAGCGTGAGGGCTTCTTAGCAGAAGGATGAGGACCGGGTCCCGCTTTGCCTGTTGATGTAGAAAATCGAGGCTATGTTGTCCCTGATCACCCTGTCCTGTAAGTGCAAGCGAAAGGCCATGCACGTCAGGTGATAATATTGCCCTGAACTCCTTGACATTTATGTGTAGTGACAACTCCGTGGCCTACCACAGACCTTGGGTATGAACAGTCCCCACCTGGGCCCTCCAACCCAGGTCCAATGCATCGGTCCACGAGCTCCATTGACGGGGCCGAGACATGGAAGGGGACCCCTTAGAGCATGCTACTCGGGGAGGACCGCCACTGCAGGGAGGTGATCACCAGGGGGACATGGTGAGAACTTTGTCCATTCTGTCCCGGGCCTGGGAGAACTCCGAGGCCAGCCAAAGCTGGAGAGGCCTCATTCGGAGCCTGGCGTGGCAGACCACATACATGCACAGTGACATGTGACCCAAGAGCTGGAGGCATACTCTGGCTATTGTCACAGGGAATCTCGTGACCGAGTCAATGAGCCCTTTCAGGGTCTCAAATCTGTCTGGCGGGAGGGACACTGTGGCTGTCGAGATGTCTAGGAGTGCCCCGATGAACTCTATGCGCTGGACTGGGACTAACGTCGACTTGGACAAAAGGAGCATCATGTGGTCCCGCACTTGTGACCGGGAGCTGCCCTTGACATGCCAATCATCCAGGTAGGGAAAGATCTGGACCCGGTGCCTGAGACAGGCCACAACCACCGACATAACATTTTGTGAACACCCTTGGGGCAGTGGATAGGCCAAATTGGAGGACCATGAACTGGTAGTGGTTCTGCCCCACCAGGAAATGGAGGAAGTACCTGTTTCCCTCGAATATATGGATGTGAAAACACCCTGCAGGTCCACGTAGGCTGCATACCAATTACCTGGGTCCAGGGAGATTATGATGCAGGTCCACGTAGGCTGCGTACCAATTACTTGGGTCCAGAGAGATTATGATGGAGGCCTGAGAGACCATGCGGAACTTTAGCTTGACCATGAATTGGTTTAAGTCCCGCAGATCCAGGATGGGCCTGAGACTCTCCTTTGCCTTCAGGATAAGGAAATAAAGGGAGTAAAACCCCTTGCCCCTGAACTCCCCAGGCACCATTTCCATCGCTCCCAGGCTTAGGACAGAGATGGTTCCGCCGGAGCGAAACAAATTGCAGTGTGTAGCCCCGAGAAATGGTGTTGAGGACTCAGCAGTCTGAGGTTAGTTGCAACAATTCCAGGAGGAAAGCACACAAGCGGTTGCGGAAGAGAAGCTTAATTGATGGGGGGAGTCCCTTTGGGAGTTGCCCGGGTACCCCCTGGTGTCCCATCAAAACTGCCTCTTCCTTGCCTGCTTGCCTCTGGAGGATTGAGGCTGCGGGGCAGGTTGTAACTGCTGCTGAGGGTGCCTCTTATAGTCCCTAGACCTCTTATAGGCGGCCTCATACTTAGGCTGAGAAGCCTGAGCAGGGGCCTGCTGCGGCTTACACTTAGTTTTGGCTGGCGGAACGTAAAGGCCCAGGGTCAGCAGGGTCGTGCAGGAGTCTATCATGCTATGCAGCCTTGTATCCATTGGTTCCGCAAACAGAGCCTTGCCATCAAACGGGAGATCCTGCATGATTGACTGGGCCTCACTGGACAGTCTGGATAGCAGGAGCCATGATGCCCTCTGCATAGACACTGCCGAGACCATGGATCAAGCAGCTGTGTCCACCACCACATGCAAGGCAGCCTTGGTGGCAGTGGCACCCTCCTCCACCAGCGCCTTGAACTCTTTTTTGTTGCGCTCCTGGAGGGAGACCTCAAATCTGGGCAGCGAACCCCAAAAGTTGAATTCGTACCTGCTCAGGAGAGCTTGGTGGTTAGCCACCTGCAGCTGGAAACTTGAGGATGAATAAAACTTCCTACCAAAGGAGTCCAGTCTTCTTGAGTCTTTGTTTTTGGGCGTGGGGGCTGGTTGGCCCTGTCGTTCCCTATGGCTGACCAACTTGACCACCACGGAGTTGGGCGCTGGGTGGGTGTAAAGGTATTCATGCCCCTTGGTGGGTACAAAATATTTGTATTCCGTCTTCTTTGAAATGGGGGCCAGGGAAGCCCAGTGTTTGCCACAAGGTGTTCAATATCTTTGCCACCCTCTTGTGGAGGGGCAAAGCCACCCTGCCAGGTACTGAAGAGGACAGGGAATCCGAGGGTTCTTCTATCTCCTCTGCTTGGAGGTGAAGGCTCGATGTCACCCTTTTAAAAAGTTCTTAGACTCGTAGACTTTAAGGTCAGAAGGGACTGTTATGATCATCTAGTCTGACCTCCCGCACAACGCAGGCCATAGAATCTCACCCACCCACTCCTGCAATAAACCTCTCACCTATGTCTGAGCTATTGAAGTCCAATCAGGGTTTAAAGACTTCAAGGTGTAGAGAATTCTCCAGCAAGTGACCCGTGGGATGGAGGGCGGCGGAGCCACAAATCACCTCACCTGGAGCGGGTGAGAAGGCCGGTATGGAGCATGGGTATCTGCCGGCACCAAAGAATCCACCATCTGGTTGGACTTCGGGCCCGGCGCCAAGGACCTATGTCCCACTAACATGGTTCCTGGGGGCCTAGAGAGCGAGGCTGATGGCACCTCTGAAGCTCCGGCTACTGAGCGGACCCCCACTGGAGGCTGTGTCGGAGGCCATAGTGCCCACTGGTACCACTGCCCCACAGAGCAGGGCAGTGTGTCATTTCACCTGCTGTGGCACTAATGGCACTGGCTGGTCGGCTTGACTGGACTGGCCTACGGAATGGTGGCTGTGAGCTGAGGTTGGGCTGACAAATGATCTGTCGCTGTTGCGGAAGGAATAGCAGTGCCTGGAGTGATGTTGCCCACAGGACCGCAACCTCTACGCAGCGGACCGGTACCACCTATAGCTGCTGCTCCACGATCTGCTCTGATGGGTGGACCTGCGATGGCACGGTGCCAGTGATCTATACCCTGGGCTGTGGAGACAGTGCCTTGGCGGAGAGTGAGAGCTGGAGTCCAAGCAGGAATGGTGATGACGTCCGTGCCGTGACTGGCTGCGGTAACCCCAACGAGATGATGACGGCCTGTGACGTCTGCCTTGGTCACGTCAGTAATCGCTCCATGGCATGGAGCGGTGCCAGGAGCTCCGTTCAGATGACACCCAACCAAACAGCCTTGTGGGCGTCGAAGGCGATCCACAAGAACTGCGTCCCGAACAATCGTTGGGTGGTGAACAGAGTCAGGAGCATTCCCTCAACCGAGACCTGCACCGGGTTGGGGGCGACTGTGGAGAACCCAGCGGCGGTTTGCCTCTCGAGCGGGGGCCTGACACCAGCAGCGCCCCTGGTACCAGCATGGTCATGATGTCTTGGGCCGCCTGCAGGGCCTCCAGCGTGGAAACCATCCAGACACCCGGAGAGGCCTGGTTCGACATGGCCAGGCTGTTCCGCTCAACATGAGTCGGAGGCTTAGGGGTCTCTGCCCCTAATTTATCTCGGTGTTGCTGCAAAGAAGGGCCTTTTCTCGCCTTCTTGTGCCTCGTTGAGGGGGAGCTGTGCCGAATAGTCAACGACACTGGAAGGCTGCCGTGCACTGAAGCCGCAGTGCCCGGTGCCGAATCAGTGCAGCGCACCAGAGTCAAGGTCAGTGCAGACTCCATGAAAATGGCCTGGAGCCTAATGTCCCTTTCTTTCTTTGTCCGGGGCTTGAATGATTTGCAAATCCTGCAACGATCACTGATGTGAGTCTCACCCAAAAAGTGTAAACAGTCTGCGTACGGGTCACGTCTTGGCATAGACAGGAGGGTTGTTTCTCTGGGAAGGGTCTGCGGGGTGATTGTTGTTGGGGGAATTGGGACTGCACAAGAGCACTGTAAATAAAGAGAGTTTTATTTACAGTGAATAGTAAATTCACTGTAAATAAAAACTGCTGAAGAAGGTGGTAAGACTCTTTATTAAACTAGCCCGAACAGAGGGCGCAGGCATGAGTGGGTGGAAGCCTGCATGGACCCTGTGATAGGGATACTGAAAGATATAAGCAGAGGACTGGGGATCTTAGCTCATGTTGGGAACAACATGGAGCAGCATTACTTCAGGGGCAGCTCTGTGAGGCAGTGTATTTCAGGAAGACACAAAGCCTCCAGTAGCACTAGAGTGTAGGGTAAGGGGTGTACATGCTAAACTATCCATTCATTGGGTTCACCTCTCTGTCCCTGACAAAGTTCATTTGTTGATGATGGGAGTGTAGAATGAGGGTGAGGAATAGCTCTGTCTTCTCTCCACCCCTTCAGGATGGCTTGCGCTCTAGGGGAGCAAAAACGGAATGATAATTGTGTTCCGGAGAGCACAGAGCTTGCAGCTGTGAATGGCTCCTTGCATCTCTTCACTACTCACACTGTAAGAGACTGAACTAGACCTAAAGAGAGATTTTGTATTAACACTAATGTAAAATCCAAATTCCTGTTGGCCAGATGTAGGTTTAGAATCTGGAGAGCACATCAACATTCACACAAAGGCCAAAGGCCAGAGAACACAATTACAGATTTAAAAGTCACCATACTACAGCAAAAAAACTTCAAGTCCAGACTGCAAAGGGAAACTGCAGAGCTACAATTCATTTGCAAATTTAACACAAACAATCTAGGACTGAACAAAGACCTTCAATGGCTTGCTAATTACAAAAATAGCTTCTCCTCTCTCCATGTTCACACCCCCCATTCAACTGCTAGAAGAATAACCCACCCTCCCTGATTGGAGATAACAAGCTGGTTCAGCCTAATTGGACTAACCTTGTTACCTCTCACCTGGTTCTTGCCTACGTTTCTATACCTGCCTCTGGACACTTCCACTGCTTGCATCTGACGAAGTGGGTATTAGCCCACGAAAGCTTATGCTTCAAAACGTTATAGTTAGTCTTTAAGGTGCCACAGGACTTTGTTACCTCTGCTATTCCAGACTAACACGGCTACCTCTCTGATTCTTGAGATGGATCTTTGTTATTATTGGTACTCTGTAGGAGGGAAGAACAAACTGCCAATACCAGCAGAATTTTTATTAATTTGTAATGTTTTTATTAATGGGGTAATACTACTTGTGCTAAATTCATGGCTATACAAGCGAATGCCACTCAACTGTGGACTTGCATGAATATAACTGCATTGCCTTTAGTAAACATCATTTGTTCAGGTTATGAATGATATTTTGTATGTTTCTTCTATGGAATTAGCAATTGTATCCAACTATTGTACAACGCCATCTTTGTGGCTTGTGTTCTGCATTATGTGGTTGGGAGGTATGGCTGATAAACTGAAATATAAAACAGCTATTTCCCAACCACCTCACTGAAGGTCTCAGGTTTGCACAGCTAATTTTAATGTGTGTTTTCAGTGATGCATGAAATAACCTGATAATTACTAGATTAGACTAACTCCACATGTTAAGAGAAAGATTATTTCCAATTTTAAATATCGCCTGCAGTGCAAAAGGCACATGTCCAAAGATAGGAGATCTGGACAGAAATGATTTAAGATATGCTGTAATGCTTTCCAATTAAAAAAAAAAACAAAAATGCAAACCATCAGATAAACACCACATTAGAAACTATCCAATTTATTCCTACTCAGCTCATGTTTATTGCCTTGTGTTCCTTTTACTAATGTCCTGTAGAAGCCATATGGATAAGCCATATTTCAGGACACACAACACATAGGTGAAACAATTCTCAATACAGAAACACAGTGCTAATCCCTTCTAGATTCCATGACTAAATTTAACCATAACTTCAAGTTTTTGCTCCTCTTCGCAGCATTTTTTCCTCTTTAACTTCATATGATGGAGAGGAAACCCAGACCATGATGGTGCCCCCAGTAATAACAGCAGAAAGCATTCGCTTCACATTTAGATGTTGGCATAGTTTGATACATATCGGATGTGCATTTAAGGCCTGATCATGTGAGATTCTGAGAGCCCACAGCTCCCACTGAATGCAAGTTGAGATGCTCATAATGCTGTAGGTTGAGGTTTGTAAAGATTAAAGCTAAGTGACACAACCTACCTCTTGGCAGTCTTGAAGAAACTTTTGAAGATCTCTGTTGTCTTTCAACCTCATCAGAAGCTCACTGGCTGCCTCACGATTCTTCCTATGTCTATTTAAAAAACAAAAACAACACACATTTACATAGGTCCTTTTAAATAAAACTATGATTTTATCATTTTTTTCAGCCTTTATGGAATATCTGTTATGAATGTGTATGGTGCTGGCAGCCTCACTTTATTGCCTTTCAAATGGACGACATTATTGAGGCTCGTTACTGAATGTGCTTATTTAAGTTTCTTATGTGTGACCTACTCAGGATTAGCTTTGAGACACAAGGCCAAGTTCTGTAGTCAGTCAGATTTTATGGTTGTCACTGAGTACAGAATTTGGCCGACTAGTTTTTACGATGACATGAAATTTAAGACTTTGACAAAAAACTTAAACATTTAAAATATGGGATTAAATCACATATTACTTAACTAATACAAAGCATATACATGCTCTAAGGAGCTTTAGTGTATTTTTTACTGTGGCTCAGTACCATTAGACCTACTCCTACTGAACTATGCAGCAGTGGTTTCCAACGCTGTGTTTAAGAACCAATTTATGTGTGGCCACACCTATATATTCTTGCAAACAGAAGCTTTATATCTCCAGAAACATTATTTATTTGAGAAAAAGGTTTAAGATCAAACTTGGTTTAGAAGAAAAGAAGGTTTCTCAGGAAACTCCATTTTCCCCTTCATAACTGCATTTGCCCCCATCAGGATTGGGCTGACTTCCTCTGGGTTGGGGTGGAAGTCCAAAAGACTTCAGTAGATGACCTGACCATGAATAAGGTTCTCAGAGAAAGACCCTATTCTCAGCCACTCACAATTGCTTGTCTGCAAATGACCACACAAGCTTTTGAATTAATTCCCAAGGCATTTCAGACAAGATTTTGGGTCTTATAGGACTTTGCGTGGGTTTGTTTTCGGAGACCTCTCTTTTCCCTCCTCTCTTTTGAGAAGGAGATGGGTTAAATGGGAATGATATCTATTAAATCTGACAGGCAGAAGTTGAGAGAATATGTTAATTATGTATTGTGTACTTATTCATGTTTTACTATATAAATTGCTAGGGTGACAGGATAGGCGCACAGTTTTAAGAAGTCAAAACAAAGGGGAAGAAATAGGGTGACCCTACTAGATAAAAGTGACCTGTTGCCAAAAGTGAAATAAATTTTAAAATTAAAAAGAGAATTTACAAGGTATTAACTTGAATCGAGTTAAATGCAGAGATTTTAGGGCAGAGGAATCTGGGATTAAACAAATAAAAAGAGTGACAGAGCCACTGTCACTGTCAGGGCCTTTGAGGGGAAAGCATACAGTAGACTTTCGATTATCCACGATTGGATTAACTAGGATGTGGATTAACCAGGATTTAAAAAAAAAATATGCGCAACTTGTAGGGCCGGCTCTGGCTTTGCTGCTGCCCCAAGCACACACACAAAAAAACCCCACCAGGGTGCAGGGCAGCCAGTGAGCCAACACCCTCTACCCCTGGCAGAGGGTGGTTGGTGAACCAGCCCCCTCTCCCCATATTTCCTATGGATGGTGATTATCTGGGATTTTATTAACCAGAATTATTTTTTTCCCTATCATCCGGGATAATCGAGAGTCTACTGTATATGGATATCAAGCAGATGATGGTGTAATTATTTTTCTTATCGTCATAATAAGCATAACCTTTGGAGCTCAGGCTATTAGTTTAATTCCTAAAGGTCACTCGATGGTCTGAGATTATCTGAAATAAGAAGAAAGGATTAGGGTCTTCTGAATTTTCACTTAAAGAAAAAAGTAGATCAGGAAGATCCAGTTTTATTCTCAGATTAAACAGTGAATAAAAGACTAATTCAGAAAAAGAAACATTAATTCTATAAATAATGGTTGTCCAATGGATAGGAGACATGGAATGCTTTGCAATTCTTTGGTATAGTTAACAAAACCTCGAGGATGGATTCTTATTGCATATGGGGCTCATTTCTGCAATGACAGCAAAGGGCCAGAAAGTACAACGGTGCCGAGTATAAGTGACTGCAGTGGACCTGGATGGTCCTGGCTAGTGGTTGGAGCAGGAATCATGTCTAGTGACTAGTCAGGAATCTAAACCAGTGTCAGAGGCCAAAGCCAAAATCAGGAATCGAAATGGTAGGGGTAACAAGGAGGTTTCCACTACAGCAAAGAGTCACTTGACAACAAGACCCCTGAGTTTTGGGAGCACCTCTTTGAAGCATAGGACATGGAAGGTGGTCTAATCAGGCCTAGAATATCCCCACGTCAGCTGCCTATTAACATAGCATGGGCTTCAGGGAGAAGCTGACCAGAAGATATGATGTTCCTGGATCCACCCTTAATGACGGAGGCTGTAGGAAAAGGCTGGATGACCAGAAGACAAGTTCCCTGCCTTAGCAAGTGGGAGGAAAAAGCTAAGGTGAAGGAGAGAGAAAATCAGAGACAATGGGGAGGGAAAGTTTGGGGTTACCTGCTTTGTTTACTTCAGATGAGTAGGAGGAAAGAACTTTTATCCCCATGCTAATATATTTAGTGCTGGCCTTTCACGCAGTACAATTAAAATGGTGTAAAGATCATGTTATATTTCTGCCTAAGAAACAAAATCTTACACTGCAAAATCTAAGTCAGAATCAAATCAGAACATGCTATCATAGGCAGGTTGGGAAGCTTGAGAAATTGCCTTATTTATGAAGAGAAAAATCCCTTGTTCTGTGTTTCCAAATATTGGTTTTTATTTTACACTTCTCTTATTGGAGGAGCTACGAATGAGAAGCAGGTATTCATGAAAACTAGTTATCACCTGAGGAGAGTTAGTGATGTTTGAGGGTTTTTGAAAGCCTGGAACTTACAAAATTCTGTGGTAATGCAATACATCCTCTGCTTCTCTTTAATATATATATGTTGCCAGAAATAAACAGAGTATGGAAGCAAGATCCCTACATTGCTAGAGACTGTATAGTTGTAACTGTTCAGGCCTAGGCAAACAGAGTGAAATCAGTGGTGGTGCTGATTGGGTATACACTATGTCCTGGTGTTGATTAAAAGGTAATTTGGGAGCAGTGTGACATTAAGTACTGTATTGCCTTCCCTAATTATAAACAAAGTCTTCTAGGAGAAGTTGAATAGTCCCTCATAGAGTAGAGACTTATGTTTTACAATGAGGACACGCAGGCAGGCCCATTCTAGCGGCCACTGTGCTGTGTATCTCAGTTCAGGTTCTTTGCCGGAGGAGTGGGAAGCTCTGCAGAGTCAGCACACTTGGGCCCTGGAATGAAATTGAGCCTTGGGTCACTTTCAAGGGCTCCCATCTTTCTAGCACTTGAAGCATCATTGCTGGGATCTAAAGGGAGCCATATCCATTCCATCCTGGTCAGACAAAGGATCACTGAAATGTGTAGTGCATAAAGGAATCCTTCTCAGGAGATCCCCAGAGATCACTGGTAACAGAAATATTCTGCCTTTCCCTGAGGAAGTCTTGGTGGGCCATAACTGAGGCAGAATGCATACTGGCTAGAGATGTTTGCTTAACCCAGACAGAGCAGAAAGGCAAATGACTAAACGGAATATCCTACAATATTTCACTTAGGTTCATCCTTAGAGAGAAGAGCAATTGGCTATCGCTGAGCTTCTCTGAAGGAGAAACTTACATAATTAGCATAAGATGAGTATCTGGTATAAGGATCAAAAGTATTATTTGGCATAAAGATTCTACATAAATTATTATTTATGTAGCATCTTTAATTTTATTATTAATTATTATTATTATGCTTTGCGATCTAAGGATAAAAATACATCAAAGGCATTAGGTTCATTCCCATCAAAATTAAACATCCTGAATTTAGAAAAGAAGTAGTGCTTAAAATCTACAGCTGTGAGAAGCCAGCAACAAGGATAAAGAGATAGTCTGTTTTAGGATGAGAGAGACAGTTTTACCAATGTTTAATAATCTGATTTCACAAAAAGGGGCAGGGAACCTCTCCTATACCTTGGGAATCGTCATCAAAGCCAAGTGGGTAGGACACTTACACTTGCACTCCAGATGAGCCACCTTCCTTCTTTGGAGAAGGACAGGAATACATTTAAGCTAATTAAATTAGCCAGGTGATAGCAGGGAAACTTTAGACTTGTGCAACCAGGGAAGGCTAGTTCTAATGCTCCCTCAATTCATAGTATAAACAGTCTATAAATACTCTGATACAATGATACAGCAACCATCTCACAGCCAAATCCTACTATTAGCTCACTATTTCAAAAGTCTCCAGGAGGCGGCAGAGGTCATATTTGTTTATGATTAGCCCTATCTCATTTTTGAAGCATTCTGGTTCCTAATCTATATATATAAAAGTCAAATGGTGTATGCGTGTACGCGTGCGTGTATGCGCGGATGTATGCTTACTCCTTCCACACCGTTTGAGCTAGAGACTTGAAATTTGGTACAGTTAGAGGTCTTGGGGTCCTAATGACCGTAAGAGTCGAAAATTTTTCAAATCTCACCTCTGACGCCCCCCAGGGGTGAAATTCTTTAAAGGCCAATCACATCAGCTGGGCAGCTGCTGTTCTCTGTGACATAGTTATGATGTCATAATACCCCCTCCAACAGACACCGCACTCACTCAGCTCTCTGCCCCCCTGCCACCTCCAACGGATCCCGCACTCGCTCAGCTCTCTGCCCCCTCCCCCCTCCAACGGAACCCCGGAATCCCTCAGCTCTCTGCCCCCTCCCCCCTCCGATGGATCCCGCACTCGCTCAGCTCTCTGCCCCCTCCCCACTCTGACGGACCCGAGTTGGGTTTGGTCGGAGGGTAAGTGAGGTAGGGGTGTCGGGTTTGGTCGGGGGGTGAGGTGGGGGTGTTGGGTTTGGTCGGGGAGGTGAGGTGGGGGTGTCGGGTTTGGTCGGGGGGTAAGTGAGCCGGGGGTGTCGGGTTTGGTCTGGGGGTAGGTGGGAAGGTGTCGGGGTGGATGAGGGGTGAGGTGTGGGTGTTGGGGTTGGTCAGGGGGTGTTGGGTTTGGTGGGGGGGTAAGGTGGAGGTGTTGGGTTTGTTTGGGGGGGTGAGGAGGAGGGTCGGGGTTGGTCGAGGGGTAAGTGAGGTGTGGGTGTTGGGTTTGTTTGTGGTGGTAGGTAGGGGTGTCGGGTTTGGTTGGGGGGGAAAGTGAGGTGGGTGCATCAGGTTTGGTCTATGGGGGGTGAGGTGTGGGTGTTGGTCAGGGGGTGTTGGTAGGGGGGTGATGTGGGGGTGTTGGGTTTGGGGGTGAAAATGTGAGCCAGGGTTGGTCGAGGGGTAAGTCAGGTGGGGGTGTCGGGTTTGGTTGGCGGGGTGAGGTGGGGGTGTCAGGTTTGCTCTCTGCGCCCTCCAACGGACCCCACACTCACTCAGCTTTCTGCCCCCTCCCCACCTCCGACTGACCCGAGCAACGCCGGGTATTTTCGCTAGTGTTTTTATAAGACAAAGAAAACATACCATATTAGAATTTTCTAATACGTCCCTTTGCCTTAATTCATCTACGAGAAAACTGGATTAAAACATACAGGGATTGAGTCTCAGATTTTAGGTCAGCTTCGCACTGGTATAACTCTACTAATTTCAGGTGAGTTCTTCCTGGTTTATGTTGATGTAAGAGAGAGAGAAGCACACCCACTTTTTAGTATACTTCATCTTAATTCCTTGTTCTCAGGAGCTAGGGTTTTCTACATCTCAGTACCAATCCAACTAGCACTAGTGCTTCTTGCTACGAAATCTCCACAATCCAAAGAACAAAAGCAAATTCAGAAAAGAAACCAAGTCCCGGGTGAGCAGACTAGGAAGTTTGATGCACAACAGTCACTAAAACTCTTAGCAAACCTTACCTATCATCAATAGAGTCCACTTTCTCTTGGATCTTGTCAGAGTTAATGTTCCCATCGCTAAAGAGCCTCCTGCCAGTTTCTACTACTGCATTGAGCTTTTCCTCATTGGCATCCATTGTGGTCATGAAATCCTCCTGTTTTCTAATAGCAGCTTCTGCTCCTTCCAAGGTAGTGGGCATTTCAGTATGGGCCAAAACATATTCCTTTTATTAAGAAAAATATATCAGAGAAAAAAGCATAAAATGTGTTAATTCCTATCTGCTTGATAGAGAGATCTTCCCAATACTGTGAACTAGAGAGTGTTTGCCAAGAACTGGTAGATATCAACTTGATGAAAAAGATCATTTTTGTGAAAAAAATGTGATCTCTTTAGCTAGGCAACTGCTAAGTAAGTGCTGTAAATTTGTGTGAGATTAATGCAAGGAATTACATTACTGTCCACTTACCTGGTTATTAAGAAATGCTTCAGCTTGCTTGGTGTCTCTGAGAAACAGCTGGTAGGCATGAGACTGTGAAAGGAGGTTTTGCCTATTCTCCCACATTTTGTGAAGCTCATTCCACCCAGTGTCCAAAGCCTGCAGGCGCTGGCGTAAGAACATATATTGTGCATCAGTTTGCCCTTGGGTTACCATCTCGCCCATGTCTCTCATTTTCTGGTAGTCTTCCTCATAATTATTGATTTCATTCTTAATATTCTCATGCTGAGTGAGCAGCTTTTCAGCCTCAGCCAGTGTGTTTGGCATATCTTCTGAGGCAATTGCAGTCTGGGTTCTGGATAGCCAGGACTGGAAGTCGTCCAGGTCACGCAAAAACTGCTGTAGTTTGCTTGCTTCTCCAAGGGACTCTTCCCGGTTCTTGAGGGTGGTTTTCATTTCTTCCCACACATCGCTGATTTCTGCAAGCCTCGACAAGATGGCCTGAGCCTGGTCAGGATGTTCAGATTCCAACTTTTCAGCCTCTTTTTGCAGATCACTTAGCTTAGCTTCAATGGCTACCAAATCACGTTCCATACCCGTCAACTTCCTCTGAAGGGCCATTACTCCAGTCAGATCATTGCCCAGATCTTGTGTGGACTCAATTACTTTGGTCTTTTCTCTGATCCAGGACTTAGTTTCATTACATTCAAGATGGTAATTCTGGATACTTAGAGCAGAGATAAGAGCATCTTTCTTTCTGTCTACCAGTTCTCTGAACTGGCTCCATCTAAAAATGGGGAGGAGAGAAAAGTAGAGAAACTGAGGATAATATACAATAACGGTAAAGTATAATGTCAACATTTCTGAATGAGGAAAATGGCTGAAGTAAGCCTATTGAACTTTTAAATAACCTCTTTTTGTTTTTTTTGTTCCCTCCTCCCCCCCTACAGTGAGCTACAGTGCATACTAGAAAATACCAGATAGCAATTGACTGGATCTCAACATTTTCACTTTTTGCAGGGTCAAATATTTTCTGCAGGTTACACGTTAACTCTCTGGATTTTCTGCATGGTGTGAAGACTAAAACTAAGAATCTAAGAGCAGGTTTGTAAAATATGCTGTGCCAGTTTATTTTTAAAACAAAATATTAGTACAGTAAGTCTTCATATTTTCACAGATAGCTACAGTAGTAAGGGCCTAATTCAGAGTCCATTGATGTCAATGGAACAACTCTGGTTTGAATCAGGGCCTAAGAGAGAGGCAGATTTAATAAAAAACAAAACAGAACTATCAGTTTTCATTAGGTGAAAATCAGACCATTTCAAAAACATACATATAAAATATACAGAAATATAAAAGAAACAACGCTAACCATCTCTTCTAATCTCAAGTTTCCACATGTCATCTGTCATTAACCCACCTTGTGTTGAGTTTGTCTTGCTGAGCCTTGATCTCCTTTTCACTTGGATGACCACTGTGCACCAGCTGTCTAGCAATTTGATTTACTACTGCAACACGAGATGCCTGATTGTTCATTTCTGGTTCTAAGCTTTCAAATCTGAAAAAAATATCACAAAGGCATTGGGGACCCTCAGTCACAGACTAGACAAGACTAGAGTGAGGCACACAGGGAGCTGATATACAAAAGGACCTCCGCACAATTCTATTCTCACCTGTGTTGGATCACTTCTAGGTCTTCAAGTTTCTCTGGAATCTGCATATTGTTAAGCCACTGCTCCTTTTCATCAATCCAAAGTTCACAAGCATCTGCTTCACTGAACATCTTATACAGAGCAAGGGTATCTTGCAGAGCCTGTTTACGGAGTCGTGTCAGTTCAGCGACCTCTTTGTATCTTTCCTCTATTCCAGACAACCTGCCTTGGACATCTGGAGAGTCAGCATGTTCCTGAGGCAGAGCTTTTGCTTGCTCATGCAGTGAGTCAATGGTTGGCCTATAGTTTGCAATCTCTTCAGCAACATCTTTGTGTTTCTTGACCAAGGACTGAGTAGAATACTCATCATGGCCGACATCATTGCTGGAGACAATTTTGAGGATGTCCAACATCCATGCATCAATATCATCAGCATCAGCTTGGAACTGATGAAGAAGAGAGGCTTCCTCCAGGCGTTTCTTCCTAATGGCAGACAGCTGCTCCAAATTAGCCCATTGCTCTTGCATATCCTTAATTCTCTCTCTAATTTTTTCAGACCCAAAGTGCTCCTCAGCAATCATACCTTCACCTTCTTTTATTGCCTGTTGGAAGTTGCCACTACGGCCACTCATTTCATCTTCAAACGCTTTATGCTTGCTCAAGAGACGGATAATGCTAGTTAGGTCCTTCCCATAGTCATCAGATGACAAGATCTGCTCCTTTTCTCTGATCCAGCCCTCTTCTTCTGCCATTTCCCAGAAGAATTTCCACAGACGTCTGGACTCTTCCAAGCGAGCTTGGCGTTCGGCTGCTAACTGGCATAGCTCTTGGTAACAAAACTCCATATGAGCTACACGGTCTCTGATAACTTGTGGATCACATGGTTTGTAACCTGTACAGACAGAAATGTATTAGAGTTCAATCTCACTTATTTTAACCTGTAAAGCCAGAGCACCTAGGACTCTTAATGCTTGCTTAGTAGGTCTCCATCACAGAGTAGCAGAGTGCAATAAAAGACCAGTGTTTAAGGGAATACCAGTCAAACCTCACTCTAAGTTATTTGTGTATAAATCCCAAATATTCTCAGTAAATTCAAATACATTTGGATTTATCCTGCTGAACTCAAAAGCAAAATTGCAGTACAAAAAAATGAGCAAGTTTTACTCTAGTGTAACTTAGTGAAATTCCTTTTGATTTACATTAATGTGAATGAAATCAGAGTCAGATCCAATAACTTTAATTGTAACCATTAGAAAGAGGAAAAATGGGAAATTGTAAGGCAAAAGGAAGGACTGGTAAAAAGATACAAAACCTGTAAGCTACTAGTGTGAAATGACATGCAAAATACAGTGCCATGATGAATTCTGAGAAGGTAACTGGCCAAATTCACCTCTGGCATAAGTAAATACAACTTGAATCAATGGAGTTGGGCCCACTTATGCTGGTGAATTTAGCCCAAGGTGGATTATATGGCTAATAAAGTTCAATAAATATGTAACCAAAATTATTGTCTCTTCAAACCTAATACATAAGTAAAACTACAACTTGCCTTCTCCATCTGCAGCAAATTTCTGAGCAGATGCATTGACTCCTCGCACTCTTTCAGCCTGAATGGCAATGTCTGCCTCCACTAGTGCATGCTTCTGTAACAGGTCCTCTACCCCTAACAAATGCTTGCCATAGTCTTGAGATAGCAGAAGCACCTGCTCAGAGAAAGCAAATTAAAAGCGCTGAGTTAGTCACTGTTAAAACAATCTACTTCATGCACATCCCAAAGACAGAACTAGAGATTCTCACCACAGTGCAACTGGCTACATTGCAAAGTCTCCTTTACAGTTACAAGACCTCAGGCATCAAGTAGCATTTTCATGACTGCGTTTTCATTTTTAAAAAATTCTTTATTTAGCCAGTAGAGCACTTTTATGCCACTTATAAGCACAGAGTGATCACTATTTACATATGATGGGCCAAGTTCTGCTCTTAGTACACTGGTTTAAATCTGGAGTGATACCAGTAATTAACATAGAGCCACTACAGATTTACAAGAATCAGAGAGGTAGCCGTGTTAGTCTGGAATAGCAGAGGTAACAAAGTCCTGTGGCACCTTAAAGACTAACTATAAAGTTTTGAAGCATAAGCTTTCGTGGGCTAATACCCACTTCGTCGGATGCAAGCAGTGGAAGTGTCCAGAGGCAGGTATAGAAAAGTAGGCAAGAACCAGGTGGGAGGTAACAAGGTTAGTCCAATTAGGCTGAACCAGCTTGTTATCTCCAATCAGGGAGGGTGGGTTATTCTTCTAGCAGTTGAATGGGGGGTGTGAACATGGAGAGAGGAGAAGCTATTTTTGTAATTAGCAAGCCATTGTAGGTCTTTGTTCAGTCCTAGATTGTTTGTGTTAAATTTGCAAATGAATTGTAGCTCTGCAGTTTCCCTTCGCAGTCTGGACTTGAAGTTTTTTTGCTGCAGTATGGTGACTTTTAAATCTGTAATTGTGTGTCCAGGCAGGTTGAAGTGTTCTCCTACAGGTTTTTGTATATTGCCATTCCTAATATCTGATTTGTGTGCATTTATCCTTTTTCGTAGGGACTGTCCAGTTTGGCCGACGTACATAGCAGAGGGACACTGGTGGCATATAATGGCATATATGACATTGGTTGATGTGCAGGTGAATGAACCAGTGATGGTATGGTTGATCTGGTTAGGTCCTGTGATGGTGTTGTTGGTGTAGATATGTGGGCAGAGTTGGCATCGAGGTTTGTTCCATGCAAACAAACCTCGGTGCCAACTCTGCCCACATATCTACACCAGATTTAAAAGTCACCATACTGCAGCAAAAAAACTTCAAGTCCTGACTGCAAAGGGAAACTGCAGAGCTACAATTCATTTGCAAATTTAACACAAACAATCTAGGACTGAACAAAGACCTTCAATGGCTTGCTAATTACAAAAATAGCTTCTCCTCTCTCCATGTTCACACCCCCCATTCAACTGCTAGAAGAATAACCCACCCTCCCTGATTGGAGATAACAAGCTGGTTCAGCCTAATTGGACTAACCTTACCACCTCCCACCTGGTTCTTGCCTACTTTTCTATACCTGCCTCTGGACACTTCCACTGCTTGCATCCGACAAAGTGGGTATTAGCCCACGAAAGCTTATGCTTCAAAACTTTATAGTTAGTCTTTAAGGTGCCACAGGACTTTGTTACCTCTACAGATTTACACTGGTGACAATATTTTTTCTCTATATTTTCAAAACTCTATTACACAAAAAGGACTTCTTGTGCCATTGAAACAGTCTCGTGTTGGGGAAAGTGCAGAGCTGTATTGCCTAAGGGAGCACTGTGAGACATTCTGCCTCTCTTAATTCCCAGGCACTACACACAGCTACTACAGCCCTTAAGGGGGTGTAATGTCATTCCTCTGCATAGCCAGTCCCCTCTGCTTGCTGACAGGTAAGGAAGAATGGATGGAGCCCTCCTCCCCAGCCCAAAGACAGGTGGGAAGCAGTTTGCATGTTCTCTTGAGCACAGCAAGTGCTTTGTGGCCCTCATGAGAGCAGCACAGCTGAGGAAGAGAGGTCCTTATCCCCTTCCACCCACATGTGCATTGCATAAAGGGTCTGGCCCAGAATGAGTACTATATTGAATGTAAATCTGCCTGCCCCAGACAGAGACAAGCAAAAATAAAATATTACTTTGTTTAGAAGGTGAGACTTGGGGTTTTTTTGGTGGTAGTTTTCATTCTATATTTTAAAAAGACCAGCATTGTGTATCAAGAAGTGGATTGATATATGTGAATGAGGAACTCCTGTTTTTGAGCATTTGGTTATAGAGACATTATGTTTAAAACAAACAAAATTCAAACAGATAAAGGAGATGCACAATCTCTAATCAGCAGCAGTTTCCTGCCATCATCTTATCTTGGTGACATTTACCTTCATTTCATCCATCCAGTCCATAATGTAAAGCATTTCCTGGAATATCTTTTGCAGACCAAGGTTCATCTCTAGTCTTTGTCTACGTGCCCTGAGTAGCTCCAGCAGGTACTCCCACAAGCGTATAACATTGTCTTTTCTTGCAGTGATGCGTTTAATATCATGGTAATTTTCAGTCTCAAGTTCCTTTGCAACAGCAACCACCGCCTGGACTCGTTCTTCATATGCTGCAATGTCTGTTTCAATGGCCTCGTGCTTTTTAGTAGCAGCCTCCACGGCTGGAAGGTCAAAACCAAAATTATCCTGTAAATGCACAGAATTCATTTTAGTAATGCCTGTGCATCAAAAATGCTATTGCTCAAACAAAGCTATGTAATGTTACTTTTGATTATTCAAAACAAATTTGCTAACAACTGTGGCTTTAAAATACCCTGAAAATATATCCATTGATAAAAACAGCAGATATATTATTGGGAAAATCATGAATTGGCCTTGCAACAAGGGGACCTCATAGGCATTTTCTGTCTCTAATGTCAATGAATCAAGGTCATCCCTGGTGTAATTCCACTGAATTCACTAGCCAGTTACTTGGTCCTACCATTTCATGGAAATAGTGAATACTGGGGAAACATTCCTGCATGGTTTTCAACTGAGTATAGACTTGCCAAATTAGTTCAGAGGGAGTCTAACATACACAGCACAAACTGTAGGGCACCTAGCATGAAGGAGGGAACATGCATTGCGCGCAGAAACTGTATCCCATAATTACTCACGATGATAAGTTTAGTCATACAAATAGTTCTGAAAGCACCACCTGAGAAACCAGACGTTGATTTTCACTCAGCCAAGTTTCTCTCATAGCTGCCTTGCGATCAAATCTGCGTGCAAGTTGTTCCAGTTTCTCTTGTCTTATAAGCTCATTTCGCAGTGCCAGTTCTCTTTCATGTTCAGCTTTTTCCAGTCTTTCCCAGGCCTGAAGAGAGGAAAAAAATGCATCATCGTCTTCTTTAGATTGACATTTTTAAAGAAACTTTGAGAAATCACATCAACTTTGCATGAAATCAATACTGTGGACCAAAATTAATTCCTGATGTAAATTCGCTGTGGCCAAAGCAGATACATAAGGGAAGAATTTGGCCTATATTGTTTAGTGAAAGAGCACAGAATTGTCAGGCTTTATAGCCAGCTCTGCCAATGTGTGGCCAAGGCAGAACTACTTAAACTTTCAGTTCCTCAATTTACTTGTCTATGAACTGGGTATAAAACCTGCCTACCTCACAGGAGTGTTGTGAGGATCTTTATTTATTTGTTTTAAATCTGTTTTCTTTAAACAAAACAATTGGTTTGAATTTGTATGTGCAAGTGTGTTTAATCTTTCCTCAAGAGCTAAAATCTCTCTCTTTTAGGGAGGGAAAATATGATTAACCTGTTCTCTCTCCTAAATCATTCCTGCACATAGATCTTTAAGGTCTAACTTTTAGAAAAAGAGCAGAACACTGGGTTCTATTTCTTTTGTTGCATGAGACCTTTTTTAAAAAGTAAAAAGCTGTTCATGTACATTAAGCTATTGCCATAAAAATTACATATTAAAATCAAGCTAATCACCATAACAGATCCTTCTCATAAAAACCAAAAATATCCCCAGTTAATTAGACACGATCCTATATTCCTCTAAATCCTAACAGATGTGACTTTGCCTGAAACCAAAGTATTTTAGGCATTCACAGGCACAGGAGCATAACATAAACCGGAGAGTTGTGCAGTTTATTGCTCTCCCGGATGCAGAGTGAAGCGCAGACACCAGCAACAGCTGCTCTGGGAGTTCCAAGCATGATAAAAAGCAAATTAAGAAGGCTCACAGTTAGAAGTCATTTGTTATCCCCAAGAGATCTTGTCAGACATGTTGTTCAGCCAGCTGTAGCTGAGTAACAGCTATTTGTATAAACTCTGACTAGGAACCAACAAGATTGTTCCCAGTGGCTTCACACAAACCTTCTCCTTCCCTAACACTCTCACATAGTGAACATTAGGACAGAGAAGCTTATGGGGCAAATCCTGACCTCTGTGCTGTGGCCAAGAAAGACCCTTGATTCAATGTGGAACTCTGTTCTGCTTTGGCTGTCAGGAGCCTTTGATGGCTGGTAGAGCACATTGGAAAATGGGCCTGGGGGGAATGGGGAGGAGTCACTAAATGTTGTTTCTCTTTTCTGTCAGAGGGTCTGCCTACACAGCAACGGGGAGGATGCTAGTCACCCAAGTACAATCCCACCAGACCCTTTGTACACTGGTGGCTAGCTCCAACTGCCAGAGCCATACTACTATTTTTAGCATGCTAGCTTGAGCCAAGCTAGTGCGTGTTTGTCTACCCGCATTGGGAAGCACAATCACAGATGCTCTGTAGATATACCCAGTAAGTTCTAGGAGGCTGGACTAATGAGAAGCAGGGCAAGGCCAGTGGATCCATGCCTACACAACACCAGTCACCATTTCCCCCAGCAGAGGGAGCAAATGCAAGTGTTGCAGATGCAGCCTTGAGGCTACATTAGTGGTTACCCAGTGTGGTCTGCAGGAAATGGCATTCTACTCCTCTAAATCCTTTAGGATCCCCTGAGTCAAGCCAGGGGTCGTGGGGTTGGTGCAGAGCAAGCTGGAAGTGAAATTAAAAGAAAATAAACATTTGAGGTGCACATAAGGATCTGAAAAAACAGAGTTTATGCTTTCACCTTGTTAATGTCTGAGATGAGTTTGCCCTCCCGTGGCACGTACACTTTCTGATTGTTAGCCCTCATTTTGCTTTGGATGGTGAAAAGCAGTACTTCTAAGTTTCCTTTTTCTGTAAATCTAGACACAAATTCCCAAAACAAAAGAGTTAAAATGAATATTTCATCACTTTTAATGAACTAAAGTATTCTTTCTTGAAGGACTGATGTTGTCCATAGCTTGGTAATAGTTATTATTAGCCCTTTTTTTCTGTTTCATTCTGTGTGAAAACAGGAAGGACAGGAGTAGTGCCCACGAGAACCAACTGGTTCAAATGTCACAATGATTGCACAAAGTCAGCCAATTTGTTTTTATATATTGAAATCCCTCGGGGAGGGGAGGCAGATTTTCTATTTCATGAACTAACCTAGCTAATCTACTGACACAGGAATTGAAGTCAATGAGACTTTCTTTTGAATCAGGCCTTTAGAGCACTTCCTAGAAAATACACTCATTTTACACCATCGACATTTAACAGCCCTCTTAGAATTGGTATGCTAATGTACAATCTTTTTTCTTTTTCTTTCTTTCTGTGTGTATAAATGCATCTTACTTCTGTTCCATTCTATGCATCTGATGAAGTGAGCTATAGCCCACGAAAGCTTATGCTGAAATAAACTAGTTAGTCTCTAAGGTGCTACAAGTATTCCTCGCTTTCTTTACGGATACAGACTAACACGGCTGCTATTCTTGAACCTGTCACTCATTTTATAGGCACTATGAAACCAACCGCAATTGTAATGCATCTGGATGGTGATTATTATTAATGAAAACTGCATTAACTGATGACACATATTTATAGGGTCATAACATTACACAGAGATTTACAGAACTAAAGAGACTTAAGTTTCTTGTTGCATCAGCTTTTAGCATTCAAACTTATGTTTTGTAAAACCAGAGACACTTGCTCTTGATCTGGGATAAACTGTGAAATCCTATTATTAGCAGTGTACATGTATTGACCTGCATAAATGGAGGCATCATAGTCTGATAATGATACACTATTGCTCCTTGTAGTACATTACTATGTGCAGTTATCACTAGTTGTTGTGAGGCAGTATTTGCTGGTATCTGAGACCTTGCAAATGGCACAGTATTTTCTTGTTCTACGGTGTGTGGGGGTGAGGGAAAGGGAACAAGCCACCCTTGACTGATAAAGATCAGGACTAAGTAGAAATAAGATACCAGAGGTTTTTAAGCTATTTTCCTAAAATGAGATTAATAAAAAACAAATGCAGTGATTGTGTTTACTTGGGTGGTTTCTCCACTGTGCGGTAAGTGTTGAATGCCTGTAGCTGCTGTTGCACGCCAACCAGCGAGTTGGCAAATTTGCGATTGTTCAGGATTACAATGGTTTGTTCAATCCATTCAAGAAGGTCAGAAGCCAGCGATTCATATTTTTCAATCATTTTCTCTGTTTCAATAGCATTGTCAAGCACCTGTAACAAGCAGCACAAAACAACTGAGGAACAAGGCCAGACCAGTTCAGATGCATTTCAATCCTACATCTATGTAAAAGAGATTGTGCAGGGGGACTTAATTTACAAATCAGTGGCTAATTCCTGAGTACAATAAGGGATAGGATAACTGAGGAGTGAGGACTCTGCACTGCTCTGCAGTGAATTCCCATGATCCCAGGCAAACTGAATGACAGGATGTGGTGACTGATCGACTGAGAAAGGATTCCCATTCAGTCTGTCTCAAGTGCAAAGATAGTGGCTGTTGTGCAAAGTGGGAGAGAAAGCATGTGTGCTTTTTTAAAAAAGGGACTCTTCAAGGCTGCAAAGATGGGAGAGAGATGGGGGCGGGAAGCAGTTAATGGACAGGAGAAAGCCGCATCTACGTAAAGTTAACAAGCAAAATAAAATATTAGCTAAATGTTTTTTGTTAAAATATGGATGGAAATATCAGGAAAGATTAACCACTTAATATGTTATAGGAATATATAGTGTTCACATTCATGATTAAAAGCTAACATATACAATGGCTGAAGCGCTCACTAGAAACGAATATTGAGTCTGCTGCATCAAATATAAAAACTTAGCTTGCAAACCTTTCCAATACGTTTTCCTTCAACAGCTAAAGCTTTCATTTTAGAAAAGTAGTGGTAATATGTCACCACATAGGTGATAATTGACTTTTCATCAGGATGGTCAACACTGATATCTGAAAACCAAATAAGAGTTACTTTAGTATACTGTGAGATACATAGTTTGAAACAATGCATACAGTGCTGACAATCCACTACATAAGACTCAGAAATGTGGGTTCAGTGGCCTTTCAGCTTCCCAGATTTTATCTGAAGTCTAGCCTTGCGTGTCTAAACCAAAATACATTTACTGGCTCTGAGTTAGTCTCAAATTGTTTGGTAATGGCAGGTATAGAATTCCATGAATAATAAGTGCTATATTTTGTTAGGCTTAGAGAATTCAAAGTGTCATTGAAGTAAAGGACGGGGAGTCATGACCTTTTCATTCTATTCCAACCTCTGCTGTGTGAGGCTGATATTTAAGTTTCTTCACGGGGATGTTGTGAGGCACAATGTTTGTCAAGCACTTAGAAGAATGATGTTATGATAGTATTAAGAGTATTAGAGAGAGGAAATTCCAACCTCCAGCACCAAGTAGTGCTGTCACCGACAGTCATATTTAGAATTCACAAAGGCAAGCAAACCTAGCTGGATATTTGTTCAGGAGAATCTTTTAACGAGTGCAGATGGAGAGTAAATTATTTTTTATCCTTGCAGAAATGTTGATGGATTAGAAAGTCAGTGAGAAGAAACTTGCCCAGTGTCACTCTGGGGCAGCGGTCGCCAACCGGTGGTCCGCGGACCACTGGTGGTCCGCGAGAAAAATTGGGTGGTCCGCGGAGCCGTAGCCGGAGGAGAGGGGCGGGGTCAGTAAGAGGCGGGGGGGGGAGGAGAGCGGAGGCGGAGCCGGCGCAGGAGGCGAGGCGAGGCAAGCCGAGTGGGGGAGGAGAGGGCGGCAGGAGGTGAGCGGGGGAGGAGAGGGCGGGGTGTGTGTGTGTGAGCCGCGCTGCTGGAGCCGGGGGGGGGGAGCCGCGCCGCGCCGCGCCGCTGGAGCCGGGGTGTGTGTGTGTGTGAGCCACGCTGCTGGAGCCGGGGGGGGGAAGCCGCGCCGCTGGAGCCGGGGTGTGTGTGTGTGTGTGTGTGAGAGCCGCGCCGCTGGAGCCGGGGGGTGTGTGTGTGTGTGTGTGTGAGAGCCGCGCCGCTGGAGCCGGGGGGGGGAAGCCGCGCCGCTGGAGCCGGGGTGTGTGTGTGTGTGTGTGTGTGAGAGCCGCGCCGCTGGAGCCGGGGGGGGGGAAGCCGCGCCGCTGGAGCCGGGGTGTGTGTGTGTGTGTGTGAGAGCCGCGCCGCTGGAGCCGGTGTGTGTGTGTGTGTGTGTGAGAGCCGCGCCGCTGGAGCCGGGGGGAGGGAAGCCGCGCCGTTGGAGCCGGGGTGTGTGTGTGTGTGTGTGAGCCACGCTGCTGGAGCCGGGGGGGGGGGGGGGGGAAGCCGCGCCGCTGGAGCCGGGGTGTGTGTGTGTGTGTGAGCCGCGCCGCTGGAGCCAGGGTGTGTGTGTGTGTGTGTGAGCCGCGCCGCTGGAGCCGGGGGGGGGGGGGGGGGGAAGCCGCGCCGCTGGAGCCGGGGTGTGTGTGTGTGTGTGAGCCGCGCCGCTGGAGCCGGGGTGTGTGTGTGTGTGTGAGCCGCGCCGCTGGAGCCGGGGTGTGTGTGTGTGAGAGCCGCGCTGCTGGAGCCGGGGGGAGGGAAGCCGCACCGTTGGAGCCGGGGTGTGTGTGTGTGTGTGTGTGTGAGCCACGCTGCTGGAGCCGGGGGGGGGGGGAAGCCGCGCCGCTGGAGCCGGGGTGTGTGTGTGTGAGCCGCGCCGCTGGAGCCGGGGGGGGGGGGGAGCTGCGCTGCTGGAGCCGCCCCCCCCCCAGTCGAGCGCGGGGGGCCGCGGGGCCGCGCCAAGCAACTTTAGTGGTCCGTGAGGACCAAAAGGTTGGCGACCACTGCTCTGGGGAATGGAGGGTTGTAAAAAAGGAATGACATTCCTCCACAGACAGCCAGTCAATGCTGTAAGGGTAGGAATTCTTACCCTCTGGGTCCAGAAGCTTAGTGAGACCAAGGTGTTGCTCTGCCAGGTTAAAAGCATTCTGCAGATTGTAGTGTGCATTTGATTTCTTCAGCTTGTCAAAATCAATCAGATCAGGCCTAAAAAATAAGAAAAATCCTTGATTTCCCCAATACATAAGCATCTTGCTTTAAAATGAATGAATGAAAATCTGAGACACCCAAAATAGCAGTCATGACCTATAGAGCCAAATTCACCGGGGATGAATTTGGACCAGATTCTGACACCTTTACTCATATTATCCAGTACTTTACTTCTCAAGTAGTCATACCCCATTCAGTGGGACACTGAAGGAATAAGGTACTGCACAGTATGCGCCAAGGTGGCACAATCTGGTCCATGACAAAAATGGGGATATTTTACCAGGAATGAATGTGACCTAAGTGAATAAGAAAAAACAAATAATCTACAGCCAGGGTTGTGCAGCCTTTCCTCACATTCGTGAGCACTTATTTGTGAAAATAGTCATCAATGTGAGTACAAGTGGCATAGTTTAGCTCCTAATGAACATTTAACCTAGGGTCAAATTCTGCTACCTTAGTAATACGGGGTATCATCATACTTCACAAGTAGCCCCATTGAATTCAATGGTGCTAACCAGTATAAGTAAGGGTAGCACATGTAGTAGCTAAAGAGTAACTGTCTATTTAGGTACCACATTGACATTGCAAGGAAAGTAGTCAAACACAAGGTGATACAATCACATGTGTGATTTATTCTCCTGAATACAAAAGTAGCCATTTTGATGTGCAATGCCAGCCACCACCACTTGTTGTCTGATTATTTTGCTGTA
The DNA here is from genome assembly GCA_032164245.1 of Sternotherus odoratus. Lineage (NCBI taxonomy): Eukaryota > Metazoa > Chordata > Testudines > Kinosternidae > Sternotherus > Sternotherus odoratus. Next base: position 145,343,170 of record JAVMKO010000003.1, read on the forward strand.
TCTTTTGCCAATGGGACTCTGCAATGTTCTTGCAACCCATCTTCAACTCCCACAGATTTAAAAATCAAACAGCAAACTACTATACTACAAAACTGTGGGTACACAGCAACGGTTCCATCTTTCTAAATCTATAAAGAATATCCCAAGGACATACCTGTGTTTATGGATTAGTGCGTTGAAAGCCATCCCATCCCTCCAACTAGTGGTAAAGTTGTGAATGTTGACATTGGGATAACTGACAAGAAAAACCAGAAAGAGCATAATCAATATAGAATTCCTGCTCTGACTTCGCATATTACATCAGTGGAAGATGGTTGTAGGAGTGATAATTATATCATAAGGAAGGGATGTTATCAATCGGCTAATAAAGTTTCACAATCATGACGAAGATTTTCTATTCATGTTAATAGCAGGAGGCAAGAACATCTGAGTTTTCCATATAACACTTAAAGAAAGGATTCTACACCTGTGATAATAACTAACTTTTTTTTTAAAGCTAGAAAAATAATTTTAATCTTTGGTGCCCGGTCTGCAGTCTGTATTGTTCCGATCTCTTGAAGTCTGAAGTCACTTCTTGACTCAACAGCTGAAAAATTATTATTTTCAGGTACTTGAAATATTAAATATTGGAGAGGAATAGGAACTACTGGAGAAGCAGAACGGAAAGTTTCAGAGGAATGACCTTTCCCCACAAATACTTTTAACCAAGAGCTCAAGATTACGATTGTGATGGTCAAATTTGTGCCTAATGGACTGAGCAAATTTAAGATTCATTTGATCAGTGGCTCAGGGATTTTCTTGTTAATCTCACACTAATAATCCAATGATCTACAAGCAGAACACCATTGTTTAGAATGACTCAAAATTCCACTGAAGAGACAGAGAAGATTTGGGGCAAAGCTTCTGAAACAGTGAAAATGCTAGTTATTGTATATATTTATGACCTCACCAAAAATTAAAGGAAAAAAATCTGGTAGCAAACATGCTTCAGTGTCATTACAATCTCACAATGGAAAAAGGTTGTTGAGCTAGTAACCTTTCCTGAATTCTCAGATTCTGTACGTGGAACACATGAGAGAAACATAAGTAAGCCAGAGTTTACTGACTTGTAAATATCAGCTTTTAATATTAATTTGTCCATTTTCTGTTGATTACCTTATCTTAGTTCAATCCACTTAAGGGAAGATACATGTTTATACATTTAAAACAATTTCAGTGAAAACTCAGAATGCTTGAAAGAGTTTTTCAGATAATCTTTTAATCCACACTCACCCAGCTGTCTTCATCTGGCACCACAGGAGCAAAGCATCCTTAGCAGATTTCTTCTCTTTGTTGTCTTCAGTTTCAACACTGATATCTTGGATCTAACAAATCAGTTTTAATGAAATCAACTTATCATTTCTGAGCCAATTTCTTCACATTTCCAAAGAAATAAAATACATTAATACCAGAGCAAAAGCCACACAGAAAATCAAGAAACAGCAAAGCAGAAGAGCAGCAGTGCACAAGTCATTTATGTTCATTCAATTAGAAGGAAAATAAGATGGACACCTTCTTTTGCCTTTAACTTACCAGAAGATATTTTTAAAAGTCCACGGGCAAACAATTTAAAATTCACCAGAAACATCCAATTCAAATTGTCAAAACAAACCCGGTTTTATACAAAGCTGTACAAAGCTATGGCCTAATCTTGCCAGGTTTTCTGTGCTTCCTGCAATGTTCTGAGTAGTCTCAACTCATTTCAGTGGGAGTTGAGGATGGTCAATGCCTACAGGCAGTTCTCAGCATCTTATGAGATGGAAACCTTAGGGACAGATCCTGGATGGCAATGTGGTTTTGTCAGAGTTCAGTGGAATCAGAGTTTTGGCTTTAGCCGCAACACAACCAAGTATGTTGAAGTCTACAATTTTATTCACTTTTAAATAAAGATGGTAACCTATGGGCAAGTTGACAATTTTAGCATCATAAAGACAAAGTAAACCGAAAATATTTTACATCAAAAATGTCAGACTTTATGGATATACTATACTGCAAACCTATATTTTACACTGACTTCATATCAGGACAGCTGTTAAACACACAGAAATTTTACAATAAATATTTTCCTTACATTTAAGAAACAAAAGGGAATAGCCCTGTTACTGCCATAAAAGTTAATTGTGAGTTAGCTATTAGTTCAGACCAGTTTAAAAGTGAAAAAGACATTTACTTTTCAAAATTATATTCTACTTCACTGAGATGGGAACTTTTCTCCTGTATTTCATACATATTCAAAGAACCAAAAATACTCCCACTCATTGTTTGCATAGTTTTAAGTAAAACCATAAAAGGCAAAAATATTAAGATTTTAAAATACTTTGTGGCTGTCAAGAGCAGGAAGATAAGAGAAATAAACTTTATACATTTACAGTATGGGCTATGACTAAATTGAAATCTCTACAAATCACTTTCAGTGATTTTAAGTGTTTATATATCATATATTTAAGCAACTTGATAACAAAAATAAATAATTTTTGTTCTCTGCGCCTTGATTTACCTATGTTTTAAAAAACCAGTATCTGAATTATAGACAGAAAACGTAGGCTGACAGTTCTCATTCGCTTTCTGCCATGGATCAGTAGCACAACTTGGGCATCATTTCTGTAAACTCCTGAGCATGTCCTGCTGATACTAAGTACCCTCAGGTCCCCTTGAAGTCAGTGCACAGGGGCACATAGCACTTCTTAGGAGGTCCCCAGTAACTTGGAGGATCAGGCCCACTGAGAATAAACATGTAGAAGTCAAAAGTAATTTGTTTACCTGGAATCTCAGAATAATGGTCCAAATAAGGCCAAGAGTCAGCCTGTGATTCCCATCCACAATATCATGAGATCCCATGTTTTCTAGATGCACTCTTTGTTCTTTCAGAAACTGGAGGGCTTTATCAACATTCTCTAGGCAATGGATGCGCATCCTTCCCTTGGTTGGTTTGGGCTACAAGATAAAAAACACGAAACTGCAAAAAAAATGTTTCTCAAGCACTCGATCTAAACAGGTGCAGTTATGTACAATTTCCATTCTCAGTCTGTCTATATTATGTATTTGCTCTCCAGATGGGATTTAACGCTGATGACAAAATTAAAAACACAATTCACAATCTGTTTGTCACACACCATTTTAGGGGCACAGTGTCATCTCAGGCTTTGACCCACATTAATCCCTTTCAATATGAGGTAAGCATTTCTTCTTGAGAGAATAGGTTTATTTACTTCTTTCTTTAAATTGTTTCCCTTGTAAAACTCATTTTTAAAAGGATAATGTTGCTATATGGTTATCTCTGACTGAAACGTGTCCAAATCAATCAGAGAACCAGTGCATCCCCAACCAACTGATGTCTGCTTATGGAACTAGATAAAGTGCCAGTGGTTACCAAACCCAGAGATGATTGAGGATAATTTGGCCGATTTAAGGAGTGAAAAGTATACCTCCACTGAGAACATGATGAAGCCTCTGAAGCAGAGGTGAAGGAAATTTCATTTCACCTCCCAGTCAAAATATGCTGCCACTATCCTTTCACCCTTTTCAATCCACTACCTTCATTTGCTATCTGAAAGGCTAGTGGTTTTGCTGGGTGTATAAAATGGTATGTTTTATTGATACAGGCCTTTCTCTACCAGACATCTCAGATTTGTTTTTAAAGTAATATCTGCTGCATTGGGAAATATATTAAATAAGCAAGCTCATCAATGAATGAACACAATAAAGATAAATTATTAAATCCAGAGGATATCTCCTGCCAACATTTAACTCTTTTAAAGACAGCTCAGATTTGGTTCCTAAACAAACTGATGAGGGACCATGAGAAGGAAATTTTAAAACTTCTTTGACCCTTAAAGATAGGCAGTTTTTATCAAAATAGCGGAATACATTTATTTCAATTGATTTCCTTAAAAGAAAAAAAAGGAAGCCAGCAACATGAAAGTAACATTTTTTGATCAAGACCCAATGTAACCGGGCAAAACCATGAATGCAATAACATCATTTGAAAGTCAGGTAGAAAACAGAATAAAATTAAAGAAACTTTGTTCTGTAGACAAACATTACAGCTGAATATGCTGTTCAGTACTCACTGACATATCTTTGAGGATATTTAGCTAGAGACGCTAATGCACACTGTTTACTTTGTTTTATTCAGTGAATGCAATTAACTGGCCACTGAAATAGCTCAGGCAATATCCTTCTTCACACTGTACTCAGGAGACAGAAGGTCTCAGCCAGAGCTCTGTTATGTATCTTAGGAACTCTGACCTGAACAACATAAGTAATAAACATAAAACCCTTTGCTAAAAAGATATTCTTAAAGACACAAGTTTCACTTCAAATTTCTCTGACCACAAGTTCTCTTTTAGGGGCAGCATGGCTAAAGTCATCATTAATTCTGTTCCAGGGCATAAATTTCCAGATATCTGATTCTCACTTACTTGACGGCTACTTTACACCACCCTAGCTTGTAACAGGCCCTCAAAGTGGGCATAAATTACATTTCCACTCTGAGGTTTCCACACACTGTCAGAGCAGGGCAAAGAGGCTTTAGTGTACAGAAGACACTGGGATGATTTAGTTGGGATTGGTCCTGCTTTGAGCAGGGGGTTGGACTAGATGACCTACTGTCACAAGTGTAAAGTGCTGGAGAGAGTTAATGTTATCTGAGAACAAGTGACGTAAGAGCTCCCTGCCATGAGAGAGGGAGGGGTTTGAGAGTCAGTTTCGTTTTGCTGGCCATGCAGCAGGGACCAGGGTCCGAGAGCATCTCTAGCTGTGGAGATGGCTCAACTTTCCTTCTTATATTCCTACTTAGCTAAATGTAAATAATATTTGATTTTGCATCAAGTCTGTGCCTATCTGGGGTGTCTCTATCCATTTCAGATGAGAAGTTAGAAAATTCTAAATTGTAAGCTGTACTGTGTTCTACGCTATTTTCTTTATTAAATCTTGTTAGTTATAAAACGTTTGGTTTACTTCCCTTAAGGCTTCCTTTGCTTCCAGGTTGGGAAGAGAGGGGAGAGGAAGGGGGGTAGGTATAAGAATCAGCTCAGGTTATAAGCTGAGGAATGGAGTGGAGTCTGTCTCTGCCTTCAGCCGAGAAGGGTGAAGGGGGAGGGGAAGCAGCCTCCAGGTGTCTGACTCTGGCTCGCCGGGAGGGGGACAGAGTTAGGGTTCTGGGGAGTCTGAGTACCCCAATCCAAGGCCTTGGATATCTACTCAGATGGTGGCAGACGTGGTACCCCAAAAACCCCACTGGTAAAGGGGGGAAGTCTTGGGGTATAGGGACTTAATTTGGCTGGGAAGCAGCTAAAGTTAAGTGGTTTGGCTAAAAAGAGTCCCAGTCTTTGTACTCAAAAGGCTGGGGTACCCCACTCTTACATGCTGGCAGCGGTTTGGGATTAAAAAGGGGACCCACTTATGATTTATTAAACAAGGATTTTTGGCTTAGAAGGGTTTGTCTCTGTGAGCAGGGAGCTAAACAGCTCAGAAGCAAGTTTGGAGACAAAGAGGCTTGGTGAGTGAATTGATATGGTAAACAGAGCCATTAGCCAGAGAAAAGATTTCCTCCCTTGCCAAGGGAAGAGACTGCTTTGAAGTAGGAAAGGATTAAGTACTCTCATTAGCATTTCTTTTGTGGGTACTAAGCAGTGACCCTTGGAATAAGGAGTCAGGTAGCAAATTCCTGAGGGCGGGGTAGTTACCCGGAGTCTGAGTCAGCAGAGGGGAGATAGCGCCCTCTACTGGGGAAAAAGGAAAATAGCACCCTTTAGACAGAAATAAGGGAATAGCGCCCTCTACTGGTCTGAAAAGGAAAGTGACACCCTGAGTTGTTTTGGGGTATAAGGCTTGTGTGAATTCAATTTGTTATCTAGCTCTGAGGTTTCCACACACTGTCAGAGCAGGGCAAAGAGGCTTTAGTGTACAGAAGACACTGGGATGATTTAGTTGGGATTGGTCCTGCTTTGAGCAGGGACTAGATGACCTCCTCAGGTCCCTTCCAACCCTGATATTCTATGATTCTAAGACCCCCCATTTACAGTTTACACAAGGTGCATGCAGACCTTATTGTGAAGCTTCCACAAAACATATGCTGGTGCTATCTTGAAGATTTTTAACAGGTAATTAAGGATCAGATGGTATTCTCATTCAGCTCAGTAGGAGTCATATCGTTTACCTAGATGGGAACAGGACTGGACTCTAATGTCTTAGACTTAAGACAATTAGAGGGAAAACATCTCATTTGGCTAATAGTGTCAGGAATTCCTAAATCTAAATTCGTAAATCTGATCCTTAATTATCTACTAAAAAACTTCAAGCAGGACCAATCCCAACTAAATCATCCCAGTGTCTCCTGTACACTAAAGCCTCTTTGCCCTGCTTTGACAGTGTGTCAGAGGTGTTTTATAGAACAAATTAATTAGTTTCAGAGACTTTGTTCCCAAAAATAAGAATACAGGAAATATAACTTTCAGAAAAGGCAAATTATAGGCAAGACTTTCTGACTCCTAAAAAAAGAAAAGAAAAAAAAATGTAATAAATCTAAATGAGTTAGACCCAGAGGACCACCCAGATTAATAAAATGGACAAATTCCACAGTGTCTTAACTGTCCCCAACTGCACTTTTTGACTGGCAGGATTCAGCCTAGGGTTTCACTGGTGGCTGCCCATTTAATCTCAGGCACAGAGAATCCATGGCTGCAGAAGAAGAAACTGCCCACTATCAATCATTCATCAGGAGGTATTTAGCTCATTCAAACCATTCCTGAACTTGTTTCATTTTATCAAGAACTATGTCCTGATCATGAACAAAAAATAAATTTAAAAAATAAATAGTACCATACCCCATGTGAGGGTGGCTGGATGGAGGTGTCATCTCTTCCGGAGTCAAACAGAGAGCCTAAGCGGGATTGGCTATTCCAAGGTTTCCAAAAGTTTTGGGCCAGATTCACATAGGACTCATTGTGGTGTAAAATGCACCTCCCATAGCAAGCCTGGGCCCTTACACCAGAGAGCATATTTTTCTCTATGGGGCAAAGGAGAGGCTGCCATTCTTTTTTACTGCCACAACTTCTGTGTGGTGGACTTTCCAACATTGACATAACCTGGTGTAATTACCTGATTGAAATCTGCTGTGTTTCCAGTTGATAATGTATTCATATTTTACAGTGATCATGAAATCCTTTCTACTGCATCAGTAACCAGGGAGAATGTTAAAGAGCAACTATTAGAATTAAATGTTTTAAATCTGCAGGATTAGATAATTTGCATGCAAAAGTATTACAAGGATCGGGTGAGGAGCTCATGGAATTATTAGTATTGATATTTTAGAAATCTTGGAACACTGGGCAAGTTTAAATGAGTGGAAAACAACTATTGCCATACCAATAATTTAAAAGCGATAAATGGGATGACTTACGTCAGCTAGCCAGACACTGAGCACAGGCAAATTGATGGATAAGGTAATATGGGATGCAATCAGTAAAAAAGTTAAAGGATGGAAGTATGATTAATGCTAATAGTAAATAACCAATTGAATAGGAGTTCTCAGCGTAATGCTGTAGCTAAGAAGGAGCTCATGGAATTATTAGTATTGATATTTTAGAAATCTTGGAACACTGGGCAAGTTTAAATGAGTGGAAAACAACTATTGCCATACCAATAATTTAAAAGCGATAAATGGGATGACTTACGTCAGCTAGCCAGACACTGAGCACAGGCAAATTGATGGATAAGGTAATATGGGATGCAATCAGTAAAAAAGTTAAAGGATGGAAGTATGATTAATGCTAATAGTAAATAACCAATTGAATAGGAGTTCTCAGCGTAATGCTGTAGCTAAGAAGGTGAACGCATGGCTGCATGTGCAGGGGAATATCAAGTAGAAGTAGGTAGGTGATAATACTCCATATACATCATGATGGGAGACCATCACAGGAGTACTGTTTTTTTTCCGGAACCCATAGTTCATAAAGGATATTGAAAATTTGAAAAAGGTTCTGAAAAGACTTACAAGGATGATTTGAGATTTGGTCTGCTTAAATGGCTTGACCTTTGAACTTTCTGAAATTCTGAAGTAATTATTGAACAGTTATCTAACTCAGGGGTCTCCAAACTGCGGCCCGCGAGGCCCTCTTATCCGGCCCGTGGAGATCTTTCGGCAGGGGTCGGGAACCAGCCACGGGGCCCGGACGCGCCGCGTGCTCCGCAGCCGCCGCCGCCTGGCGGGACGCGCCGCGTGCTCCGCGGCCACCGGCCGGGATGCGCCGCGTGCTCCGCGGCCGCCGCCCGGGACACGCCACGTGCTCCGCGGCTGCCGCCGCCGGCCAGGGACAGCTCAGAGCTGGGGCCGGGACGTGCCGCACCGCCACCCAGTTACAGGCGGCGAAACAAGGAGCCACCCACTGCCAGGCGGCGAAACGGTCTGTGGGGAGAGACCGGGTTGAGCGGGTCGGGGGTGGGGGGGGAAGAGATCTGGCTGGGTGGGTCAGTTGGGGGGGGGGGTTGGAGGAAAGGAGGTTTTGGGGGGAGAGACCTGGCTGGGTGGGTCAGTTGGGGGTTGGAGGAAAGGAGGTTTTGGGGGGAGAGACCTGGCTGGGTGGGTCAGTTGGGGGTTGGAGGAAAGGAGGTTTTGGGGGGAGAGACCTGGCTGGGTGGGTCAGTTGGGGGGTTGATGTGTAGTGTTCATGTGTAGTGAACAGGTGTAGTGAACAGGTGTAGTGAACAGGTGTAGTGAACAGGTGTTCATGTGTAGTGAACAGGTGTAGTGAACAGGTGTAGTGAACAGGTGTTCATGTGTAGTGTTCATGTGTAGTGAACAGGTGTTCAGGTGTAGTGAACAGGTGTAGTGAGCAGGTGTTCATGTGTAGTGTTCATGTGTAGTGAGCAGGTGTTCATGTGTAGTGTTCATGTGTAGTGAGCAGGTGTTCATGTGTAGTGTATCAATGTGTTATTAAATAATAACTGAATAAAATAATATTAAATAAATAATTAAAAACAACATCCATGTTTTGATTCTTTTTTATTTGGACCTCGAGTGTGTTGTCGGCCCCCGAACTGCTATTTGATAGTTAATGCGGCCCTCGGGCTGAAAAGTTTGGAGACCCCTGATCTAACTAAAGGAGAAACTGAGCTAAATTCTGTTTTATGTAGGTAAACAGGATGCAATGATTATTAAAGAGTTATTATAACTGAGGTTACTTTGGGTGCCTTAATTTTGTTGTTCCCAACTTGAGACACCTCAAAGGTTTTTAGAGGATGGATTGCAGCATTTTTTGGAAAATCAGGCCCTTCAGTGATGTATAAATTTGAGCACCTGAAGATTGGGGCATTCCAAATCACTATACCTTTTTGAAAATTTAGGCCTCAGTGACTTGCCCAAGGGCAAACAGGAAGTCTTTGACAGGGCACTGAACTGAACTCTGCTGCATCCCAGGAGAGTGTCCTAAGCATTGGACTGTTCTTCCACTGGACTATTCTTCTGTATTGAAGGATTAGGGTAAGATTTTGTAACACGAGTGTAAGGTTGTTATATATTGTATTGAATGAATATATTACTTGCATTTAAAATTTTAAAATAACATCTAAGATAGCTTCTGTCTCTAGTTATCCCAGTTGTTCTGACTTTCTAGGTTTGTTCTCTAGAATAGATGGTAAGTTTTTTTGAGCAGAGATTGTCTCAATATCTGCATCTTATGTAGCACTAAACACACTGTGCCAATGAATAACAAATAAAAATAAAGGTAATTACAAACAGCAACAGAATTTCAGCAAGTAATCCACATACGGTGATCATAATAATATACTCTTCATTGTGTGTAACTGTCTCAAGATTTCTAGAATTACCTTATCTATATTCATATTTGCAGTGGAAGGCATGCTAGAATGTGCCGTCCGTTTAAACAAAGGTTAAAGTCACATTCTAAAGCTGAAATAACAATGCTAAAATAAGAGTTTGTAGTAGTTTTGCAAACCACTACTATGCTATTTTAATGGTGATGTAACCAAAGATGTAACATTCTCACTAGGAGAATGCTGCTGGCTTTGCACCATTACTCCCAATAAAACTACATATGTTCTATTTTAATATAACATCAATTTTTCAAACCTTGGTGAGAAAAAAAAAATCACACGGAGGAACTTGCATGGCTGGTCTGAGTTTCCCCATCGATAAAGTAAAATGTGACATCAAAGCTCACTTCAGAACAAATAATTAAACTGAAATTAAGGGGTGAAACTGCATTGAAGGGTTGGCAAACTTGATACCTGAAATTACAGTTTAAATTTTACAATAAAGACCAACTCTGATGTCAGCCACACCAGTGTAATTGAACACAGTATCTGGAATAAACACTGTTTGCATTGGTAACAAAGAGTCCTGTGGCACCTTAAAGACTAACTAAAGTATTGAAGCATAAGCTTTCGTAGGCTAATACCCACTGCGTCGGATGCAAGCAGTGGAAGTGTCCAGGGGCAGGTATAGATAAGTAGGCAAGAACCAGGTAGGAGGTAACAAGGTTAGTCCAATCAGCCTGAACCAGCTTGTTATCTCAAATCAGGGAGGGTGAGGTATTCCTCTAGCAGCTGAATTGGAGGTGTGAACTCAGAGAGAGGAGAAGCTGTTTTAGTAATTAGCAAGCCATTCAAGATCTTTGTTCAATCCCAGATTGATTGTGTCAAATATGCAAATGAATTGCAGCTCTGCAGTTTCTTTTTGCAGTCTGGTCTTGAAGTTTTTTTGCTGCAATATGGTGGCTTTAAAATCTGTAATTGTGTGTCCAGGCAGGTTGAAGTGTTCTCCTACAGGTTTTTGTATATTGCCATTCCTGATATCTGATTTGTGTCCATTTATTCTTTTTCATAGGGACTGTCCAGTTTGGCCGATGTACATAGCAGAGGGACATTGGTGGCATATAATAGCATATATGACATTGGTAGATGTGCAGGTGAATGAACCAGTGATGGTGTGGCTGATCTGGTTAGGTCCTGTGATGATGTTGCTGGTGTAGATATGTGGGCAGAGTTGGCATCGAGGTTTGTTGCATGGATTGGTTCCTGAGTTGGAGTTATTATGGCGCGGTGTGCTGTTGCTGGTGAGAATCTGCTTAAGGTTGGTGGGTTGTCTGTGTGCCAGGACTGGCCTTCCGCCCAAGGCCTGTGAAAGTGAGGGATTATTGTCCAGGATGGGTTGTACATCACTGATGATGCGTTGGAGAGGTTTTAACTGAGGACTGTAGGTGATGGCCAGTGGTGTTCTGTTTTCTTTCTTGGGCTTGTCTTGCAGCAGCAGGCTTCTGGGTACACGTCTGGCTCTGTTGATCTGTGTCTTTATTTCCTTGTGCGGGTATTGTAGTTTTGAGAAAGCTTGCTGAAGATCTTGTAGGTGTTGGTCTCTGTCTGAGGGGTTGGAGCAAATATGATTGTACCTCAGTGCTTGGCTGTAGACAATGGATCGTGTGGTATGTCCGTGATGGAAGCTGGTGGCACGAAGGTAGGCATAGCTGTCGGTAGTTTTTCGGTATCGGGTGGTGTTGATGTGGCCGTCATTAATTTGCACCGTGGTGTCTAGGAAGTGGACTTCCTGTGTGGACTGGTCCAGACTGAGGTGGATGGTGGGGTGGAAGCTGTTGAAATCATGGTGGAATTCTTCCAGAGTTTCTTTCCCATGGGTCCAGATGATGAAGATGTCATCAATGTAGCGTAGATAGAGAAGGGGTGTGAGTAGACGAGAGTTGAGGAAGCGTTGTTCCAGGTCAGCCATAAAGATGTTGGCATACTGTGGGGCCATGCGGGTATCCATAGCAGTGCCACTGGTCTGGAGGTATATATTGTCACAAAATTTGAAATAATTGTGTGTGAGGATAAAGTCACAGAGCTCAGCAACCACTTGTGCTGTGGCATCATTGGGGATACTATTGCGGACAGCTTGTATTCCATCTTTGTGCGGGATGTTTGTGTAGAGAGCCTCTACATCCATGGTGGCTAGGATGGTGTTTTCTGGAAGGTCACCAATGCACTGTAGTTTTCTCAGGAAGGTGGGGGTATCATGGAGATAACTGGGAGTGCTGGTGGCATAGGGTCTGAGTAGAGAGTCCACATATCCAGACAGTCCTTCAGTAAGAGTGCCAATGCCCGAGATGATGGGGCGTCCAGGATTTCCAGGTTTGTGGATCTTGGGTAATAGACAGAATAACTCCGGTCGGGGCTCTAAGGGTATGTTAATTTGTTCCAGTGTTAGTGCAGGGAGAGTCCTGAGTAGATGGTATATTCTTAGTATATTGTTTGCATTGAGTACATCAAACACTTTACCACACTAAAATAAATTATTCAGCATAAAGGAATTTATTTTGAGCAAAATATAATACACACACACTAAGAATATTTAACTCCTAGTATAGAATATCGGTACAGGATACTTATATGCATCTCCGGTTATTTGGAAATGCTTATATCAAGTTTTGCTGTACTAACACAGCATTGTGCGGCATATGTCCAATTTACTATGCAGGGTCTTAACCCGTATGGCTTCCATTAATAAGATCTTGATTATACAGGTGCAACCTCATGTAGCCTTGGATCATAGCTGAACACCTGTAGTCTTTTGATAAGGTTGTTTTAAGAGCAGGAATATCATTAAATGACCTGTGTGGGGAAAAAAGTACCACACCATCCCCCAAAATACACTTCCAATAGTCATACAGCACCACTTCTTACCACTGGAGTTTGATTATACCCAGTCTACAGGGTCAATATCTTTCCTCAGATACTGACACTCATTTCCCTGATCACATACATACCTGAAGAAAAAGTGTCACCTGGGGATTCTAGTTCATGTGTCATATCCCCCTAATCAAAGACAACCACAGTCTGCAAGGTGCTGAGCCTTGCAGAGCCTTCATTGATTCCAATGGGAGTTGCTTTCTGTGTATATAAATACATCTTACTTCTGTTCCATGCTATGTATCCGATGTAGTGGGCTACAGCTATATAGCTATATGGCTATAGCCCACGAAAGCTTATGCTGAAATAAACTGGTTAGTCTTTAAGGTGCCACAAGTGTTCCTTGTCTTATTTATGGATACAGACTAACACGGCTCCCAATCTTAAACCTGATTCAATGGGAACTAAATCAAGCCCTTACTTATGTTAAATACAATTTATAAAAATTGATAGGAAGAGGTTTCTTAAAAATATGGGGTGGAATCCTGGCCCCATTGACGTTAATGGGAATTTTGCCATGGACTTTAAAGAAGCCAGGATTTCACCCGTGGTTTTAATGAAGATATGACAAAAAGAATATAGAGACACTTACAAGTCTTTCTCCTGAAAGAACTTCCAGCAGTTTGATAAGCATCCGTCCATCACGAAGATCAGTGTATAAATCTGTAATTCTACATGATACACGTGCCAAATGTGAATTAACCCACTTTGTGAAAGTCTTCTTCTGAACTGCTTCGCGTTCATCTATGCAAAGAAATAATACAGGATTATTCTAAACAAACCAAAGCTTACGCACAGACATAAGATGATGATCTTCAAACCCGTGTTCCAATATATTCACATAAAGAGGCTTGCTAGTGTCTCCAGAGGAGTTATTTTATCAGGACATTTCACAGAAAATCCAACATTCTTATTTTATAGTATTTTCTGATGAAGTCAGGAGAACTGATTTCACTGGGAATTTTGCCTCAGCAAAGTTTGAGAAGTAAATCTGCAGTATGGACATCAGGATTTGGCAGCAGAACCTGTTTCTTAAGATATGAATATGTGACTTGTAAAAGAATAACCAAAGAATGTCTGTGAATTATCAAACTGTTCTGTGCTTTGTTAATCTTGGTTATCTTGCAGCTTTTAGATAATCACCCATCTTCTGCTCTTGATTACACAGGTGTAAATTCAGAACAATTTAGTTGAAATCCATGGAATTACTCAGGATTAACACTGGTGTGAAAGCAAAATTTGGTCCAATGCCTCTCACTTATTTTATTCCTTCTCCCTCATAATAGCATTTATTTTAGGATTCAAAGATTTACACAAATATTTATGTAAGAGCAAATGAATTGTTCCAAAACTGCAAGAGTGAAGTTGGCCTGGATTTATATAAAGCCACAGAAAAACACAATTGTTTGACATACACATATTGGGCACTTTCATATCTGTTTAAACAGAGAAACGTTGGCAGAAGTCATAGTTCATTTATTAAGAAACTCTTAAGAACTAGTCTGCTGAGAATCAAATGAATTTTAGCCAGAAAACACTGCATCATTTAGTCACTCAGGATCTTAACTGACTTCAGTGGGCTTTGGATCAGGACCTTATTTATCAGGCCTTACATTATGAAAAGAAACCCAGTGATTTCATCCGACTGCTTGCATCCGACGAAGTGGGTATTAGCCCACGAAAGCTTATGCTTCAAAACTTTATAGTTAGTCTTTAAGGTGCCACAGGACTTTGTTAACTCTGCTATTCCAGACTAACACGGCTACCTCTCTGATTCCAGTGATTTCACTGGATTCTGGAAGAGTGATAGGCCCAACTTTTCAAACTTACATGTCCAAAATTAGGTTCCTAAATCTACACTTCGGTACCTAAGAAGAGGCCTGATTTCAAAGGCACTGACCATCTGAAACTCTCATTGACTTCATTGTGAGTACTCAAGTGTTTTTGGAAATCAGGATACTTTGATTTAGAAACCTAATTTTAGGCACCCAAAAATTCTGGACACATTATTTTAGATATATGAAATGTTTCTGTAATGTAGGAGGGTTGGTTACATTTTTACGCAGAACTGAATCTGTCTGATGTTTCCAATGCTCCCTGGCCTTTTGGAATTTCCTGAGAGGACCAATGTGCTTATTTTCCTACAGACAGGGCTTCTCTAGCATGGACAGGTGCATGGCACATTTATAGCTAGTATTCTCTGCTGGACTGCAGGGACTGATTGTGGCAGCATGGGATAAGAAGAAAAACTGAGCAGGTAAAAACACAGAAGGTAAAGAAATAAATAGCAATAGAGACCAGGGGATGATGCTAAGGAGAGGAAATGGGAAGGAGAAATCTGAACGATGAGCAAGACCTATCAGCAGTAGATAGCTAAATGACAGTGGATATTTGTTTACTTATATGGCCCCCGTCACTACAATATCTCAGTGCCTCCCATGTATTTCTGAATTTATTCTGGCAGTACCTTGTGAGAGGGCTAATGCATTGGAACTGACCTTCACAGGTGTTTGTTATATTACACCAATACGTTTTCAACAGCCTGACAGCCCATGGTACAGTGTGCAGTGGTTCTCTCTTTGTGAAGTACAGTGTTACAGTGACATGGCAACACAACAGGAAGTTCGCAGTAACTGAGGCTTGTTTTCTGATACTCTGGTAGTAACCAACCCTAGTTTATTACATGCTGCAGACCTTTGCCCCATTGAGTTATCTACTCCTGACTGTGTTGTAACTTCCTCCCATCCCAAAATGTTCAATCCTTTGTGATCACATATTTCATTCCAATTATTATTACTGTATTTTTCGTCCCATAGGACGCTCCGGCGTATAAGACGCCCCCGCGTTTTCGGACCAAAAAAAAAAAAAAAAAAAAAAAGCGCCGCTTTTTTCGCGCCGCTCTCCCGTCCCCGCCGCGCGGCGGGCTGCTGGGAGCGCGCCGCTCTCCAGTCCCCGCCGCGCGGGCGGGCTGCTGGGAGAGCGGCGCGAAAAAAGCGGCGCTTTTTTTTTTTTTTTTTTTTTGGTCCGGCCGATATTCGGCGTATAAGACGCCCCCCCTAATATTGAAAGTATTTTTGGGGGTTAAAAAGGCGTCTTATACGCCGAAAAATACGGTACATCACAACATCAGCAATACAAAGCCAACATACATATTGTTAATCAGCAGTGTGAACAGGATGTGGGCCACTTCCTTAGAAAGCACAGCTTCTCTTCTAGCAAAGCAATACTACAAACACAGAGTCAAAAGATTCAGCCTCCCATACCCAAACTGCTCCTCATTTCCAGTAGCATAATAGCACAGTTTGCTCAGTCTTGCACGAAAGGAAAAAACCCATCATATCTGGCTAGTGGAAATACCAGTCTATCCAAATAATAAATTTAAATATACTCTCTAGTAACCTTAAACATGCTGTTCAGAACCATTTATAGTGAATTCCTTAGAATGCTTTATCTGCACAGTTGCATGTCTGCTAATTCATGCATCAAGAGCAATTCCTTTTAAGTAGCGAGTCACAGGAAACAGATAAAGAACTAGAAACATTTTACATGTATTAAAACATTTCCAACAACGATTACCACTTCTCCTTCCCCATAAAGCTTACATGAAAGCTCATTGTGATCCAGATGTGTCCAAGAACACTACATAATGTATATTTATCTACCTACTATAATTTCTATATAGCATTGTAACATTAAGAGATGCCTGTTATATTTACTCTACAGATAGATAGATACTGGTACAGCCTTATGGTTCGGATGTTCAAAGCATTATTGCTTTCAAGAAAGCTGTGAAATCTAGTTCATAGACTGATAGATTTTAAGGTCAGAAAGGACCATCATGATCATCTAGTCTGACCTCCTGCACAATGCAGGCCACAGAATGTCACCCCCACACTCCTGTAGTAAACCCCAAACCTGTCTGAGATACTGAAGTTCTCAAATCATGGTTTAAAGACTTCAAGGTGCAGAGAATCATGCCCTATGCTACAGAGGAAGGCGAAACCCCCCCCCTATGCCAATCTGCCATAGAGGAAAATTCAAATATGGCAATCAGCTAAACCAGCGGTGGGCAAACTATGGCCTGTGAGCCACTTCCAGCCTGCAAGCCCATCCTGCCCGGCCCGAGCTACCAGTTGAGGATGCTAGCTCTGTCCCTTCCCCCTCCCCTGCAGCCTCAGCATGCCATGTGGGCAGCTCTCTGACCCGTAACTCCTGCTGAGCAGTGCTGCAGCGGTGTAACTGGCTCCAGTGGGGTTGTACGTCTAGCCAGACATACTGATCTGAGCGGTGTGGGGTAAAGGGGAAGGGGGTGGTTGGATGGGGTGGAGGTTCTGGGATGGTGGTCAGGGGACAGGGAATGGGGGGGTTGTATAGGGGATGGGAGTCCCAGGAGTCTGTCAGGGGGCAAGGGTTGTGGATAGGAGTCAGGACAGTCAGGGGACAGGATCAGATAGGTAGGTGGTGGGGTCCTGGGGTGACAGGGTGGGGGGTCTCAGGAGGGGGCGGTCAGGGGACAAGGAGCAGGGGGGCTTAGATAGGGGGTGGGGTTCCATGGGGGGTGGTTAGGGGCAGAGGGTCTCTGGAGGGGTGGTCAGGGGACAAGGAGCAAGGGGTGATGGATGGGTTGGAGGTTCTGAGGGGGGCAGTCAGGGGGTGGGAAGTGGGTGGGGGTCAGATAAGGGGCAAGACCAGGCTGTTTGGGGAAGGGCAGTTTCCCCGGCCCTCTGTAAAATTTTGCAACTCCCATGTGGCCAAAAGGTTTGCCCACGCCTGAGCTAAACCCTGAGCATGTGGGCAAGACTCACCAGCCAGACACCCGGAAAGAATTCTCTGTAGTAACTCAGATCCCACCCCATCTAACATCACATCACAGGTCATTGGGCATATTTACAGCTAATAGTGAAAGATCAGTTAATTGCAAAATTAGGCCCTCCCATTATACCAGCTCTTGCGTAAACTCATCAAGCTTAGTCTTTAAGACAGATAGGTCTTTTACCCCAACTGCTCCCCTTGGAAAGCTGTTCCAGAACTTCACTCCTCTGATGGTTGGAAACCTTCATCTAATTTCAAGTCTAAACTTCTAGTTATTAAGGCAGGGCAGGCAAACTACGGCCCGCAGGCCACATCTGGCCCACAGGACTGGCCTGCCTGGCCTGCTGAGCTCCCAGCCGGGGAGACTCCCCCTGGCCCCGCCCACGCTGTCCCCTCTCTCTCGGAGCCTCAGAGCACCACGTCCAAGAGCAGCCCTAGACAGCAATGCAGCAGCATGGCTCCAGCAGGGCCTGAGCTCCTGCTGCTCGGAGCGGCTTTGTACGGGGACGGGGAGCAAGGCTGGTTGGGTAGGGGGTCGAGTCCTGGGGGGTGGTTAGAGGAAGGGGGGTCTCGGGAAGGGATAGTCAGGGAACAAGGAGCAGGATGAGTCGGGAATTCTGAGGGGGGCAGTCAGGGGCAGGAAGTGGGTAAGGGTGCAGGGTCAGGCTGTTTGGGAAGGCCCTGCCTTCCCTACCTGGCCCTTCATACAATTTTGGAACCCTGCTTTGGCCCGAAGGACAAAAAGTTTACCCACCTCTGTACTAAGGCCTGGTCTGAATTAAAACTAAATCCGTCCACACAACTAACCTGGTTTTGTCGACTTAAAGGACTCTTAAAATCGGTTTCTGCACTCCTCCTCTGCAAGGGGAGTAGTGCTAAAATCGATATCGCGGTTCCAGATTTGAGGTACTGTGGACACAATTCGACGGTATTGGCCTCTGGGAGCTATCCCAGAATGCTCCATTGTGACCACTCTGGACAATACTTTCAACTCAAATGCAAAGCCAGGTGGACAGGAAAAGCCCCGGGGAACTTTTGAATTTCATTTCCTGTTTGGCCAGTGTGGCAAGCTCATCAGCACAGATGACCGTGCAGAGCCCACCATCCCAGGGGACCATGCAGATTCGCAAACGAGCTCCAGCTTGGAGCAAATGGGAGGTACTGGATCTCACACTGTATGGGAAGATAAATCTGTTCAGGCAGAACTCCGTTTAAAAAAAAAAAGAACACAAACATATATGCGAAAATCTCCAGGGGCATGATGGAAAGAGGCTACTCCAGGGACACACAGCAGTGCCATGTGAAAATCACAGAGCTCAGGCAAGCCTACCAAAAAACTAAAGAGGCAAACAACCACTCCGGGTCACAGCCCCATACATGCCGCTTCTATAATGAACTGCATGCAATTCTGAGGGCAGGGGACGCCATCACTGCCCCACCAATATCTGTGGACACCTGCAAGGGGGGATGCTCACAGAGCAGGGAGGGTGAGTTTTTGGAGGAGGAAGGAGGAGAGTGCACAAGCAGTAAGTGGTGAATCCATTCTCCCCGGTAGCCAGGAACTATTCATCACCCTGGAGCAAGGGTGGGCAAACTATGGCCTGTGGGCCACATCTGACCCACAACCTCCTCCCGTCCGGCCCCCCTAAGCTCCTGATTGGGGAGACTGCTCCCAGCCCCTCCTCCGCTTCCCCCCTCCAGTGTATGGTAGCGTGGTAAGGGGGCTGGTGCAAGGCTGGGAGCTTGGATAAGGGGCAAAGAGGTTCGGGGAGTGGTCAGGGGAAGGGAGTCCCAGGGGGCCTGTCAGGGGGTAGGGGTGTGGCTAGGGATTAGGGCAGTCAGGGAGCAGGGGGGCTGGGTAGAGGGTGTGGTCCTGGAGTCCTGGTGGGATGGTTGGGGTGGGTTGTCTCTGGAGGGGGCAGTCAGGGGACAAGGAGCAGGGGAGCTTATATGGGGGTGTGATGGGGCAGATGCTTATAAATATATATCTATATACAGTAGACTCTCGATTATCCAGGATGATAGGGAAAAAATAATTCTGGTTAATAAAATCCTGGATAATCACCATCCATAGGAAATATGGGGAGTGGGTGTTGATTCACCAACCATCCTGTGCCAGGGGGAGGGGGTGTTGGTTCACTGGCTGCCTTGTGCCCTGGTAGGGGGTTTTTGTGTGTGTGCTTGGGGTGGCAGCAAAGCCAGAGCTGGCCCTGCGAGTTGCGTGTATTTTTTTTTGACATCCTGGTTAATCCACATCCTGCTTAATCCAATCCTGGATAATCGAGAGTCTACTGTATATAAAAGTCAAATAGTGTATGCGTGCGTGCTTGTATGTATGTTCCCTTACTCCTTCCACACCGTTTGAGCTAGAGACTTGAAATATGGTACAGTTATAGGCTTTCGGGTCCTAATCAGGGTAAGAATTGAAATTTTTTCAAATCTCACCTCTGACGCCACCTAGGGGTGAAATTCTTTAAAGCCCATTCACATCAGCTGGGCAGCAGGTTAACACCTGCTGTTCTCTGTGACATAGTTATGATGTAATAATACCCCCCTCCAACGGACCCCACACTCGCTCAGCTCTCTGCCCCCTCCCCCCCTCCAACGGCCCCCGCACTCGCTTAGCTCTTCCCCCCCCAACAGCCCCCCCACTTGCTCAGCTCTCTCCCCCCTTCCCCTCCTCCAACGGACCCCGCACTTGCTCAGATCTCTCCCCCACCCCCCCGACGGACCCGAGCAACGCCGGGTATTTTTGCTAATATGATATAACTAGAATATGTTTTATGCTACATATTCCATGTAAAATATCTCTAGAAGGATTATGATCTACCGGATATATTCATCCTATTTATATGCACATGTCATTTTTGTATTCGAAGTTATGAATATTGGCTGTATACTTGCTTGATTTCTAAGTAGCCTTAGTAAAAACATTTGGTCAGCTCCTGGGGAAAGGAATGTGCAAGTTAAGTGCCCAATGAAGTACTTAACAGACAAAAATAAAACAAGGAAGACTTTGTAGCACCTTGGAGACTAACCAGTTTATTTCAGCATAAGCTTTCGTGGGCTATAGCTTACTTCATCAGATGCATAGAATGGAACAGAAATATGATGCATTTATACACACAGAAAGAAAGAAAACAAAAAGTTGTACATTAGCACACCAGTTCTAAGAGGCTGTTAAATTTAGATGGGCCATTATCAGTAGGAGAAAAAAAAACCTTTTGAAATGGATTTCTGTCAGGCAGGATTTAACACCTATTGAAGGTAAATTAACAAGGGAAATACAATCAATTAGTGTAATGAGAGAACCAGTCACAAGTTCTGTTAAGCCCTTGGTTTATTGTGTCCAATTTGAAAATTAATTCCAGTTCCTCAGTTTCTCATTGGAGTCTGTTTTGGAACTTTTTCTGTTTTCAAAACTGACACCATCAAGTCTTTAATGGAATGGCCAGGAAGATTGAAGTGTTCTCCTACTGGTTTTTGAATGTTATGATTCCTGATGCCAGATTTGTGTCCATTTATTCTTTTGCATAGAGACTGGCCGGTTTGGCCAATGTACATAGCAGAGGGGCATTGCTGGCACATGATGGCATATGTCACATTGGTCAATGGCAGGTGAATGAGCCTCTGATAGTGTGGCTGATGTGATTAGGTGCTATGATGGTGTCCATTGAATGGATATGAGGACAGAGTTGGCATCGGGCTTTGTTACAAGGATAGGTACCTGGGTTAGTGTTTTTGTTGTGTGGTGTGCGGTTAGTCTCCAAGCTGCTACAAAGTCTTCCTCATTTTATTTATGGATACAGACTAACATGGCTGCTAATCTTAAACCTTAACAGACAAAAGAGCTTGGGAGGATCCAGTACACATAAGAAGTCTACCTGAGGACTTTTAAGTTAGCATGTGGGCAATGCCTGCTACCTGCAAGTTCTGAGTCATGCATGGACATGTGACTTGCCCATGTGATTTCAAATCTCCATTTTGTGACTGGATTCTACACAGGGGGAGGGAGGGGTGTCCACCCAGAAGAGAAAGTTTATTTAGACCCCTGGAAGGTCCCTCCATTTTGTCTTCAGCTGGCTCAAGGGATAACTCCTCCAACCCCAAGGATACCTGAAAGAAACTGGAACAGAGGACAGTGACTACAGGGGTGTGAGAGTTATAGCTGGACCAGACTGGAGGGAGTTTAGTCTGTAAAAGGAAGCTCACTGAAACACCCAAGGGTGAGGATTTTATCTGTATTCAGTTTTATTTCTGTACTAGCAAAAATATCTGGCGTTACTCGGGTCCGTCGGAGGGGGAGAGGGGGGAGAGAGCTGAGCAAGTGCGGGGGCCGTTGGAGTGGGGGGGGGGGAGATTTAAAAAATTTTAGATTCTTACCTGAGGGGGGAGAGAGCTGAGCGAGTGGGGGGGCCGTTGGAGGGGAGGAGGGGGAGAGAGCTGAGCGAGTGGGGGGGCCGTTGGAGGGGAAGAGGGGGCAGAGAGCTGAGCGAGTGCGGGGTCCGTTGGAGGGGGGTATTATTACATCATAACTATGTCACAGAGAACAGCAGGTGTTAACCTGCTGCCCAGCTGATGTGAATGGGCTTTAAAGAATTTCACCCCTAGGGGGCGTCAGAGGTGAGATTTGAAAAATTTTCGATTCTTACCCTGATTAGGACCCTAAAGCCTATAACTGTACCAAATTTCAAGTCTCTAGCTCAAACGGTGTGGAAGGAGTAAGGGAATGTACATACACGCATACACCATTTGACTTTTATATATATAGATTAGAGATAGATTTTCGTGTTTTATTTTATTTTATTTGTTAATTCACAATATTCTGTCTGTTACTACTTGGAACAACTTAAATTATATTTTCTGTATTTAATAAAATCACCTTTTACTTATTAATTAACCTAGAGTACATATCTCTCTATCAGTGTTACAGAGGGCGAACAATTTATGAGTTTAACCTGTATAAGCTTTATACAGGATAAAACATTTATTTGGAGTTTGGACCCAATTAGGAGTTGAGCATCTGAGTGCTAAAGGCAGAAACACTTCTTAACCTGCTTTCAGGTAAGCCTACAGCTGTTAGGGGACATGGTTCAGACCTGGGTCTGGCTTTACAGCAGGCTAGCGAGTCTGAGTCCATGGTAGGACACTTTACCTCGCCAGGCCAGTAGCAAGTAGTCTGGAATCATTGCAGAACAGAGAATGTTAGCGAAAGCTCATGGGTTTTGGGTGCATTCAAGCAACATTTGTTCTTTCTCTCTCTGTGTTAGTCTCATGAGTGTGATATCATTCATGGTCACCTGGTTGAAATAGGGGAATTTGTGTACGGGGACAATCAAAGGTGTCCATTCACACTGGGCTGTTTGAGTTTGGTTTAAAGGGCTGAGCCCTGATCAGGGCCACGTGGTGGGGGTGAGGAGAAACCCCTCCTTGCTAGGCTGTTCGCGTTTGGCTTAAAGGACTGATTCCCTGACCAGAGCCACACAGGTGTGGGGGAGTGGAGAACCTGTTCTCGCTGTGCTGTTGGCCTACAGGGTGGGGATGTGTGTGTGTACCTATTGTCCCAGAGAGACCACAGGCCCTCCTTTTAAATGGCCAAGCCACCAGGCATTGCTTGATATGGGAAAGGAGGGGGCCAGAGTTCGAAAGCATTGTAATGAATGTGGAAGAAGCAGAACTGCACGTGCCCCTACGACTTAGCATGGCTGCCTGCAAGCCGAATTCTGTTGCCCAGCCACATGTGATGCCTTAGTCACACCAAAGTGGCAGGCACTCAGTATAAAAAGCAAAATGCGACCTTGTACAGAAAGAACATGTGCTGTGTACTATGAATAGCTTGTTTCACTGAGAAAGAGTCTCCCCTTTGTTCTCAAAAAATGTATCTTAAAATTCTACCCTCCCTTTTTTCCTCCTGCAGGCACAAATGTTTCAATGTGCCCCCTATCAACTGTATCCCAGAGGCTGGCCCAGACTAGAAGTCGGAAAAAACGCACTCGGGAAAACATGTTTGCAGAGCTTATGCAGTCCTCCCGCACTGATAGAACACAGCTGAATGCCTGGAAGCAAACAATAGTGCAGTCCCGTAAAGCGTTCAATAAATGCGATGAGAGGAGGGAGGCACACGAGGAGACCAGGCACGATGCCATGCTCAAGCTCATGGGGGAGCAAAATGACATGCACCACTCTCTGCTCAATCTTATGCGGGAAAGACAGCAAGAGCACAGACCACCACTGTTGCCTTGGTATAACTGCCTGCCCTCCTCCCCAAGTTCCATAGCCTCCTCACCCAGATGCCCAAGAACATGGGGAAGGGGAGGCTCCAGGGACCCACCCACTCCAGAAGACTGCCCAAGCAGCAGAAGGCTGGCATATCCAAAATTTTGATTTGCATTGTGGATTTGTCCTTCCCTCCTCCCCCACCCCAACCATTCCTAACCTCGTACCCACTCCACCCGGGTTATCTTATGATTTATCTCCCTGTGTTTTTAATCGGCTAATAAAGAATGGTTTTGAAACAATCATGACTATTTCCTTTGCAAGCTGTGATTGAAAGGGGAAGGGTGGTTGGCTTACAGGGAATGACAGTTAAAGGGGGCGGGTAACATCAAGAAGAAACAAACACCTGTCACATGATAGCCTGGCCAGTCATAAAACTTTTTTCCAAAGCTTCTCTGATGTGCAGCACACTCTGCTGTGCTCTTCCAATGGCGGCGTGAGATTGGCTGCCAGGAAATTTGTCTCGACCTCCCACCCTGCCAAGAGCCAGCTCTAACTTTTTTGTCACTCCAAGCAAAAAGAAAAAAAAGAAAAAAAGAAAAAAAAAGAAAAAAAAAGAAAAAAAAAGAAAAAAAAAGAAAAAAAAAGAGCACCGCCCGCCAAAACAAAACAACCCCCCTGCCAACGCTGCCCTGCTGAAACCAAAACAAAACAAATCCAAGTGCCGCCCCTCCGAAACAACCACCTGAGCGCTGCCCTGCCGAAACAAAAACAACCCACCCCGAGTGCTGTCCCGCCAAAGTAAAAAACAAAACAAAAAAAACCCCCGAACGCTGCCCCAAGATTGGCCGCCCCTTACAAGGTGCCACCCCAAGCACGTGGTTGGTGGATGGTGCCTGGAGCCGGCCCTGCACCCCGCCATAAACGTCTCCCCTTACTCTCACACATATTGTGGAGTACACAGCAAGCAGCAATTACAATTGGAATATTGGTTTCGCTGAGATCTAACCTAGTCAGCAAACAGCACCAGCGAGCTTTTAAACATCCAAATGCACTATCTACCACCATTCTGCACTTGCTCAGCCTAGAGTTGAACTTCTCCTTACAACTCTTCAGGCTGCCTGTGTATGAGCCATGACATTAAGGGACAGGCTGGGTCCCCGCGGATAACTAATCAGGAAAAGTGAGAGAGAGTCCTGTGGCACCTTAAAGACTAACTAAAGTATTGAAGCATAAGCTTTTGTGGGCTAATACCCACTTCGTCGGATGCACTGCATTCTTAATCAGGGAAAGGTTCATATGGACGTTATATGAAAAAATATGGCGATACATTCGGCCAGATACTCAGCTAGCATAAACCTGGGTTAACTTCAACAAACCTCTAATTTACACCTGATGATGATCAGGCCCATTGTCTGGAGAAGGAAAACAGCTGTGTACGTCAAACAGCAATGTATTTCAGTTAATCCATCCCCAGGAAGCCACCTGTTTCCTTAAGCAGTGACCCCCATTCTTTTCACATGGAAGCTCTATTACCCCTCTGACAGATCAGTGGCTGGCTTCTCCTCTCACAACTGTGTCCCCCCTTCCAGTCATGTCCCAGTACAGTTGCTGCTCCTCTCCTTTTACTTATTCACTCTCTCTGTCTTGACCTTTATGGTTTCCATTATTTCCTTTGCATTGGTATGGGTTGTTTTCTGATTCTTTGCTGTTCCATCCTCCTTTGTCTTGTTTTCACCACTTTTCCTCCCACCCCTGTTGGTTCGTTCCTCCTCTCCCGTGTTTACCCTAACTTAGAGATAGAAATGGAGGCAATAAAAATTCTAGTCACTGCACCTGTGATGTTTTCAGACATGAAATCTCTTTCTCTCTAACTTCCATGCTCTAGGGACACCTTTTCTGGCTGCGTCAGCACAGTGTGACCCCTCCAGTCCCCGCCGGGGGCGGGCTGCCGACTGCGCCCTGGCCCCCCGGCCCCGCCACGGACGGGCTGCCGGCTGCGCCCCAGCCCCCTGCGGGCGGGCTGCCAGCTGCTCCCCGGCCCCCAGTCCCCACAGTGGGCGGGCTGGGGGCCGGGGCGCAGCCAGGCGGGCTGCTGGCTGTGCCCCGGCCCCAGTCGCCACGAGTTGCAGCGGCAGGAGCTTGCGACCCCCCGGGGAGCGCTTGGTGACCCCCAGGCGGTCGCGACCCCCAGTTTGAGAAACCCTGCTCTAAGTCTTATGTCTCTCTGCATGTGTCGCTGTGCATTCCAGTTATTTTTATAATCCATATTTGGGTTTGTGGGTTTTTTTGAAGGGGAGGAACAGGAGGCGGCGGTGTTTCTGTCCTTCTTAATCCCCGCTATGACTGAGCAGCAAGGATAGAAAAATGCACTTGCAACTGGGAAAGTCAAATTACTAACTGGCTGAATGCATCCCCGTGCCTATGCTGAGAAAGCCCTGCTTGATAGTAAATAGCCAGGCTCACACATAGCCTTGTGGCATGCCACTGACTTGAACTGGCAAACAGACAATAAAAGATTACCCCGAATGCAGCTCTGAAGCCTTTTCTGGACTCCCACCTTCCCTACCCATTCCAGGGCACTCTGTCTCTCTCACTGGGTGCAGCTATCCTGGAAAAATTCAGCTCTGTAATTCTCCACTGATAGTAGCAACAGTGCAAATGCCAGAGTAGACAGAATGCTGGTGTTTTTACCACCATTTCATGTATACCCCCTGAAGTACTGCACATGATATATATATTTTATATGTTTTTATATATGTACCTAGAAAACAAGATTAAAACTGCTAATACATTTATTTGAATGGGGTGTGGCATGTAGTTTTAAAACCTCTACTGACTATTTCTGCTTGGCATTTCACAATGATAGCAGATTTTTGCAACTGATTTCACCATCACCTTCAAACTGATAAACTGCAAGTACGTTTTTAGTCAGGTCTTTTAAGTTAAAACATGCACAGAATTAAACAAAGACCACCCATTTTATTTGCATATCTATTTTAACCCAGGAATTGCACCTACAGCTTAGAAAATGCAACAAAGCACGGAAAATAACTAATTGATGCTATATTCATATATATACTATTACACAAGTAAAGTATACTAATGGTAATACAAATTCATAACCATTATATGTATTTAATATCAATAGTGGGAAGGGAAGCACCATTTAGAGTCACTCATGCCTTTTAAGTTTACATTAACACATGACACTTTTGACAAATATCCTTCATATCTTTAAAGAGATATTTTTAGATTTTGAAAGATCTAACTGAAACCAAAGGATATGGGTGGAGCTGTCAATGTCTTTAGCTTGTGAAAACATTTGCTTCCTAGGGGCAAAGACAAGCGATCATCATGCAAAAACGTGCACAGCAGGAAAAGGGAAGTAGCTCTTAACAGCTGTATTGATAATACAGACTCCAACTTATCTTGAGGCAACAGTAGGAAGGAAATATCCTTTGGACGGAAACCCCTCTGACAATACGATTAGCAGGTGAACTTGTAGCTCATGCTTAGTGCTTGTGATTTACTGTGTCTGACTTGGTTTAGTTGCTTAGTACGTAAACAGGAGTTAGGTAATAAATGTTCCTTGACAAACAGTCTTCCTTTATAATTTTAGCAACATACTGAAATATTAAGGGTGGGATTTTCAAAGCTGCCAAAAGAATCTGGATGCCAAATTCTCATGAAAGGGATTGTAGGATTCTGGATAAAAAACAATAAACCATATTCTGCTGTTGATTACACCAGTGCCATCCTATTGAATTCAATGAATTCAGTGGGCTTGCATCAATATAATGGAGAATTTGGCTCAGGATATCAAGTGGGAAGTATGAAAATCCAGCCAACAAGCACAAACATACACAACCCTCCCGGCACTGTGCAGAACAGTGATATCAGCACTAGTGATGTAAAAGTTTAACTAGTTAACAATTAACGGATAAGCAGTCTTATCGGTTTCAGTTAACAGTTAAACTCTGCTGCTGCACTAGGGGTGGCAGCCAGGAGGGACCCCAGGTGCACAGCCAGCAGCTGAGTCCCAGCCAGGACACCAGCAGCAGGGGCCGACAGTGGGGATCCCTGGGCACGGGGGCCAGCATCTGGGGGCCTGTGTAAAAAGTGGGGGTGCTTGCTGCAGCACTCTCTGCACCCCTAATTCCCCAGTTAAATGTGTGACCAACACATTTTTAGTCGGTTACACAGTTGCTTTTTTTAACTGCTATTTACATACCTAATCAGCACCATTCCTTTAGCACAAAGGCAATCAAATATTGTGGCTGGGCTGCAAAGGCTTCCTGAACCAGAAGATCACTTCTAAACTCAGTTTAAAGACTGTTTGCCCTTTTCCACATTGACCAAAGCTTGGTTTAAACAGATTGAGCCCAAACCAATTTAAAACTGAGTTTAAAATCTGTTCAGCAAGTACTGTACCCAGCCCAACACAAGTAGAAGAATTTTAGGCCCAGCTTTTTAAAGGTATTTAGATGCTGCTGCACTCAATGTTGCAGCACCTAACAGACTTAGGATCCTAAAGCTCACTTTCAAAAGAGATTTAGGAGTCAAAATCACATTAACAGTTGATGCCTAAAAGGTATAACCACCACTTAACTGGAAATAGATGCTATGCTCAATCTGATAAACTGCAAAGGGAGGGTTCTAAAATTAGCGCAAATGATACAGAAAAAAAGACAAAGAAATTAAACCAGGAAAAGTAACCATGAAAGAAGCATTAAGTGTCTGACTAATACTAGTTGCAAGGTGTTTAACCTATAATCTGGACTAGCAGTATTGTCGGAACATAATGTTTAGAGATGGAGCTGAAGCTTCATCTCAAATGTTCCCCGCTGTGCCCCGGTAATAAGCAGTATATTGTATGTTTTACACAATCAGTTGTAGACCTGTGCAATACTTCCACCAGGGTGAATGCAGGACATCCTTCCCAATTGCAAATGCAACAGCATCTTTATATTTAAATATTTTTAAAAAGCTGAATATAATTTCCGAAGCTTTACATTTTTTTTATACTGTACAGTAAAGAAATAGACAGTATGCACTTCCCATCAAACTCTGCTAAATACACTGTCTTAACGATCAAATTTAGGCTCCTAGCTTTTGCTTATGATATTCAACATCATCAGCTTCCCAGAACTCTTAGAATTGTAAGAATTCAGGTCAACAGTGCAGAGAGGAAACAGACTCTCTTTCTCAGACCAATGGTCACTCTATTCTTGGCTTTTCAGAATGCAGCATATTACTCTGGTCTGATGTTTTTACACAGATGAAAAGATATGGAATTCAGCTGCCAATAATAGATGATTTCACAAATTCCAACCATTCCTGAAGGTCTTCCTGTTAAGGAGGATGCCTGAAAAAACTATGATTGGTTATCTAGACAACTCTGTTATGATCTGTGCAGATTTTATCGTGAAGAAACATGAACATATTCACTGTGACAATCTACAGCTTTCACTGTTCTATAACTGTAAGAGTCAGTTATTAAATATAATATGTGAAATTCTGTGCTGCATCTCTAAGTGGCACAGCCCAGAACTTGCAACCCAGGTGGGAGGCCGATAGTGGAGCTTTCAGCCACCTTTGCACCTCCCTATCCTGGACTGTTCTGGGACCCTCTGTACAATTTACAGAGCTCTGGGTCTGCTCCACAACATACCATCTACACCAGGACCTGTGAAGGGATTTTCATAAGCAGTCATATCAGGGGTGGGCAAACATTTTGGCCTGAGGGCCACATTGGGTTTGCAAAATTATATGGAGGGCTGGGTAGGGAAGAACCCACCTCTAATCCAGCCACCCTCCCACTTCCTGCTCCCTGACTGCCCCTCTCAGAACCACTGACCCTTCCAACACCCTGCTCCTTGACCCCTGGTCGACCCCTCTGGAGACCCCCACTCTAACTTCCCCCCCTCAGGACCCCACTCCCATCTAAGCCCCCCTGCTTCTTGTCCCCTGACTACTCCCTTCATAGACCCCCTTCCCCTAAGCCCGCTGCCCCTTTCCCCTGACCACCCCCCTCCAGAGACCCCCTGCCCTCTAATCACACCCCAGGACCCTACCCCCCATCCAATCCTCCTGCTCCTGAGCCCTAGCCACACCCCCGCCCCCTGGGACTCCTACACGTCATGCAACCCCCCATACACTGCCCCCCCCTGAGACCTTCTGCCCTCTTATCCAACCCCCAGGCCTGGCCCTCCATAGCCCGCTTACCCTGCCACCGCTAAGAAAAGCGTGTCTGGCCCACAGCCAGACACGCCGCACTGATCTGCTGGAGCGCACCGCGTTGTCTGGCCTGGAGCCAAACATGCGGTCACACAGTCCCGCCCCTGAGAGCTGAGGCCGCGGGGGAGGGAGACAGCAGGGGGAGGCCAGAGCAGCGCCCCCAGCCATCCACGTGATTGCGCAGCCGCGCCCACCAGAGCTGCTGTGTGCGACCCAGAGGCTGCGGGGGAGGGAGAGAGCTAAGGAGGGGCCGGAGCAGCCTCCTGAGCTGAACCTCGGGGGCCGGTTGGGAGGAGCCTGCGGCCGGATATGTCCCGCGGGCTGTAGTTTGCCCACCCATGAGTCATATGCCTGACTTCTAGATTTCCTGTGTAATCCTCCTACAGCTAGAACTGGGGCTTTTTGGGTGATTTTATGAGCCCACCATGGGGGCTGAGTGGGAGTGAGGCTCTCACCCTGTATCTTTATCAACAGCAGCAGGTACTGTACAATAATTCTAAGATGGAACAAAAGTGTGTCTTTTAGGCTAGTGGGTTCTCAATCAGGGGTACATGTACCCCTGGGGTACACAGAAATCTTCTAGGGGATATTCAACTCATCTAGATCAGTGTGTCTCAACCTGGGGGTTGCAACTCCCAGGGTAGCTGCAAGAGCAAGGCCAACATTAGGAGGTGGCAAGCCTCACGCCACAGGGGGCTCTGTGAAGCTAAGTTCTGAGCTTCAGTGTAGCTCCCGCCATTGTACTGAGTGATTGTCATGTCGTTCATTCTGTGCTAAATGTGCTGTTTTAGTTTGTTTATAATTTCTGTTCTAAAATGTAAGTTTGCACACAATTTTCAACTTTATATTCATTAGTTTATTACACACTTTTTATTTCATTTGTGGCTTTTTTGTATGGGGATTTTCACGCAGGGGGTAAGACACAAACTTATATTTACATCTGTTGAATTTAACAGGTTGGTGTGAAAGTAATTTTGGTTTTGACAGTACTAAGTTAAATGGTCTACTCCCAAAATAAATAATACTTTAGCGCTGGTATCGCAGGTTAACAAAATATTATTTGTTAAAAATAACCCTAAAAATATGTTTTAACTCAAATACAAGAGAGAAAAACTAATCAGCATAGTTAATTTTTTCATAGCCCATGTAATGTGTGCAGTATGAGTTAGACAGATATTACCTTGTAGTTCTAATTTCTGCCACCAGACTACTTATTTTGCGACATCTATATGAGTGATTTATAATTACTATACATCTCCCAAAGTAAATCGTCCCTTCAAAAACTCAAAATTTCGTTGTAACCCCACAGATCTGAGATAATGGCTACGACAGGAAGGAATGTCAAGTGCAAGTATTCAAAGGACTACATCAAATTCAGCTTCACTTGTCAAGAAAAAAGGCATGGATTTGCCACAATGTGTTATTTGTTTCAATGTCTTGGGGAATGACTAAGCTGAAACTCCATCTCAAAAAGTGCCATCCAAACTTGTTGCAAAAGGATGAAGATTATTTTGAGTGGCGGTTTTCAGGTCTGAAACGACAGCGCCTCAATTCAACAGGTGCATTCTACAAAAATACAAGCAATGCAGTGACCGCTTCCTACATTGTTGCATACAAAGTTGCACAGATCAAAAAGCCTCATACCATTGTAGAGCAACTTGTGCTCCCCTGTGCAAAAGAGATGGTGCGGCTAGTTCTTGGCGAGGAAGCAGCAAGGAAGCTGAATGATATATCTGTCTCTAACGACACAATATCGAGACAGATAGATGAGGTATCACAGAACATCAATGAACAAGATGTGGATGAAATAAAGAAGTCTCCATTGTTTGCCATACAATTGGATGAATCGACCGACGTCGCATTGTGCTCTCAGCTATTGGTGTTCACATGATATATGGTTGAGGGAGACTTCAAAGATGAGTTTCTTTTGTATAAGACTCTTGATACCACCACAAAGGCTGAGGATGTGGTGGAAATTGTTAACAATTTCTTTGAAGTGCATGGTCTGTGTGACGGTGTACCCCATAAGGGTTTATGGGGGGGGGGTGTGCCTGTAAATATATGTATGATGTTACTGGTATATGGTTTTGCTAAAAAGTTATATCTCTGTGAAGGTAATGATCCACTAGATCTGTTCATCCTATTTGTACGTATGTGCCTGCGTTGTATTGAGAGTTATGCATATTGACTATATGCTTGGTTGGTTGTATGTGGACTTTGAAAAGTAGCTGAACAGCCCTCTGAGAAAAAACTATTCTCAGTTAAACCCAATTGAGAACCAATCAAGCAAACAATGAACTGTGTAAACGCCCGTCCACACCCGAGCTTCCTGAGGAATGCAGCCTGGCTGGTGGTGAGGGGAGTCTGGTTTGGGCCTGCAACTGAGCCATGTGCTCTGAGAGGCCATGTGGACTCTGCATAGGAGGAGGAGGGGCTCTCCACCCAGGGTAAGAGGTCTATATAAACCTCTTACCCTGGGTGGTGCTCAAGCAACAGCCCTCCCTCTCCCAAGGATTCCTGGAAGAAACTGGAACAGAGGACTGTGACTGCAGGGGGGGTTGCGAGTGATTGCTGGACCCAGGCTAACAGGGAGTTTAGCCTGAAAGAAGGAATTCAGAGGGTGAGGTCTTTTACTGTAATAATGTTAGATTTGCGTGCTTTGTTTATTTTGTTTGGTAATTCACTTTATTCTGTCTGTTACTACTTTGAACCACTTAAATCCTATTTCCTGTCTTTATTAAAATCACTTTTTACTTATTAATTAACCTGTAGTACGTGTTGGTACCTGGGGGGGGCAAACAGCTGTGCATATCTCTCTATCATTGTTATAGTAGAGGGCGAACAATCTATGAGTTTGCCCTGTATAAGCTTTATACAGGGCAAAACAAATTTTATTTCAGGGTTTGACCCCATTGGGAGTTGAGCATCTGAGTGCCAGAGGTAAGGATACCTCCTGCCTGTTTCCAGGAAGGCCCACAGCTTTTAGGGGACGTGGCTCAGACCTGGCAGGGTACTGAGGTCCTAAGCTGTTGGGGCAGGAAAACTGAGACAGGAGTAGCCCTGGCACATTGGGTGGCAGCTCCTAAGGGGTTTCTGTGATCCCAACCCGTCACAGTCTGGATCGGGCAAATCTTGTGGGTGTCATCACTGAAGATCAGGCTTCCAAACGTTGGTGAAACAGCGTGCTCCAATGGTAACCGGAGTTCATTGTTTCATTCATAGGAAAGTTTTGGAATCAAAAACATTGCCTGATCAACAAAACGCCATTTTCAAAGGGTTGGTGAAAGTGGTGAATTACATCAAATCATCGGCTCTGAACACTAGGCTGTTCAAAAGATTTTTCCAGGACATGGGTTCTGACTTTGATGTGATGCTATTCTACACTTCTGTATGGTGGTTGTCAGCAGGGAACATACTCAACAGAGTTTTCCAATTGAGAGAGGAGTTGGATTTTTTTCTCCAGGCTCAAAGGAAAGAGGAATTCTGAAATGTGCTGATGCACTCAAATTTGCACATGCAGTCAGATTTCTTTGGCCATTTGCATCATCTTATATGAGAGAGATGGGATTTTCGTGCTAGTTGCACGTTAAGTCCAAACAGAGGAATTGGCTCGCAATGGATAGCGATATTCGTTGTGTATTATCAAGTACCATTCAAAACATTGAAAAGCTTGTCAATGAGAAAAGAATCCAAACATCTAGTAATAAATACATAAACTTCAACTCAAAATGTGTCTGGTTTTTTTTTTAATTAATAAATGAAAACAGAGATGGTCCATGAAAATTTTTTGATTGGCCTGGTGATCTGTGGACTGAAACGAGTTCAGAACCACTGAGGTAGAGACTCCTTGTGCTGTCCTACTCATACACAAGGGCCAGGAACAATCAGGAGCCCTGGACGTAAACTCCTCCAGGCTGATACTGTCTTTGCTACATGCCTGCTAAGCTCTTAGCACACAACAGTGCTGTACATATAAATATGATTATAATTACAAGCACAGAGAGAATAAAATTCATGAATTTATGTCACTTGCTCTATAACATAAAACTAACTAAAACTAAAATCAAGTCTGTTATGCTAATAAAGACTAATTTAAAATGTTTAGGATCCACCAAAAGGAAAAAAAATGTCATAAAGTGGGAACTAAGATTATTAGATACTATTAGAAAAAGGTCACTATTATGAACACACACAAAAAGCACAGCTTCTCTCAATGTTACTGCATTCTAAAACTGTATCTATATTTCCCTTCAAGAACAAGGCAAATAAAACTGGACAGCAAAGTTGTCTTCTAGCACTGCACTGGTTTTCCATCTGCTGACAAGATGTTGGTACTGAAAATATGGACTGATAAAAGCATAAAGAAAAGTATTTGACCTGGAAACCAAAATCCCCAATAAAGACACATGAAAGCTATAAAATAAAAATGAAACGTGAAGAAAGTCAAAGTGAGCATTCCAAGGCTGAGAACATTATTTCATGTATGTGCCATATTTAATAACACTGGAGGAACTTCTAAAATAATGACCATCTGCTTTTTTTTTATTTCAATCGCTCAGGTAGTTTAACACAGCAAAGTTGCTCCAACTGATGTTTTCAATGTAAAACTAGTGCACTCAAAAGGGTTATTTTATTACATAAAAGACTACAAATGAATGTGTTGCATTGGATAAACTCCACTGAAGAAAACGGTGTAATAACTAGGGTTTTACATACATCAGTTTGAACTTCACTCATTAAAGATTTAAGAGGTAAGAAATTATTCTCCTCACATTGTGTTTGGACACTGACTTCCATTAGAATCATAGAATCATAGAATATTAGGGTTGGAAGGGACCTCTGGCGGTCATCTAGTCCAACCCCCTGCTCAAAGCAGGACCAATCCCCAACTAAATAATCCCAGCCAGGGCTTTCTCAAGCCTGACCTTAAAAACCTCTGAGGAAGGAGATTCTACCACCTCCCTAGGTAACTCACTCCAGTGCTTCACCACCCTCCTAGTGAAAAAGTTTTTCCTAATATCCAATCTAAACCTCCTCCTCTGCAACTTGAGACCATTACTCCTGGTTCTGTCATCTGCTACCACTGAGAACAGTCTAGATCCACCCTCTTTGGAACCCCCTTTCAGGTACTTGGAAGCAGCTATCAAATCTCCCCTCAATCTTCTCCTCTTCTGTAGACTAAACAATCCCAGTTCTCTCAGCCACTCCTCATAAGTCATGTGCTCCAGGCCCCTAATAATTTTTGTTGCCCTTCTCTGGACTCTTTCCAATTCTTCCACATCCTTCTTGTAGTGTGGGCCCCAAAACTGGACACCATACTCCAGATGAGGCCTCACCAACGTTGAATAGAGGGGAACAATCACGTCCCTCGATCTGCTGGTAATGCCCCTACTTATACAGCCCAAAATGCCATTAGCCTTCTTGGCAAAAAGGGCACACCATTGACTCATATCCAGCTTCTAATCCAGTGTAACTCGTAGGTCCTTTTCTGCAGAACTGCTGCCTAGCCATTCGGTTCCTTGTCTGTAGCAGTGCATGGGATTCTTCCGTCCTAAATGCACTTGTCCTTGACTCTGCACTTGTCCTTGTTGAATCTCATCAAATTTCTTTTGGCTCAATCCTCTAATTCAGGGGTTCTCAAACCGTGGGTCGCTACCCCTCGGGGGGTTCCCAGCCGCCTCCTGAGGGGTAGCGAGCTGCTTGTGCCGTCGAAAAGCCGCTGCCGCGATCGCTTCCACATCCAGTGGCTATTTTCGCGGACATGCTGAGCGCTCCCGAAAGCGCTCGGCATGTCCGCCAAAAATAGCCGCCGAATGCAAAGTTAATTTATTCGGCGGCTTTTCAGCAGACATACCGAGCGCTTTTGGGAGCGCTCG
Source organism: Sternotherus odoratus (assembly GCA_032164245.1). NCBI lineage: Eukaryota > Metazoa > Chordata > Testudines > Kinosternidae > Sternotherus > Sternotherus odoratus. Next base: position 145,379,055 of record JAVMKO010000003.1, read on the forward strand.
GCATGTCCACCGAAAATAGCCACCGAATAAGGAGTTAATTTATTCGGCGGCTTTTCAGTGGACATACAACGGTCCGCCGCGCTGAGGGAGAAACTAAAAAGGGGTCGCGGTTCTCAATAGTTTGAGAACCCCTGCTCTAATTTGTCTAGGTCCCTCTGTATCCTATCCTTATCCTCCATATCTACCACTCCTCCCAGTATCTACCACTCCTCCCAGTTTAGTGTCATCTGCAAACTTGCTGAGGGTGCAATCCACACCATCCTTCAGATCACTGATAAAGATACGAATAAAACTGGCCCCAGGACCGACCCTTGAGATTAGCATCAAGCCTCTAGTGTCTCCCCTGCTGTACCACAATGGCTTAATGTTCCAAAACTTCAAAACAAGGTGGTGTATTTCACAATTCTTCTTCATTTACTAGAAAGCACCAGAGCGAGTTTAAGTCCTATAGCACAATACACGTATTATAAACAATATCTCTATATATAAAAGTCAAATGGTGTATGCGTGTGTGTGTATGCGTGCGTGCATGTATGTATGCTGCCTTACTCCTTCCACACCATTTGAGCTAGAGACTTGAAATTTGGTACAGTTATAGGCTTTAGGGTCCTAATCAGGCTAAGAGTCTAAAATTTTTCAAATCTCACCTCTGATGCCCCCTAGGGGTGAAATTCTTTAAAGCCCATTCACATCAGCTGGGCAGCAGGTTAAACCCTGCTGTTCTCTGTGACATAGTTATGATGTCATAATACCCCCCTCCAACGGACCCTGCACTCGCTCAGCTCTCTCCCCCCTCCAACGGACCCGAGCAATGCTGAGACGTCTGAACAAAATTTGTATTAATAAAAAACATGGTAGTCTTTTTACATCCCAGTTTCCAATTACAAATACCCCGAGCAACGCCGGGTATTTTTGCTAGTCTCCTATATAGTTTTCCTAAAATATCTTAAATAGATATCTAAAATATCTTAAAAATAGAAAAGGAAAACAACTGAACAACAGCATAAAATGCTAACAGCATAAAAAACATTCTGATATTTTTTCTTTGATGTCTCTAAACCTTGCCCAAGAGGTGGAGATGGGGTGAGGCTTTGGGGGAAGGGATGGAGTGGGGGTAGGAGCTGGGACGGAGCAGGGGTCGAGCACCCCCCAGGAAATTGGCTTCTATGGTGAACAGTCTAACAGAGCAGACAAATAGCCTGAGCAGACAGTGTACAGCTCAGACAGACCTGCATGAACAAACAGAATAAAAATATCTTTGTGCTGTTAAAATAAATAATTTTAGAACAACCAATTTGGATCTGAGTGTTTAAGTCTCTTGGGGAAAAAAAGTTGTAAATGCGATCAAGTCAGACACATCGCCTTTTTAAGAAAGATCTGGGGAAATAACTAACTTGTCCCAAGTTTATTGTCTATGAAACTCCCACAAAAGAATGAAAATGGCCAAGATCACAGCAGTTTTAGTACTGTCTCTGTACAATTTACTTCAGGTTAGGGTTAGGAGTAGGGTCTACTGTAAAATTCATTCAATCAATACACTTTCCAAAAACTAGTTCATAGTGACTTGCAACAGCTACTGCGAAAGTGTAGTTCAAACTTGGCAACAGCAGCTAAACCAGAAATTAGGGTTTATTTATGTAAATCAAGGAACAAATGCCATTTTGGTATTAAGTAATTTGTATAGAGACATACCAAAACTATGCTAACAAATGTTTAGAGTCAAGCACATCCATGGAATTCAGAAGAGATAACGATGAAAGGCAGCCTTTTACCCAACTCATAGTTCCTGCCATTGCAGGCATCATACAATAGTGTTATTTTACTCATCTTGCCTCAAATTCTGCAGTGTGGAAATGGCATTTTATCACTGGTAGATTCTGATCTTAAAGCTAGCCTGGAGAGAATCCCCATCATACTACACTCCTTCCCTGCTGGGGGACATAACCTGGGGAAATAGAACATGGCCAAAACTTCCTTTTACCCCAGTAATTGCCATGAGCTTTCTGGGGCCATTAATTGCTGGAGTTATTTAGAGTGGAACTCGGGCAATGCAATGCACAACTGACCCTGGATAGCAGGAGTGGATAGGTCATGCTGGTGTACCACTCTTGAGCTGGGCTGCAGCTTAGAGTCAACGATTTGCTGCCAAATGTCAGCACAAGGCAGCTAAGGACAAAATTCCACTTTTAACCAAAGCTGGCCAAACCTTTTTGAATGAAAAGATTTTTTTTTGGGGGGGGGGGGAGAAGAGGGAAGGGGATTGGCCTTTTTTCTAGTAAGATTTAAGAAAAAACATCTATTTTAAAAATATGGATTTTTTTTTTTAAGGTCTTGGCTTTATTCCACCCTTTCTTCCCTGACCTTTCTTCCACCCTCTTCCCTGGCCTTTCTTCCACCCTTTCTTCCCTGGCCCCTTCATTTTCAAAAATAAACATATCTGGCCCTTTTTATTATTAAAGTATTTTCTGCCTTAAAATTTGAAAGACAAAGAGAAAAGAACATCATTCTTGGAGGGGCAAGAAGGGACATGTTAAATCAAACACTTTTAAATAGTCTTTTCAAGATTATTTTCAAAATTTATATGCTAAATCCTAGTGGCCTGATTTTCAGAAGAACTGAGTACCCGCATTTTTCATTGATAAAACAATAACTTTGTACAGGTATAAATAACTACACAAACCACAAGACAATTGAGAATCAGGCCCCATAAACCCAATTCTTCCCTCACGCACCCAGGTGCAAATCAGGCATTGTTCAACTGAAGTCAATACACTTACATCTACAGTAGACTCTTGATTATCCAGGATTGGGTTAACCAGGATGTCAAAAAAATATATATATGTGTAACTCGCAGGGTCGGTTCTTTCTTTGTTGCCGCTCCAAGCACAAAAAAGAAAAAAACACACCAAGGTGCAGGGCAGCCAGTGAACCAACACCCCCTTCCCCCAGCGCAGGGTGGCTGGTGAACCAAACCCCCCATCCCAATATTTTCTATGGATGGTGATTATCCAGGATTTTATTAACCAGGATTAATTTTTTCCCTATCATCCTGGATAATCGAGAGTCTACTGTATATAAAACATGCATAACTGAATCAGGTCCAACGCGTTAGTGCTGAGCCTACAGAGGTAAATTCTAGCTTGATTTATATCATGTGCATCATCACGCAAATAAAATTTCAGTTTTTGACTCAATACAATGTAGCTGGTTCCATATGTTATTTTTAATTACATGAATACCCATAATCTTTTTAGAATAATTTCAAAAGCTCTCTAAGACTGGAGCAGCTTTTTACAGTCTAGTTACAAACCCCCAAAGTTAAGGATTTATGTTATGAAAGTCCCATCAGGCACCACTACATATATAAAAAGAAACTTTAGCAATAGAAAAGTTACAACTGATTTAAGGGAGAAACATGCCACCATTTCCATTTCACGTCTCATAATGGGAACTCTTATAACAATAACCTAAGCAAAAGCTGTGGTCAATCACGTCCAGATTCATCTAAAACATAATATGGTATTACTGGGTTATCAACACACCTGTGTAAATGGCAAGATTCCAAAAAGATACTTGGGTAATAACTAGGGATCTGGTTAGAGGTGGTGCTACAGCTGCTCAAAGAGAACTTTTTTCCTTTTGTGTTAAAAGCAACATAAAACTTTTTCTTCTGGATGAGGCAATGTGCATGGAGAGCAATTTACATCAACCACACAAATCCCTAGTAAATGAAGCACATGGGGTGGGGGGCTGATGGGATGAAATTCACCCCACAGAGTGGAGCACAGTCCCCACTTCTGGTAGCTCCAGTCCATTTGAGTCACCTATGTGTGGTGTTAGAGCTACTGGATTCATTTAAATAATGATCCCATTGCCCTTTCTTCTGGCTCATTGCCCCTCTCACCACATTCTGCACGGGTGCTTGTGGGATTGGCACAGAGACCACCTCTTAATAACCACTCTGCTGGTGGCTTACTCTCGTCTAAGCAACCTCACTATGGCCCATGCAGGCACACATGCTCAAGATGAACAAAGAACCCGAGATACTCAAAACCAGAAGTAGCCTACGCCAACATTATCTGTTTCTCTGATGAGTAATTATAGTTTAAAGGTAAAAAGTTCAACATGAAACCAACATCTGGAATTCTGGAGATACCTCCCCTACTTACTCATAGTTTGATTTAACTGCCATATCATAATGAGTACTACTCATGCTCATGTTAAACTGCAGACAAAGGGCAGTCAACATGTAACAATGTCATCACTTTTATTACAATGGCAGACAATCTAAAAAGCTGAAAGATGTACATACCCTGAAAAATAATGGCCTCCTCATTAACAACATACTCCACCTTCCCTGGAAATTATCACTGCTGCTCAAAGATATTCACTTAGCGACAAAAACAACTATTCTCCCAACTATAAACAGAGGTTACTGCAGGTAAGAGGACTCCTATGTGCAGCCAAAAAATAAGGAAAACCATGGACATGTCTCTTCCCTTTTTTTTCCTGGAATTGAATCATGCTCAAATCATTCTCAACAGCTGACAGCGGAACCAGCACAAAAGGGACACAAAGAAGGCTACTGTACTTTAGGGGAAAAGAACCCAACATGTCATATCAATGCAAAGAAGTTGCAATTAAGGAGAGGTAGTGGTGTGAGCAGAGTAGACAGGTAGGCCTGAATGGCAGAGATAAACTGTGGGCCAGATCCTCAGCTCCAGACTTTGGTGTAGTTCCATTAGCTTCTAAGGATCTACCACAATTTACACAACCAGCTTCTCAGCTGTTTTATCATCTGACTCCTAACAATCTCCTTGCACGAATCTTAGGCTTTATTCTACTTAAATATCTTTCTATAACAAGGCATGTTCCTGTAAAAATCTGTGCAGCCAGGATTTTGTCAGTTAGGCCAATGATCTGCAGAGAAATGCAAAGTCTATATAACTCAGATATAACAAATTTTACATTGTGCTGTTAAACTTCTGTAGACACAGGAGTCTCCCTTGTTTATGATTAGGATGCAATTTTAAAGCAGATAACCTCTATATCCTGCTGCTACTTGCGTACATTTTTACAGCATCTCATTTGTATGTCATCCTCCTTGCAGCTGAACTTCTATCTATTCCTCTTCATAACTGAACCCTTAAGTGTTCTCATTTTCAATCGACTAAAAACCAAATTCCTTAGAAACCTTTGCCCTGCCATTTTTACAAGCGCATGTAACCCAGATATACCTTTCTGAAGAAGGTGTTTCGGATCTTTCTGGTTAGAGAATGATTAACACAATCCTTGTGGAATACCATAGCATTGTATTTTTTTGTGTGTCCAGTTAAAGGGCACATGCACAACAGAAAACTGACTGATCACGTTTAGGGACAGACACACACCTATACTTAAAGCCTACTACACAATCCTGCACCATTCTTTAGTAAAAATATATTTTATTCAGCCAAATAACAATTACATAATAAAGTCTATGAAATGTAAGTTAGCCTTGTATTAGCTGCTGTATCTGGGCTCTATTTTCTCCTCCTCATATTTTCTAAGAATAAAACAAACGTCAGTGAACACTGAATTATCTGGATTTCCAGTCACATCATTTTAGGATTAAAAGGCAACTCACTATGCCAGATTTTTCACAAGACCTTTTAAAAATAATTAATGCAGCCTATAGAGTAGACTGTGCCATGATTACTATGTGCCTGTTTAACTGTACTGTTCTCCTTAAAACTGAAGGGTCTTTTAGTTTTGTTTTTTTCGAAGACAAACACAGTGGGACATTCAGCATATCTATGGAGACTGGTTAATATTAGTTTGGCTACAGTGGTTTTCTTTTACAAAGGACGCTCTCAGCTTGGGATACCCTAGTTCCAGCAGCAACTGTACAAGATCCCTTGTGTTAAATGAGAATTCTCACTGCCATCATGACCTTAGATTCTACATCAAAACTCTCAAGCATGAGTGATCATTATCCATCTTGTATTCTCTCAGCAGAGAGAAACAGAAGAGTTCTGGTATGCAAGTCTTCAGCAGCCCTGAACATTGTCGTGGAATGTCATTTTTAATGACACTTAGTATGGGCTTGGGGGATGTGAGGATGTCAGGAGAGAAAAAAAAACTCAGCACTGATGCTAACTACATTCACTGTATGATCTCACATGTATTGTTAACAATACAGTCAAATTGGAGAAACTATAAAATGGAGGTTTTTAAGGTCAGGCTTAACAAAGCCCTGGCTGGGATGATTTAGTTGGGGTTGGTCCTGCTTTGAGTAGGGGGTTGGACTAGATGACCTCCTGAGGTCCCTTCCAACCCTGATATTCTATGATAAGATTCCCCAAATAACTGCACTCTCGTGCAAGTGATAGGAGACAGAGGGCTCTCTGTGTTTTTAAAATGTATTTCACGGTTTCTTGCTTGCTGTAATTAATTTAGAACTTGTTAACAATACAGGATTAGTAGTAATGCAGTAATCCACAGTTTTCTAATTTGGTCCATTAATGGCCTTTAACCCTGACCTTGAAAAGGACTAACCAACTTCAGAGCTTTTCACCTCAGACCCTTTTAATAACCGTGTCGCTTGAGCTGGAACAACAGATGCTCTGGAATGGATTGTTACCTGGCAGTCCCTTAGGTTAAATCCCAAACAAAATTCCTGCTCCACCTTATTGAAGTACAAAGCAGATTCTGAGTCACCCTCTTTTCTTCCCTTGATCATCTACCTCCCTTACAACCCCTTCTAACCTTACAGAAGCTGATCCTACTGTTTCGTTAAATAACTTCCTTAAAGCTGCTTACTCAGTACACAGGGTCCGTTCATTTTCATATGGGAAAATGTGTCAATACCATGCACTATTGAATAACACATATTTAATACTTTTCAATTCAACTTAAAAAGGCACAAAAGAGTTCAGAGGTGCTAGTAAAGGAATAATCATGCACTGTCTTGGCTTGGACCAGCAGCAGGAAAAAGGTACTGCATCTTTATACGATAAATTCAGTTACTGAACATCTGTGGTACATCTTATTAAACATATACTATGTTCTGTATTAAAATATAGGAGAAGAGCAGTTCAGTACAAGAATCATGGCTCCTGTGAATCATGCTACAAATCTGTAATTTCTTCTTCCTCCAACACTCTCTGGATCTTGAATTTGGACAGATTTTCATTGTTTAGGCAAGTTTAATAGTCAAATAAGGGACGGAGAAACACAAAGACAGAAAGGAGAAAACACATTATGGTTTTGCCTCTCTCTACCAATACCATCTTCTGTATGTGGTTTACTTAAGAGTCCCCTCCTGCTTCCACTGAAGTCAATGGCAAAAGTGCAAATTGTTTTGAGTGGGAACAGGATACAACCCTGAGATAAAAACCTGTATGGAACAGAAACCATCTTCCTAAATACCTTTAAGGTGGCTAGCTGACTTGGATTTTCCGTCACATTTAGTTAATTTAAATTATCTGTATAACATACAAAGGGCCAGATCCTCAGCTGCTGTAAATCACTATAGATCCAATGAGCTATGCAGATTGATACCAGCTGAAAATGTTGCACACATTTTTTTTCTCCTTTAACCTGTGAAACAGGAGGGCCTTGCCCAAACCCATCTAAATCAATGGAAATTCAGTTCAATGTCACTGCCTAAACCCCCAGTGCTCAAAGATTGGCTTATGGTTATATATGAAACAGTTCTGTTTTTCAGAGCCCCATTACTCCACAACTGCAGGAGCACCAAATCTGAACCAGAATGGCCTTTCAGCAACATAATGCTCCACAGCCTAAGCTACTATTTAAAAAAAAAATAATAGATTTCTAGCCCCGACAGTTAAAAGCAAATATTCCAAACATTAACTAAATATAAACTGAAGAGAAAAATCTGCCAAAAGCCTGAAATGACAGCTAAGTGTTGTGAATTTTCCCAGTTACTTCAATAGTGTTGACTCTTGAATTTAAAGACAATATAATATCAGCATTTTAAACTATTCCACAGTCAAACATTTGAGCAGAAATATCCCCTTATGTATATATAGGGCTGTCAAGAGATTTAAAAAATTGCAATTAATAGCATGATTAAAAAAATTATGATTAATTACACTGTTAAAGACTAGAATAGCATTTATTTAAATAGTTTTGGATGTTTTCTACATTTTAAAATATATTGATTTCAATTACAACACAGAATACAAAGTGTACAGTGCTCACTTTATTTTTGATTACAAGTATTTGCACTGTAAATACACAAAAGAAATATTTTTCAATTCACCAATGCAAGTATTGCAGTACAATTTCTTTATCATGAAAGTTGAACTTACAAATGTAGAATTATGTACCCAAAAACCTGCATTCAAAAATAAAACAATGTAAAATTTTAGCACCTGCAAGTCCACTCAATCCTACTTCTTGTTCAGCCAATCGCTTCTTAGACAAACAAGTTTGGTTACATTTGCAGGAGATAATGCTGCCTGCTTCTTGTTTACAATGTCACATTAAAGTAAGAACAGTGTTGTAGCTGGTGTAACAAAATATTTACATGCCAGATGTGCTAAAGATTCACATGTCATAGAATATTAGGGTTGGAAGAGACCTCAGGAGATAATCTAGTCCAGCCCCCTACTCAAAGCTGGACCAATCCCCAATTAAATCATCCACCAGAGTTTTGCCCCATATCCCCAAAAAGCCCCCTCAAGGATTGAACTCACAACTCTGGGTTTAGTAAGCCAATGCTCAAACCACTGAGCTATCTCTCCCCCACCCCGTACTTCAATCACCATTCCAGAAGACATGTTGATGATTGATTCTGCTTGATAACAATCCAAAGCTGTGCAAGACTGATGCATGTTCATTTTCAACATCTGAGTCAGATGCTATAAGCAGAAGGTTATTTTCTTTTTTGTGGTTCAGGTTCTGTAGTTTTTGCATCACGTGTTGCTCTTTTAATACTTCTGAAAACAAGTTCCATACCTTATCCCCCTCAGATTTTGGAAGGCACTTCATATTCTTAAACCTTGGTTTGAGTGTTGTAGCTATCTTTAGAAATTTCACATTGGTACCTTCTTTGTGTTTTGTCAAATCTGCAGTGAAAGTGTTCTTAAAATGAACATGTTCTGGGTCATCATCCAACACTACTATAACAGGAAATATATGGCAGAATGCAGGTAAAACAGAGCAAGGGACATACAATTCTGCCCCAAGGAGTTCAGTCAGAAATTTAATTAATGCTTATTTTTTTAATGAGCGTCATCAGCATGGAAGCATGTCCTCTGAAATGGTGGCTGAAGCATGAAGGGGCATACAAATGTTTAGCATATCTGGTGTGTAAACAGCTTGCAATGCTGGCTACAAAAAGTGCCATGCCAGTTCTCACTTTCTGGTGACTTTATAAATAAGAAGGCAACATTATCTTCCTTAAATGTAAACAAACTTGTTTGTCTTAGTGCTTGGCTGAACAAGAAATAAGACTGAGTGGACTTGTAGACTCTGAAGCTTTATACTTGTATTGTTTTTTAGTGCAGTCATGTAACAAAAAAATAAATCTACATTTAGTAAGTTGCACTTTCACGACAAAGAGATTGCACTACAGTACTTGTATGAGGTGAATTGAAAAATACTATTTCTTTTGTTTATCATTTTTACAGTGCAAATATTTGTAAGCAAAAATAATATACACTTTGATTTTAATTATAACATAGAATACAATATATATGAAAATACAGAAAAACATGCAAAATATCTAATACATTTCAACTGGTATTCCATTATTTAACTGTGCAATTAAAACTGTGATTACTCAACAGTCCGTGAGTAATATTACAATCTTACTGCTTCCCACATCTTCTCAGGTGCCTAAAATCACAATTATTCCACACCCAGCTCCCAAAGCCTCCAGCCTTCCCTCGATGACTTCTCTAATGGAGATACACATATCCTCTAAAAACCTCTGTGGTAGGTTGAAAATTAAAAATGTGGGGTCTAAGTTAATTCAGTTTAATATAAAATTAAGTACCACAAGGAATGCTGAATTGATAGTGTTCACTTCCATATTGAATTCATTAAAAACATCCACTTTTTAATTTATATGAAGCTGCTACATTAGTTCCAGCCTGCAGCACCGGAGTGCCTCAGAATCCAGATCCCTCGCTGCAGAGTTTAAGAAAGCAAGTAAACACAGACATGTCTATGAGCTACTCTACAACTTCTATAATGTAACTGCAACTGAAGGCTTTCACTTCTGGAAACAGCCAATAACTTGTGAGGCAATTATGAGCCACTTTGCATCATTGTAAGCTTCTCTGCATCAGTTTTACATCACACCTTGGTGCAAAACTGACAAAACCTAATTTTAAGAACAGAAAAGATTCCAGCACAAATCACAGCAGGTTTTTTGCTGGGAAGTCAGCTTTAAGAAGAACTTGGATGCTCTAATTACAACTCATAGCACGGCATTTCCTCTCCATTAAGTCCCCAAATTAGACACTGAGCTAAGTAACAGGATTGTTTTTTAAAGCCTCTTCTTTCAACAATTGCACATACATATATATTTCCAATGAATTTCTAAACATAGGAGACTTTCAACAGTATTCTATTACCAGCTTCTGAGCCATCTGAAACAACCACACCAGAACAAGTCTAGTGTTCATATGTTTGTAGAATTATTTTTAATGGGAGGAATAGAATCAAGATTCTCATAGAAATAAACACTCAAACCACATCATTCCAGCAGATTAAATAAACATTTAGGAATCCTCAAACCATTTTTAGCCATCTAGCTCAGGGGTGGTCAAACTGCGGCCCGCCAGCCGTTTTTATCTGGCCTGCGAGCTCCGGCCTGGAAAGTGGGGTCACTGGCCCCGCTCTCCTGGGCTGGGCGTGCTGGGCCAGAGCACAGCAAGCTGCCTGCCCCACTTTCCTGGACTGGAGCTCCCAGCTGAGCGCAGCAAGCTGCCGGCGCCTTCCCCCCCTCCCCTGGAGCCACCCGCATGCATGGTGTTCTTGGGGCCAGGGCTCCACGCTCCCTTGGGACAGCATGCCAGGCTTCACGTGGAGCCAAACACGCTGCTAGGAGCCTCATGGTAAGAGGACTGGGGCCGGGGGAGTGGATAAGGGGTGGGGTTCTGGGGGGTGGTTAGGGGTGGGGGAGCTCTGGAAGGGGTGGTCAGGGAGCAGGGGGGGTTGGATGGAGCATGGGAGTCCTGGGGTCTGTCAAGGGGTGGGGGTGTAGTTAGGGGTTGGGGCAGTCAGGAAACATGGAGCAAGGGGGGTTGGGTGGGAGGGATCCTGAGTGGCAGTCCCTGGAGCGGGTGGTCAGGGGACGAGAAGCAGGGGGGGTTCTGAGGAGGGCAGTCAGGGGGCGGGAAGTGGGTGGGAATCAGATAGGGAGCTGGGCCAGGCAGTTTGCGGAGGCACAGCCTCCCCTCGCCATCCCTCCGTACAATTCTGAACCCCGGTGTGGCCCTAAGGCCAAAAAGTTTGCCCACCCCGATCTAGCTGTACAACTTGTGTTAGCATTTCCACTGAAGACCAAGGACCAAATTGTCCCCTCATATAGACATTGCTGGATTGCAGAGGATGGAGATATGAGTAGAGTTTTGCCCACAGAGCATGAATATACTTGAAATTCAAATTGGGCCTAAATAACTATATTAAAATTGAGTGGCGTTTTATTTTAAATTAAATACCCCTTTCCCCCGCCCCATCCTTTTGCCTCACCTCTAGTAACAATTAGCATGAAAGTAATGGCTGGCAGCTAGGTTAGTCTACATACAGTAGGGCTAGGCTGACCATATTTCCTTGTGACAAAAACGGGACATTGGGATGGCAAAAACGGGACGGGGTTATTTTACAAGTGATACACAACCCGCGGCCTGCCAACGGTTGGCGGTTTTTTTAGAGAATTCGATTGGTGATTGCCGTTTTTTAGAGAACTTGGTCTCGGCGGTCAACTTGCGGCCCGCGAACAATTGGAAATGGATAAATTGTCCCGCCTGCTGAAAAAGGTTGTGTATCGCTGTGTTACATAATTTAATAATGTTCTGTATTTATAACTTATGTAATATTTTTTTATTTCTGGAAAAGAAAGACAATAAAAATTAATTATATAAACATATTGCATATTACACATATGTGCATACATAGGTTACCATTATTCTGATTATTCATCAGTGAAAGAACCCATACAAAAATGTAGGTAGACATAGAGGGGGGCTGTATTTTACCACAATCGTACCATGAATATTTCTCCGATGAAGTAATCTTATGCAGCAAATTTCAATCTTTCAACACCTTATCATAAAACTTCTCACACTCCATAATTCTTTGGGGTAAAAACGGGATGGGGAAGGGGACTATAAGAAATAAGAAGTAATATTGTTCAAACAGAGGGCAGGTGGGGAGGGGATGAGGAAGGTTTGCAGTGTGGGAGGGGACATGGGGGGAAGGGGAGGCTGGTGGCTGAAGGGGCACAAGGGGGGGGGGGGGAAGATCGCACTAAAGTCCCTTTCACCCTCCCAGACCCCTCTCCATTCCCCACGGCTTTCACCCCATTAAAGGGGGGGTCACTCGAACAAGGGCCCCCGAACCCCACCCAGAGCCAGCTCCAAAGTTAATGGAGGGGAGAGGCTGAGCCATCAGCCCCCAAACCCAGCCCCTCACCCTACACAGCTACCCCTCCCCCTGCCTTCCCCACACACCCAGCCCCCCCACCCCACACAGCCGCTCTCCCCCTGCCCTCCCCACACACCCAGCCCCCCCCAACACAGATACTGGTTCTCCTGCACACCACAAACCCAGCCCCCTAACTCCCACAGCCACCCCCACACACACCCAACCCCCAGTCTACAGTTACCACACCCAGCTCCCCCATACACCTCCTCCCTCCCTACACACCCAACCCCCAGTCTACACAGTTACCACACCCAGCTCCCCCATACACCTCCTCCCTCCCCAGACACCCAGCCCCTCACCTCACACAACCACCCTCCTCTGCCCTCCCCACACAGCTACCCCTCCCCCAAACACCCAGCCCCTCACCCTACATACCTACCGCTTCCCCTGCCCTCCCCAAACACCCAGCCCCCCACCCCGCTACCTCTCTCCCTGCACCCCCCAACTCTGCAGCCCACTGGAGGGAGCGGTTGGGGGACCCGCTCCTCTGACCGGCTGGGGGAGAAGGGTCCTGCCCGGGGGCTCAGCCTGGCAGGTGACCGGTGCAGCCGCAATGGGGCCGGGCCCCGGTGGGAGGGCAGAGACAAGACTCGGGGAGCCCCTGCGTGGTGGTGGGGGAGTGCCGGGCAGCGGTGAGGGGCGAGCGATCAGAGCCAGGAGAAGGAGGCCCCGCAGCGGGCAGCCGGGCCGGGCCATGGTGTCTGCGGCCGGGAGAAACTGGAACTGCCTGCTCAGCTGGGCACGTGACACGTGGGGGCGGCTCAGCCAATCGCGCCGCTGCTCAGCTGGGAGCGGGGAGCAGGCCGGGGAGGGGGGCCTGAGGCCGTGAGGGGAAGGGACTAAGGACTGCGGGAGGAGGTGGGACCCGGCCGTGGGTCCCTGAAAATAAGCCACGTCCCGTTTTTTACCAAAAACAGGACGAATTTGAAATTTATATTAAAAAGATCAGAAAATATGTAAAAAACGGGACTGTCCCGTTCAAAACGGGACGTATGGTCAGCCTAAGTAGGGGTCCATTAGTAATCACTAGCTCTAGCTATGCGGACCATTGCTATTGTGTTATTGTATACTGATTTAAAACTGAATACATGCAGATTAATTGACAGAAGATTAACTGAGAGAAATTTTGAGAGAGATTTTGAGAGAGAAATTAACTGAGAGAAGATTAACTGAGAGAAATTTTGGTTTTCTAAGGGTTTGTCCATACTGCAATGAAAGACCCACAACACAGCCACGGTTGCCCCGGGTCAGCTGTCTTGGGCTTGGGCAGTGGGACTATATAATTGCATATATAATTGCAGTATAGATGTTCATGGTTGGCTGGAGTCCAGGCTCAGGGACCTGCAGGGTCTCAGAACCCAGGCTCCAGCCCAAGCCTGAACATCTACACTTCAATTTTATAGCCCCACAACATGAGCCCCACAAGACAGTCAGCTGACCTGGAGCAGCCATGGATCTTTTATTGTAGTGCAGGGTTAGCTAGCCCCTTAGGGCTTCTCCCACATCTTCAGAGGGTCCAGTTGTAGAAGAATGCTATCATTGCATTGTCTAGGGGTGAGGCAGAATTTTAAAAACTCACACAAGGCTTCCATAAACATTAAGCAGTTTGCTCAGCTCCATGAGGCTTCCTGGTGTGGACATGGAGAGTGATTTCGGGATGAGGCCACCGTATCAACAAGTACACTGATCCATCCCCATCTGCTCTCATATAGAGGGGCCAGGAGAGAAAGCATACAGACCATGTAGCAGCTTTGCTGCTGTTGCATGGATGGCCTCAATGGAATTAAATCTACTTATCTATATAACGGCCCCAATATTATATTATCTGAGTGCCTTCAATTTTTAAAAATTAGAAACAATATTTCTCTCTTCCTACCAAACGTGAACTCCCCACACCAAACCTGGCTACTCTGGCTTCCTGCAGGTGTAAGATTCACATCAAAAGTAGTTTTGTACTATGTAGTTGAAGGATACTGCTATCAGAATAAGGGTTGTTGCACGGAACACACATCACAGTCAAATGATTATAGTTCACTTTTATAGTGCAGAAGTGACAAAGAGTCCTGTGGCACCTTTAAAGACTAACTAAAGTACTGAAGTATAAGCTTACGTGGGCTAATACCCACTTCGTCCGATGCATGCAGCTGCAGTGCAAACAGTGCAATGTAGTCAAGTTTACTTTTCCAATTGTTTAGTAAAGAGGACTAAACTGATCCTACCATGTTTGTTTGTACCCCTGCTCACATAAAGTAAATTATATTTTCTCACTTTGACTTTTTCCTCAGTAAAAACATTTTTTTACAAAAAAGTTATAAATTTAGTCCAAGATTAAAGTTCATTGTATTTCTCCATGAATGATTCTCGATCATCTTCACTATAGGAAATCTACTGAAAGGCTCAGTTCAAAATGAAAACTATTGTGTTCCACATTGCTATTTTGAAGGCTCCTCTGAACCTCGCTTCATGATGACTTGCAGTGGTGGGCAACCTACCGCCCATCAGGGTAATCTGCTGGTGGGCTGTGAGACAGTTTGTTTACACTGACTGTCTGCAGGCACGGCTGCCCTCAGTGCCCAGTGGCTGGGGTTCGCTGATCCAGGCCAATGGGAGCTGAAGGAAGCAGCGGTCAGCACACTGCGGGCCCACCACTGGGCAAGTGAATGTGTTGTGCTGTGTCCTAGATCATGGGTGCCCACATGTGAGAATAGATGCATCAACTCCAAAAGGAACCATTGTGATCATTTAGTCAGACCTCCTGTGTAACACTGGAGATAGCTAGCCTTCCCTCCCCTGACCAAATAATTCTGAGAGCAGTCACACCAATAACCTCACTGTGCCAACTCAAGATCCCCGTTTATGCATCCAAGGATTACATTTAGGATGACCAGAAAATAAGTGTGAAAAATCGGGATGGGGGTAGGGGATAATAGAAGCCTATATAAGAAAAAGACTCAAATATCGGGACTGACCCTATAAAATCTGGACATCTGGTCACTCTAATTACATTAGCCCTTTTGGCCACAGCACCACACTGGGAGTTCATGTTCAGCTGATTACCCACTGCGATCCCCAAATCTTTTTCAGTCACTGTTTTCTAGGATGTTTCCCATCCTGTAAATATGAGCCATATTCTTTTTCCTAGGTATATACCTTTACATCTCGTAATACTAAAATGCATATTGTTTACAGAGTGATTCAAATTGCTCTGTCCTCATTATTTACCACTCTCTCAATTTGTGTGTCGTATGCAAACTTAATATCATCACTGATAATGTTTTCTTCTGTTCAGAATGTTAAATAGCATAGGACCAAGAACCAATCCCTATGACACTTCACTAGAAACAAATCTGCTTGATGCCGATTCCTCTCTTACAAATTACATTTTGAGACCTATCAGCTAGCTTTTAATAAGAAAGGTTCTTATGACACAGATCTCCTAGCAGACTCAACATTTCATTAAAGGAAAACTTTAGAGAGCCAAGTCACTACATCTAGCTAGCAAGCAGAATTAAGGACTGACCTTAAAGTCTGAGGAAGTTGATGGGATTGGGGGTGGCTTTTCATTTACTCCAGTAATCAGGCCTAAAAGCAAGATTTTTTTAAAGAACTTGAGAAAATAATTAACAACCAAAAAGGAAATCTTCATAATAATCTGAGAGAGTGGGACAGATAGAATTTGGCTCTCATTAAAAATGCACAAACCTAAATTGTTAAAAACCAAAAATAACATCTACCACCAAGCATGGGACTTCATACAGTTCTTTTTAAGGGCAAGCTTTCTTCTGGGGATTCATCCTCAATACAAATCAAGCTGACTTCCTCTCCAGGGATTCTAACACTGTAATGACTGTAGGCAATTTCATACCTATGGTGCATCTTACACCTCGGAATGAACCCTGCAATTACATTGCAGGAATTGATTAAGGCACAGTCCTATAAATTCAAGATACTTTAATAAATGCTACTCAGTTCTCCTGATTACATTGGAATACATTTAAGGATGCTAATGGCCGCCTCTTCTCTTATCAAGGATTACCTTCCCACAGCACTGAAATTACAAGGTGTTCATTGTGGATCTTAACAGAGATGCAAGAATCTACTTTAAAATGCCTCTTAGTGCCATCTTGATGTCAGCTGTTACATGGCCATCAAGTTTATCAGTGGGATCCAGCAGTGTTAGTGCAGTGAAGGTGATATCTTACGTTAATAATTACAGATTATTTATGTATTGCTTTTCATTTACTTTCTCAACTAAATTGGATGAGCTCTCTCCAACAGTTCCT
The DNA here is from genome assembly GCA_032164245.1 of Sternotherus odoratus. Lineage (NCBI taxonomy): Eukaryota > Metazoa > Chordata > Testudines > Kinosternidae > Sternotherus > Sternotherus odoratus. Next base: position 145,396,004 of record JAVMKO010000003.1, read on the forward strand.
TGGGCACGTTAAAAGAAAACAGGTTTTCTATAAACCACTTTTTGAGGACTGTCTTCATTTACAGCCAGCTGTTCTATCCCTAAAAGAAGGCCTCTATTTACTGAACAAATGGCCCTAAAGAATGGACCACCTATATGAAGATTTATGACTATGGCAGCCAGTAATGCTATCCCTTACTTATCACTTAAGGACTGCATGACATGATCATAAAAGATCAACTCATGTGAGGTTTATTAAAATGAACAGAACTTGCACAAGAATCCCCTCAGCCTCTTAACCTGCACTGACATTCTCACTCACACAGTGACCATGATGACTAAGTAACACTAAATCCACAAAGAAAATCTATGCATCTGATGAAGTGGGATATAGCCCACAAAAGCTTATGCTGAAATAAACTGGTTAGTCTCTAAGGGCTGGTCCCCACTACGGCTTAACGTCGACTTTAGCGTTCTTAAGTCAGAATAAACCTGTACCCGTCCTCACACAGGCGCTATTTGCGTCGATTCAAAGGGCCCTCAAAATCAATTTCTGTACTCCTCCCTAACGAGAGTAGCGCTGAAATCGACCTCTCTGAGTTGATTGTGGAGTAGTGAGGACGCATGGGACGTTATTGGCCTCCAGAGGCTGTCCCACAATGCTCCATTCTGACCACTCTGGACAGCCTCACTGCTCCATTCTGACCACTCTGGACAGCCTCACTGCTCCACTGTGACCGCTCTGGACAGCACTCTCAACTCACTGCTCTGGCCAGGTAGACAGGAAAAGACCCGGGAACATTTGAATTGCATTTCCTGTTTGGTCAGCGTGGCAAGCTCACCTGCACAGCTCAGTCGCCATTCAGAGATCAGCAGCACAAGCCGCCATGCAGAGCTCAGCAGCACAGGAGACCAACCAGAGGAAAAGAGCTCCAGCATGGTCCAATTGTGAGGTGTTGGATCTGATCGCTATCTGGGGAGAGGAATCCGTGATGTTGGAACTCCGTAACAACAAACGGAATGCCAACACGTTTGCCAGAGTCTCCAAGGCCATGCTGGAAAGGGGCCACAACAGGGACGCCCAACAGTGCAGCGTGAAAATAAAGGAGCTGAGGCAAGCGTTCCAGAAAGCCAAAGAGGCAAACAGGCTCGGGGGGCCCGCCACAGACATGGCGGTTCTACCATGAACTGAATCAGATAACGGGGGGCGCCCCCACCACCGTCGCACCGGTCTCCGTGGACTCCACTCATGGGATAATCATCAGGCCTGAGGAGGATTCAGATGATGACGGAAATATCACAGAGCAGCAGGAGGCAAGCGGAGAAACCCTGTTAGCAGACAGCCAGGAGCTGTTTATCACCCTGGAGCCAGTACCCTCACAGCCATCCCAAGCTGCTGCTACCCCAACCGGTGAAGGGAAGTCTGGTGAGTGTGCTTTTTTAAGGGATTAGATGACCCATGATTTTTAAAGTAAGCATTTATTAATGATTAACTTGCCCTAAGGACTTGGCATGCATTCATTGCTGGTCCCTTTTTACTGAAACAGTTAGTCAATATACTCTGGTATGGAGCGGTAATCCTCTATGGACATTTCCATGAAACTTTCGAGGAGGTAGCAATGAAGCTTCCGCAACAGGTTTCTGGGGAGAGCCGCCTTATCTGATGCACCATGATAGGAAACCATCCCACGCCATGAAATTAGTAAATAGTCTGGTATCACTGAGTAGCACAGCATCGCGGCAAATGGACCAGGACTTTGTAAACACTCTAGCAACATGCGTTCTCTATCTCTCTGAGAAATTCTAAGGAGAGTGATGTCATTCATGGTTGCCTTTTTGAAATATGGACTGCAATTAGTAGGGAGACAGATGTTCCCCGCTGTAAAGTAATCTTTCCCATCCTGTAGCAAGAGTAGCCAGGGATTTTTTGTTTTGTTTTGCAGTTCGCGGTTCACTGGGAGCCACGCGGTGGGGAGAGAAGGGATCCACGTGGTGGGGGGGAAGTGGGTGGGGTTAGTCTGGAATATCCGAGCGCTGCTGTAAAAAATATGGTTTAGCTTACCATGGTCGACTGAATGGTGATTTCAGTAGCCGTGTTGAGGCTGTCTCTTGTGTGTGAGATGCTTCTGTGACTTTTGTTTGAGCCATCCAGTCACTTTTAGGTGCGGAATATGACCTTGTACAGAAATCATATCAGGCCTGTGACTACTGTGGTTCACCGTTAAATAGTACAGTAAAACCTCCATTTAACAGACTAATTCGGGCGAGAGGGTGTCCGTTAAATCAAAAAGTCCGTTATTTAATAATAAAAAAAATGAGCTGTCGGAGCAGCAGCCCGCCCGCCACAGGGTCGGGGCGACAGCTCCGCAGTCCACCCGCTGCCGGGACCCGGGCGGCAGCCGGGAGCCAGCCAGCCCGCTGTGTGGACCCGGGCGGCAGCCGGGAGCCGGCAGCCAGCCCGCCAGAAATGGATCAGGAATGCATCAGACTTGCTCAGAAATTTTGTCCGCTGCATCTGAAGTCCGTTAAATCGAGGTCCGTTAAATCGAGGGTTTACTGTACTCCCATTGTGATGCAAGAATGTATCTGTCTCATAACCTTGTACCTTTCTTTCTTTGCCCACAACAGCTGCACATTTATCTCAGAATCCCCCGTCCTGCCCCTCATGCCGTCTATCACAGATACGAAAGCGTAAAAAGAAAACATGTGATGACATGTTTAATGAACTACTCCAGAACTCTCATGCTGAGGCCGCTCGGCAGACTGAATGGAGGGAAAGAGTGCTAGAGTCAAGGCAAGAGTCAAGGGCTGCAGCAGAAAGGTGGATGGAGTGCAAAGAAAAGCGGCAGAAGCGCGAAGAAAGGCAGATGGATGCGATGCTCCAGATAATGGAGGACCAAAGCGACATTCTCCGGTGTCTGGTGGAGCTTCAGCAGGACCAAAGATCGCCTCTACAGCCTCTGTTTAACCACCTCCCCCCCTCCCCAAGTCCCATAGCTTCCCCATCCAGACGCGGGGTGAGAACCCAGGGGGAGGGGGGGAAGCTCCGGGGACCGACCCACTCTACCCCACAAGCCAGCACAAGCAGCAGCAGGATGAGTTTATCTAAAAACTTTTAAAAGATGCTGTGCCTTGGCCCCCCTCCCCCATCCCCCTCCTCCACCACTCCGACTGCTGGTTTCCCTCCTCACCCACCCCTTCTGGGCTACCTTGCCAGTGATCCCCTGTATTTGTATTTGTGATGAAGCAATAAAGAACCATGATTTTTAAAACAGTGAATTTATTTCCTCTGCAAGCATCAGGAGGGGAGAGGGAAAGAGGGTGTAAGAACGGCAGGCTTAGGGCTGAGCAGAGCAAGGGACCGGGTTCTCAAACGCCATCTTGGGCACTCATAAAACTGGTTTTCAAGGCGTCTACGAGGCGCAGCGCCTCCTGGTGCGCTCTTCTATTTTCCCTGCTGTTTGGCTGCTGGTAAGCAGTGGACAGGAAATTTGCCTCTGCCTCCCACCCCGCCATAAACGTTTTCCCCTTGCTCTCACAGAGATTGTGGAGCACAGAGCAAGCAGCAATAACAATGGGCACATTTCTGTCGCTGATGTCTGAGCGAATGAGTAATGAACGCCATCGCCCTTTGAGGCGACCATGTGCACACTCTACTGCCATTCTGCACTTGCTCAGCCTGTAATTGAACATCTCCTGACCCCTGTCCAGGGTTCCAGTGTAGGGCTTCATAAGCCAGGGCATTAAGGGGTAGGCTGGGTCCCAAAGGATAACGATCGGCATTTCCAACACCACCCCCACAGAAATTTTCTGATCGGGGAAGAAAATCCATTGCTGCAGCTCCCTAAATATCCTAGAGTTCCTGAAAACACGAGCGTCATGAAACTTTCCCGGCCATCCCACGTACAGGTTGGTGAAATGTCCCTTGTCGTCAATCACTGCTTGCATGACCATAGAATAATAGTCCTTCCGGTTTCTGTACTCTGCAGCCTCGTTGTCCGGTGCCAAGATAGGGATATGAGTCCCATCTATAGCCCCACCACAGTTAGGGAATCCCATGGCGGCAAAGCCATCTATTGTAGATTGCAGGTTTCCAAGGTTTATAACCCTGGGTAGCAGCAGCTCGATGATTGCCCTGCTTACTTGCATCACAGCAGACCCCACTGTAGATTTACCCACCCCAAACTGATTCGCGACTGACCGGTAGCTGTCTGGCGTTGCAAGTATCGCCACTTGCTTCTGAACTGTGATGGCTGCTCTCATTTTGGTATTCTTGCGCTAGAGGGCCGGGGAAAGCAAGTCACAAAGTTCCATGAAAGTGCCCTTACGCATGCGAAAGTTTCTGAGCCACTGGGAGTCATCCCAGACCCACAGCGATCCCACCAGTCAGTGCTTGTTTCTCTGGCCCAGAATCGGCGTTCCATAGAATGAGCCTTCCCCGTTGCCACCATATTTGCCAGATTGCCAGTCCCCCTACTTCCAAAAACGTCAGTGTCCATGTCACTGCTGTGCTCATCCAGGTCCATCTCCTCATCACTGTCATCAGATTCCAGAAAGCGCAGTTGTCTCCAGATCACCTTCCTCTGCAGACGATGCAGCATAAAGTCCACAACAATGGACTTCACAATGGCCAGTACTGCAGCGGTGGCATCAGCGGGCTCCATGCTTGCAGTGCTATGGCATTAGCACAGCGCGGAGAAAGGGTGCAAATAATGGGATGCCTACGCACAGTGCACCACTTGAAATGCCGTCAGGCAGCGTGAAAAAGGGGCGCGAAATTATGAAATGCCTACCCATAGTGTAGTGCAGCACTCGAAATGGTGCCTGCTGGGGACTCCGGGAACTGTGGGATAGCTACCCACAGTGCACCACTCACTATGTCGACGCTTGCCACGGTTGTGTGGACACTGCCGACTTGCTGTGCTTTGTGGGGATGCACAAAATCGACTCTATACAGTCTGCTTTCAAAAATCGACTGCAAGGAAATCGACCTACTGCTGTAGTGAAGACATACCCTAAGGTGCTACAAGTATTCCTCGTTTTCTTTACGGATACAGACTAACATGGCTGCTGTTCTTAAACCTGTCACTAAATCTACAGCAGATTACCTAGCCCTCCTTATGCACAGGTAGAGAGTTGAAAAAGAGCTCTGTGTGGCTCAAAATCTTGTCTCTCTGACCAACAGAAGTTGTCCAATAAAAGATTTTAGCTCACCAACCTTATGTCTCAAATTTCCTGGGACAGACCTGGCTACAACTACACTGCATATATTATGCACCTTCTTTTAATGTGTAATGCCATCCGTATCTTTAGCACCAGTTTAACTATATGTGTTCTCTTCTGGTTTGGCATCCTTTCACAAACAAGGGATAGAGTTAGTTGCTATCAGTTCACTCTGGCATCACCCACTACCTCCTGCTTGATTTTGCCTACTGGTGGAAATGGCTTGCAGGGGTGTGTTGACTAGTGTGTGAAAGTCAGAGTTGGGAAACATTTGGAGGGTGGGTGTTGCTACGGAGACTGAATACAGCTGCTTTCTATATTTAAAGATAATACCCCAAAGAATGTAAGATTTCAAAAGACCAATGAGACATGGGGGGGGGGGGGCATGTTTTAAATCTCTTCAGCCTCATCACCATGTTTATCAGCTGCATGCATTCTTACTACTTATCAGAGCCACTTCTTTGCATTTGAAAGAGGATTCCAGAGGAATGCAGTTGTCATTTGGATTCTTAGGATGTTGTGTAGGTTCAAGCTGCCTCCTGGCTCTTCTCTCTTCTCCTGTGATGTGACACATCCAGCTCCAGCCACACTTGCTTCCTTTTTGTGAGGCAAGGTCAAAGAAAGAACCATCCTCATCTCTAAATGTATAGGCAGTTTTGTGCTGGGCCTAGATCAGGGGTGGGCAAACTTTTTGGCCTGAGGGCCACACTGGGGCTCAGAATTGTAGAGGGCCAGCTAGGGAAGGCTGTGCCTCCACAAACCACCCGTCTCAGGCCCCTGATTCCCACCCACTTCCAGCCCCCTCACTGCCCTCCTCAGAACCCCCCCTGCTTATTGTCCCCTGACCACCCACTGACCCCTCAGGATCCCTCCCACCCAACCCCCCTTGCTCCCTGTCCCCTGACAGCCCTGATCCCTCATCCAGCCCCCTTGACAGACCCCAGGACTCCCATGCTCCATCCAACCCCCCCCCCCCGAACACCCCCTCCAGAGCTCCCCTGCCCCTAACCAACCCCCGGAAACTCACCCCCTATCCAACCCATCCTGCTCCCTGTCACCTAACTGCCCCCATCCCTTATCCAACCCCACGGCCCCAGTCCTCTTACCATGAGGTTCCTAGCAGTGTGTTTGGCTCCACATGAAGCCAGGCATGCTGTCCCATGGGAGCGTGCAGCCCCGGCCACAAGAACGCTGCGCATGGGGTGGCTCCAGGGGAGGGGGTGGGGGAAGGTGCTGGCGACTTGCTGCGCTCAGCTGGGAGCTCTGGCCCAGGAAAGTGGGGCAAGCAGCTTGCTGCACTCCGGCCTGGCACCCTGGCACGGGAGAGTGGGGCCAGTGACCCCGCTCTCCAGGCCGGAGATCACAGGCCGGATAAAAACGGCCAGCAGGCTGCATACGGACCACGGGCCGTAGTCTGACCACCCCGGCCTAGATACTCCTCTGTTTAATCTACTTTTGAGTGTTTCCTAAGGAGAATGCACTAAATTTGAACAGAGCCTTGCCAGGAGCCTTGCCTAGTACAGAGGTGCAGATCCTGGGCCAAAATCAAAAACCTTTAGGATTATGAAACATAGGGGGGCAGGTTTAGGGGGGTAGAGAGGTCCATGAATGTTATGCCATTGTATATTTATTATGGGATCTCTAGAGTAGTATCGCTTCTGTCACCAGGGCAGTGAGTCACAACTCAGAGAACAGCTATAAATGTGGGAAACCCAAAATAAAACAAAACAGTAAAACTTTAATCGTGCTGTTCCATAGAGCCTGCAAGACATACCGGGTGTAACCCTGGTCATCGTTATTTGCTTATGCACCCTCAGTCATGGGAAAGAACAAATGTCACCAAAGTGTAATTTACAAATTCAGCTCATCATTGCTGCTCCTCGATTAGCCCAGAAGCTTGAGTATTGCCACACTAAGCAATTTTCAGCGCACAGAACCCACAATATTTTGAACTGATTGTATTAAAGCCAGTTTAGAGGACAAAAGTCACTTTAGAATTTTATACCAACTGCAAAATTAAGACTTTAAAATGTGTTCCAAACAAAGAGCCTTTAAGTCTGAGGAAAGATCACCAGGATCAGCAGTACTAAACTGCTCCCAACCCCCTTTGCAACACAAAGTATTTGGTGTTATTGTTTGGCATTTCATGGAGTATTTAGTGCATTATTTAAGACATTTCCTGTAGTCAAGTTCCACCCTGAACAAGATCACTGTCAGCACCGTTTTTTCAAGCAAGCCTCCCACCTTTGCATTGTGAATAAACAGCCTTTTGTTATGGGCAATCTGCTATGAAGCCCCTTCCTACACCTTGTGAAAAACTCCCTGGTTTTTATCTGTCCACTCTTCAGAGGAAACTGCAGTAAAGAGACTGCTACAGTGACTTGATTTCTGAAATCATCACAGAAATACTCTTAATGGGAAAACACACATTCTGTGCTTACACCACAAGCTATCTGCTTGCCTGTTTCAACAGGATGTAAACGGACTTGAATTCCTGAAGTGCTGTAACTTAAAATGACAAAACCTGTTTTGCTAAGACATTTAAGTTAACCAGCAAAGAGACTTGAGTCCATATATTTTTTCTGTCACAAATTCAGCTTGTTTTTTTAAAAGTAACTATTGCACTGTATGATCTGACAAATGTGTCAGCTAAAGATTTTAACATATGGACTCATGTAAATTTGGAGCCTTGATTTTTTCATGCCGTGCTTAAGAAATGTCTAGTTTACCAATGTTTAAAATGTTGTCATTTTATCTCTTCCGATCCAGTGTGCAGTCACTACTGTGAGCTAACTTACAAAATAAACCAATTACTATGAATGATTTTTTAAAATCTTTAAGACAACAAATAAAAACGTTCTTTGTGCTAACCTCGGTTCTTCCTCCCTCTCTGACAGGAACCACAGGACCACACTTATGGCACACATGAGAGTAAAATAAGAAACATGTACAGTGGTGTTAAACGTCACTGCACTTGGATTGCTCTGGGAATATTTACTGAGTCATATGGATTTGCAAAGAGAAGAGAATTTTGGTTTAGATTATGAATTCTTTTTTATTTTCAAACTACAATATCTGAGTTTCATTGATCTCTGAGACATGCCAGACCCAGATGAACATCATAACTTGTACTTCCATATTAAAAAAAGAGACGCTGGGCCTGTTTCTGTTTCTTTACCCTAATGATACTCTGGATTTCCACCACAGGTCAGACCCTGCAATACTTTCTGTAGGACACAAGAATATTTCTAGAAACAAATGTCACGTTCCCATTCTCACACAAAGCAGAAATTAAAATAACCACTCCTCTCCCTCCAAAAGGGCATAAGAACAGTAATAATGGGTCAGACCAAAGGTCCATCTAACCCAGTGTCCTGTCTTCTGACAGTGGTGAATGCCAGGTGCCCCACAGGAAAGGAACAGAACAGACAATCATCAAGTGTCACCCATTCCCAGCTTCTGTCAAACAGGCTATGAAAACCATTCCTGCCCATTCTGGCTAATAGAATTGGATGGACCTATCCACCATGAATTTATCTAGTTCTTTTTTGAACTAAATTGAACTAAATAAATTGTGGAGAGAATGGGATTGTTAAAATATGTAACTGTTTCCTTGTACTACAGATTCTGAAGATTCACCATTTGAGCAAACTAATGTCTGGAAGAAAAGTGACCATTCTTGATTTGAAAATGCCAGGCTATGTTTTACAAGGAGGTGCTGTAAGGAATCAGAAGTAGCTCCTGCACTGCTAACTAAATTAAGATTCTATGATTAAATACCATATTCACAACTTTAAATTGAGAGGGGTTTTGCACAAAAGACCACTCTCTTGTTGCTCCCCCAGTTTCCTATTGTCCTAAATGACTGGATCTAATGTAGTCCTCTTGTCACCTGACAAAGCTGAAGGTGTCCCATAGTGTGCAAGATCAAGGCATTCCCCGAGGAACAGAGGATTTCTTAAAAGAATGCAAAGCTTTTTATTACAGCAGCACTCTTGGCCTCTGCATGTTACAGTAGCATCAGAACCAGTCGTGTTAATATGCTTACAGGCATATCATAGCAACACTTAAGAAAAAGATATAGGCATAGGGCTTACCTTGTAACTGCTTGAATCTTCCTTCTAACTGATTATAATTATATGGCACCTGAGCTGCATAACCTGGAGACAATGGCCCTGGCATACTGGTTGATTTTTGGAATTCCATTTACAACTCAGTGATATGTCGAACGGCAGCATAAAAACCCCACAGGTTTCTCCACCATACATCCAAGCAAATCCCAAAGGTTGGCCCCCCTCACCAGTGAAAATGCTCTGGCTGAATTTTAGATAAATAACAGCTTCAGTTCAAAATCCAGTAGTGTAGCTTGATGGTAAGTTGCCAGTAGCACATTCAAACTTAAACCACCATGGTTTCTTTTTCTCCCTACTACATGGAACTCTCAGTGCTTCAAGATGGTTTCAATTACAAACCTAACCCTACTGCAATTAAACTATAAAATAAAAGCAAGTTTCAGATTCAACCCAGCGTAAAAGAAGTAAAGGGACATCCACTGCCCTCCTTTCCAAAGCTTCCAGGAGCAGCAGCACACACTTGAGTCGGATTTTTCTGCTGGTTTGTAATATAATCAGTAGCCACTCACTGTGTACTTAGTGGTGATGTCACCTGATTAGCATAAAGCATTGTAGAGGCAAGGAAGGCTGTACCAAGGATTAGGGGGTGAGAGTGCAGGGGAAGGGCTAAAAGGATCTTGAAACATTCAGCCAGCTTTTACAATCCAAAGCACTCAATGGAATGTATACATTCCAAACCCCTTAAGTGAAAAGCTGAAAGCATGACTCTCCTCCTGGACTTTTTTAAAGCATCTAAGCATGCTCTAGAGACAATGGTACCTTCCTAAACAAAGCTGGTGGAATTACAATCTTTTGTTAAGAGCCTCATGTAACGGAAAAGTCTCAGATTACTATCTCTTGAAAAGGAGAGCACTTTTCTTCATTTATCTTCAAGACTGTTCACTTAAAAAAGTAACACTGATGTACAAGAAGCATTCATTCAGTATTAAGCACAGAGGCTGCATTTAAAAATATGGACTGTGCTAGGGACAAATGCCTTTTAAAAAATTCTGTTTAAATAGCAATTCCTTTCAATTTAATTGAATTGTCCCTCTATGGGCCTGACCCTGACTGGAGCATTTTAACACTTCTGTAATATGAATGAATAGCAGAAGCATGAGAATTATCAAAACTCAAATAATCTTCAATTATATTAGACGTGCTTCAGTTTTTCTTCAGAAGCATCCTTCTCCTCAGCCCTCACCTTTCAATAATATAAATTCACAGAGCTCAATTCCAGTTTCATGTGCCCACTACAGCCTCTTGTTTGCCTGTTTTTTTAAATGCTGAAAATGTTTACACAAACATTTCCCCCCTATTTCTTCTATTTCCAAATTCCTTTCCATTTGAGTCAATGCTCCCTTCCCCTCCCACTCCAAACCCTCAGTTACTATTTCAAAATGTTGTCTTTGTTTGTCACTGCAGTTTCACCAGTTTTTAGTCAGACAGTACTTGTAAAGACAATTTCTGTAGAAGAACCAGCATCTACCCCACAGAGTGCTGCAGTCCTACTCCTACTTCTAGTTAGGTGCAAATTCAAGCAGTCCTATCAGAGATACCTGTGAACAAATGCACAAAGGGTCTGATCCTGGATGGTGCTGTACAGTCATTGATATCAAGAAGAGCCGAGGGGGTTCAGCACCTTCCAGGAGAAACAAAGTGGGATTTCTGAAAGCCACAAAGCAACAAAATCCCATTGATAGTTAAAAGCATTCGTGCTTCTAAGCCCTTGACTACACTTCAAAGTTTTGCTGCTTTTTAAGTGTTCCAGCACAGATAAAACAGCAAAACACTCTTAATACAGCTACTGTTATACTGTGGCTACCTAAGTTCGGCAAAACGAAATAGAACTGACCCCGGTTAAAGTGCCGCATATCAGTAGAGCTGTGTCTATACTAGGACTTTTACTAGGCAGTTATACCTGTAAGAAAAAAAACAGACACCCTTGCCGACATAGTCATGCCTGTAAAACATTTTAAATAAGGGCTTGTCTACACTGGCAAAGCTAAAGCGCCTCCATGAGGGGCGTAGCTCCCAGTGCTGGTGCACTGTCGACACTGGCGCTTTACTTTACAGTGCTGAAACTTGCTGCGCTTAGGGGGGTGTTTTTTCAGACCCCTGAGCACAGAAAGTTGCAGCACTGTAAAGCGCCAGTGTAGACAAGCCATTAACCACTTAGGTGCCCACCCACAGTCTTCAGGACACCATATGTGCTTGTGGCACTAACACTAGATTTGAAAGGGACTACTCAACATCAGTAACTAACTAAATAATAGCTATGTAAACTAATGTAAGTGCAATCAAATCTCATGTTTTAGAGAATTGTCAGTAGGGGTTGGGTAAGATTTTTCACCTCATTTGCAGTGTTGCACAATGGCTGGGTGTAACTGTGTATACACATGTGGGTGTATATATAAATTCAGTGGGGACAGAAAGGGCTCAGTGAAGTCTGCATCTTCTTCTAAAGCAGTGGTTCTCAAACTTTTGTAGTGGTGAACCCTTTCACACAGCAAGCTTCTGAGTGCCCCCCCATAAATTAAAATATTTTTATATATATATTTAACAATATTATAAATGCTGGAGGTGAAGTAGGGTTTGGGGTGGAGGCTGACAGCTTGCAATCCCCTCCAGATCAGGGGTGGGAAAACTTTTTGGCCTGAGGGCCACATGGGGGCTCAAAATTGTGCGGCGGGCCAGGTAGGGAAGGTCGTGCTTCCCCAAACATCCTGGCCCCGCCCCCTATCAGACCCCACTCACTTCCCGCCCCGACTGCCCCCTGAGAAACCCGACCCATCCAAGCCCCCCCCCGTCCCTTGATTGCCCCCTCCAGAGACCCCACACTCTAACTTTCCCCCCCCCCAGGAACCTACCTCCTATCTAGGCCCCCCTGCTCTTTCTTACCTGACTGCCCCCTCCCGAGACCCCCCACCTTAACCACCCACACCTCCTAATTAAGGCCCCCTGCTCTTTGTTCCCTGACTGACCCCTCCCTAGACCTCCGACCCTAACCACCACCACCTCCCGACCCTGCCACATAAGCACCCCCCACCCCCTGGTCAGCTGGGCTCTCCAGCTGGTGCAGGCCCACAGCTCCTTACGCTCTGCCCGGCGCCCCGACTGGGGAGCACGGGACTACCGGCACCGCGCCCCCACGGGCGATATAAAAATGGCCAGCGGGCCACACGTGGCCCTCAGGCCGCAGTTTGCCCACCCCTGCTCCAGATAATAACCTCGTGACCCCCTGAGGGGTCATAACCCCCAGTTTGAGTCAGGATACTCTACTTGGTAGAACATGTCTCTATTTCCAATAGGGCAAATCCATGTTCCTACTAAAACCTTTTCCTTATAATCTTTGTACAACCAGCTGTCTCCGAAGTGCACAGAAAGCATCATGAAATCCACATAGTGCAGCTTTCTGATCTCCAGTACGAGGAGGGGAAGTGAACCAACCATGCAAATTCCACAGCAGAATTGAAATTAATGAGAATAATGTTGGAATCAAATTGGGTTGGGCTATGATGTTCAGATATGGATCTGAGCTTTCCCAAAGGTCAAGGGGATTTGCATCTGGTGTGCCAGTACAGGTCTCTCTCTATCTTGCAGAATTCTTTTTTGTAATTTTCCTCCTACAATGGTTAACCTTCTGGCTCTGAAGTCTGACCTACCGGGTATGTTATATTGATAAGAAAGCTTTTCCCTACGACAATAGGTAAGCAGTGCACATACCTATGGGCATATTAACTCACTTACAGCGGCCACACCCTTAACAAAGTGTTGCTATGCAAGTCTAGACTGTAACACTATAAAGCAGAGATATGCTTAAAAATGAAAAAAAAAATTAACCTCTAAAAACAAAATGAACGTTTAAACTCTGGATAGTCCCCTATGTGTCTGAATATTGAATTTGATAAATTTGAGTTGATGAATATTAAGTCCTTGGAATACACTTCAAACACTGAAAGAGAGATTCTTTCTGAACTGTACTGTTTAGTGTTTAAAATAGGGACATGTCTGCAAATCACCAAATGGAATGATAAATCATTTTCTGTGACGAGCTCTCATCACTTGTATTTATTCTGATGTTGGTAATAATGACAGTTATGGTAATGTAAATGTTTCACATGCTGCATTGTTTCTATTTCTTGCAGATGGTGTTTGGTTTTTCGTATTTTTTTAATGAAATAAATACAATTATTAAATACATGGCTCAAATTAACCATTTGTTTTCCAGACCAAATATTAGTGTGAATTCCAATTTAATTTGATTTTATATAAATGTCCTTCACCACTATTCCTAGGTACCTCAAAAAACCAAGCAGTACTATAGAAATGGCAGTAGCCACTCCATAGCCACTTCCCATTATGAACCTGGGGACAAATTCTAGCCTATTCACCACAATGTGGGGCAACACTGCCCTGAACAGGGAGCAACTACAGCAGATATAGAGCAGTCCTGGCTCTATGACACTCCACCACCCCACACAGGGGCATGCAGAGAATGGGAAGAAGCTTTGTGTTTGGACACTTTATCTGGTTGGGCTTTCTGTGTGTTGTGAAAAAAAAGCAGGAGTATACACTATGACTTCTTGTAGCTTGTTTTCTATTAATTTTGCTCCCACTATAGTTGCCATCCAGTTTGCTTGCCATGTGGACAACCTGACTGATCTTTTAGTGATTGATATGACAGTTTTCCATAATGATTACATCAGCTCCTTTGGATGGCACTGATCACCAGGTGATGCTGACTCAGCAGCTAAATTATAATTTACGCTTTGCTGAGCCCACTTATGCATTTTTAAAGGCTCCACTTTACACTTTGGTGATAATGCAATAGAAAGAGCAAAGCAAATAGGTTCTGTCTGTATTTCTGAAGCTTGATACCAGATGTATCAAGATTTCTAACAAATGGGAATCCTTGACAGTTCCTATTTTTGCTCTAGTAACATAAAATCCTAATATGGTTATTTGCTATTAACTCCAAAACTATCAACCTTGTAATTTAGTTTACTGCTATGTGGCAATGCTCTGAATTTATCACGAAGATCTCATGTGCACCAAGCACTCGTGTTTTGTTTTTTCATTTTTAGACTTCTCTTCAATTATTCATTTTAATTGACTAAGAAACCTTAACAAATATTAATTATGGATATACTACAGAGGAGCACTAATGCCATCATAATTAAGGTTAAAGGGAACTTCTAAGTATAGGCCCAACTTTAACAAAACCAAATCAAATTGACATGAAATTTCACATCATATCTCATCACTGGTTAGAAATTTTTGGAAAGTGAAGGGCAAATCACATCCCGAGTTTCAGATATGTCAGGTTTTTTTAAATGATGTCAATTTTTTTTAACAGATTTTCCTAGCACTCTTGTGGCTCAGCATCTCTCTGAAAGATTTACCTACACATTTCCAATTACTCTTCCTCAAATTGTATTTAACATGTAGCTTTGGAGTTTCATGTAACTTCATTTAAATAATAGCTCTCACAAACAATACACAGAGATGAATATCCATTAGCAATATACGTACACATTACAAAACATGCATTAGACATGTGCATCAGTTGGATTCATGTTTTGTAAAATGCAAATGGCCTGACAGGAGGTTTATGACTAAAGTCTTATGGGAGACAAAAGGGTCTGGTATGGTAATAATGAGAGGGGGGAAACAACATCTGGAGGCAAGAGACTATCTGGGACAGAATAGGATCTACCTCTGCATGGATTTAAAGATTTGTAAGTCTCTCCAAGCAGCTTTAAAGGTCTTCATAGACTGCTGTCACAGGTTAAAAAAACACCTCAGGACATTCTGATTCAAAAAATGAGTTACAGTTGAACAAATATATCACTTTCTTCAGCCCAAAAAACCTTGAGAAAATTCTGTCATTTTCTCAAAAAACATAAAATTAGAAAACCTGGAAATTCTGAGTTAAACTTCCACTTTATAACTCTCCTTCAAAAAGCACTCAAAAGGCTTCATGCACAATTTTTTTTTTAAAAGGAAAAACAAAAACAAAAACAGCAGCAACAAAAACGTTAACTCTGCCTCTTTAGTGCTAGCCTGGTAACAACCAGAAACTCTAAACCCTAAAACAATCATAACCAATCACACACAGTCATTAGGATTCAAATGCAGTATTATTTTTTTCTGTGGGCACTTGTGAAGTTAACTTGTGTGACAGATGTTAAGGGGCAAAGGGCTTAGGAAAAACTATTCTAGTTTTGACCTATTCATCAAAAATATTTATTTATTTTCTGTCATCTTATGTTTAAAGGCAATACACAAGGTATCCTCAGCTATTTTAAAATGATAAAATAAATGCATTCTTTGCACTGTTGTGTTCTGAAACAAAGCAGTGAAACTCTAACTCTGGGAAAGGAAATTATCTCTGTAGAGGGAAGCAGTATGCAAGCTATGGCTTACAATAATTAGAGACTTTCTAGTTAATCATCATCACAGTCTTTCCTTTTTACTCCTGTTTGCTCTTGTAAATTCTCTTGTAGGTAACTAACTAGAGAAAAACCGAAAGGTAAAAAAGGATGATTTATTAATCTAAAATGCCACGCAAGTCACATAACAGTTGCTACTCCCCCCAAAAGGGTAAAGGTTGAACACACCTATTTAGTGCAACTGCAAGAACTAAAGACTATAGAACAGATTTTGCTCTCATTAAAACTGATGTAAATCCAGAGTAATTCCACTGACTTTACTCAAGTTACTCCAAGTTTCAACCAGTGTAAATGAGAGCAGAATCTGGCCCTGTGTACACACTAGTTACGTAGGCAATAAGGAAGCAGCTGCTTTTGCCACAGATAATGAAACTTGGAGTGCAATATCTCAAAAATAATTATATGTGTTACATTTAACTCTATATGTAACATTAAAACTAACTCTCCAGAGTTTCCCCTCCAATTTTTATCTAATATATTGGAGCAGAGAAGGAAGAATCAAACATGCAATATCATAAAAACTCTGCACTCATCTCAGTTATCTCTTGCCTTCTGTGGTTATTAGTGGTAATATATTGGAACCAATGAGTCCAATATATAAACAAGCATGTCATTTTCACACATTTTTCCAGAATTCCTAGTCAGATGTATCAGAAGAAAACAAAATAAATATACTGACACATTTAATCATGCAATTTCCATTTATTTCAGTTGAATTTAAGTGCTAGTTAATACAGGCCTATTCTCCAGCCAACTACCCATAACCAGGATTTGTTTCCTATGGAGATTTGAAGATTTTTGTTTGTTTAGCTTTGGTTTGGTTTTTTAAACTCTTTGTGTCTGATCCTATACCATTGAAGTGGGTATAAATTTTGTCTTTGCCTTGGCAGGAAAAAGCTCTCTACCCTTCATGTAAAACTTAAGCTAATTTTTCTTCTGTATTATCCATTAAGGGATTTGAAAATGTACAGCATCAAATGTGACTGATGAATACTGCTATGTTTGAAAAGACCTGCTGCACATGTATTAGATACTATTCTAAAATTTAAGAAAAATACATTTCCTAAAATCAAAAATTGTTTTTGAAGAGACACAAGGCTTTGATTTTTGTGAACATCTGCTTTTTTTTTTACCTCTCATATTTGTCAGTTATGTAAAACTGGTTTTTGCAGATTACCAGTTGCCCAAGGAGCTGCCAGCTACACCTGGAGCGGTCTGAGGCATAGACTTGCATACTGTACCATGTAGGTATATGCCACCATGTATCCCAATAGTTTGAGGCAGATCCGAGCAATCATTATTGGGTGGATCATGACCTTGGAAATTAGTCTGACATAGCTAGGAATTGGGCTTCCAATAGGGAAGCTTTGGCATGGGTCAAATTGAGCACTGTCCCGGTGAACTCTATTCTCTGAACCAGGACCAGGGTTCACTTCTGCTCATTTATCAACAGATCCAGCGCCTGGAAGGTGGCCCATACTGTACTGATGCTGTGCTGCACCTGAGCTTGCAACTGACCTTTAATCAGCCAGTTATTGAGGTACGGGTAGACTTGCACACCTTGATGCCTGAGGAAGGCTGCTCACACTGCCATACACTTTGTGAAGACCTGGCGGGCTGCCGATAGGCCGCAGGGAAGATTGGTGAATTGTTAGTGGCGTTAGCCCACTACAAACCAGAGAAATCTTCTGTGACCGTGGAAGATAAATGACATTTATTTCCACATCTCTAAGTCGAGGACAATGTACCAGTCTCCTGGATCTAGGGAAGGAATGATGGAGGCCAAGGAGAACATTCAGACCTTCAGTTTTTTGAGATATTTGTTGAGGCAACACAGGTCCAGGATGGGCTGCAGACCCATCTAGGCCTTTGGGATTAGGAAATATCAGAAGTAAAACCCCTTCCCTCTCAAGTGTCAAGTAACCTCCTCAGTGGTGTGTAGGAGGGTTTGCACTTCCTGGACATGAAGCTGCTCATGAGAATGGCCCCTGAAGAGGGATGAGGTGGACGGTGGGAAGGAAGGAAGGGGTGAAAACTACCCAACAGTCCAATGTTATATATAACCACGCTGGGCTGAAGGCCGACAGGTGGTCCAAAAACAAAAGGGGAGATGGCTCTGGAGTTGAGACTGTATATTGTCTTCAGGTATACCTTCAAAAGGTCTGCCTAGCCACTGCCAGGATATCTAAGAGAGCCCAACTGAGAGGCTGAGGTAGGAAGGAGCAATTCTTTATAACCCTTCCCTTTTAATTTATAGTGCTCCTGTCTGGGAGGTGCTGCAAACCTAGGAGGTTGCTGAAGCCAAAAGTATAAAAGGCCCCAAGGAGCAAAGGGTGGCTCTCGAGTCCTTGAGGCTGTGAAGCTTCAAGTTCCAATAACAGGGAGGTGGCCTCAAAGAGGAGGCCCTGGATGGACTGCTGCACTTCATGAGGGAGGCCAAATGATTGGAGATACAAACAGCACCTCATGGTAACTCCCATTGCCACAGTCCTCCTAGCTGCTGAGTCAGCCACATCTAGAGTCAACTGGAGGGAGGTCTTGGCCATAATCTTGCCCTCCTCTAAGATAGCTGTGAATTCCAGCCTTGACTCTTGCATCAGGGAATCCTTAAATTTGGACAAGTTCCACAAATTAAAATCATACCTTCCCATCAGGGCCTGCTGGTTGGATATATGTAATGAGACTGCCAGTTGAATAAACCTTATGTCCAAACAGCTGCAGTCTGTTGGGCTCTTTATTTTGGGAGGGCAGCATGCAACTGCCCCTATTAGTCCTGTTCATTCGCCACAGATACCACCAGGGACCCCGGGGCACTCAAAGGTCTGAGTAAAGGTACTCAACCCCACTGGCTGGAACATAGTATTTCTTCTCTGCCCTTTTTTTTTTTTTTGGGGGGGGGGGGGCGGAGGCAGAGAGGAAGGAGTTTGCCACAGTGTTCTGACGAGGCCCATCACTGCTTTGTTAATGGGCAAGGCCACTCTGGAGGTAGCAGCTGCGGCCAGGATGTCTATTAGGCTGTGGGCTGACTCCTTAAGCTCCTCAACTTCCAGGCCGAAGTTCGCAGCTACCCTTTTCGGGAGTTCTTGGTGGGCCCTGCCCCTGAAATCATCTTGTGAGAGTGGGTTACCAGGGCCTGCAACCGCCTCATATGGGAATGATGATGAAGAGGCCTGTGCTGGAGGGGGGCTCCCTTCTCCTCCTCCACCATGACCTTGGGGCCATGTCTTGGAGGTTGGCACAAGGGTCAGTACTGGAGTTCAGGTCCGGTGACAGACAGAAAGAGATGGTACTACTGAGTATGACCGGTGGGAAGGGGGGGCCCAGTATTTGAGGAAACCCCCAAGCATTCCAGTACGGCCATTGCATTGGCCAGGCGCCAGCAGGAGGGTGGTATCAAAGTCTGGTTTGTGGGCTGGGTACCAGTAGATCTTGGGTTGAGCAAAGAATTCCTCTTCAGACTCCAAAGAGGATTCCTCTCCTGGAGACCATGGCGGAGCAGTACCTGCTTGCTCTTCAAGGCAGTGCTAGGGAACTGGGGACCAGCAGCGGGTTGGTGACTCCTGCATCGGGACCATGGAGGGCTTGCCCCTAGTCAGTGTTGTGGTGGAGCTTGCTGCACCCTGCCACTTTCTGTTCTTGGTCACCTTGGGAGGTGAGGAGCCTTGAGGGGTCAGCGAGATCAGAAGGGACAGCAGGTGTCTGCTCCTGGGAATTGGTGGCAGGTCCCCTACCAGACTCAATGCGCTAGGCAGAGCTGACAGTTCCATCAGAGGCTGGGTGGGGGACGAGTGGCCTGACGCAGGTCTAACTATACTAGTCGCACCCTGCTTGCAGTCGCACCCTGCTTGTCTCTCCTCTTCACTGGAGAACACCCTCTTTCAGTGAGTTGTTTCTTATGCCGCTTCCTCAGCACCAGAGATGGAGAGCAGTGCTGGGAAGAGCCCAGTGCCAGGGGAGCATTCTGCATGGATGTTGAGGTGCCCAGTGCCAATTTGGAGCGGCTCAGCTCCAAGGTTGGAATGAGGGTGGCCTCCATAAGAATGACCTTCAGCCAAATGTCTCCATCCTTTCTCCTGTATGATTTGAAGACCCTGTAGATCTGGCACTTCTCATTAATGTGAGACTCCCCCAGACACTTTAGACAGCCAGAGTGCAGCTTGCTGTACTCCCTGGCATCAGCTTGCTGCACAAAGCACAAGACTTGAAGCCCAACCCCTGGGTTGAAAAGTCCCTCGATGACACATGGACAGCTAGTAACACTACTTTATAAACTAACTCTAACTAAGAGCTATATATACTAAGTACAGTAACTTACAAAATATGAACAGAGAAAGTCTGAACAACTGTGAAAGAAGCCTTGCTACAGCAAGAGGGGTCATTCCAGCAACAATCCCGGGAAGTAAGAAGGAACTGAGAGGGCGTAAAATATTAGGGCTCAATCTCAAATTGAGCAGGAGCATATACAAATTCCTGCCTGCACTTTGAAAATATAATCACTTGTGTGTCCTTTACATTACTTGTGTGCTTCTAACACAACCCTACATGCACAAGGGTTAGCATTTGCACCTGGAATGACCATCAGCATTATAAAGGAGGAAAAAAGAGCTGACTAAAAAAAAAAGCAGTTTTGCTTTCCCAGGTTCCTGTAGGAATTTGCTTTGCTATCAGTCTGCGGAGGCTGGCACCCTCAGAGCTTTGCTCTGAGTTTAAGGTATGTCTTCTCTACAGCAGTAGGTCGATTTTCCTTAAGTCAATTTTCTAAAGCATACTTTATAAAGTCGACTTAGTGCGTCCCCACAAAGCACAGCAGGTCGACAGTGTCTGTCCTTACAACTTTTGCAAGTGTCGACATAGCGAGCATTGCACTATGGGTACCTATCCCACAGTTCCCGGAGCCCCCAGCAGGCGCCATTTCGAGTGCTGCACTGTGGGTAGACATGTCATCATTCCGCGCCTTTTTTTTTTGTGACGCCGACACCATTTCGAGCTGTGCACTCGTGGGTAGGCATCCCATTATTTGAGCCCCATCCCCACGCTGCGCTAACGCCATAGCAGTGCAAGCATGGAGCCCGCAGATGCCATCACTGCAGCACTGGCCGTTGTGAAGACCTTCCCGCCTTGTTCTGGATTTTATGCTGCATCGTCTGCAGAGGAATGCGATCCGGAGACAACTGCGCTTTCCGGAAGCCGCTGACAGTGAGGAGGAGGAGGAGGAGGAGGACCTGGACCTGGACATGCATTGCAGGGACAGGGACACTGCGGTTTTTGGAAGTAGGGCGACCGACAATCTGGCAAATTTGGTGGCAATGGGGCAGGCTCATGCCATGGAACGCCGATTCTGGGCCAGGGAAACAAGCACTGACTGGTGGGATCGCATAGTGCTGCGGATCTGGGATGACTCCCAGTGGCTCAGAAACTTTCGCATGCGTAAGGGCATGTTCATGGAACTTTATGACTTGCTTTCCCCGGCCCTCCGGTGCAAGAATACCAGAATGAGGGCGGCCCTCACAGTTGAGAAGCGAGTGGTGATAGCCCTCTGGAAGCTTGCAACGCCAGACAGCTACCGGTCAGTCGCGAATCAGTTTGGGGTGGGTAAATCTACAGTGGGCTCTGCTGTGATGCAAGTAAGCAGGGCAATCGTCGAGCAGCTGCTACCCAGGGTTATAAACCTTGGAAACCTGCAAGCTACAGTAGATGGCTTTACCGCCATGGGATTCCCTAACTGTGGTGGGGCTATAGATGGGACTCATATCCCTATCCTGGCACTGGACAGCGAGGCCGCAGAGTACAGAAACAGGAAGGGATATTATTCTATGGTCATGCAAGCAGTGGTTGACCACAAGGGACGTTTCACCGACCTGTACGTGGGGTGGCCGGGAAAGGTTCATGATGCTCGTGTTTTCAGGAACTCTAGGATTTTTAGACAGCTGCAGCAAAGGATTTTCTTCCCCGACCAGAAAATTTCCGTGGGGTGTGTGAAAATGCCCATCGTTCTCATTGGGGACCCAGCCTACCCCATAATGCCCTGGCTTATGAAGCCCTACACTGGGGCCCTGGACAGGGGTCAGGAGATGTTCAATTACAGGCTGAGCAAGTGCAGAATGGCAGTAGAGTGTGCATTTGGCCGTCTGAAGGGGAGATGGCATTCATTACTGATTCGCTCAGACATCAGCGAGAGAAATATCCCCATTGTTATTGCTGCTTGCTCTGTGCTCCACAATCTCTGTGAGAGCAAGGGGGAAACGTTTATGACGGGCTGGGAGGCAGAGGCAAATTTACTGTCTGCTGCTTACCAGCAGCCAGACACCAGGGAAAGTAGAAGAATGCACCATGAGGCGCTGCGCCTCAGGGACGCCTTGAAAACCAGTTTCATGAGTGCCCAAGATGACGTTTGACAACCCGGTCCCTTGCTCTGCTCAGCCCTAAGCCTGCCGTCCTTGCACCCTCTTTCCCTCCCCCCTCCTGATGCTTGCAGAGGAAATAAATACACTGTTTTAAAAATCACGGTTTCTTTATTGGTTCATCAAAAATTTGGGGTGGGGTGGGGAGGGGAGGGAAACCAGCAGTCGCAGTGGTGGAGGAGCGGGTGGGGAGAAGGGGCTAGGGGTGGTGTAGGGTGGCCAAGACTCAGCAGCTTTTAAAAGTTTTCGGATACACTCATCCTGCTGCTGCTTGTGCTGGCTTGTGGTGTAGAATGGGTCGGTCCCCGGAGCTTCCCCCACCGGGTTCTCACCCCGCGTTTGGGTGGGGAAGCTATGGGACTTGGGGAGGGGGAGAGGTGGTTATACAGAGGCTGTAGAGGCGATCTTTGGTTCTGCTCTACCAGACACCTGAGCATATCGCTTTGGTCCTCCATTATCCGGATCAAAGCATCCATCCGCCTTTCTTCACGTGCCTCTCATCTTTCCTCACGCTCCAGCCGTTGTTCTTCACGCACCAGCCGTTGTTCTTCACGCTTTTCTCCTGCAGCTCTTGATTCCTGTCTTGACTGTAGCAATTTTCCCCTCCATTCAGTCTGCCGTGTGGCCTCAGCGTTGGAGTTCCAGAGTAGTTCATTAAACATGTCATCACACGTTTTCTTTTTACACTTCTGTATCTGCGATAGACGGCGAGAGGGGCAGTTGGGCACATTCTGAGATAACTGTGCAGCTGTGGGCAAAGAAAGGCACAAGTTTATGAGACAGAAACATTCACGGATCACAACGGGAGTACTATGCTACGGGGAACCACATTATTCAACGGCCTATTATGAGTATATTCCGCACCTAAAAAGTTACTGGATGCCTCACACAAAAGTCACAGAAGCATCTCACATACAGCCTCAACACAACACAGCTACTGAAATCACCATGCAGCGGACCATGTTAACCTTAAGCCATGCTCGGATATTCCAGAGTAACCCCCCCACGTGGATCCCTCCTCCAGCACACCGCGTGGGGCTCACCCCGAACTTCAAAACAAAACCGGGCTGTGTACAGGCTACCTGTTGGGAGGGGGGGGGGGGCGCGCTTGTGCAGACTGACGGGGGGGGGGGGGGGACGGGGGTGGTTGTGCAGACTGGCGGGGGGGGACGGGGGGGTGCAGCGTGGCGGGGGGAGGGGTGTGGATTGATTTCAGGTGCGCTGCACCGGGACATTTAAAAACCAAAAGAAAACCACGGGCTGTGTACGGGCTACCTGTTGGGAGTTGGGGGGGGGGGGCGCTTGTGCAGACTGGCGGGGGGGACGGGGGCGCTTGTGCAGACTGGCGGGGGGAAGGGGGGTGCAAAAAAAAGACCACTCACCAGAGGATCCTTCGTGGGCTGGGGTACCCCCTTTGGCTGGTCTCCTGTGCTGCTGAGCTCTGCATGGCGGCTTGTGCTGCTGATTTCTATGAATGGCGACTGAGCTGTGCAGGTGCGCTGGCCACGCTGACCAAACAGGAAGCTATTCAAATGTTCCCAGGTCTTTTCCTGTCTACCTGGCCAGAGCAGCAAGTTGAGAGTGCTGTCCAGAGCGGTCACAGTGGAGCAGTGAAGCAGTCCAGAGCGGTCAGAATGCAGCATTGTGGGACAGCCTCTGGAGGCTAGTAATGTCACTTGAGTCCTCACTAGTCCACAATAGACCTAGAGAGGTCGATTTTAGCGCTATGCCTCTCGTTAGGGAGGAGTATAGAAGTCGATTTTAAGGTCCCTTTAAATCGACTTTAATGGCATGCATGTGAGGACGGGTACATGTTTATATCGACTTAACGTAGTTAAAGTCGACGTTAAGCCCTCGTGCGGACCAGCCCTTAGATACAAATCACACTGCCACCTTCAAGTGGACCTGAAAGTTTCACATGGTTTTAAAATGAAGTAGGGGCTACGGGCCAGAGCTACAGAAAATATTTGATAAACTTTTAACAAATCTGATCTGAGTATCAACTTTCCAATGAAATATTACCTCACCCACCTGGTCTCTGCAATGAAATAAGATCAGTTGCACCGGGTTTCAGGTTTCCCTAAAAGCAATTTGCACAGCTCCAGTATCAGTGGAAGAGTTGATGTTACCATTATAGCAGGACATTTTTGTTGACTGTAGCAACAGAACTCTTGCTAGGATCACTGGGAAAGGGCAGCTATACGAATCATTGATATTAAAAATATTGATGCTTTATAAACCAATGGAAATCCAGTTGTGGTGTTTTTTTTTATTATTATTTTACTGTATCACCTTTACTCTTGGTCAACTCAGGAAGAAAGAAAACCTCTCTTGAGTGGCAAGTGCTCAGCTTCTGACCAAAGAAGAGTTTAGTAGTGCTGGTTTGCTTGCCTCCTTTACATGAACAATCTTGGGTAAATACATACCCACTCCATCAAACCAAGGCAGTTATACCAGGTGATTAATTTAGCTTACTATTTATTAGAGCTGGTAAAAAACCACCAATTTTTCCCACATTTTGAATGAAAATTTTTCATCCACTTCTTTGGGGAGACTTTTTTTAAAATGAATTTAAATTTTTAGATTTGATTTTTGAAAACTGGGGAGGGGGAAATGAAATTTTTAATTTTTTGTTTTTTCCCTTTCTTCTTTATTTGCTATTGAATTCAATAGAATGAATGATGTCTAAGTTTGGATTAGGGCTTTTTTTCTTTTCCTTGCTTCCCCACTCCCCCCACTCAGTAATTTTTCAAAACTTCCTCGACTTGTGAAATGTGATTATAGAGTGGCTACATGACAGTATTTTATTTTTTCTATTTACTGCTCAGTAACTTATAAAAGTTGGAGACGTTTTGAAACTGCCCTATGTCCCATTTCTAATATTACTGGAGTTTTTTTTAATCCCAAATGTGGAGTCCTCACCCTGGAAAACTTATTTAATGCCAAAATTAATGAACTATCCTTTTCCTTATATTCTAAAAGTTCCTTCACACACAGAGAAAGTGTGAAGGTAGACTTGGGGTATTTGGGAATTGTCTATCACTCCAATAATGCCTCATGTCTGACAAGAAGTGTTATGTGTACAAATTGATGGAGTTATCACCCTGTTGCAAAGAGTGCACACACAAATTATGTCTAGTACAAACCAGGGGGCGGCAACCTTTCAGAAGTCGTGTGCCGAGTCTTCATTTATTCACTCTAATTTAAGGTTTCACATGCCAGTAATACATTAACATTTTTAGAGAGTCTCTTTCTAGAAGTCTACAATATATAGAATCATAGAACATTAGGGATGGAGGGGACCTCAGGAGACCATCTAATCCAACACCCTGCTCAAAGGAGGACCAATCCCTAATTAAAACAGCCAATCTATTTTTGCCCCATATCCCTCAATGGCCCCCTCAAGGATTGAACTCACACCCTGGGTTTAGCAGGTCAATGCTCAAACCACTGATCCATTCCTCCTTATAATTAATATAATTAAACTATTGTATGTAAAGTAAATGAGGTTTTTAAAATGTTTAAGAAGCTTCATTTAAAATTAAATTAAAATGCAGAGCCCCCCAGATTGGTGGCCAGGACTCAGTCAGTGAGAGTGCCACTGAAAATCAGCTCGTGTGCCGCCTTTGGCATGTGTGCCATAGGTTGCCTACCCCTGGTCTAAACTTACCCATCTGCAAGACTTTACTGGCAATAAAATTAAAAAACCAAACATAAACAACAACCTAAGCTTCACCTCAAGTTGACTATTCCTAGGGTTTTCTTACATGGCCTTGCCTAGCCCTTACTTCTCACTACCCTTAAGAAACTCCAATCCTTCTTACCTCCTGATTGGAACTAACATCCCCTGCCAGTATGAGCCAGCTGATTACTCTGGATTTTTATGGTTCTAGCACCTGCATTTAGGGTTGCCCAACAGAGGAGGCCTGCATTGCTATGGAGAGTTGTAGGGACTGTCACCTTGTTACAAATGGATTTTCACCATCTTCTATATTTCTTCTGTTCGTATCTCTTCTCATTCTCTTTCTACCTCCTCACCATCAATTTCTTCTCCTCAAACTCTCATGTGGGGCACCTTAGATTTACACTTTCCAAGGCTCCTCACAGAAATCCTCTGAGCCCCTTCCTGGCTGTGATCAGTGAGCTATATGAGTAATTCTTTCACATTTCCAGACTCACTGTTGCATCACTTGTCCTTCTAACTGGTAGAGAGAAAATGCATGAACGCTGCAGAAGCAAATACACACAGGAAGAGACAAGCAGTGTTCCTTCCCAGCAGAAGGTGCTCAACAGCATTGGCAGGTGCATCAGCCCTGCAGCATTCATAGCTTTTGGTGTGAAGCAAAGGGTGAAAAACTCATTCAGCACTCAACTGGCTCAGTAATAGCACAGTAAATACCGTGACTTGCCCTGAAATTTCATATTTATATAGTGCCTCCCATCATGAAGGATTCCAAACACGTCAAACAAACTGAATAGTATAGATGTACAGTGTTGTTTCTCACCCAACAATGTAGTAAAGACGACATTTATGTTAGGGAAAAAGGCAAACTGGAAATGCCATGACGTCTCTGAAGTCCATGAAGAGCTGACAGTAACATAGTTCATAGATTTTAACACCAGAAGGGATCACATTGTGATCATCATTCTAGACTGACCTTCTGCATAACATGGGTAAAGAATTTCACCCGGTGATGCCTCCAATTCAGAGAATTATTCATCCCTACTGTGAAGTGAACATGATCAAGTCCAATTACAGTCGGACCCCGCAATACCGCGACGATCGGGATCCAAACAAACCCGATTACGATAAACGTGGGGTTGCGGTATTCCGGGGGTTCCGCTGAGTCAAAGCAGCGCCCACCGCCGACATCGGGAGCCAGCCGCACCCTGCGCTATGAACGGATTTGCGCTATCACGGGGCGCGGTATTGCGGGGTCCGACTATACTTATGACTGATATATTCCTCATTTGAGTTTTCTTTTTTAATTTCAGTTTCCAGCCAATGGATCTTGTTCTGGTTTTGTGCACTAAACTGAGGGTCAGATATCTTAATACCATCTTGCATTAAGATTCGATATCTTTGGCTTGTGTTAGGACTTAAAGGTCATGATCAGCTGCCTTCGAATAGTCTCTTGTGTCTGATTGTGAGGTGTATTTTCTAAATCATTGCTGTAGCTCATCTCTGAACCCTCACCAGAAAGACCAACACAGAGTAAGTTTCCTGCTGAAGAGTGAAGGCTGAGTTAAATCTGTGGTCCCAGGGGATGCTTTGGTCACGAATCTTTCTCCTACGGAATATCTCTGAAGTTATTGGAAATTAAGGAACGTTTTAAAAAAATCCTGTATTGAATTTTACTTTGAAATAAGCTCTGATAGACATTATTTATACTACAGAGGTATCCAAGCAACAAAAAGGAGAAACTCAAAGAAAAGACGGGTTCAAGAATAGCAGCCATGTTAGTCTGTATCCGCAAAGAAAGCGAGAAATACTTGTAGCACCTTAGAGACTAACTAGTTTATTTCAGCATAAGCTTTTGTGGGCTATAGCTCATTTCATCCGATGAAGGAAGGAGATTCTACTACCTCACTAGATAACCCATTCCAGGGCTTCACCACCCTCCTAGTGAAAAAGTGTTTCCTAATATCCAACCTAAACCTTCCCCACTGCAACTTGAGACCTTTATTCCTTGTTCTGTCATCTGGTACCACTGAGAACAGTCTAGATCCATCCTCTTTGGAGCCCCCTTTCAGGTAGTTGAAAGCAGCTATCAAATCTCCCCTCAGTCTTCTCTTCTGTAGACTAAATCACAGTTCTCTCAGCCTCTCCTCATAAGTCATGTGCTCCAGACCCCTAATCATTTTTGTTGCCCTCCTCTGGACTCTTTCCAATTTTTCCATGATGATGAAAATGGCTCAATAGGCTGTGACCCTTGTCTCTAGAGAGAGAAGGGTTATGTGGAAGGTCACAGTGAGCCTCTGAGGCTAGTGAAATCCACCAGGAAACGCAGGATCCATGGAGACAAGGACAGAGCTTTATCACACCTTATAACTGTTGTTCTTCAAGATGTGTTGCTCATATCCATTCCAATTAGGTATGCGCGTGCCGCGTGCACAATTGTCAGAGAATTTTTACCCTAGCAACACCCGGCGGGTCAGCTGTATTACCCCCTGGCAGGCCCAGCAACAGAAATTTTGGGGCCCGGTACTCTGATAGTTTGTGCCCCCCCCCCCCCCCGGCCGGTCTCCCGCCGCCCGCGCCCTGCCCCTCCCCGCCCGGGCCTACATGGGACTGCCTTGCCGGTCGGGCATAGCGGGGGTGTCGTGTCGCGGGGGTACCGGGCGCGGTCGGCGGTAGCACGGTGGCGTGAGGCGCGTGTGGGCAGCCTCTAGCACACCACCCCTGCCTGGCCCACCTCCCCCCCTCAGCCTATTCTCCTTCCCCCCCCGCCTGACCCGGCCCACCCAACCTAATCTCCTCCCCTAGCCTAACCTCCTCCCCTCCCCACCTATCCCTGCCTGGCCCACCCCGCTGTTGGGGGTGATCTTCCTTTACCCCGTCCCGGCCTCCCCCCATCTAACCGCCTTCCCTCCCCCACCCCTGCCTGGCCCGGCCCATCCCACCAAACCTAACCTCCTCCCCCCTCCCACTCCCAACCCAGCCTCCTGCCCCCCATGCCTGACCCGCCCAGCCCACCCCGCCCAAAACCTCCTTCCCTCCCGCACCCACGCCTCGCCCATTCCATGCAGCCTAGTCCCCTGCCCCCCTCCCCGCCCGCCCAGCCTGGCCTCCCCCCCCCCACCGCCCCCTTGCCTGCCCCCCAGCCCAGCCGATGAATGAACCTCCCGACCGCCCACAGGGGGTGAACTCACCGCAGAGCCCGCCCGCCCAAAGGCCCCACCGGAGCCGCCCCCCGAGTGGGGCCGGGCCCCCTGCCCCCTTACCCTGGCGAGGCCGGCTCCCCTTCTCGGCACCTCCGCCAGTGTTAGCGCCGCACACCAGGGCAGCCGGTCGTGCTTCCCCGGGCCCGCTGTGGAGTCTGCCGTGCGGTGCGGGCGCTTGGCTACAGCGCTGGGGTGGCCGCCCGGTGGGGGATTTGCACGCAGCCGACCACGCGCACGCGCCGGGGCTCTGCAAAGCATCCCTTGTTTCCACCCCGCCTGCGCACTCCTGAGTCCTGACATGGGGGCCCACTTAAGTCCGGGGCCCGGTACACCTGTCCCACTAGTCCCCCCCTGTCGCCGGCCCTGCCCCCTGGAGTGGCACCTTCATGGCGCTGAATATATACCCCAGCCAACTCAGCACCCCTCAGTTCCTTCTTGCTGGTTACTCCGACAAAGGGGAAGGAGGGCGGATTTGGAATGGATATGAGCAACACATCTCGAAGAACAAAAGTTACAAGGTAAATAACCATCTTTCCTTCTTCGAGTGCTTGCTCATATCAATTCCAATTAGGTGACTCCCAAGCCTTGCCTAGGCGGTGGTGTCGGATTGAGATACTGCGGCTTGTAGAACCTCTGAACCAAAAGCAGCATCACCTATGGACTGCTGAACTATTGCATAATGAGTGGTAAAGGTGTGTACTGATGACCAAGTGGCTGCCTTACAGATTTCCTGCATTGACATGTGCCAGGAAAGCGGTCAATGAGGCTTGAGCCCTTGTGGAGTGGGTGGTAAGGTGCGGAGTCAAAACACATGCCAACACGTAGCACGCACAGACACAGGCTGTGATCCAGGAAGAGATGCTCTGAGGAGACTGGAAGACCCTTCATCCGGTCAGCCATGGCAACGAATAGCTGGGTCGTTTTCCAGAACGGCTTTGTGTGTTCAATATAGAAGGCAAGGGCCCTATGAATATCCAGGGCTACACAGCTGCTGCTCCCGTCGAGGAGCGTGTGGCTTCTCAGGTAGAAGACTGGGAGGAAAATGTCCCGATTGACATGGAAGGCAGGGTGGGATCGGAGCTGCACCTTGTCTTTTTGGAACACCATATAGAGAGGATCCGACATGAGGGCTCTGAGCTCGGATACATGAGGTGATAGCTACAAGGAGGGCTATCTTCTAAGAGAGTTACAAGAGTGAGCAGGTGACCATTGATTGGAACGGGCTCCCCATCAGCCTGGAGAGGACCAGGTTAAGGTCCCTCCCACTTGGGGATTGGGTGACGGACGTGCGTGTACATGCAGTCCAGCCCCTTGAGCAATCTGTTGACCATGGGGTTGGAGAAGCCTGAGCGACCATTTTTGCCCAGGTGGAAAGCCTGAAATAGCCGCCAGGAGCACCCTGATAGACGATATGGCCAAGCCTTGTTGTTTCAAGGACAGAAGATAGTCCAGGATAGCAGGTACTGATGATAGCAGGTACCAATGATGTTCTGGGCACACCAGCAGGAAAACCGTTCACATTTGCTCAAATACCTGGCCCGAGTGGAGGGTTTCCTACTACCTAGCAATACCTCTTGCACCGTGTGTGAGCAGAGTAGCTCGGACTGGATTAGCCATGCAGCATCCACGCTGTGAGGTGGAGGGATTCTCACAAGCAAATGGCTTCCTGACAGAGGGGGGAAGATCAGGCTCCCCCCTTTCTTGTTGATGTAGAACATGGCTATGGTGAGAACTGTGAGAACTGCCATGCAACGGCCATAAAGGCGCTCTTGGAACGTTTGACATGCCAAACGCAGTCATCAGCTCTCGTACATTGATGTGGAAAGACAGCTCGGAAGTAGTCCATAGACCCTGTGTTTGTAGGCCCCAAGGTGAGCGCCCCATCCAAGGGATAACGTGTGTGTGACTAAGGACGAGGAAGGTTGTGGGGCGTGAAATGGTACCCCTTCACACACCAATGTGGAGTTCAACCACCATTGGAGGGCAGCTAAGACTACCTCCGGAACAGCAACTACCATGTTCAAGCTGTCTTGACCTGGCTGATACCCTGTTGACAGCCAGGCTTGAAGTGGGCAAAGCTGTAGTCTGGCATGTCTGGTTACGTAGGTGCAGGAAGCCATGTACCCCAGGAGGCTCAGGCATGTCTTCACCGTTGATGTTGGGAAGTTTTGAAGGCTGCGGATGATGTTCGCCAGCGACTGAAACCGGGTGTCCGGAAGGAGAGCGTGGGCTAGTCTGGAGTCTAAGACCACTTTGATAAACTCTATTCTCTGAGTTAGTTCCAGAGTGGACTTCGCGGTGTTGGACAGGAGGCCCAGTCGGCGAAACATGTCTATCGTGAGTTGAACATAGGATTGAACTTGATCCCTGGTGCAGCCCCGAATAAGCCAATCATCGAGATACGGGAACACTTGGACCAGTTATCAATGAAGAAAGGCTGCCATGATGGCCGTACACTCTGGGAGCCGCGGACAAGCCAAAAGGAAGGACGGTGAATTGATAGCAGAGGTAACAAAAAGTCCTGTGGCACCTTAAAGACTAACTAAAGTATTGAAGCATAAGCTTTCGTGGGCTAATACCCACTTTGTCGGATGCAAGCAATGGCTTCACTAGGAGAAAAATACACCTTTTGAAATGGAGATCTGTTGTCAGTAACTCAGGAAATGCAATTAATTACTGTAATTACTTAAATTTCTGTTAAGTTCAGATTGGTTCTCTCATTACAGTAATTAATTGCATTTCCTGAGTTACTGACAACAGATCTCCATTTCAAAAGGTGTATTTTTCTCCTAGTGATAATGGACCATCTACATTTAACAGCCCTCTTAGAATTTTTTTTTCTTTTCTTTTTCTTTCTGTGTGTATAAATGCATCTTACTTCTGTTCCATCCTATGCATCTGACGAAGTGAGCTATAGCTCACGAAAGCTTATGCTGAAATAAACTAGTTAGTCTCTACGGTGCTACAAGTATTCTTCGCTTTCTTTACGGATACAGACTAACACGGCTGCTATTCTTGAACCTTAAGCAAAGCTGACGCCCAGTGTTCTGGAATTTCCTCCTCCCCCCCCCAGCATAGCACAATATTTTGAAAGACAGACTGCACAGAGCAAATATTCATAACTTCAACTACAAAATTGATATACATATATCAATGGCATATTCATAATCAGCAATCCATAACCTGGTCATAGACACCTTATATGACCCGCTTTACATAAGATTTGGTGCCCCTACAGGACCTTGGTTGCACCAATGATTTATATGATCCCAGATAATTTTAGTAAAGTGACACACACCTAATTGGAATCAATATGAGTAAGCACTCAAAGAACAACATTGTGTTTTGGCTCCATAAATACAGAATCCTGGCTAGTTAGAAGCTTAAGGACAAACATGAGAACTTTTTCTTCTACACATTAAGAGTTTGCAGACAGTTTTCTCTTAAATTATTGGCTCATGGCTAGATTTTGAAATGTTCTTAACAACATGGGCCAAATTCATCACTGATGGAAGTCTTTTTTTACATCTGCCATTATTGGCATGTTGACAATTATCAACAAGAAAAAGACGGTTACTTGCCTCTGTAACTGTTGTTCTTCGAGATAGGTTGCTCTTATCCATTCCAATCGTTGTCTCTGCCACTGCCTCATCAGGCGAGGACAAGGAGGATGCCCCAGGGGCTAGGGGATCCTGGGGAAGAGCCTGCTGTGGAGGGTCCTGCTGATCATGGTCCACTGTGCTAGGAGAGTGGGCCTGTACTGGGGCTGGAACAGTCACCTCTGAACCACCGGGGGGAGGATGACTCAAAGTGGCCTCTGGTACCCGGGGTTCTGAATGGGAAGCTCCCGAGGGAACCCCTTGGGTCTGATGGTAAGCCCATGGGGTCCAGAAAGACCACCGTGGAAGTCCTTGATTTGTATCCTGGCCCTCCTCCTGCCAGTGGCGTGCACCGCCCTTGCCCTGGGCAGGGTAGCCACCCTCAGTGTGACGGCCCAGAGGCAGAGCGTGAAGGCCAAGGCGGTGCAGATCACATCTATGCTGAGTCCCCGGGATGCGGTGCCATGGCGCCGGTGAACGGTGGCATGACACTGAACAGTATCATGAGCCCGATCTGTGACAGTGGCCATGTCGCTACCGGGGGCTGGATCTGGATCTTGAGGAGGATCACCAATGAGAGCAGCGCTGGGATCGGGTCCGGGTAGAATGACACTCCGATCGGTGCCGGGAGTGATGCCAACAGCCTGATGGGTACTGACCGTATCGCGAGCTGTGAGTTGGATCACTGAGAATAAGAGCGACGTCGCGAGTACAACCAGCTTCAACAAGGGGTGTGGTGCTGGGACAGCGAGCAATGTCGAGACTGAGATGGGTGTCAGGACCAAGACCGGGACCAGTACTGTACTGCTTCACTCTGAGACAGTGGGCGTATTAGGGAGGGCTTGCCCTTAGATGGTACCGCCCGCACCGGAGGTGCCACAGGTTGTGAAGGAGCAATTGCTCCATGAGAGCAATGAGTCCCATGCCGTCGAGAATGTCTCTGGTGTTGATGGCAGCTGGAGATTGACCACAGTATTCACCAAGGAACTTATGTGAGGCGGACTCGACGGCCTTGACCCAGTGCCAGAGTCAAAGGTGCTGGTGCTTGCCCACTCGGTCGCTCCGACAGCGGACGCAACTCCGGAGATGGTATGGGGAGCGCAGGCAACTGTTGAGGCGGAGCAGTCGGCACCTGTTTGGGTTGTTTCCTCTGGCCAAGAGACAGAGATCGGCACCGTGCTGATTGTGGTGCTGGGAAGATCCGGTGTCGCGAGTCTTTAACAGAGTCTGCTGGTGCCGCCGGGGTGCTA
This sequence comes from Sternotherus odoratus, assembly GCA_032164245.1. NCBI lineage: Eukaryota > Metazoa > Chordata > Testudines > Kinosternidae > Sternotherus > Sternotherus odoratus. The sequence continues at coordinate 145,429,907 of JAVMKO010000003.1, forward strand.
TGTACTGACAAGGTCAGCACCAAGTCTCGGTGCGTAGCCGAAGGGTCCAGACTAAGGGCCGCCTCCATGAGGAGCTGTTTGAGTCTGAAGTCCCGCTCCTTTTTGGTCCTGGGCTTAAAAGTCTTGCAGATTCGGCACTTGTCCGCTTGGTGGGATTCCCCTAGACACTTTAAGCTGGAGTCATGGGGGTCTCCCATAGGCATCGGCTTAAAACAAGTCGAGCAACATTTGAAACCCGGAGACTTGGGCATGAGTCCAGGTACCGGGGGAAAGGGAAAACCCCTTTCCACCCCACTAACTAAGTCTAAACTAACACTACTAACACTAAGAACTATAACAACACTACTAACACTAAGAACTATAACTACTATTTATAAACTATTTACAAAATACTATAGAGAAAAAGCTAGGGAGAGTGGAGACCAGCTATTCTGCACTCCACAGTTCCAACGAATGTCATGGGCGGTAAGAAGGAACTAAGGAGGCACTGGGTAGGCTGGGGCATATATCCAGCGCAATGAAGGTGCCACTCCAGGGGGCACTGCAGCTGATGCACTGAATGCTGCTAGAGTAAAAGTTTCTCCGATGATTGTGCACACAGCGTGCGCACACCTAATTGGAACAGATATGAGCAAGCACTCAAAGAATAACTATTTTTTTAAAGTCACGATTCAGCAAAACATTTAAGTACATGCTTAAAATGAAACACATGCTTAAGTATTTTACTAAATTAAGGCTACAAGCAGTACCTAGCACAGAAGAGAGCCTGGGCTAATTGTTGCATAAAATGTTGATGACAATGACAACAAAAGCCGATTTTAGACTTTTAAATCTTCTGGATTCTCATTCTGGGACAGCTCCTCAGCTGGTATAAAATCAGCACAGTTCCATTGGAGGTATGGCAATTTACACCAACTGAGGGTCTGGTCTTTTTCCATTCTAGACCAGGGGTCTCCAAACTTTATGAGACGAGGGCCATATTAGATTTTTGAAGGGGTTCCGTGGGCCGAAGCAACAGTGGGGAAAATTAATACTTGCAAATATATGTAAAATATATGCAAATCATTAAACACTATACTGTGTCAGTGTTGCATTAAATTCTAAATCAGGTATAAAAGTAGCTGTATAAATGCAGGTACTGTGAAATCTTACAAAATATTTGTCAATACATTAAAAATCATTTCACATTATTTTTCTATTATTTCTAAACTCAAAATTGTAGCATACAAATACACATATTCAAAAATAAAGAAATATTATTTTAGGATTAGTGAGAAGTATGCTACACACTCAAAATGGCGGCTTGCCCCACATCTCTACCTCCCCCTTCCTGTCAGTGAGTTCCTAAGAGGGAGAGGGCGCCTCTCCTTTCCTGCCTCATAGACCACAACGGAGTGGGGTAGGGGAAGAGAGAGAGAAAGGAGGACACCCACTCCCCACCCCTTTGGAAGGCCCTGCACCGAGCAGAAGCCGAGTACACCCCGCCCTCCCCCCAGTCTGGCAGAGAGAAATCCCGGACATAAGAGATTTATTTTTAACCCGCTCACTATTTTAACCAAAAAATCCAGACATGTCGGGCAGAATGGTAACACTTTCCTTGTCCCGCGGCTGCTGCAACCCCCCACCCTAGGGTTACCATAGTTTGCCAATCAAAAAGGACAGGGGGAGCCCTAACTCACCCCAGACTCCCTCCCACTTCCCACCCCTCTCAAAACCTCCAACTCCCCCACTCCTTGTCCCTTGACTGACCCCTCCTGCAACCCTTTCCCCTAACTGGCCCCCAGGACCTCACCCCCTACCTAAGCCTCCTGCTCCTTGCCCCCTCACTGCCCCCTCCTGAGACCCCCCCATCCTAACTGCGCCCCATAGGACCCCCACCCCCACCTAAGCCTCCCTTCTCCTTGCCCCGACTGCCCCCCCAGAACCCTCAATCCATCTAACTCCCCCACTCCTGTCCCTTGACTGCCCCCTCCAGAAATTCTCTGCCCCTGCCCCCCCTTAGCGTGCAGCTCAAAACAGCATGTGGGGTTCTGCGCTGAGCCCAACACTACCACACTCCATAGCTCCAGGTGCTTGGTAGAGCCCAGCCAGCAGCTCTGAGAATGCAGAGGAGAGGGGAGGGAGGAAGGGGGAGAGAGGATTTACTGCTACAGGTGGAGGGAGAGGAAGAGTCCAACACCTCGCTCTGCACGGGGAATCCCTGGGACGTGCTGAGGAGCAAAAGGGAGGTAGGGTTACCATTGTCCGGATTCTCCCGGACATCTGGCTTTTGGATAAAAATAACGTGGGGAGGGAAGTATGCAAGTCTAAAAATGTCCGGGATTCCCCCCTACAGAGAGTGGTGTTGGGCTCTCCCTCCCTCCCCCCCCCCCCCCCCCAGCTGTAGAAGCAGGTCCCAGGGATTCCCCCCCTGCAGAGCCTGGTGCTGGGCTCTTCCTCTCTCCCCTGCAGCTGTAGCTGCTGCAACACTCCGGATCCTGCTATAGAGACACTGACCTCTTTATTTCTTTGCAGGCAGCAACTCACAGGGTGGGGAAGCGGCTTCTCCACATGCCTGCTCAGCGTGACCCTCCCTCCTTTGCTCCTCCGCCTGCTGTTAGGACCATCTCCCTTTGCTTCTCCAGCCCCTGCCACCACCCCCCCTTAGATCTTCCAGCTGCCAGAGCTATTAGGTAGGGGAGTCCTCTCCACATGTCTGCTGGGGGGGGGGGGGGGAGAGAAATCAAGCTTGGGGGCCTGATCACCCTGCAGTAGTAGTTTGGAGAGCCCTGTTCTAGACTCATAGCTCTTCCCCAGAAACATGTACTTTACTGTGATTTCATCTGATACAACCAATGTTCAGTTGGGAATCTCACTAGTGCAGGGACACTGGAACAATTTTTAGAGTAGGGGTACTGAGAGCCATTGAACCAAACTGTAAATCATTTATGTAATGGAACCCACTTCAAGCTAGGGAGTGTGGCAGCACCCCTAGTTCCAGCACCTATATACTAGCATTCAGGCTGTCCTTCATGAAAGATTTCTTATTTATCATGAGCACTTTTTCTTTCTTCTCTGTGCAACTTGGCTCCCAGAAGTATTTTAGTTCTCTTCAAAATAATATCCTGCCTTCTCTTGACTGCTTTTAAGAGCTATTGCTGGCCCGAATAGAGCGTAACTGGAGGCATAAAATGACCATGGTTTTCAGAGTTTTCAGCACATGCTGCCAGCAACTTCTCACATTCCATACCATTTCCAAAACACTTAATTAAGATCAAAGTCTATTCTGACAGTTACACTTGTCACACGTGGGCAATTTGTGTGCTGTTTCACACAGATATTAACTTGCCATCAAACAAGTAGTTCCCTTAGCCTACTCATCATATTTTAATTTAAAACAAACTACAGTGTATCTTTTAAACGGTATATATCTATCTCTATATATAAAAGTCAAATGGTGTAGGCAAGCTTTCTCCTTCCACACCGTTTAAGCTACGGACTTGAAATTTGGTACAGTTATAGGTCTTGGGGTCCTAATCAGGGTAAGAGTCGAAAATTTTTCAAATCTCACCTCTGACGCCCCCCCGGGGTGAAATTATTTAAAAGGCCAATCACATCAGCTGGGCAGCTGCTGTTCTCTGTGACATAGTTATGATGTCATAATACCCCCTCCAACAGACACCGCACTCGCTCAGCTCTCTGCCCCCTCCCCCCTCCAACGGACCCCGGAATCCCTCAGCTCTCTGCCCCCTCCCCACCTCAGACGGACCCCGGAATCCCTCAGCTCTCTGCCCCCTCCCCACCTCCGACGGACCCCGGAATCCCTCAGCTCTCTGCCCCCTCCCCACCTCCGACGGACCCGAGTTGGGTTTGGTCAGAGGGTAAGTGAGATAGGGGTGTCGGGTTTGGTTGGGGGGGTGAGGTGGGGGTGTTCGGTTTGGTCGGGGGGGTAAGTGAGCCGGGGGTGTTGGGTTTGGTCTGGGGGGGTGGGAAGGTGTCTGGGTGGGTGAGGGGTGAGATGTGGGGGTTGGGGTTGGTCAGGGGGTGTTGGGTTTGGTGGGGGGGGTAAGGGGGTGTTGGGTTTTGTTGGGGGTTGAGGAGGGGGGTTGGGGTTGGTCGAGGGGTAGGTGAGGTGTGGGTGTCGGGTTTGTTTGTGGTTGTAGGTAGGGGTGTCGGGTTTGGTTGGGGGGGAAGTGAGGTGGGTGTGTCAGGTTTGGTCTACAGGGGGTGAGGTGTGGGTGTTGGTCAGGGGGTGTTGGGGTTAGTAGGGGGGAGACGTGGGGGTGTTGGGTTTGGGTGGGGGGGGGTGAAAATGTGAGTCGGGTTGGTCGAGGGGTAAGTGCGGTGGGGGTGTCAGGTTTGCTCTCTGCCCCCTCCCATGGACCCCGCACTCTCTCAGTTCTCTGCCCCCTCCCCACCTCCGACTGACCCGAGCAACGCCGGGTATTTTTGCTAGTATCTATATATATATATAAAAGTCAAATGGTGTATGCGTGCATGTATGCATGCGTGTATGTATGTGCACTTACTCCTTCCACACCGTTTGAGCTAGAGACTTGAAATTTGATACAGTTAGAGGTCTTAGGGTCCTAATCAGGGTAAGAGTCGGAAAATTTTCAAATTTCACCTCTGACGCCCCCCAGGGGTGAAATTCTTTAAAGCCCATTCACATCAGCTGGGCAGCTGCTGTTCTCTGTGATATAGTTATGATGTCATAATACCCCCCTCCAACGGACCCCGCACTCGCTCAGCTCTCTGCCCCCCCTCCAACGGACCCCGCATTCGCTCAGCTCTCTGCCCCCTCCCCACCTCCAACGGACCTGAGTTGGGTTTGGTCAGAGGGTAAGTGAGGTAGGGGTGTCGGGTTTGGTTGGGGGGTGAGGTGGGGGTGTCGGGTTTGGTCGGGGGGTAAGTGAGCCAGGGGTGTCGGGTTTGGTCTGGGGGGGTGGGAAGGTGTCTGGGTGGGTGAGGGGTGAGGTGTGGGTGTTGGGGTTGGTCAGGGGGTCTTGGGTTTGGTGGGGGGGTAAGGTGGGGGGTCGGGGTTGGTCGAGGGGTAAGTGAGGTGTAGGTGTCGGGTTTGTTTGTGGTGGTAGGTAGGGGTGTCGGGTTTGGTTGGGGGGAAAGTGAGGTGGGTGTGTCAGGTTTGGTCTACAGGGGGTGAGATGTGGGTGTCAGGTTTGCTCTCTGCCCCCTCCCCACCTCCGACGGACCCGAGCAACGCCGGGTATTTTCGCTAGTATATATATATAAACATTTGTCCTTTTTCATATAGGATCATGGATTTATTTAATCGCAGTGGGAAAGCAACTGATTTATGTATCTGGGCTGTTTGCAGACTAGCCATATTTAAAACATGTATTCCTACAACATTTACTCCTGCACCTTCTGTGAGATAGCAGGGCCAAAATGAACACCTGTGTTTATGCCATACCAAAATCATGCTTTTCTTCTGAGTTGTAACAATGTTGTACCAATTGCCTATGCCCCAAACCATGTATAATGATATTGTTCCAAAAATATTATCATTTGTACCATTTACTTGTATATCTACAACTGTATGTATGACTGAGATGGATGGATGGATCGATCCATGTGCAGCACTCTGTACGTCAAAACAGCACCCTGGAATCCCCATATTCACCTGTGTCATATAATTATGATATATTTCATACAAAGCATGTCATGTAAAATATCATATCAAAGGTCGTGATTTGCTGAAACCCACTGCTCTGTCCAAATATGTATACAGTAGACTCTCAATTATCCAGGATTGGGTTAACCAGGATGTGGATTAACCAGGATGTCAAAAAAATACCCGTAACTCACAGAGCTCTGGCTTTGTTGCCACACCAAGAACAAAAAAACAACAACAACAAAAAAAAACCCACCACCAGGGTGCAGGGCAGCCAGAGAACCAACACCACCTCCCCCTGGCACAGAGTGGCTGGTGAACCAACCCCCATCTTTCCATATTTCCTATGGATGGTGATTATCCGGGATTTTATTACCCAGGATTATGTTTTCCCTATCATACTAGATAATCGAGAGTCTACTCTATTAGTGTGTATGAAGTTATGAGATTTTGCTGTACGGTGTTACAAAATATGTTGTAAGTGTCATAGTCTCTACTGCAAGTTCCACAGTGACAACAAGGGTAGTGATCCCCACCCACAAGGTGCTGATTAAATGACCATTAATCAGCAGGGGAGTTATAACCATGGGATTTACAATACTGTAAGAGGGTTGCACAAGTGTCACACAATGGGAGATTGCTCAACTCCATGATTCAGCAAAGCCCAGCAAGACATGTCTGGACTAGTATTTTCCAGGCACATGGACGTGACTGAGGGTATAAATTAAGGGTCAGGCATTATACCTTGGCCTCTCTCCTCCCCCAGCTATGCTAGAAGCAACAAGAATGCTGGGAAGACAAAGACTACAACTAAGTAGACTGGTCCCAGGCTTAAAAGAGGAAGCCTGTGTATTAAGAACTATAACATCCAGTGGGGTGAGAAAACTGCTTGATCCAAATACTGCCTAGTGTAATAAGGCTTAAGATGTAGACTGTATGTTTATCTTTTAATTTCTTTGGTAACTATCTCTGACCTTCTGAGCCTACCACTTATAACAATTTAAAATCTATCTTTCTGTAATTAATAAAACTGTTTTATATTTTACCTAAAATAGTGTGTTTGGTTGAAGTGCTTAGGAAATCTCAGTTCAGTTTACAAAGGCTTGTGTTTGTCCTGTCCACACTGAGGGAGGGGAACACTGCGTAATATATGTACACTGGTCAGGCAAGACCAGGGCAAGGTGGTAGAGTTCTGGGGTGCAAGGCTGGGGCGCTGGGGGGAATTAGCTGATGCCTTTCTCTATGTCATTCATGAGTGGCTCTGGGAGCATTCATACAATCTGGCTGGGTATGAGGTTTCACATGCTGTTGTGCTGAGTGATAACAGCACCTGGAGGAGTTCGCTGCTTGTCACTGGCAAAGCACTGTGAGAGATAGTCCAGGCTGGAGAGTTAAATGGACACTAGAATACCCCAGTTTCAGATTATATCCCAGGGAACCCCTCACACCATGTACATAATTTTCCTCTGCACCAGCCTGTCAAGACTTTTTAAAATGTGGGGGGAAGGGAAATGAATGAAATAAGCCAAAAATAAACAATTTTGCTACTTGCTTACTAATCTGTTTTTTTTTAATTCTCCCAACAACCTTAAAATCAAATAAATAATTTACTAGTGACAGATGGGGTTAAGCTTTAAATATTACCAGGACAACATAATGCTCACCACTGATCTATATGAGTATGGCAGGTAATGTACAAAAATGTAACAATATCTCTTCTGTCACACTCCCTCCCTCAATGCCACATTAGATGCTAAAATTATATCCCTGATGTTTGGGACTAGAACAGATCATTAATTTTCCCTCCAGTTCTCTTAGTTCTATGCTGCTTCGGGTAGGCACTAGTTCCAAGACTACAGCTTAAGAAGCCATTCCAGAAGCAGAGCCCTAACCTGGCAGGACACATCCTGCCATGTTTACACCAGAAAAGATCTCCCGGTATATCTTTACTGATAAGGCTATATAAACAAACTCTCCTAGTATAGACAGTTTATAAATGGCAACAACAATAAAAAAGGGGGAGGGGGCTTTTGCTCTGGTTCCCCAAGCAAAATAAGCTCTACTGGCAAAAGTATATGCTGGTGTAACTGAATCTACACTAGAGCTTTTGCCAATACAGAAATGCTGGGGGCAGGTAGATGGGAAATCATTACTGTAACCGACACTACTTTTAGATCAGAAAAAGTTTTTAGTGTAGATTTGGCCTTAGTAACTGGACACAAAAGCTGTTAACCTAAATTGAGCAACTGCTACTATTTTCTCCATCCTCTCTTTCCCTTGAAGTGTAAGGGAAATAATAATTTCCTCAGCCTGGTGTAATAAAATTTCTAAATTAGTTTTAATTGCACTTTGTTGCCAGAATATAGGACCACTGGGCAAAATATCAGATTATTAGCAAAGAACTGTAAATTGCTAGGCTGCTGATACAGCACGGTACTAACACACACATGATGGGAGATCACCAAGGTCCCTTCTCTTCAAATCAGGCATAATCCAGCAAGTGGCAGTGATATGCTTGGTCTCCAAGAATAAGGAAATTAACTGCTCTGCTGTATGGGTGCTGATGGTTGTGAGTGGATGGAAATGCTTGTGTGTGGCAATGGAAATATATGAGAGTGATGATAGCAAGACCTAGTCCTTACAAAATGTAGGCTGGTTTAAGCATTTAAAATAGCGACATTTGCATATTACTATGAAAATGTACTTTTTAGTCAGGTTTATCTTCAGAACTTGAGCAGCCCTAGGAATTCCAGCTGACTAAATACACAGTGAAAGAGCTGTATCTGCTAACTCAGCACTGTGGGTTTTGTGTTTCTCTTTTGTATCAAGTGAATCCTTCAGATGTCCTTTATATCTGACCTCCATTTGTCTGTGAAGCCTGGAACACCTCTATATTATTTAGAAGTATCCATCCAGACTACACTCCCCTTAAATGCTTCTTTTTAAAATCAATATACTTATTTTTTATTAAGGTCCCAGATATCATACCTGACAGAGGTTCATGAAAGAGATTTTGGAAAACATTAATCTCAGTAGTATCCTTTAAATGTAGGAATGAACCTTTTTAGCTTTGATAAGGGTGCAAAATTTACATCATTGCTTTATATACCTTTGTTACTGATTTTGGACTCAATGCATTGTTTTGACTTGTATATTTTTACTGGCTATTTCATAAGCTGAAGGAGCAGACACTTTGATGTTAGGGATATGTTAGGCAGATAACAAGGGCAAACATGTGTATGCCTAAAAAGTAATGGTAGCAATAACTTGATAAGATAATTTGAGTCTTTCCTTTTTTTGATCAGGAGCTGTTGATTTGTGTTTTATCCAAATGATTCTTGGGTAAAAACTAAAAATGTCTACCACAATGCACTCAGTGTATTGGGTTCTCTGGGGGCCTGAGAACAAGTGTGAGTAGCCCAATTTCAGGCTGAAGTACTGTGGCCAAGGGCTATCTATCCACATAGGACAGACTCACTTTATAGCTGCCCAGCACATCTCCTGTATGAATTTTTCTGTCCTCAGCCTAAAAACCCATATATTACCCTTGTTAACAAAAAAAACAACAACCCATGAACAGAATAAACTCTTTGACAACTTCATATTTCCGTATTCAAATGGCTGTAGCAATCAAATGGCTGTAGCAATCAGAGCTGTTTAATCATTTTAGAAGAAAAGCCATTCTTAACAGCAAAACTGAGCAAAGCGCTCCACTTCTCTAGAAGGGAAATTAAAGACATTGTCCATTTATGGAAAACGGAATAAAAGGACCTTTTTCATTGATCCTTGTGTTATGGGCCCTATCCTGGAAGGCTGATGCTTGTGATGTTTAAGTTTTTACCTGACTGACATGTAGGGTAAGTTGAAAGACTATAGATTCTCGCTAATCTGATATTTAATTTAATTTGACAGTTTGAAGCAAGAAATCTCTTCCAAATTTTAATCTAATTCATTTCTAAAAAGCCTACTGTCCTTAAATTATACCTCTATGAGCATGCATGGAAATCAATTTCTTTCCTAAGATTTAATAATGGGAAATATCATTGGTTACAAGGTCCTACATTCATTTTGTTGGAATCTAGCACTATACCACTTGGAAGACAGGTCAGTCCTGCAAGAGCAAATACGATTTTGTCCATCCAAAGAGGGATCAGGGTGCCAGCATCCTATCATAAGGATCAGAAGAACTAAAGTTAATAAACATTTGACTGGCAATGACAGCCTCTTAGTGCATGTCTTGTGTACAAAGGTGTCAAGGTACAAATCTTAGTCGAATATGTCTTCTGATTATCCCATCACTTCAGGGAAAGGGAGATGTCTTGAAAAAGCTAAATGTTCTGGGGTGATCTTTAGCTGTAGTTATCTAGGGCTCCTGTCATTCATGTATCACTTCAGGAAAGAAAAATGTTGCCATCAGGAGATGGCCATATTGGAAAAGGAGCCTGCTGGTGAACTGCTGTGATCCGGAACATCCAGAAAGAGCTGGGGTTCATCTAAATTCAATTTGCTAGCAGAGGGTGAGAAGCTAGTAGATAGAAAAGATGATTTGATTAAAAAAAACACAAAACAGAAGAGACAAACTCTCTTTCTATGGTGAAGCTGTGTACCAAAGCCCAATGAAATCAGTGGAAATATTTGCATTTACTTCAATGGGCACTGGTCCTAGAAAAACCCTGCTCTTATGTTCTGAACCTTGTAGAGTATAATTTAAAGGTTCTGAACTGATGTGGGGAGAGAATGGATGATTTGAACATATTTTACTTATCTTTAACTTCTATCATAACAAAGGCCTAGAATTCTCCCCACCATCCCCTCCATCACTGGAGATAGCTAAGATTGGGTGGATAATTAGCAGTTCAAGGTTTAGACTTAATGGAAGTAACAGGTCAACAAAACCATCCTAGATTAATAAGAGAACAGTGAGAATACACAGTTCTAGACTCCTAAAGGATTAAGTTTTAGCCGAAGTGTTGTCTGTTGGTAACAGTGAATTCTGCTGCATCAAAAGATGCAAAAATATGTATATGTATAAAGCAAAAATATTTGCTTTCAAGAGTGTGGGGTCTTGTTGGCAACAACAATAATGTTTCCCATTACTATACTATTGGTCATATAGATGAGCTGTTATGGGAGCAGCTGAGGTCCTTCCTTTCTCTTTATTACATCCTGCAATGATGATGATGACTGGCTCAGCCAAATAAGTAAATATATACACTGCCAATGATGCAAAAACACATCTGCCAACAGAGACTAGAGATGAAGAGTTGAATATTTGAATAGTGTCAATACTAATAGTTTTATAGATTCATGGACTGCAAGCCTAGAAGGAACCACAATGATTATCTATTCTGACCAGCTGCACAACACAGCCATAGGATTTTACCCAGCAATTCCTGCATCTAGCCCAATAACTTATGATTGAACTAGTGAATATCTTTCAAAAAAAGAACTAGTCTTGGTTTAAAGACCTCAAGTGATGGAGAATCTACCACATTCCTTATTTGCTCTAACAGTTAACTACCCTCACCTCCTGTTAAAAATTTGAAACTGCACATCTGCCTGGCAAGACTGGAAAAAAGGTCATCCATCATGCAGAGAAGCATAAAATGTATTTGAAGTGGTGCCTGCAGTATTGGTTCAGGCTATAACTAGAACCTTTGATCTGAAATAAAGCTCTATGATGCCAGTATTTCAAGCAGTGCTGCACCAGTGGAAGGAATAAGCCAAGTCTCTGGCTATGATTACACTACAGATTAAGTCAACATAAATTATGTTGCTCAGGGGTGTGAATTAGCCACACACCTGACCAACATAACTTACATTGATTTCAGCGCTGGTGTGGATAGTGCTATGTTGGCGGGAGAGCTTCTCCCACCAACATAGCTGCCGCCATTCATTGGGGGTAGATTAAGTCAACAGGAGAGCTCTCTCCCATCAGTTTAAGGTGGCTATATAGAGAGCATCAGTGTAGCAGCACAGCTGTAAACTCTCTAGTGTAGCCATAGCATCTGTGCCACAAGGTGCTCACAATGCCAATAATAAAATGCAAAGTCAAAGAAGTAAAAAGTGTCTAAAATTATAATGATGAGTAATGTCCATAAAAAACTAATCAATTCCCTCTACTAGACAAGTAAGCAAATATAGCTGCATATCAAATCTTCTCTGCTTTGAAACTGGTGTCTCTTTTAGATTATCTGAATTATTTAAGCACCTACTTATATATCCTTTAAGTGATTATTTCATGTTTATTATTTATTATTCAGATAGGGTGTGATCTAGCTGCCATGGAAGTCAATGAAGCAACTGACCTCAATGGGAGCTATATCAGGTGCCTAATTCCTGCTAGTAATATTTGTAAGATATTGAAGATTGACTTCAATAGGTGGAGTGAGGGCGCTCAGCACCTTTCAGGATTTGTCCTAGGGTTTGGTCCTAATGAATTAAAGCAGATAGTACCTATACCTTGCCAAAGTAAATTTTATAAATAAAATATTTTAAGACATTAACAATTGTTCTATTTGTAATTGTTCTTCTAATCAAAATTCCAATGACCAGGAACCTCACCACATTTTGAGCCATTTTCCCTACTCAGTATGTCCCACAGTACTGAGGCATTTTGTTCAGAGGTCAGGAATGTGGGCATACTACCATGGGATTCAGGAAATCATTTACAGAATGCATGAAAATTACTTTGTAGTACAGTGTCTCAGAGCTAAGAGGGCATGACATAGTATCTTTACTACTCAAACATACTTGGTTAATGTGCAACCTGTAATATGCAATAATCACATGCCTTTAAACAAAACCATTAAATAAAGTCAAATACAACTTGCATGATGATCAGAATGTAGTTAGAAAGGAAACTGCATGGAGGTCCCCCCCCGGGGCTCGGGGCAGCCGCCGGGGCTCGGGGCTCAAGATGCCGCCGGCGCCCAGGGATCGCGGCTCGAGCCGCCGCCGGCCCCCGGGGATCCCGCAGCAGCCCCAGCCCCAGTTGCCGTGAGTTGCGGCAGCAGGAGCTCGCGACCCCCCCGGGGAGCGCTCGGCGACCCCCCGGGGGGTCGCAACCCCCAGTTTGAGAAACCCTGGACTAGATGATCTCTTAAGGTCCCTTCCAAACTCTGAGATTCTATGATACTCCCATGTAAATCCGGAATGACTTCACTGGAGTTACTCTTGTTTAATACTGGTATAACTGACAAAAGAATTTGGCCTTCTGATGTCTTGTTTTTTAAGCAATAAGTCCATATTGCTTGAAAATATAATGTGTGTCTTCTGTACACTGGAGATAGGAATTTATTTTGAGTTGCAGGACAAGTTTATACACCCATTAAAGTATTCTGTGAAGAACGGGTAAAAACCTTCTGTTTCAACAATGCTGTGTGTGAAAACTGTTTAAAAATATCAAGCATCTACATGTATTTCCAAGACAATTATTAGAAACGTTACATTTTAAAGTATACCTATAACATTCAGCAGACTGCATAATCTAGCCAAATAACCACACTGGTTAAGTCCCTCCTTTTCAAAGAATTCAAATCATTCAGGCAAACTGACTCAGGCTGCCTGCGAATTTTCACTTGCAGGCTCTGAGAAAGGAACTTTAAACCACAGCAGGGTATTCGGGCACGCCCATTGACTACAGTGGGCAATAAATGAGGCGTTTGATATCAAGGAGCCTATTCTTTTACACTCTGTGTGGACATGGTAAGGTAGAAAATAGGCCAGAATGAACCAAAATAGAAGCTGTTCACAGCCTGCCATACAGATTCAGATTTACAGCAGACCAACTTCTCTAGCTAGTTCCAAGGATAATACAATATATGAGCTCTTCAAATTTAGTACAGTACTCTATTTACCCCTATTAGGCCATCAATATTGAGGAAATGGAGAAACTATAAAAATTATTATTTTCTTTTATCATCCGTGACCAAAAGGATATAATTTAAAGGCAGCTTTGGTATCAAGGTTGATAGAAAACTGGCCAGATCGTTGGGCTCAATGGCTTGATGTCTAGATGACAGCCCATATCAAGCAGTTTTGTTCAACATCTTTATTAATGATCTGGATGATGGGATGAATTTCACCCTCAGCAAGTTTGCGGATGACACTAAGCTGGGGGGGGGGGAGAGGTAGATAGGCTGGAGGGTAGGGATAGGGTCCAGAGTGACCTAGAAAAATTGGAGGATTGGGCCAAAAGAAATCTGATGAGGTTCGGCAAGGACAAGTGCAAAGTCCTGCACTCAGAACATAGGCGCCGACTTCTGACGACACCGGTGGGTGCTCAACCCCGCATTGCCCCCAACCCTGCCGTTGCCCGCTCCCATTCTAAACCCTTCCCTAAAGTTCCTGCCCTAACTCTGCCCCTTCCCTGCCCCTATTCAACTCCTTCCCCAAATCCCTGCCCCGGCCCCACCTCCTCCCTGAGTGCACCACGCTCCCATTCCTTCCCCCCTCCCTTCCAGAGCTTGCCACAGCTGTTTGGCGGCAGCAAGCGCTGGGAAGTAGGTGGAGGAGCTGGGATGCAGCGCGTTCAGAGGAGGCGGCGGAGGAGGAAGTGGGGCGGGGAGCTTGGCTGCCAGTGGGTACAGTGCACCCACTAATTTTTCTCCATTGGTGCTCCACTCCTGGAGCACCCATGGAGTCAGCACCTATGCTTAGTACAGAAAAGTCCTATGCACTGCTATAGGATGGGGACTGATTGGCTAAGCAGCAGTTCTGCAGAAAAAGACCTGGGGATTACAGTGAACAAGAAGCTGGATATGAGTCAAAAGTGTGCCCTTATTGCCAAGAAGGCTAACGGCATATTGGGCTGCATTAGTAGGAGCATTGCCAGCAGATCAAGGGAAGTGATTATTTCCCTCTATTCGGCACTGGTGAGACCACATCTGGAGCTCTGCATCCAGTTTTGGGACCCCCTCCACAGGAAGGATGTGGACAAATTGGAGAGATTCCAGTGGAGTGCAAAGAAAATGATTAGGGGGCTGGGGCACATGATTTACAAGGAGAGGTTGAGGGAACCGGGCTTATTTAGTCTGTAGAAGAGAAGAGTGTGTGTGTGGGGGGGGGGAGGGGGAATTTGATAGCAGCCTTCAACTACCTGAAGGGGGGTTCCAAAGAGGATGGAGGTAAGCTGTTCTCAGTGGTGGCAGACGACAAAACAAGGAGCAGTGGTCTCAAGTTGAAGTGGGAGAGGTCTAGGCTGGAAATCAGGAAAAACTATTTCACTAGGAGGGTGGTGAAGCATTGGAAAGGGTTACCTAGGGAGGTGGTAGAATTACCTTCCTTAGAGGTTTTTAAGGTCAGGCTTGACAAAGGCCTGGCTGGGATGATTTAGTTGGGTTTGATCCTGCTTTGAGCAGGGAGTTGGACTAGATGACCTCCAGAGGTCCCTTCCAACCCTAATATTCTATGATTCTATGAAAACCCATCTACAACTACTTCCATGCAACACCACCGAAATCAAGCGGCTTAAATGGGTGTAAAATAAGATGAGAATTTGGCTGTCAGTATGTCATTTATTCAGTCAATCTCAATCTCCAACTTCCTGCTAGTCTGGAAAGTAGGAGAAGGGTATGGCTTCCATAGCAGCTTTTATGGGCTGATTTGGAGAGGAAACAGTTCTGAACTAGGCCTGGTCAGTGCTTAATTTGTCCAGAGCTTGCCTGGGCTGAGCCCCAGGACTCCCAGCCTTGGCAGTTCATAGCCCCAGTACATCTGGGCTTGCTGCATCAGTTTTGAATTTTAAAAAACTGCTTGAGCTCCACCACCTCTTTCATTACAAATTAAGCACTGGACCTGGTTCATACATGGCAAGGAAGGACTGTGGTTCCAAGTGGGATCCACTGCTGAGGGCATATCACAAAGGACCCATGCTGGTAGTGTTCTCCTCCCAAGACACTAGATATGAAATAAATAAGGTCTTCTACTCAATTATATTAGAGTTTTGCGCCTTGGGCTTTGGTGCTTTCAGGCAGACAATGTTTTTAACAGGGGCAAATACATGCAAAATTCAAGGAGGAATATTTTTAGAACATTGGGGTGTCACATCAAGCAATAATTCATTCGTATCACATCAGACTTCTACTGACTGGAAATCTTTTTTTGTTGCCTACTTGCACTGAGTTCTCGTCACTTGAATGCTTACCAGCTAGAGCCTTAATACGGGATCGTTCAAACAGTCGTGCAGAACTATTTTCATTGTCCCAGTCATCGACATCCCAGCGGTTATTCACATCACTGTACTGCTGTTGGATTTCAATATTGTCATAATCTGTCGCTACGGTTGTCGTCATCTTGAGCCTTCTTAACCTATCCTTGGCATCAGCTTCTCCTTAAACAGCTCTGTGGAAAGGAAAAAATAATGTGGTTGCTTAAAACTACACACCTATATGGAAAAGATGCAATAAGATTCAAACTAAGGAGTTTCAGCTTCAAAGTCATTGGGTTCCAATTAGTAAATGGAAGAAACAGCTCCAATATAATTCAGAAGTCTTAACAGCCTACCATTCTTACTGAAATCTGCTGAATAAAATAAGGTCATCATGACTCACAACAAAGGGAATGGGGCATGCTAAATGGCACAGTAAAATATTCCCATAGTTTTTATTTGCAAAGGGAATTAGTTTGCATTTTCCACCTGTGAAACATGAACTCTAGATGCATGAAGTACAAAAAAAACTAATATGCAAAAAAAGACCTAGATACATTTCCAAAAAGGTGCAGACTCATGTCAAAAAATAAAGAAACTCATGTAAATTCATTAGATGAGTGTTTTGACAAGCAAGAACATTAAATATGAAGATGAAGAAACATTTCTTTCTGCCTATTTAAAGTCTGATCAAATGACTACTGTCACAGGGAATTTACCATATTTTTCGCCATATAAGACGCTCCGGCATATAAGACGCACCTAATTTTAAAGGAGGAAAATCTAGGAAAAAAAGATTCTGAACCAAATACTGTAGTAAAATATTTTATATCAACTGTATAAAGTTAACAGCAGTTTAAGAACAATTTTATGTCAACCATGTAACATATTAAGAACTATCTTTACTCTCATTAACAGTCAGTAAAGTCAGTAAACAGTGAAAGTACCGTATTTTCCGGCGTATAAGACGACCGGGCGTATAAGACGACCCCCAACTTTTCCAGTTAAAATATAGAGTTTGGGATATACTCGCCGTATAAGACTACCCCTCTTCCAACGCGCACCAAATAAAAATTAAAAAAACTCCAGCCTCCACTTCCTAAATCACCCCACCAAAAATCTCCACCCACCTCACCCCCTAACTCACTCCAGTCCACGGCCCCAAATCCCCCGCCCCACCCCACCTCCAGTCTCCACCCCCGCAACCCTTTAACTCACCCCACATCTCAAATCCCCTGCCCCAACCCCACTCACTCCACTCAAACCTCCCCCCAACTCACCCCAAGGGAGGTCGCACTGGGGGGGTGCCCCAGGGCTATGAGGAGTCACTCTGGGGGTGCCCCTCCCCTAACTCGCCCCCCGGCCGCCGCCGCCGCCGCCTCCAACTCAGTGCCTAAGAGCCATAGTTACTAAGTGATAAACATCATCGGGTCCAGATGCAGAAACAGCCAATCTAGGGCTGACATGTAGATGTATTTAGAAAGAGGCAGCAACAGGCTGCTGCAGTGAGTACAAACACACATGCACACTGTCTAGCAAACACATAGCACACGCACACCTTGTATTTCTCTGAGCCCAGACTGGAGCCCTTAATTACAGGACAAGACCAAATAGTGCTGAGAACATAGGTGCTAATGTATGTAACTCTGCAGAGCTGCACACACCACACATACTGGACAGGCTAAGCAGCCACCTGAAACTCCCCTAGTACCAGTAACACCAATGTCAGATCAGAAAGCCTACTAGAACTAGGAGAGCTGCCATGGGGAGTTAGAGAAAGGGGTCCTGGTGACGGGCAACATGGGGGGAGAGGATCTGGTATGGAGGGAGCAAAGAGGATTGGGTGATGGGGGAGAAAGTGCACTGGGGGGCACAAAGGGTTGGGGGGGCAGAGCGCAAGGAAGTCACAGACTGGGGCGAAGGGGGATGACACAGAGAATCGGATGAGGGGGAAGGGAGAGTCCGGGTGGAGTGGAGGGGGTTGGCAGAGAGGATCGGTGAGGGGAACAGGAGAGCCTGGGGGGTGGGAAGAGGATTGGGGTGGGAAGGAGAGTCGGGGGGGGGGAGGAAGAGCACCCCAAGAGGGGTGCAGAGGGTCTGGTGGGAGGAGGAAAGAGTCCCAGGGGAAGGCACAGATGCACAGAGGATTGGGTATGGGGGAGGGGACAGTGCCCTAGGGGAGTCACAGAGGATCAGGTTGGGAGGACGGGGGGGGGGGAGGGAGGCACAGAGGGTCAAGTGGAGGGGGAAGCCCCAAGAAGGGGCACAGAGGGTTGGGTGGAGGGGAGGACACAGAGGGTCTGTTGGGGAGGAGCGACAGAGTCCTGGGGGGAACACAGAGGCTGTGGTGAGTGGGGGGGGCGAATCCCATGGGAGGACACAGAGTATTGGGGGAGGGGAGAGCACCCCGGGAGGGGGGGGCAGAGGATGGGGAAACTACAGACTGTGGAGTGAAGAAGGGGAAGCCCCGGGCGGCACTTGAGTGACGGGTTCTGGTGAGTGTGGGCTGGGGAACCGAGGGGGTGGGGTCTGGTGACGGGGGAGCTCAGGTTCTGAAAAAGGAAAACGAGGAGTAGGGGGTCTGGAGCAGAGGGAGGGAGCCGGAGGGCGGGACCTGGCGAGGTGAAGCCCGGGGGAGGGAGATTTGCTGAGTGGGAGCGGAGGGGGGAGGACCGGGGGGGGGACCAGAGAGCCGGTGAGGGGGGACGGGGGGAGCGGTGCTGACGGGGGGGGGGCACAGCGGGGTCTAGTGACAGGGAAGCGAGGGGAGCCGGTGAAAGGCAGCGCGGGGGAGCTGCAGCCCCAGGGACAATTGGTGACGAGGGGCGCCGGGTGAGGAGGGACGGGGGAAGCGGTGCTGACGGGGGGGGGGCACAGCGGGGTCTGGTGACAGGGAAGCGAGGGGAGCCGGTGAAAGGCAGCGCGGGGGAGCCGCAGCCCCAGGGACAATTGGTGACGAGGGGCGCCGGGTGAGGAGGGACGGGGGAAGCGGTGCTGATGGGGGGGGGGGCACAGCGGGGTCTGGTGACAGGGAAGCGAGGGGAGCCGGTGAAAGGCAGCGCGGGGGAGCCGCAGCCCCAGGGACATTTGGTGACGAGGGGCGGCCGGGTGAGGGGGGCGCCGCGGGGGCAGTTACCGGACTCACGAGGCTCAAAAAATTGGCGCAGCCGTGTGGGTCGCTGCGCCGCGCCCCGGCCGGGCTGTGGGTGCCTCACGTACAGCCGGGACTAGCCAGGCGCTCCCCTCCGTGTCCCTGGTGTCATTCGCCTCACCCCACCCCCACCCCCACCCCCACCCCCGCGCTGAGTCCTATAAGACTACATCCGGCGTATAAGACGACCCCCGAATTTTGAGAAGATTTTCCGGGGTTAAAAAGTCGTCTTATACGCCGGAAAATACGGTACCTAGAATCCTGTCCAGTGACATGCAGCACTATCCACCATTTCCTCTAGCGAATTTCAGCAACAAAATGGTAGCATACCAGTCATTATGTATTATAAATAATACAGTAGGCTGTTATCCTGCAATCAGCAGGATGGTATCTAGCACATCTATACTGTCTTCCATCCAAGGATTTTAAAGCATTTTACAAGCACAACTAAGGTCTGCAGTATACTTCGAACACAAGATTACTGATGCCATCACAGGAACAGTGTAAGGAAGGAATCAGCCCTCCAGAGGCACGAGGGTGGAGTGGAACATGGTTTTCTACTGGCATTATACCAACAGCATATTTATTACCCACCCTCTGGCCACGGGCCAGAGTGTTGGGTGGATCAAGCCCAGGCTCTATCTGCTCCCCTGCCCACCGACTTGGGCCGGAGCCGAGTGTGCAGTAGCAGTCTGCCCCTGCACACCCAAACCTAAGGCCCAGGGAGACTGTGCAGGGATATAAATGGGTTCTTACTTCTCATTTATGCCTCTCTATGGATGTGCTGTCTTGCACATCTGGGGAGATGCAGGTATAACATTTGCTCTTGATTAGAAAAGGAAAGTACTGTACTTTGCTAGGGAAAAGTACATCAGTTACAAACAACCTGTGCACATATGGACTGACTATTTCTACTGAACTGGGCCCAAAACATTTGCTGTAAGCCTTTAAATAATTATATAAAAGATGAAAAGTAAATATAAAATCCAGTGCACCATTTCCCTTCATAAGGGGGGGGGGGGGCAGCTCAGTGGTTTGAGCATTGCATTGCTAAACTCAGGGTTGTGAGTTCAATCCTTGAGGGGGCTATTTAGGTATATGGGGCAAAAATGGGATTGGTCTGCCGTGAGTAGGGGGTTGGATTAGATCGGGGTGGGCAAACTTTCTGGCCCGAGGACCACATTGGAGTTAAAAATTGTGTGGAGGGCCGGGTAGGTAAGGCCCCGACCCCCACCCACTTTCCACTCCTGGACTGCCGCTCTCAGAACCCCCAACCCATCCAAGTTCCCCTCCTCCTCCCCTGATTGCCCCCTCCAGAGACCCCCTCATCCTAACCTCCCCCCGCAGGACCCCACCCCCTGTTCTTTGTTCCCCTACTGCCTCCTCCTGAGAACTCACGACCCTAACAACCACTCCCTGGAACCGTACCCCCAATCTAAGCCCCCCCCACTTTATTCCCTCACTACCCCTTCCCTAGATCCCACCACTCACCAGGACCCCACCACCTAGCCCCCCCCCCCCCCCCCCGCCCCACTTACCATACTCAGCCGGGCGCTCCATAAACACAACATTGTTTAAATGTCAACAAATTTTTAAAAAATCTAATTTAATTGATATATATGATTCCCCTCCCCTCCACAAATTCTGTAATACAAGACAGGTCATTACAACAATACAGAATTACATAGCAAACTGATTTTGGACTGAGGACTGCACTCCTTCCTCAGGCACTGCATATTAACTTCAGTAGGCTTTAGTAAGGACTGCAGGATCAGGCAGAATATTTTAACACACAAGACCGGACTATGACTATGATAGTTACATCTCTTCCATTTTTTTAAAGCTTATCATGCCATAATGAAAGCAACATTGGGCATCTGGATGTTTATATGATGATTTAGCTCTACAGAGAAATCTGACAAAGTCGAGTTTGACTGTCATTATTGCTAAATTGTTATCACAGAATAAAGGGTCCCAAACAGCATAGTGGTCATTAATGAAATACTTAACACCTACAGCCAATGATCAGTACAGCAAACAAGAACTCCTTGAATAATCTTATGGGGGGGGGGAAGCAGAAGCAACTCAAGACAGTCTCTGGATTTGGCCTAGCTATCTGGTGCCACCTACTGACAAATGAAAATGGAATAGAATAGCATAGCAACCACAGCAAAGCACTATTATCATCCTGCCTTGAGTTCAGGTTACAAAACCTATTGCTATATAAGTTTAAAAGGATATATGAATGGTTTTACTGAATCCAGATTCATTCCATCAGCATTTTACATTTTGCAACTGACAAAAAATCCATCTCATGGGAACACAAATTGAACTTTACTGTTCTTGGAATGAAAATTTCAGTGCAATATGAAATTGTTTCCCTCACTTGCTTTGACATAAGCCATGACTAAATTGTTAGTTATTTCTTTTAAACGCTTTGCAGTTAAATTTTTTGAAATAATGAAGCAGAAGGCCATACTGTCAGCCCAATCATATGTATCAAGACAAGAAGGTCAGAGCTGCAGCCAGAGACTCAGGGAACAGACATTTAGAGAATAAAGCTACAGCTAGACATTTCCACAGCTCTTTCTAGAGAATTTCTGTATATTTTTCAGGATATCCACTCTAAACAAATCCACAAAAATCCTTCAGAAAAAATACAGAACTTACCTATACAGTATTGCCAACTTCAAGAGATCAAAAATTATGATAAAAATTTTTCATGAAATTGGCCCCCAAACCATGACATTTTTTAAAAGAAAGAACACATTGTTTTTTTAGATCAGTTTCTTGATTTTTGAACTCCCCCGTCCATTCTCAAGGTGTATGCTTGTGACACTCCCACACAACTACTGGATATAGTTCTGATTGGGACAGGAGGTTGGGGTGCGGGAGAGTGAGGACTCTGGCTGGGGTTCAGGCTCCAGGGTGGTGCCAGAAATGAGGGGGGTTCAGGAGGGGGCTCCAGGCTAGTCCAGGGTGTTGGGATGCAGGGGTGTGAGGCTCTGGCTTGGGGTGAATGCTCCGGGATGGGACTGAGGACAAGGGTTTGGGGTGAAGGAGATTGCTCCGGGCTGGGGCCCAAGGGGTTCAGAGTGCAGGAGGGGGTAGGGGATTGGGGAAGAGGAGGGGGGCGAGGGGTGCAGGCTCCAGGCAGCGCTTACCTCAGGCAGCTCCCAGCATAGGCACCAAGTCCGTGGGTGCTCCGGGGTTGGAGCACCCACAGGGAAAAATTAGTAGTAGTTCTGCACCCATAAGCAGTCAAGATCCCCTTACCCCTGCCCCACCTCCTCCTCCACTGAGCGTGCCACATCTCCATTTCTCCACCTACCTCCCAGCGCTTCCCACAGCTGTTTGGCAGCATTAGCATGCTCCCGGAGGGGGGTAATGTGGCGCACTTAGGAGAAGAGGCAGGGAAGAGGCATAGCCAGGGCAGGGATTTGGGGAAGGAGTTGGAATATTGGCAGGGAGGGGGTGGAGTTGGAGTGGGGACTTTAGAGAAGGGGTTGGAATGGGAGGCAGTAAGGGGTGGGAAAGAGTGTGGCGGGGTGGGCCTCATAGAAGGAGTGGAGTGGGGGCGGGACTAGGAGCAGGAGGAAGGTTGAGCACCCACAGAAAAGAAGGAAAGTCGGCGCCTATGACTCCCAGAAGCAGCTGACATGTCCCTGAGGTACCTAGGCACAAGGGTGGTCAGATGGCTCTGTGTGCTGCCCCCACCCATGGATGCCACCTCCACAGCTCCCACTTGCTAGGAACACAGCCAATGGGAGTTGCAGGGACAGGTTAGGTTGGCTGCTCCTGCTCCTAGAGGCAGAAGGGACATGTCACTGCTTCTGGGAGCTGTGCAGAACCAGGGCAGGCAGGGAGCCTGCCTTAGTCCTGCTGCACCGCTAACTGGACTTTTCATGGGCCGGTTAGTAATGTTCACAGGAACCATCCAGGTCCCTTTTTGACTGGGCATTCCAGTTAAAAACCAAACGCCTGGCAACCCTAACTGGATATGGTAACTAGCCCCTGCTGTAGGAGCTCGCATCCCCACCTGTGCCCAATTCTGGGCCAGCAATTAATCCTGTCTCCCAGTTCCCCCCCATCAGTTCTGTCCCCACCCAACTCCCGGGGGGGGGGGGGGGGGGGGGGGGGGGGGGGGGGGAGAGAGCTCAGTGGTTTGACCACTGGCCTGTTAAACCCAGGGTTGTAAATTCAATCCTTAAGGGGGCCGTTTAGGGATTTGGGGCAAAAATTGGTTGGATTTAATTGGGGATTGGTCCTGCTTTGAGCAGAGGGTTGCACTAGATGATCTTCTAAGGCAGGGGTGTCAAACTCAATTGCACAGGGGGCCAAAACTCAAAACTCGCAGGCCGAACAGTATAACCATTTATTTAACAGACTAAATATTTATGTTTTTTAACCATTAATATGAACCAAAATACAGGATATCATTCCAAAATAAATACATTTCAACTTAAAATATTTTGCTCTTCATAAAAAAATATCCTGTCAATACAATACATTCAAAATCTGTACATGCTGGAATATTAAAAAATCTGAAAATATAAATAAAAAATTGAATTTAAAGCAAAAGTATAATCATAACAAATCATAACATTCCATTTTCTTGTCCTATTTAGTCAGAGCCTGATACTTGGAGTCTTTTCTTTGCAACAAGTTTGTTTATGTTTGGGGTTAGGTTCTGTGTTGTGAAGATTCTCAGGATCGATTGCAGGTGTTCATCAGTGAGGCGACTCCTGTGTGACGTTTTGTTAATTTTCATCACAGAGAACAGCTGCTCGCACAGATATGTGCTGCCAAACATGGACAGGATTCGAGCCGCATGTTGGCGGAGCTGCGGCATCGCTTCAGGAATGAAGCGAGTGAACTGTGCTGGCCCCGCAGTGTCGTACTTTGCCTTCAGTGTCCCGTTACATTGCAGTTCTATCAGCTCCATCTGCATTTCTACAGGTGCGGTTTCCACATCGACTGCAAATGGGTTGCGAAGCAGCTCGAAGTTACTTTTCTGTGCCTCAAAGTCACTGAAGCGCCGTGCGAACTCAGTGCGCAGCGCGCTGAGTTTTTCAGCAAAGGTGGCATTTGGGAAAACTGTGGCACTTTCTTGGTTCCGTATTACTTGGCAACAGGGAAAGTGAGACAAGTTGCATTGGTGCATTTGTGTCTCCCATAAGCGCAGCTTCACTTGAAATGCCTTCACTGCATCATGCATATCGGTTATTATGTGCTCCCGTCCCTGGAGTTGAAGGTTTAAAGCGCTAAGATGCGACGTTATGTCAGCCAGGAACGCCAACTCACATTTCCACTTTTCATCCCGCAGAACTGTGCAGTCTTTCCCCTTACTGTCCATGAACTGGCAGATTTCCTCTCGCAGCTCAAAGTGTCTTTTGAGAACTTTTCCCCGACTTAGCCACCGGACCTCCGTATGATATGGCATATCGCCAAACTCGCTATCTATTTCCCGCAGAAAAGACTGGAATTGGCGGTGATTTAAACCGTGGGCTCTGATAAAGTTGACGGTTTGTGTTACAGTGTTCATCACATGATCCATTTTTAGGACTTTAGCACTCAGCGATTCTGGTGTATGATGCAGTGATACACTGTCAACTCACCGGCACAGTTCTCCTCCCGCATCTTTGAGCGCATCCTTCCCACCAGTCCATTTTTTTCACCACACATAGCAGGTGCGCCATCTGTTGTAAGTCCAACGAGTTTTTCCCACGGCAGTTTCATGTCGGTTACACTTTGAAATACATTTCCAAAGATGTCTTCTCCTTTCGTTGTCCCGTGCATCGATTTAATGTCCAGTATTTCCTCTGTTACGCACAAATTGGAATCCACACCACGGATAAATATCGCCAGCTGTGCAGTGTCAGTCGCGTCAGTAGTTTCATCCACGGCAAGGGAGTATGCAACAAAATCTTTTGCTCTTTCAATCAACTGTGTTTTCAAATCAGTCGCCATCTCACAAACCCGATTAGCAACAGTGTTTCTGCTGAGGCTTACATTTGCAAACGCTCGCGTTTTATCTGGACAAAGGACGTCGCACACTTTCATCATACAATTCTTTACGAATTCCCCCTCGGTAAACGGCCGTCCTGATTTGGCGATCTCTTCGGCCACAATGAAACTTGCTTTCACAGCAGCTTCACTTTGTGATTTTGCTTTGGTGAAAAACGTCTGCTGGGATGTCAAATTCTTCTTCAACTCCTCTACCTTTTGTAGCTTCTGTCCTGCGCTCAGGTTTTTGAATTTGTTCTCATGTTTCGTCTCGTAGTGCCGTCTTAGGTTATACTCCTTCATTACAGTGACATTACTCCCGCAAAGGAGACACACTGGTTTACCTGCAATTTTAGTAAACATATACTCATTCTCCCACCGGCTTTGAAAGCCTCGGTTTTCAGAATCAATTTTTCTCTTGGCCATTGTTGGGGTCTAGCTTTGATTTGATATTAGCGTTGTATACATCAACAGACCGCGAACTTGAACCGCGGCTTGCCGTTGGCGGCAATTGCACTGCATCATGGGATTTGTAGTGTGTGTTATTGGGGCGTCATATCACAGGGCCATTAAAAACAGATATATAAAACGATTTCGCGGGCCGGATATAATTGTATGGCGGGCCGGATGTGGCCCGCGGGCCTTGAGTTTGACACATGTGTTCTAAGGTATCTTCCAACTCTTATATTCTATGATTCAATTTAGCCCCCCATCATCAGCACCCTTACCCCATCAACTCCCACTGCCTTCAGTTCACCCTCTCAGCACTCACCCCATCTGCTCAGAACCCACCATCAATACAGCCCATCAGCCTTCATCCTTCTCACTTCCATCCCCCTGCAGGTCCTAGCCTCACTTCTGCTCCTAAGGATTCTTCAGCCTCCGCAGGACTGGTGGGGTGCTCCCACATCCCAGGCTGGCAGGGGAGTAGCTGCCTGGAGCTGATAGCTGGAGCCCCAGTTGCAGCCAGAGCAGCTTACAGGATTTCTTAGTAAAAACTTAAGCCTCACTTTTAGAACTCTCATATGACAGGATTATTTTCCCATTTGATTCACTTGCT
Source organism: Sternotherus odoratus (assembly GCA_032164245.1). Lineage (NCBI taxonomy): Eukaryota > Metazoa > Chordata > Testudines > Kinosternidae > Sternotherus > Sternotherus odoratus. Next base: position 145,455,885 of record JAVMKO010000003.1, read on the forward strand.
TATTTGAGGTTTGGCCCTTCCCTAGAGCCAAGAAAATCCATGGATATCCAAAGACCATTCTTGCGGATAGCAGATCAGATGAAGGTACAATCCATGCATGGCTCTACTTACCGGCAGTGCCTGTCTCACGGCATCCAGCTCAGACATCTCTCTCTGTGCGACTCTCACCCGCAGGCATCCCCCCTCCCCAAAAGTTCCCATTGGAGCTGGTGCTCAGGGCAGCAAGCTCAGTGGTTTGAGCACTGGCCTGCTAAACCCAGGGTTGTGAGTTCAATCCTTAAGGGGACCATTTAGGGATTTGGGGCAAAAATTGATTGGATGATTTAATTGGGGATTGGTCCTGCTGTGGCCCCCCTGCCTAGAAGCCAGACCTGCTGCTGGCAGCTTCCAGGGCACAGCGCAGTGTTAGAACACGTAGGCAATTAGCCTATCTTAGCTGGGCAGCACCACTGAGGAGACTTAACATCCTGGTTGGTGATCCAGTGCCTTACTTTTAACAGGGGTGGGGAACCTTTTTTCTGCGAAGGGTCATTTGGACATTTATAATGTCATTTGCGCCCCCCCCTCCCCCCACCGAGGAAGCCCAGGCTGGCAATGGGAGTTGAGACCCCAGCTGGCAAGGGGCCAGCAGGGGAAACCCCAAAGCAGTGGCAGACGGAGTGCTTAGCCCTGCACTGCTTTGGGGTTTCCCCCGCTGGCTCCTTGCCAGCCAGGGTCCTGCCGCCTGCCCCAGTCAGCTCCCACTATCAGCCTGGGTGTAGGGGGTGACCTTCCTTTACCCCCATCCAGCCTCCCCCCATCTAACCGCTTTTCCTCCCCCACCCCTGCCTGGCCCGGCCCATCCCTCCGAACCTAACCTCCTCCCCCCCTCCCACTCCCAACCCAGCTTCCTGCCCCCCATGCCTGACCTGCCCAGGCCAGCCTCCCCCCCACCAAACCTCCTTCCCTCCCGCACCCACCCCATCCAGCCTAGTCTCCTGCCCCTCCCCCACTGCCCCCTTGCCTGGCCCCCAGCCCAGCCTCCCCCCCACACCCCCTTGACCATCGGCTCCCCACAGCTCCTCCTTACCCCGTCCGGCTAATGGTGGCCACGCAGCGCCGGCGGCTCCCCCAGGTGCTTCTCGGCCCCTTCGCTGTGCGTGGAGCCGCCCCCGCATGGCAGCCCGCATGTGTCCCTGGCCGGCGGCTCCCTGAGGCGCTTCCCGGCCTCTTCGCTGAGCGTGGAGCTGCCCTGGGCTGCCAGGCGGGGGCGGCTCCGCGTTTGGCGAAGGGGCCGGGAAGCGCCTGGAGGAGCCGCCGACCAGGGACACGCGCGGGCCGGAATGAAGGCTTTGGCGGGCCTTATAAGGCCCGCGGGCCGGAGGTTCCCCACCCCTGCTTTTAACATCGCAGAGCAAGGCCTTACATGCCACACCCATGGTTTCAAAAACACTGCACATGGGGCTCCGGAAGAGGAAGGTCAATATGAGAATTAGGTGACGTTTTCAGGTTTCTTATTCTAGAAAAGGAATCCCTGTTGCTCTCCTGAGCTAAAATCTTAAGTCGTGTTCCTAACTTATGCTCTCCCTATTCAAAAACTGGACACAAAGTATCTGTAAGCCAAATAAATATAACAGGGGGGGGGAAATATTTGACAATACTTTTACAGTTGCAAAAGTATATGTTATGTATCAGAGGGGTAACTGTGTTAGTCTATCCACAAAAAAATGAGGAGTCTGGTGGTACCTTAAAGACTAACAAATTTATTTGGGTAAAAACCCACTTCTTCAGATGCAGAGAAGTGGGTTTTTTGCCCATGAAATCTTATGCCCAAATAAAAGTATCTGTGATCACCATTAATTACTTAAGGCATGATCTATTGTCTTTAATATTCTCCAAACACATCACAGATGTATGCTGAAAAAACTTAAATATGTCTTTTGGTGACAGCATATCACCTTCGCTGAAGTTCTGCTCAATAATTGTATTTGCTCAGTTATCTGCTGCTTGATGATTTCAGCAAGTTCTCTGTGTGTGCAGAGTTGCTCTACTTAACTAGATAGTCAGCACAAAGCAAGAGACACTCATTTTGTTTAACAGTAGCTTACTGTAGCATTCTCCAGTCATGTGTAAAGTGTCCACTAAAACACTTGCAAGAAATACACTATATAATATATGGCACATACTAAAAAAATATTTTTAACAGAGGAAAGATTTAGCTCAAAAATGCAACTTTCTTGACTTAAAATATCCTGGCTTTAAGCTGAAATAACAATTTAAGAATGCAACAGACTTTATGTACTGAATAGAAAATCAAGTTTAGCTGTTATACACTGAGTATCCAAATAACCAGAACGTTATAGCTATAGTGCGTCCACACTAACAGAACATGATAGAAGTACATACTTTGAAAACAAAACTTAAAGATCCTAGATCTATGTGTCTTTGCTATGGAATTTCAGAATTTCTTTTCACACTTATGCTACTTGCTGTGTCTACACTGGAAAGTAAATAACTTAGAGGCACTCGGTACAGGTGGGTGGTTTTTTGGAAGGTTTTTTTTCCTTCTTATGCCCTCCATATTCCCATGCCTAGGCTTTGCACACCAAAGCTTTAGAGACAAAAGTAGGAGAAACCAAGGATGAAATCCCAGCCCCACTAAAACCAGTGGAGTACAGTAAATCCCCACTTAACATCCTCTCGCTTAAGGTTTTTTCAATGTTACATCCCTGCTCCCTTACAGAACATGCTCATTTAAAGTTGTGCAATGTTCCACTATAATGTTGTTTGGCATATCTCCACTGATATGGGTATCTGGTCAATTATATTCCAAAGAATGCATGAAGATTTTTCCAAAAACAGAAGCTTATCAGTTTTCAAACTCCCCTATATATCTACAAGACAACTTTTCCAAGTAAAACAGGGTTACTTACCTGTAACTGTTGTTCTTCGAGAGGTGTTGCTCACATCCATTCCACTATAGGTTAGGCACGCGCTGCGGGCCTGGTTGCCGGGCAGATTTTCCCCTAGCTGTAGACTGGGTGAGCAGGGAGCCCCCTGGAGTGGCGCCCTCATGTCGCCCTATAAGTACCCCTGCGATCCAGTCATCCCCTCAGTTCCTTCTTGCCGGCTAACCCGACAGTGGGGAAGGAGGGTGGGTTTGGAATGGATGTGAGCAACACCTCTCGAAGAACAACAGTTACAGGTAAGTAACCCTGTTTTCTTCTTCGAGTGATTGCTCACATGCATTCCACTATAGGTGACTGCAAGCAATACCTAGGAGGTGGGGTCGGGTTGACCCATCGCTGAACGCAAGACTGCTGACCCAAACGCCGCATCGTCCCTGGTCTGCTGGACTATGGCGTAGTGGGCGGCGAAGGTATGGACGGAGGACCAGGTAGCCGCCTTGCAAATGCCCGTAATAGGGACTCCCTCCCGGAAGGCCGCAGAGGACGCCTGCGCTCTCGTGGAGTGTGCTGTTACTCTCTCAAGCGGCTTGCCCGCGAGTTCATAACAGGTGTGAATGCACGAGGTGATCCAGGAGGAGAGCCTCTGGGCTGAGACTGGCTGGCCCCTCATTCTCTCTGCAACGGCCACAAAAAGTTGCGTTGTTTTTCTGAATTGCTTTGTCCTGTCTAAATAAAAAGCAAGAGCCCTCCTAACATCCAACGTGTGTAATTGTTGCTCCCTTCCCGAGGTGTGTGGTCTAGGATAAAAGACTGGGAGACAAATGTCTTGGTTCAGATGGAAGGGAGAGACCACCTTAGGCAGGAAGGCCGGGTGGGGACGTAGCTGCACCTTGTCCTTATGGAATATAGTGTAGGGCGGCTCGGAGGTCAGTGCACGGATCTCTGACACTCTACGAGCCGAGGTGATAGCTACTAAGAATGCCACCTTCCAAGAAAGGTAGAGTAAGGAACACGTGGCGAGGGGCTCGAACGGGGGCATCATAAGACGTGAGAGCACGAGGTTCAAGTCCCAGGGTGGAACGGGACGTTTGACACTTGGGTACATTTTATCGAGACCCTTAAGAAAACGATACACAATCGGGTCAGCAAAGACCGAGTGGTTTGGTTGTCCGGGATGGAAGGCCGAGATAGCCGCTAGGTGGACCCTAATGGTAGAGGTAGATAGGCCTTGGTTTCTCAGGCCTAGTAAGTAGTCCAGTATCTGAGGGGTAGAAGCCTCACTCGGGACGATGGCATATCGCCTGCACCAGGCCGAAAAGCGGGTCCACTTGGCTGTGTAAGTACTTCTGGTGGACGGCTTTCTGCTGCCAAGAAGGATCTCTTGCACCTCGGCGGAGCATAAGAGTTCCTGTCCCCTCAGCCATGGAGCAGCCACGCCGTGAGATGAAGGGACTGTAGGTCTGGGTGCAAGAGGCGACCGTGATCTTGAGAGATCAGGTCTGGCCACAGCGGGAGGCTGATGGGAGGGGCCCTGGACAACTGGAGGAGGGACGCATACCAGCACTGCCTGGGCCAGGCTGGGGCTATGAGGATGATGTGTGTCCTGTCCCGTCTGATCTTTAGGACCACCTTGTGGAGCATCGGGATCGGAGGGAAGGCATAGAACAGGTGCCCCGTCCAGGGTAGGAGGAAGGCATCTGTCAGGGATCCTCGGGAGCTGCCTCGGAAGGAGCAGAACTGTAGGCACTTCCTGTTCTGTCTGGAGGCAAACAGGTCGATGTGGGGAAATCCCCACCTCAGGAAGATCGTCCGGATGACGTCTGGCCGTAAGGACCACTCGTGAGTCATAAAGGACCTGCTGAGGTGGTCTGCTAAAGTGTTCTGGGCTCCTGGGAGAAAGGAGGCTACCAGGTGGACAGAGTGGGCTATGCAAAATTCCCATAGGAGGATTGCTTCCTGGCACAGAGGGCCGGAGCGGGCTCCGCCCTGCTTGTTGATATAGAACTGGGCCGTGGTATTGTCCGTGAGTACTGCTACACAACGGCCCTGTAGTGTGTCCTGGAAGGCCTGGCACGCCAGCCGCACGGCCCTCAGCTCTCTGACATTGATGTGGAGACAGAGATCTGATGCCGACCAGCGGCCCTGCGTCCTGAGCTCCCCTAGGTGAGCTCCCCATCCGAGGGACGACGCGTCCGTTACCAGCGACATAGATGGGCTGGGAGGAAGGAAGGGAACACCCTGGCACACATTGTCCCGGTCTTCCCACCAAGCCAGGGCGGATAGGGTGGCCCTGGGGATGGTGAGGACTGTGTCTATGCTGTGCCAGATTGGTCGGTACACCGATGCCAGCCACGATTGGAGTGGGCGTAGCCTCAGTCTGGCGTACTGGGTGACCTGTGTACATGATGCCATGTGGCCCAGCAGGCTGAGGACCACGTGGGCCGTAGTCATGGGACAGGCACGTAGCTCCCGGATGGCCGACTGTATGACTAGAAATCGAGACTGAGGCAGGGAAGCCCTTGCTACAGTAGAGTCTAGAAGGGCCCCTATAAATTCGATCCTCTGGGTCGGCTCCAGGGTGGACTTTTCTCTGTTTAGCAGTATCCCCAAGCGGTCGAACGTGCTGATGACGAGTTGCACGTGCGCACTCACTTGGGCCCTGGAGGTGCCTCGGATGAGCCAGTCGTCGAGGTACGGGTACACCTGAACCCCGCAACGGCGGAGGAATGCCGCCACTACTGCCATGCACTTGGTGAAGACCCTGGGTGCAGTGGACAGGCCGAAAGGCAGGGCAGTAAATTGATAGTGTTCCCCTGCCACCAGGAAGCGGAGGTAGCGTCTGTGGGGGGGCTTTATGCTGATGTGAAAATACGCGTCCCTCATGTCGAGGGCAGCGAACCAGTCTCCCGGATCCAGAGAGGGGATGATGGTACCCAAGGTGACCATGCGGAACTTTAACTTGATCATGTGGGTGTTGAGTCCGCGCAGGTCCAGGATGGGCCGGAGGCCCCCTTTCGCCTTGGGGATCAGGAAGTAGCGGGAGTAGAAACCCTTTCCCTTGAACTCCTCCGGTACGGGCTCGATGGCTCCCAACGCAAGGAGCGACCTCACCTCCTGTACGAGGAGTTGCTCGTGAGAGGGGTCCCTGAAGAGGGACGGGGAGGGAGGGTGGGACGGAGGGGTCGAGGAGAGCTGGAGGGAATATCCCACCTCCACCGTGCGGAGGACCCACCGGTCTGATGTAATGTCCGACCATGCACGGCGGAAGTGGGACAGACGGTCTCCGAAGGGAGGATCCAGGACTATGGCTGGTGCTCTGCCCTCGGGCGCACCTTCAAAAACTTGGCCGAGGCCCCTGTGGCGGTCTCGGGGCCTGCTGCCTCCCCCCTTGCCTAGGTCCTGAGCGACGGCGGTACGACCGTCCCCTTCGCTGTTGCGAGTCCCGGGGTGGGCGTACGGGAGGGAAGAACTGCCTCCTTGGGGGGTAGAAGGGACGCCTCTGGGACGCGGGAGTGTTCATTCCCAAAGATTTTAGAGTGACACCCTTGTTCTTAAGAGTTTCTAAACGAGCGTCCGTGTCTTCCGAAAAGAGGCCTGTCCCTTCGAACGGAAGATCCTGTATTTTAAGCTGCATTCCCTGTGGTAGAGTAGAGGACTGCAGCCAAGCGGCGCGGCGGAGGGCAATCCCCGAGGCCATTGTCCTTGCCGCCGAATCCGCCGAGTCAATGGCCGCTTGTAGGGCATACCTCGAGATGTCCCTACTTTGATTAAGTAAAGCCCTAAACTGTTGCTTTCCGTCCTGCGAAACCGAGGCCTCCAATTTAGTCAAGGCCTCCGTGGTATCAAAGTGATGACGGCTCAGGAGAGCCTGGTGGTTGGCTACCCTGAGCTGAAGGCCACCCGAGGAGTAGACCTTCCTTCCAAAGTGGTCCAGCCGTCTGGCCTCCTTCGATTTAGGGGCCGGGGCTTCCTGACCATGCCGTTCTTTATCATTGACCGAATCTACCACCAGGGAGGACGGAGGAGGGTGGGTGTACAAATACTCGTAGCCCTTCGCAGGGACGAAGTATCTCTTTTCCACTCCTCTTGCGGTGGGAGGAATGGAGGCAGGAGTTTTCCAGACCGCTGTTGCGTTCTGGTTGATAGTGTTAATGAAGGGCACCGCCACCCTGGCTGGCGTTCCCTTTGACAACATCGTGGTTACAGGGTCCTCTACCATCGGGACCTCCTCCAAAGGCAAGTTCATGTTAGATGCCACCGCCTTTAAAAGGTCCTGGTAATTGGAGAGGTCAACCGACGGGGGGCTGGTAGATGTTGTGCCAGCCACTGCCTCAACCCCAGCTGGGGAGGCATAGGGACACGGTATCACCGGGCTGTGCGGCTCCTCAGGATGTAGAGTTGCTGAGGAGGGACCTGCTACGGCCTCGCCCGAGGCCTCAGACCGCAGAGGAAACCCGGGTTCAGATTGGGTACCCTGCTGTCGGTCATAGGTCCAGGGTGCCCAAGCTGGCCAGCTGGAGTAAGCGGCTTGCTGTCCTTGTGCTGAGCGCGGGGAGACCGAGGCCGATGTAGAGGGCCAGGGGGCCACTGCGCTGGCAGGCTGTGGAGCTGAGGGCGGAGGGTCATGCTGGGCTTCTTGCCTGGCCGATTCTCTACGCCCTGAATAGCGTGGGCTCCTGGAGCGGTGCCGCGAGAGGTGCCGGTCTGTGGAGCGGTGCCGGTCTGTGGAGCGGTGCCGACGTGGAGGCGTCCGGTGCCGTGACGAAGACCGGTGCGCCGAGAAATGCCGGTGCCGGGGTGGTGTCCGGTGCCGGGGCGGGGTGCGCCGTTCTTCTGGAGAGCGGTCGTAGTAGTGCGCCCGGTGCCGGGAGGATGAGCGGCGCCGAGATGGAGAGCGGCGCCGAGATCGGGACCTCCATCGGGCAGAGGACCGGCGCCGAGATGGGGAGCGGTGCCGAGATCGCGAGCGGTGCGATCGTCCCCGGTGCCAGCTGACGGAGCGGTGCCGAGAGTATGAGCGGTGCCGCGAGTGCGACCGGCATCTTGCAGAGCAAGGGTGCCGGGACTCCGAGCGGTGCCAGGACTCCGATCGGCGTCGGGACTGGGAGCAGCGAGAGCGTCCACGCGACGAGCTGGAGGCTGGTCGTAGCTCCATGCGGCGCCGCGACTGCGACCGGTGCCGAGAGGTGGAACGGTACCGGGAGTCAGAACGGCGCCGCGAGATCGAGCGGTGCCTGGACCCCGCAGGGCTCCTGGCCGCGATCTCGGTGCTGATCATGGGCGGCTTGCCCGTAGATCGCACTTGCCTCTGCGGGAGCAGGGTGTCCGTGGTCATCAGCTGGCTGGCCGCAGCAAACGCCTCCGGCGTGGAGGGGAGTTGCTGGGGAATTGTCAGGCGGAGCGGGGAGATCGCCCGCACCGGGCTCGACGGGACTATTACCGGTGCCGGAGTAGGTGGAGTCCGGACCGTAGGCTGCTCTTCCGGGCACTGCGCGGTTCTGGTCGGTGCCGCAGGGCGCGGTACCGGCGGCTGCTCTCGAGCCGACGAAGAAGCGGGCGGTACTGGCGCCTGCAAGTCTTTCCTCCGCTTCTTTGAGGGGGAGTGGGACCGGTGCCGAGGCTTGGTCTTAGCCGGCGCGGTCTTGGGAGCCGGTCCCGGTGCCTCTCCCGAACCCGGAGCAAGGGCTGCCTCCATCAGGAGCTGTTTGAGGCGGGACTCCCTGTCCTTCCTCGTGCGGGGCTTAAAGGTTTTGCAGATTTTACAAGTGTCTGCAATATGGGACTCCCCCAAACACCTTAAGCATTTAGAGTGTGGGTCGCCCAGAGGCATAGGCTTCCCACACTCACCGCATGCCTTGAAACCCGGGGCCTTTGGAGGCATAAGCCGCCGGGCGGCAGGGAAGACCCCTGCGGAGAACTATTTACACTAGAGCTAACAACTAACTATGAATACTAATAGAACTAAGAACATTAAAGCTAGGAGATAAGGAGAATGCAAATGCAGAACTCCTCTGTTCCAACAACCAGCGCGAGCGGTAAGAAGGAACTGAGGGGATGACTGGATCGCAGGGGTACTTATAGGGCGACATGAGGGCGCCACTCCAGGGGGCTCCCTGCTCACCCAGTCTACAGCTAGGGGAAAATCTGCCCGGCAACCAGGCCCGCAGCGCGTGCCTAACCTATAGTGGAATGCATGTGAGCAATCACTCGAAGAAGAACCTCACTTCTTAAAAAAATCCTCTCAAGCTAGGAAAACCAGTAAGGAGAAATTTCAGATGGGAAGTAGCCCCCCCCCCCCTTTTTTTTTGAGGAAGTCAATCAGGGTTGAGGACAAAAATCAGACTTAGAATGGAAAGTTATCATAGTTACCATCTAAGAATTTAGGCATAAGCTTTCGTGGGCTAGAACCCACTTCATCAGATGCATGGAGTGGAAAATACAGGAGCAGGTATAAATACATGAAAAGCTGGGAGTTGCCTGCTCTTGTATTTTCCACTCCATGCATCTGATGAAGTGGGTTCTAGCCCACGAAAGCTTATGCCCAAACAAATGTGTTAGTTTATAAGGTGCCACAAGGACTCATTGTTTTGGCTGATACAGACTAACATAGCTACCACTCTGAAACCTGATCATGGTTCTAAACAGCCCCCAAACACTAACCACATTTAAAAAAAATAAAAGTAAAATAATTTAAAACTGCTTGCCTAACTGCTCGCTGCAGCAAGATACAGAAAGCTGTGGAAGTCAGCCATATAATGCATTTCTAGTGAGCCATGTTCTTTCATCTCTGCACTAGGGTGACCAGATGGGAAGAGTGAAATATCAGGACACATTGGGGGGGGATTGAGAGGGGGGTGCAAGGGGAGGGGCGTGAGCGGGGGGGCGGGACACAACAGGCACAGGTGCACAGCCCTGACCAGAGCCATGAGAGGGGCACACAGCCCTAGGAAGCTGAAAAAGGGGTTGTAGAAACCACGGGGCCAGGGGTTAAATATACTATTCTTTAGTTTATATAGTTAATGAAAATAAATGAATAATCTGATAGTGCTATATTGCTATTGTTTTTATTTTGCGCCCTCCCCTCCCCCAGACACGCAGGGAAGACCTGACGGCCCTGCATGACTTGGTTTATAAAGGGTGGTGGGTGGCACCCTACGAGTGACGAACTTCGGGGGGAGAGGGCGGCTTTTTTTCCTTGTGTGCGGGGAACAGCAGTGCCAAACTGCCTGTTCCTGCACCCGGCTTTGGTCCCGGCTTTGGTCCCGGCCACACCACATGCTTACCATATAACCATGCCCCCCTGTTTTCCAATTATGCTTTTGTGCAGCTGTGCCCTGCATGGTTTTAAACTGCGGGAGGTTTTCTGTGGCACGGCGTGGAAGATAGCAGAGGTGCTGGCTTTGTTGGCAGGCAGTTTTAAGGGCTCTCCCCCACCAGCACCCCCCGATGGGCCCCCACTGGCTAGCACCCAAAAACATATAAACCTCCCTCATTGCCCAGCCCCACCCCCCATCCCCACCTCCCAGACACTCATCCCGTCACACCCTGCTCCCTTCTCTGGCCACATTCACCAGCCCTACTGGGAGGTCTTTGGCTCCTAGGGTGAGAGCAACAAGGGGTCTCTAGACTTTCCAGCCAAAAGGACTAGCTCTGTGGCTCTCAGTGGCTGGGAAAAGTGCCAGTGGGAGCTGCCAGAGCCTGGAGCGGGGCTTGCAGCCAGGTAAGCATGCAAAGCCCCCTCCCCCAAGAGCCAGAGGGACCTGCCAGGGGCTGAGGTAGGGAGTCCCAGCGATGCTTACCTGGGGCAGCTCTGTCCTCCTGTCCCAGGAAGTATCCAGCAGGCAGGTCTCTCTGGCTCTTGGGGTCATCAAGATTGGGGCAGGAGCCGGGTTGCAGGGGATGGGGGGGGGCTGCCCCCTCTGCAAGCAGCCCAGTCCCTGCAGCATGCAGCTGCGTGCTCCATGGCAGAGACCTCTCCGGAGGGGAGGGACCTGGCCGTTTAAAAGCTGCCTCGGGCAGTGGGGCTGGAAGAGGTGAGAGGAGCCACAGCCAGGTATGGGGGGGTGCACTGCTTGCATGCGCTGGCAGAGGGAGTGGGGAGGCAGAAAGCCCCTGGCCACCCCCCCTTCCCTAGCCCCTCATCAGCAATCATCAGCCCCACCTACAGCCACTGCCCCAGGCAGAGAGTCAGGACAGGTCTCTCTCTGCCGGTGGGGGGTGAAGGGGAGCTGCTTGCCCAGGCCTGGGGCAGTGGCTGTAGGTGGGGCTGATGATCGCTGATGAGGGGCTGGGGGAGGCCGGGAGCTCTCTGCCTCCCGCCCTCCCTCTGCCAGCGCTTGTAAGCAGAGCTCCCCTCCCCCGCAGAGTCAGTTGTGTGCTCCTGCCGGCAGGCGAGTGAATCAGCCGCCCTGCCGGCAGGAAGCAGTGGCTGTCAGCGCAAGGTCCCGAATAGCGGGACAAAACAGCGTCCCGACCATACCTTGGTCAGGACGTGGGACAATTCCCTTAAAATTGGGACTGTCCCGATAAAATCGGGACATCTGGTCACCCTACTCTGCACAGAAAGTGAACATCTACCAGGTGCCAGCAAAGGCTTCATTTCTCAGCTGTACAGATTTACCAAATGCTGACATATGCATGAATGCACATAGGCTACACAAGAAATATGTAATTAAAGCCATTTCATAATGCTCTCACTTGAATAGGGCTGGAACAATATTAAGTCCTTAATATGTTTTTAAGCAAAATTCAGAATATGCACCATCTTTTCCAATATTTATATCTGTTTTATTTATTCATTTTAAATAGTCACTGTCAGTTTGGGTGTATCCAAAGCTACCAAGCCCAACCACCAAGTGTAGAATTGAGGAGCATCTACATGTGGACAGTGCCAAATAATGAATATGGAGCCACAGACCTAAGGTTGTGTATGGGGCTGTGTCCTATTGGAGTGGAGTAGAGGTGGCTGGGGGGGGGGGGGGAAAGGAGGAAGCGAGGGACATGGCAGCAGCGGAGGTCGCCCTGTTACCTGCCGCTGCAGGTGCCCTAGCAGGGGTAGTGGCAGGCGGTTCGTCAGCAGCGGTTGAGGTAGAGCATTGGTTCTCAAACTTTGCATTTGAGCGACCCCTTTTCCAGATGCAGCGTCCGAGCATGACCTGCCATGTCCGCCGAAATGCCACCAAATTCAATGTTGCCGATTACAGCGGCATTTTGGCGGACATACCCATGCACACGAGTGTGGCCGCCAAAAGCGGGAGCATTCAATTTGGCGACATTTCAGCAGCGGAGAGAGCTTGCAACCCCCATGGAACCAGGACGCGACCCCGCAAGAGGTCGCAACCCCCAGTTTGAGAACCACTGAGTAGAGCCTAAGGCGGGCGACAGAGGGACAGGCGGGGGAGGAGTGGTAGGGTCAGCCTGAGGGGTCCCACCTGTTGTTTTCCTCTCCCTCCCCACTCATTATGGCGGGAGACACCCCAGAAAAAGGAGGGGAAAAGCAAAGCAGGTCTACCACTCCTCCCTGCTAGGCTGCAGGCAGGGGAGGAAGGTGCCTATTGGGGAGGGCTAGATCGGGGGGTCTATCAAGGACTCACGGGAGGTGGGGTCGGTCACCAACTTGGGATGGAATTCCAGCTCCTCTAGTTACACCAGCAGAGAGGAGGTTATAACAACATTAGGGGGCATGCAGTGAAATAGGGGCAAACTCAAACAGGGGAGGGGTACAAGCGCATGGGCGGGGGCATGGGTGCACAAGGAGAGGGGCTAATCAGGGCTGGGGGGGCACAGTAGGGGAACTAAGCTGGGAGTGGGGCAGAGAAACCAAGGGGCTAGCAGCAGGGCTAGGGCAAGGCAAACAAAGCTGCAGATGGAGAAGGGCAGGACAGGCAAGGGGGTTTGGGCAAAAAAAGCTTAGGGGGAGCAAAAGGCTGCAAATGGAGTGTGGGAGACTGCTACACGGGTGGGGGGATAGTCCAAAGGGAGGGGACACGTGTGCCCACGTGTGCTTGCACAAAGTCAGTTTAGGCTGGCTGCTGTTTGAGGCCTGAAAGATGGAAATGGGCGTGGCAAGCCAAGCAAGCAGCTGAGTCCCAGAAGCAGGAGCTTGAAGCTGATGGTAAGCAGCCAGTGGCAGTGATGGAGAGGGCAGCGGTGGTGGGGGACACAGATGGACCAGGGGGCAGGCTCCACGCCTGAACAGACACAAGACAGAAATACTTTATATAAAAAAAAGACAGTGGATACTGTGTACACCTGAAGGTGCGGGAAGAAAGACAGAGAGTCCATTTCAAAGAGTTTATACCTCCTTACCAAACGGAAGTCAATGGAAGGGGACTGGGCCCTAATAGGGTAGCAGCATAAACTATTCCATGAGTGCAGAAGTAGGATCTATGGCCAAATTTGCTGTGAAAATTCAGGACACATTCATAGCATGGATAAAGAATTCATGTCATGGATAAAGAATTCCTGTATTAATGAGTTATTGGCACACATTCTCAGAGTTCTATCAGGACAGTCTGAACCCCTGTAGGGCAGCCTGAACCTCTAAACCTGGATCTTTCTACCCTAAACATGAATGCTCAAAAACAAGGAGGAGTCCAGTGGCACCTTAAAGACGAAGTATAAGCTTTCAGGAGTAAAAAACACTTCAGATGCATAGAATAAAAATTACAGCTACAGGCACATGAAGAGAAGGGAATTACCTTACAAGTGGAGAACCAATAGAGTACATTGTAAAACGGTAAACTAGCTGCTTATGATGAAGATTTATGAGGGAAAAGGTTGAGAAACCTAATATCTGCTCCTCTGTGAGCTAATGTTTTAGGAACCAGTCTCTCAGCTAGGCTTTTCCAAAAGAAGTTCAGAATATGGATCAGTATATTACAGTTGTATGAACATTTGTTTTTCAATGGCATTAAAAACCCTTTCAATATTCTACATTAGTTCATGGGTCTTCCAGGTTTCAATAAAATACAGTTGCCCTTGGAAGAGAGATCCTTTTTTCTTACTATGGAAAAGCCAGAAAATCTTGATCACATTTGTGACCTTTTCTCAGCAGCAGTCCATGAAGGGCATCAACAGGAGATATCTAATCTCACGAAGGACCATGTTTCTACCCAATATTTAGACTGCAACACAGTTTACTGTGTCAGGCATAAAACCTAAAAAGAGTCATTCCTTAGAAGAAATGAAAGACAAAGAGCTTCACTCCAATGACAAACTATTCCAGCCATTCAATAGTGTGACCACTGTCATGGTATTAAAAAATACTCCTATGATTAGCAGGTATGTATTTAAAGCACTAATTTATTCTCTTGTTAAAGAAAAATCACTGAGGGGAGGAGGAGGAGGAGGACTGGGGGAGGAGAGGGGGGAGAAAAGGTTGAAGTATGTTTCATTAAATGAACTGCAGGAATGAGAGTGTTTCTGAGAGATCTCTTGTAGCTAACAAAAAAAAAAAATCTAGCAAAAGTGGGAGAGCTGTTCTGTGGCAGTGGCTATTATAACTTTTGCCAAAGGAGGATAAACAGACCAGCTTTTCCAATGAGCTCTGGTAGAAGCCTAATGAAAAAATGGCTCTGGTAAGAGAGAGTTTTAAACATGGGATCATTGGAATTAAAGCTAGAGAGTGCAATTCCCTGTAGTCTGGTCAAATTCCTTGGAATCTGAAATCTGATAACTCTTACCTCTTTGCAATATGAACACTGCCAAATAAACAAGCCTGAGGATTCTGCTAGCTCAGGAATTGCTGTAGCATTTATACTCCCACTCTTGAATTCTCACCCTTCCCCAACCTAATCTTGTTACAAGTTTTTCTTCCAACTTTCTTGGATTATTAAGAAAATTAATAACCTGCTGTGTGACTGAGTGAGGTAGGGACAATGCCATGGAATGATTAATGGACCATTAGGCAGATACCTTCAGAGTGCAGGTTCTGGGATACAAAAATAATATTATTTGTAAAGAATTAGCATTTGACTCATATAATCAGAAGTTTGAATTTGCTTTTAAACACTGAGAAACATTTTTGATAAGCAGCCACAAAACTTTAGAATTGAAGGCAACTGAAGGCAAAAGCCCAGCCTAATGACAGTTATGCTAATGCTCCCTTGATTCCCTGCCTGAGTCTGCCTATGTCTTATTCCCAGGCTCAAAAGGGGATTGTAGCACTGTGGGTGGCTCTTTTACTGAAGGACATAACTAATTTCAATTGTTGCTAAAAAAAAAACCCCACAAAACCCCCCCACAAAAACACACCTTTCCCATCCTGGCCACAATCCTACAAAATTGTTAGCACCCCACCCCACATTGTGAGCACCAACTTCATCTGTTTCTCCTGACACTAGGTCTGCTATAATTTTACAGTCATCCATCAAGTGGATTTCTGCCATATTTAGGAGTCAGACCTAGTCTGATAGGTGTGTAGAGTTGATCATTGTCTATTCCTGGTGCCCTCTTGGTCTGTGACATTCTGTTATTGTTGTGGAAAAGAGGATAGGCCATTTATACAGGCCATATAAGGCCAGAAAGAGGGCCACACTTCCCTGTTCCAGGAGTTCTGGGGCAGAGACCCAGAGAATGATGGGTACAGACACTCTGAGAAAGGAAGTGGGCCCAGTGTAACATTTGGTGTCAGGTAAAATCCAGCCTGTTCATTTAAGAACCCAGAAGTTTTATAGTGTAGGGCAGTACAGGGCAGGGCTCCTCTCTCTCACAGCCAATATGAACAAGTGAACAAGTACTGAAAAGGAGGGTAGCATAAAATCTGCCTCATCCCACAGAAGAGACAAACTGCCTGCTAACATTTCCAGGCCAGGGAGAATGAACCTGAATTGTTTTGATTCTGCCTTCAAATTCTGGGGGGGGGGGGGAGCAGTGGGAAATCCCACCCACCAGAGGCATGTAGAGGGAAAAGGATAATTTGTGAAGGTTTTTGTTTCAATTTTAGTGTATTTGAGAGACTTTGCAACCACTCCAGGCAGAGCTGGTGGAAGTAATTTAAAGGGCCAGTTGAGAGATGTCAGCTCAGGGTCCACATCCAGCTAGATCCATAGCTGGTAAGATTTTGGTTGGCAAACTCGCTTTAAAAAAAGGATAAGTAGATAAAAGACACTAAAATATTTAAGTGCAGCATAGAGTTTCCAACCTTCCAGGATTGGCTTGGAGTCTCCAGGAATTAATGATTAACCATTAATTAAAGATTATGTTATGTGCTGAAACCTCCAGGAATCCATCCCACCAAAACAGGCAATCCTTGCTCAGCAGCAAGCATAGGCAGCTGAGCAGCAGCAGGCCCAGGCTGCAGCCCAAGAGCCCAAGAGATCCAGCAGCAATTTATGAAGGAGTAACTACAGGCCCAGTAGCAGTTTCAAGAGCACCTCATCAAGCATCTTACTAGATATGCCCCTACTGTTGAGCTGAGTGCACCTGATGCCCCTACTGCAAGCCCCAGTCCTGAGCGCGTTCGTCTTGAAGGTCATTTTCAGGTCCTAACTTATCTGGTCTCATATGAACAACTGCCCAGGATATGACCTAGTAAAGGAAGCTGTCCTGGTCAGAACTCCGAGAAGGCTCACAAGAGACAGTTCCAGATTTTAAATTTTCCTCTAGGTGTTTGACCCCAAGTGGTAGCCCCAAAACAGAGCAGCCACACTGCCCCTGGGCTGAAACTGGCTCAGGGTCACAGCCTGCTTCAAAGGACTATACAAATTTTAGTTACTAACTTATCAAAGAAATAGAGTTACTGACAGATGTGTAATTTTTGACTCATCGAGTTTACCTTAAAAAGACTGATTACACAATTATTTTCTGGAAAACACCAATGTGAAGTAGACTCTCTCTATATCCAAGCACTTTGCAAAGTAAGATGAAGAAAATGACAACACAGCCTGATTAAAACTGGTTCCTTTGCCCAGATAAATGTTAAAAAACCCTATTCTTATAATTTCTGCATTTATCAGAAAATCTTAATTTTCATGTTATTAAGGCTGTAGACTAATTGCAGATATCTCACACGATTAAGTCAAAAAAATTAATCACAATTTAAAAAACTAATCGTGATTAATTGCAGTTTTAATTGCACTGTTAAACAATTGAATACCAATCAAAATTTATTAAAAATTTGTGGATGTTCTTCTACATTTGCAAATATATTGATTTCAATTACACCACAGAATACAAAGTGTATATTGCTCACTTTATTATTTTTATTACAAATATTTGCACTGTAAAAATGACAAAGGAAACAGTATTTTTCAATTCACCTCATACAAGTACTGTAGTACAATCTCTATCGTGAAACTGCAACTTAAAGATGAAAAAAAAATTGTTACATAACTGTACTCAGAAACAAAACAATGCAAAATTTTAGAGTCGTCAAGTCCATTCAGTCCTACTTTCTCATTCAGCCGATCATTAAGACAAACAAGCTTGTTTACATTTACGGAAGATAATGCTGCCCATTTATTTACAATGTCACCAGAAACTGAGAACAGACATTCGCATGGGACTTTTGTAGCCAGCATTGCAAGGTATCTACATGCCAGATGTGCTAAACATTTGCATACCCCTTCATGCTTTGGACACCATTCCAGAGGACATGCTTCCATGCTGATGACACATTAAAAAAAAGAATGTGTTCATTAAATTTGTGACTGAACTCCTTGGGAGAGAACTGTATGTCCCTGACTCTCTCTTACCCACATTCTGCCATATATTTCATGTTATAGTAGTCTTGGATGATGACTCAGAACTTTATTCATCTTAAGAACTTTAGCCGCAGATTTGACAAAACGCAAAGAAGGTACCAGTGTGAGATTTCTAAGGAGAGCTACAGCACTCAAACCAAGGTTTAAGAATCTGAAGTGCCTTCCAAAATCTGAGAGGGATGAGGTGTGGAGAACGCTCTCAAAAGAACAATACTCCAATGCGGAAACTATAAAACCCAAACCACCAAAAAAGAAAACCAACCTTCTGCTGGTGGCATTTGACTCAGATGATTAAAATTAACATGTATTGGTCCGCACTTTGGATTATTATCGAGCAGAATCCGTCATCAGCATGGATGGATGTCCTCTGGAATGGTGGTTGAAGCATGAAGAGACACATGAATCGTTAGCGCACTGGCATGTAAATAAATATTGTGACATCAGCTACAACCGTGCCATCCAAACACCTGTTCTCGCTTTCAGATGACAGTGTGAACAAGAAGTGGGAAGCATTATATCCTGCAAACTTGTTTCTCTGGGCAATTGGCTGAACAAGAAATAGGACTGACTGGACTTGTAGGCTCTAAAGTTTTACATTTGTTTTATTTTTGAATGCAGTTATTTTTGTACATAATCCTACATTTGTAAGTTCAGCTTTCATGACACAGAGATTGTACTACAGTACTTGTATTAAATGAATTGAAAAATACTATTTATTTTGTTTTTTACTGTGCAAATATTTGCAAAAAAGTGAGCACTGTACACTTCGTATTCCATGTTATAATTGAAATCAATATATTTTAAAATGTGGAAAACATCCAAAAATATTTAAATAAATGTTATTCTATTATTTAATAGTTCTATTAAACGTGATTAAGTTTTTTAACTGCTTGAGCGCCCTAGTTATTATGAAAAATTAAACAAAAATGAGAACTGCAAATGCTCAGAATCTTGGAGAATTAGGCCAAGAATGTCTGTTTCAACTTTGGCCCCCATTATATCCATATCTGAGTGCTGTACTGTGTATTCTTTAGTGTAGTCATCTTTAGTGTCCACATCACCTTTATGTGCAATAACTTGAAAGAACCTCTCTTTTGCAGCATTTAGTTTAGTGTTTAACCTCTGCCTTTTACACTAGCAATTTCTCTTTAGCTTTTCAGGAACACAAATGTCTCTCTCTCTTTACAAAGAGCCTACAGGATACTGCTGGCAACTACATACAGAGGTGAAGGGGGCCCCAGAAATACCTTAGACAAAATTTCCTTAGTAAATACCTTAGTAAAATTTCAGATTCTAGCCTCTGCATGTGGATATGCACTTTTTGGGTGTAACATTTTCACTGGAGCAACACTTACATGCAAAAGTGCCAATCTGTACTCATTAATCCCATGGATGTGAATTGACACTTGTGTGTGCAACTGTTGCACTAGAGAAAATGCATTCCCAGACGTTAGAATTTTTTAAATTGTTAAAATATGTGCCACCTGCAAAGCATGGGGTTATTTCTGTATGTATACAAAAGTGAAACCAAAATAGAGAACCTTATGAAAAATGAACCCTCATACAAGGAAGAGAAGCATTCAGGAATAATACTAATAAAATACTAATAAAACACCAAGTCAAACTATGCTTGATTAGCCTCATTGAAGTCAACAGGCAAGCAGGGTTTGGCCCAATGTTTCCTCAAAAAGAATATTAATTCTGTTTCATTGTCCCAAAAGGAAAGCAGCACATATCATCCTGCTCTTCTTGGCCTCTCTAAACTAATCCTTCACAGAGAAAGATGTCAGGTATAACTAAACTTACTAGCTATATTCGGCCATACTGGAGCTTTAAATGGACACCAGCTCCCAATTCTTTTCTACATTGCTCACATTCTTTTAGCCAACTCTTGACAAGACTAACAGAAATCTTTCCCCTTTAACTTCCATCTGATGTATAGATAAAATAGTCAGGCATTTTCAGTCAAGAAAAATATATATATTTCATTACTGCCTTAATTTTAGATGCATGCCTATAGGACTCCAATGACCTTTGAGGTGGGTTAGGGATTTAATGTCATCTAGATTAAGTCAAATTGTTTTTCAGTGCATTATGAGTAAACAGTTTGAGGGGCAGCCTGAAAAGAAAAACACACATACACTGTGCTTCAACACCCTGGGAGACAGGGTGAAGGAGATGGAGGAATGGTTCAGAAAAGCTACATCATAAATAATTGGGTAAATCTTGTAGTTCTCTGGTGTTTTAACAGTGGTCAGAGTCCTTTGGGGGTATTTTTGCACCTTTTCTCCTCTGCTGTTTAGACCAGGGGTCTCCAAACTTTTCAGCCCGAGGGCCGCATTAGCTATCAAATAGCAGTTCGGGGGCCGACAACACACTCGAGGTCCAAATAAAAAAGAATCAAAACATGGATGTTGTTTTTTATTATTTATTTAATATTATTTTATTCAGTTATTATTTAATAACACATTGATACACTACACATGAACACCTGTTCACTACACATGAACACTACACATGAACACTACACATGAACACCTGTTCACTACACATGAACATTACACATGAACACTACACATGAACACCTGTTCACTACACATGAACACTACACATCAACCCCCCAACTGACCCACCCAGCCAGGTCTCTCCCCCCAAAACCTCCTTTCCTCCAACCCCCCCCCCCCAAATGACCCACCCAGCCAGGTCTCTCACCCCAAAACCTCCTTCCCTCCCACCCACCCAGCCCGGTCTCTCACCCCAAAACCTCCTTTCCTCCAACCCCCCCCCCAAATGACCCACCCAGCCAGGTCTCTCACCCCAAAACCTCCTTCCCTCCCACCCACCCCCCAACTGACCCACCCAGCCCGGTCTCTCACCCCAAAACCTCCTTTCCTTCAACCCCCCCCCCAAATGACCCACCCAGCCAGGTCTCTCACCCCAAAACCTCCTTCCCTCCCACCCACCCCCCAACTGACCCACCCAGCCAGGTCTCTCACCCCAAAACCTCCTTCCCTCCCACCCACCCCCCAACTGACCCACCCAGCCCGGTCTCTCACCCCAAAACCTCCTTTCCTCCAACCCCCCCCCCCAAATGACCCACCCAGCCAGGTCTCTCACCCCAAAACCTCCTTTCCTCCAACCCCCCCCCCCCAAATGACCCACCCAGCCAGGTCTCTCACCCCAAAACCTCCTTCCCTCCCACCCCCCAACTGACCCACCCAGCCCGGTCTCTCACCCCAAAACCTCCTTTCCTCCAACCCCCCCCCCCAAATGACCCACCCAGCCCGGTCTCTCACCCCAAAACCTCCTTTCCTCCAACCCCCCCCCCCAAATGACCCACCCAGCCCGGTCTCTCACCCCAAAACCTCCTTTCCTCCAACCCCCCCCCCCCCAAATGACCCACCCAGCCAGGTCTCTCACCCCAAAACCTCCTTTCCTCCAACCCCCCCCCCAAATGACCCACCCAGCCAGGTCTCTCACCCCAAAACCTCCTTCCCTCCCACCCCCCAACTGACCCACCCAGCCCGGTCTCTCACCCCAAAACCTCCTTTCCTCCAACCCCCCCCCCCAAATGACCCACCCAGCCAGGTCTCTCACCCCAAAACCTCCTTTCCTCCAACCCCCCCCCCCAAATGACCCACCCAGCCAGGTCTCTCACCCCAAAACCTCCTTCCCTCCCACCCCCCAACTGACCCACCCAGCCCGGTCTCTCACCCCAAAACCTCCTTTCCTCCAACCCCCCCCCAAATGACCCACCCAGCCAGGTCTCTCACCCCAAAACCTCCTTTCCTCCAACCCCCCCCCCCCAAATGACCCACCCAGCCAGGTCTCTCACCCCAAAACCTCCTTTCCTCCAACCCCCCCCCCCAAATGACCCACCCAGCCAGGTCTCTCACCCCAAAACCTCCTTTCCTCCAACCCCCCCCCCAAATGACCCACCCAGCCAGGTCTCTCACCCCAAAACCTCCTTTCCTCCAACCCCCCCCCCCCAAATGACCCACCCAGCCAGGTCTCTCACCCCAAAACCTCCTTCCCTCCCACCCACCCCCCAACTGACCCACCCAGCCCGGTCTCTCCCCCCCCCCCCAACTGACCCGCTCAACCCGGTCTCTCCCCACAGACCGGTTCGCCGCCTGGCAGTGGGTGGCTCCTTGTTTCGCCCCCTGTAACTGCGTGGCGGTGCGGCGCGTCCCGGCCCCAGCTCTGAGCCGTCCATGGCCGGCGGCGGCAGCCGAGCACGCGGCGCGTCCCGGCCCCGGGACGGCAGCCGAGCACGCGGCGGGTCCCGGCCCCGGGGCGGCAGCCGAGCACGCGGCGGGTCCCGGCCCCGGGGCGGCAGCCGAGCACGCGGCGGGTCCCGGCCCGGCGGCGGCGTTAGCCGAGCACGCGGCGGGTCCCGGCCCGGCGGCGGCGTTAGCCGAGCACGCGGCGGGTCCCGGCCCGGCGGCGGCGTTAGCCGAGCACGCGGCGGGTCCCGGCCCCGCGGCGGCAGCCGAGCACGCGGCGCGTCCCGGCCCCGCGGCGGCAGCCGAGCACGCGGCGCGTCCCGGCCCCGCGGCGGCAGCCGAGCACGCGGCGCGTCCCGGCCCCGCGGCTGGCGGCCCGCGCGGCGCTTCCAGGCCCCAGCGCGGAGCCGTCCCAGCGAAAAGCTCAAAAGAGCCAAAAATTCCCTAACTAGCCAAAAAGATCTCCGCGGGCCGGATGAGAGGGCCTCGCAGGCCGCATCCGGCCCGCGGGCCGTAGTTTGGAGACCCCTGGTTTAGACGATACCATACTGGTTCTTAAAAATGTGCCTGTCTTACAAAAATAAACAGATGTGGTTCTCAGTAACATTCCCTTGTACTCCCCTACACTTACTATTGGAAGTACTTTGAACACTTATAATGTATTTAGGTATCCAAGACAAATGGCCCATCTTTAAAGGCCACCACAATAGGTTTTTACAAATGCCTCGTGTTGTCCTGTAAAGTGCACAATGCAAGGCTAATAAATGCATTTTTAAAAGTGACCGGGTTATAAGTAATCTAAATCACAAAGTTTTATCTGACATGAAAGACAGTGCCTTGGATATTTTTCTCTAGCTTTTCCCAAGTCAGCTTGGAGGGTTCTCCAACTTCCATTCTCCATTTTTAATTTTACTCCCTCCCTCTTCGCTGTCATGGTATTGCAAGAGCCATCCATCCATCTGAGGAATGCAATACGTAGTCTTCTGAAACAGTCAGAGGGTGACTATAGGGCATTGGTCCTCAAAGTGGGGGTCGCGACCTGATTATGTGGGGGTCGCAAGCCCCTGCTTCCCGGAGCTGGACCCGACCCCTGCCGGCGGCGCCCAGAGCCCCGGCCCCGGCCCCGGCCCCTGCCCCGGCGGGCTGCCGGCGGCGCCCAGAGCCCCGGCCCCGGCCCCTGCCCCGGTGGGCTGCCGGCGGCGCCCAGAGCACCGGCCCCAGCCCCTGCCCCTGCTGGAAGTGCTCTGGGCCTTGGCCCCTGCTGCGGTGGGCTGCCGGCAATGACCCGAGCCCCAGGCCCTGCCGTGGTGGGCTGCCTGTGGCACCCCGTGCCCTGTCCTGGGGGGTTGCTGGCACCCTCCCCTGAGCCCGGCCCCCACCCCAGGGGCTGGCACCCCTACACCCCCCCAGCTAAGCCTCTGCCACGGGGGGCTGCTGGCACCACCCCTAGCCCGGCCCCTGCCCGGACCCCTAAGGGGGGGTCGTGCTTAGAGGCCTGGTGTCTGAAAGGGGTCGCCAATAGAAAAAGTTTGAGAACCACTGCAGGGTGAAACAAGGTACTCCCTGCCCCCTCCCACTCTCTGCCTAGCTAAAGCAGTGCTTCAAGCCCATGCTGACCTGGGAGTTGCCTTGCTAGTTTGTTGTGCATGAAAGCATCTCTTCCAGGTCACCACTTCCATTAGTAGAACACGAGACAGCACAGTGACAGACTTCTTCCTTGCTTCTGTTAGAAACTCAGGTTCTCTCAAAAGCCCACAGCTATAACCTAGTTATATTTCAAAATAAATCTCTATGGTTGACTAGTTATCTTCTTTCATTTCCTTCACAGCTATCTAAACAACTGAACAAAAACAGGCAAACAAACAAAATGAGTTAAGCTCTATCTAAATATCTATTGTTTTACCTGTAAGGGGTTAACTGAACAGGAGAGGGGGTGGCGTCAGAGCGAGCCTACCTAGGGACAAACAAGGAATTTAGTCTCACTTTTACCGAGGCTTTCGGTCTGCCTCCATCTTCCCCTGGCTCTGGGGATATGGATCTTCCTACCTTTCCTTTCATAAATTTCTAAATTAGATTAACAGTAAGTAGATTGTTGATTGTATAAATTTGTAATTGATTTATGGTGTCACTAACCTCATCCGGAGGAGAAATCTTGAGGGAGGGGTTAGAGCTAGAAAATTAAGTATCTGTGTAAGTTGTAAGCTTTTCTCTTTTCTTTATTAAACCTTTTTTGTTATAAGAAGTGTTTGGTTATTTCCCTTAAAGTTATCCTAGCTTTGGATCGGGCACAGCTTACAGCTAGTAAGGGTCTGTGTGTTTAAATCTCTCTCCTCAGTAGCCAGAAGGAGGGGGGGGGTGTGGAGCGAAGTCTCTGTGTTTTCAATCTCCTAGATAGAAAGGGAGGGGAGGGGAGTGTTACTCTCAGGGGGTGTCAAGATGCCCCACCCCATAGTCTTGGGGTAATCACTTTGATGGTGGCAGCGGAATTCCAAGCCCCAACTGGGAAAGTTTGGGTTTTGGGGGAAAAGATTTAACTCAGGCTGGGAAAGTAGCTTAAAGTTAAGTGGTCAAGCATAAGAGACCCCCCACTTTTACCCTAGAGTTTAGAGTGGGGGGAGGGTCACTCTCTTTACAATGGTTGACTAGTTATCTTCTTTCATTTCCTTCACAGGTATCTAAACAACTGAACAAAACAGGCAAATAAACAAAATGAGTTAAGCTCTATCTAAATATCTAGCTACTGTTATCATTGGGAATTTCATGGTGCTTTATTATAAACAGCTACTAGCCACAAGTGAATATTGCTTCATTGACATACAGTAACTACACAGATTAAGTGGAATTCAGATTGAGGCTAGGAAAAAAAGATTACTGCATTATTTCATCCAACATACTCCATTTGTTTATTATTTTTTAGTTTTATGGCTCTTTGCAGTGAACACACAAAGAAAAACACTGGTGATATATTTAGAACCTAGACTATTTTACACAGATACCAAGGCTTAAGCTATAAACTTCAAAAGACAAAAGAAGATGCCAAAATACATTTAGTTCATCCCCCAAAAAATACTCGTGGAAAAAAATAAACAAATCATTTATAGTTTTTCCTCTGATTTCCTCAGCTGTAAGGAGCACAGGAAAATACCTTGATTACAAACCCTATAGAGCCCATTTAAATGTTAAACCCATTTAACACAGGACAAACTGAAAAGAAACAGAAAACCAAGATCCACAAAATATCTGAGTATTACTCCATTCTGATTTGAGGGTTTTTTTTGTCTACAAAATGTATCCTCAGCCGGAAAGTACCCAACCAAACAGCTGCATTGCTTTTCTACTTCCACAAACGCTCTAGAAGTTAGCCAAAACTCTATTTGTGTTGGCAGATAGCCAAGAGTTTATTATTATGTACTACTAGTTCATAGTGAGAAATGTGGACTAAGAAAAAAATACATCCATAGAGGCTTCATAATTGAGTACAGATGTTAAGATTTATGAAGCTTTACCAAATGGACAGTATCTCACATATTGTTTGTATCACCTGTTTGCTTCCTGACTTTTTAATAAGTTAACTATGCATGCTATGCTTGAAGAATATTCTAGAATTTCTCATTCAAAAATAACTTTTGAACTCCACTTGTTTTCTCTCAGTAACAACCTTTGTTTATGGGTTAGTACAGTAGACTCTTGATTATCCAGGACTGGATTAACCAGAATATGGATTAACCGGGATGTCAAAAAAAAAAAAATGCTCAACTCGTAGGGCTGGCTCTGGCTTTGCTGCCGTCCCAAGCACACACACAAAAAAACCCCACCAGGGCACAGGGCAGCCAGTGAACAAACACCCCATCCCTCCAGCGCAGGGTGGCTGGTGAACCAACCCCCTCTCCACATATTTCCTATGGATGGTGATTATCCGGGATTTTATTAATCAGAATTAATTTTTTCCCTATCATCCTGGATAATCGAGAGTCTACTGTATATGTAATTTATTATTAATGCCATATTTAAACAACAACTCGACTTTTGTTTTCAGTATCTGGAAGGTTCTGAAAGCAATCAGTGCCTCATTACTTCATTTTTCTTTAATTTCCCCAAACACTAAACCTATCACATTTCAAAAGGAAATCCATTTAGAATTCCTGATAAACAGCTGATCAAAATCACCAAATGCAGTGAATTGAAAACAAAAATCATGCACTTTAGATGGTATGGACTTAAAATGGTATGTGCTCTGTAAGAGAGCAGCTGGTTGCAGGGCTACGGCTAGCCATTCTTGATTACAGAAAATCCACAAGGAGGGAAGAGATCAGGGTGGCTGCCCTAATGTGGTGTTTTAGATGCTGCTTGGGGGACTGTAGGACAGGAAACAGGAAGGAGGGGGGAGGAGTTGAGCCAAGCCTGAGTTAGAGCTACAGAGGGGTACAGCAGCTCTGTAAAGAGGTTTCACTGTTGTTAAATAAAGTCTGTTAAAGTTTGTTAGTACCTTGCCTGCTTGATACAACACCTATAGAGAGCAGAAGGGACTGCAATGAAGTGGGGAAGCATAGAGAAAGTGTAGAGAGACTGCAGGGAAGATTCTGAGACCAAGTGAGCTGTGACAGAGAGGAATCTGGAGAGAGGCGGCTCCTGTGGTGAAACCTGGGCAGAGTTTGGGTCTAGAGGCCAGAACCAGAAGCTCCAGCTGGAACAGTGGGCTGTGAGAACAAACTGTGACAAAAGAAGATCTTCAGTGTGAAAGAAGACACCAAAGCTTAGTACAGACTTGTTGTGTGGTGCTGGACTTTATGGACTTAGTGTGGACTTTATCTTGGGCCCCCTGAGAATTGTTAAGAATAGTTTCTGTTCTTAAGGGGTATGTAGGAGAACAGGGCTGGCCTTACAGTGAGGTGAACTGAGGCAGCCGCCTCAGGTGCCAGACTGTGGGGGGACGTCACTAGGATCCAAAGTAGAGAAAATTGTGTCTGTATTGCATATGTATTCTCTCTGCTCTAGATGCAGAGAGATAGTGGAGTGCTCTGCTGTAGGAAGGAGGGCACAAGAGACATAATAGGCTGGCAGGAGAAAAGGTGAGAGGGAAAACAGAAGGAGCTGCAGGGAGAGAGAGGAGGAGGAGCTTCTTATTTGCTTCTCTAGCATCCCCAAGAGCTGGAGGGTTGTTAACACCATCTTCTCAGGGAGCTTCCTGTTTCCTGCTGCTTCCCTGAACCCCCTTCAGGAAAACAGGCAGTCAACTGTAGTAGGAGTCAATTAAACTCTTAAGACACTGATATATTCCCTCACTCAGGCCCTGCTACGAGCCTGCTTATTAGTCCCCTTCAATTGAGTGTTGAGAGCCACTATAGCTAGCACAGAACAGCAGTTATGAGTGAAAGAAGAAAACCCACTTTGGGGGCAGCATTCAGAAAAAGCAAGCAAGCAGAAGCAGCTTTTCTATTTAAGCAGGAAGGAGCTCTCCTGAGATACATAGACACAAAATGTTCACAGTGAGCCTTCCAATCCCCAGTGAGGATGTGAGTAGTGAGGAGATGCCTGATCTTCCAGTTAATCAGAGTGCAGATGACCTGGCAGCTACTGCAGCATCCATATCACCATCTCAGATGGATGTAACCTACACTTTTCTTCAGGAATGTGCATGATTAGAGAAGAGTGTGGTGGTGGTGAAAAAACAGCTGCTGCTGAGTTTACTTTCTTAAATCTAGATGATCGAGGTCTGTGGACCCATTTGAGCAGTAGCCTAGGGACTTCCTTATACTGCATGGGCCACAGCAATTGAAAAATGTCATGTTCCCCAAAGACAGTGAAAATAGAAGTTTCCCTCCAACACATTGCTGGAGTGAAATCCCCAATGGTGACAAAGGGGAGAGGCCATGGCTTATGTACTCAAAAATCCAGAATGTTGCATATTGTTTTTGTTGGAAACTCTTCCAGTCTAATATTCCAGCCACATTGGGTTCTATGGGAACAAAGAACTGGAAAAGTCTGGCTAGAAATCTGGCATGCCATGAGAAGGCAACAAATCACCAGAGAGCATTCCATAGGTGGAAAGAGCTTGAGATGAGACTCAAGAGAAGATTGCATCAGAGTCTCTTTACTGCAAAATGTTCTGAATAGTCTCATTGCCATTTTGAGAATGCTTGCTACCCAAAACCTAGTACTGTGTGGCACTTCAGATCAGCTGTATGTGCCAAACAATGGAAACATCCATAAAATTATGGAGCTGATGGCTGAGTTTGATGCTGTAGTCCAGGAGCATCTAAGAAGAGTCACCACCCAAGAAATGTACACACCCTTACCTTGGAAAAACAATTCAAAATGAGATCATACAGTTATGGGCAACAAAAGTCAAACAGAAGATTGTGGCAGATCTGAAGTCAGCAAGGTATTACTCTATTATTCTGGAATGAACACCTGACATCAGCCATATGGAACTGTGAGCAGAGTCAGGATGAGCTCTACCCTGACATCTGGTGGTGAGTTGTGGAAAAGGACTTCAGGGGCTGATCTTGTTTGCATGGGCACACCCACCCTGCCTAGCATGAATGGACAGAGAGAATACAAATGGTCACTTTGGCTGCTGTGGGATCCCCAGTCTATGTTATTGGGGCAGGAGTAATAAAGTGGTGTTATCCTGGTAATGTGAATCAAGGACAGTAGAACTTGTCTATTGAAGGAGACAAGTTCTACAGAGGGAGAAGAGGACCTCTGGGGAGGAGGCGGCGGCGAAGAGGCAGGGACGGGGTCTTGGGGAAGGGAGTGGAAACAGGGCATATCCCCTCCAGCCCCCTGCGTGATCTGCTCAGAGCAGGGGGCTGGGTGCACATCCACGACCCCAGTCCTCTTCCCTGACCCCTGAACCCCCTTCACACACACACAGCCCTCTGCCCTGAGCCCTGCACCCCCACATACCCAGCCCCCCATACCGCATGCCCTGACTCCTGCACCCCCCACATCTCCACCGCTGCCCTGAGCACCAAATGGGAGCTCCTTCATACACACACTCCCACCTGCACCCTTCACACCAAATTGGAGCTGCCCAGATAAGCACTCCACACCCAAACCTCCTGCCCCAACCCTGAGCCCCCTCCCTCATTCTAGCTCCTGGCCAGACCCTGCAGCCCAACTCCCAGCCTGCTCCTTCACCCCCAGCTCTGTGCTCAGTGCACTCCCACCCTCAGCTCAGTGCAAAGAGAGAAGAAGAGAATGAACCAGAACCACAGAAAAGGTAGGTACCCACTCTATGTAGGCACAGCTGGGACCCCAGACCGGCAGTGGTCTGAGCGGGGCCGGCAGCCAGGACCCTAGATGGTAGAAGCCAGCGGACAGAACCCCAGACCAGCCCCGCTCAGCCTGCTGCTGGTCTGGGGTCCCAGCCACCGGCCTCCACTCAGACCGCTAATGGTCTGGGGTTCTGGCTGCCGGCCCCTTGCCAGACGGGGTCCTGGTCGCAGGCCCCACTCAGCCTGCTGCAGGCCAAGGTGAATGAAACTCCAGGCTGGCAGGGGGCTGAGCGGGTTAGCGGCGTAAGATCAGCATTTTAATTTTAAATGAAGCTTCTTGAACATTTTGAAAGCCTTGTTTACTTTACACATGACAATAGTTTAGTTATATAATATATAGACAGAGAGAGAGACCTTCTAAAAAACATTAAAATGTATCACTGGCACATGAAACCTTAAATTAAAAACTTTAAAATTAAAATAAAGACTCGGCAACCTTCTGAAAGGTTGCCAACCCCTGCAATAGAGCACGAGCTGGCCCAGACTGTGGACCTTCAGGAAACAGTTCAAATCTTTGCAACCAAG
Organism: Sternotherus odoratus; assembly: GCA_032164245.1. NCBI lineage: Eukaryota > Metazoa > Chordata > Testudines > Kinosternidae > Sternotherus > Sternotherus odoratus. Next base: position 145,485,509 of record JAVMKO010000003.1, read on the forward strand.
AAGGCACAGAAAGCACCACTTTGATTATTCAAACAGATAAAAATGCCAGTGTTTACTATGCAGACAAGAAAAATTACATTTGCTGTTTAGGCATTTGAAAATTAAGTGATACTTACAATTTTTGAACAAGGCATTTTAAGTTGTTAGTTCTCCTTTATTGGGGTAGGTAGCAGAGCAGTACCATAGGAGTAGAATAGGAAGAAGGCAGAATTGAGACCTTTCAGAGTTTTGGCCCAGGTGAGGGGCATCATTTGAGCTCCCCGCCTCAGGTGCCAAAAAGTTGTGGGGCAGCCCTGTAGGAGGACTAAAAGAAGCAGAGTGCCTGTAAAGCGACTCTGGCCAGGAGGGAGTGCTTAGTAAACATCCACCGTATTATGTGCTGACATACTATGCTCATCCAGTTTTATAATTCAGGGGTTCCTCACCACCAGACACACACAACAAATTTACAGTGACCCTACATGGTATGCAGAATGACATATTGCAAAAAAAAAAAAAAAAAAAATTAAATTTCTCTCTTGAAATATGAACTGTATTTGTTCAGTGTATTTTGTGAACCTCACTTCTCTAGTAGTCATACAGATACATATCGAATTTTTTACCTGGATTTCATCAAGAAGGCTGATCTGCTTACTTTAGTAATCCAGTCCTTATCAGATTTCTAAAACCTAATCTTTTATTTTTCTTATGAAACTTATTTTCCAAAAGGAATTTTGAAATCATCAGCGTATCAAAATCCACAGTAAGTAATAGTAAACTGAAAATATAAAGAGAGTCGGTTGGCACTTTACACAACTAATGGCAAGGACCCCATACTTTTCAAATTATATTTTCAATTCTTTACACAAAAACAAAATAGGCTGATATTTCACACAAAAAAATCCAACCAAGCACCCACAGCAGGCATTTACAGAAGAAAATCAAGCACAGTAATATACAATGCAAGATAACCTCTCTGCGAACTACTTGTGTGAACAGAGTTATTTGCTCTAGCACAGTCAGTCTCACAGTATCCAATCTAACCCCTCCACCACCCCAGGAACAGTTTGTGACTCTGCTGGAGAACCAGACATTTTCTTTAATCGTTCCCACAGTTTACAGCGTGTTGATAAACTCTTCCTGAAAAATGATTTCATCCTTTCATATGAAGTACTCACACAGCTAAAATTCTCTAAAGGCTGAGATTTTCAAAGGGGCTTATGGGAGTTATGAATCCAATTCCCATCTAAAAAGGCAGCACTGTTAAATCTGGAGGTCCAGCAAAGAGAATTACTGAAGACCTGTAATATCCCACTCTGCCCACAGCTCCTCAGTCAAGGATGCCCCTGTCCTTTTGATGTACAAAATTATTATTATTGTTTGTATTATGATAGCACCCAAGGAACCCTCATCATGGAACAGGACTCCATTGTGCTAGACGCTGTACACACACAGACCAGAAAGACAGTCCTGGAAGTTACCCTACTTGTCTAAAGTTACCCTATCCTAAGTGGCTTCTAATACTATGCTAAAGGTTTGGGAGTAGACACTGAGGAGACAGGACAACACTAAAGATTTAAAGAAGGTGAAAAATGAAAAGGTCCAGCGAAAAGTTCCATTTTACATTGTGAAGAGTTGATGCAAATGTTATGAGCTTCTCAAAAATGACTGCACAACCTCTCCAGTTTTTTCATATATCATGTTTATTACTTGCTGGCGCTATTCCTTGAATAGTTCCTTGTAAACTTCCTCTACTGTTTCCAATCCATAGGCTAATGGCCTCATTAAGTTCAATTTGATTTTTCATTTTTTTCAAGTGTGCAACTTCAATCATTTATGACTTTAACCCCTGACTCAAAAACTAAGGACCATAGGTGCTACTTTTAGTTATTCCCAAATGCTTGTTAAGATGCACTGAACCAAAGTTCAGACCTGATATATGCAGGTGCAAGTCCACTGACCTTAAGGGAGTCAAATTTATTTACACTAGGTTTGAATTTGGCCACTATCTCCAAATACAGCTGTGCCTGGAAGCCAATCTTCATAATAGCTTTTGTTATGGAGAGGCAAATTTTGATTCTGTTATGAAATGTCCAAATATTAACCTCAACTCTTCCCTTCCAGCTAATTAATAAAAAAAGAAAAGTGAAGCAGACAACATTGGTTATCTACTAAGTCATTCACACCTATCTTCCTCCCAAAAGAGATGTTTATTGGAGCAAAGCCAAGAACTTTGTCCCTGGGTCCAGATAACTCTGCCTTTCCAAAACTCCAGAGTCTCCAGGTAGCCTAGTGGCTGTGGAATGATAGCAAGTAGCATTTATAAATGTTATGTTAGAACACAAGTCAATTTTCTCTGTGTAGTATCTGAAGCTGGAAGTCTCCCTTTCATCCAGTCAAAATATGAATGTACCATGAGAACTCCATATTCAGTTGTGGCTTTGATTTTACACACATGCTATACCAAGGATATCATTGAGAGTGACCACAACTAGCAAAGTGGAGGTATATTCAGTTTATGCTGACATTGCTGAAACAACAATTTTCACTGGCCTACACCATGAATCCTTTATCCTAGTAAAAGTTATAAAGACCAGGAAATAACATAGGAAGGCCAAAAAAAAACACAAAACAAAAAAGCATTAGGGACACCCCACTTCAGATAATTAATTATGCTTCAAATGCCAAGTATACTGGTAAAACTTTCTTCCTTTTGTAGATGGGTAAAGGTATTGACTGAAAAGATAAATCAGAGAAATTTATCTTTTCAGGAAAATTGAAATCACACTAAAATGCCCAGGATGGCTTACTTAACTTCTCCCATCAACTCTCTGAGGAAAACAAATCATCCCCTTCCAAGGCTAAAACGATGCAGAATGGTGACAGAACTAGCATGGTATTCAAGGGTTAGTAATAAAATCATAGAATATGATGGTTGGAAGAGACCTCAGGACAGGGGTGGGCAAACTTTTTGGCTCGAGGGCCACATCTGGGTGGGGAAATTGCATGCAAGGCCATGAATGTAGGGCTGAGGCAGGAGGTTGGGGTGCAGGAGGGATGCAGAGTGCAGGACAGGGGAGCGTTCCGGCCCGGCATCGCTTACCTGGAGCGGCTGCGGGGTCACAGCGGTACCCAGCGTGCCTAACACAGGCTCCCTGCCTGCTCTGGCCCCACGCTGCTCCCAGAAATGGCCAACACCACATCCCTGCAGCCCCTAGGGAAGAGGGCTCCGTGCACTGCCCTCCCTTGCAGGTATCTCCCCTGAAGCTCCCATTGGTCCCACGTACCCATTCCTGGCCAATGAGAGCTGCAGAGGACAGTGCCTGAAGGCAAGGACATCGCATGGAGCCCTCTGCCTCCGCCCCAGAGGCCCACAAGGACATGGTGCCGGGAGCTTCCAGCAGCAGCGCGGGGCCCGCAGCGCCACAGGGGTGGCAATCCAATGGGCCAGATCCAAAGCCCTGACAAGTCAGATCCAGCATGCCTCTGCCTCAGGAAGCCATCAAGTCAACTCCCTGCTCAACTAAATCATCCTAGCCAGGCCTTTATTAAGCTGGGCCTTAAAACCCCCTAAGGATGGAGATTCTACCACAGGGCTGGGCAAACTACGGCCTGGGGGCCACATGCGGCCCGCCAGCCATTTTCATTTGGCCGGCGAGTTTGGGCCAGGGGGGACGGAACCAGTGGTCCCGCCCTCCCAGCCAGCCAACCACGGCAAGCTGCGCAGCCTCGCGCTCCCAGCCGGGGGACCGGGCCAATCACAGCAAGCTGTGTGGCCCTGCGCTCCCTGCTGGGGGGCTGGGCCGACTGCGGCAAGCTGCGTGGCCCTGAGCTCCTGAGCCGAGGCCAGTACAGCAATGAGCATGGCCAACCATGGGGCCCCATGCGCGGCTGAGCAGGTAAGCAAGTTGCGGGAGGACGGGGGGGGCTTAGGTGGTGAGATTCCGAGGGGGAGTGGTTAGTTTGGGGCGGGGTCCGGGAGGGGGCAGTCAGGGAACAGAGCGTGGGGGGGGGTGTGTAGATAAGGGGTGGGATCCTGGGGAGGCAGTTAGGGTGGGGGGTCTCCGGAGGGGGCAATCAGGAGACAAGGAAGGGGAGGTTGGATGGGTCAGAGGTTCTGAGGGGGGCAGTCAGGGACCAAAGAGCTTGGGTGAGGTCCTGGGGGGGCAGTTAGAGTGGGTGGGTGTCTCTGGAGGGGGAGATCATGGGACAAGAAGTGGGGGGATGAATGGGTGGTTCTGAGGGGGGCAGTCAGGGGGCGGGAAGTGGGTCGGGGCCAGGCTGTTTGGGGAGGCACAGTCTTCCCTACCTGGCCCTCCACAGAATTTTGAACCCCAGTTTGTCCCTCGGGCCAAAAAGTTTGCCCACCCCTGGCTCTACCACCTCCCTAGGTAACCCATTCTAGTGCTTCACCACCCTCCTAGTGAAATAGCATTTACTAATATCCAACTGTTGCAAGGTACACTGAGTCCATGGAAACGAGGCTCACACACAGTTGCTAGATGAATAAAAGTGATGAGTTTATTGAAGGCAGATAGTGACATAACTGCACCGGGGGCCCCGTTCACTGTGCTGCCACTGGACATGGGGGACCTGACAAACCGGAGCAATGTTCAGGATGAAGCCCATCATACAAGAGGGCTCAGACACAAATACACTTGCACATTTGCATCTCATACATAGCTCATGAATAGCTAATGACATGTTTTGCAATCCTTCCTCAGTTTACCTGTCTGGTTTCACACAAGCCGAGTTTCAAACAGACTAACAGCTGCAAGATACACTCTGATTCCCATACACATGAGATAACACGGAGGAGGCAAGGCCATTCTCTAGGCCGATAACCTTGGCCACAATGCGTTCCCATGGAGGTCCGATGGAAGCGAATTGCCTTGCCTAGCGCATGCCCGTACATTTTTCTTCTGCACTCTACACCAACCTAGACCTCCCCCACTGCAACTTGAGACCATTGCTTCTTGTTCTGTCATCTGCCACTATTGAGAACAGCCTAGCTCCAACCTCTTTGGAACCCCCCTTCAGGTAATCAAAGGCTGCTAGCAAATCCTCCCCTCACTCTTCTCTTCTTCAGACTAAACAATCCCAGTTCCCTCAGCCTCTCCTCATAAGTCATATGCCCCAGCCCCCAAAAGGCTTGCTGACGACAACTCTTTCATTTGTGAAAAACGAACACAAAGTGCTTGAACCTCTCCCACCCCCTGCTCTCTCTCTTCCCCTAAGGCTACGCCCCTTGCTTCGTATCTTTCCCTCAAGACCCTGACCCCTGCTCCTCTTCCACCCCACTACCATCGCTTGCTCTCTACACCACCCTCCCCTTGCCACTGAGCAAGAGCAAGAGGGGACAGGCAGGACACTGGAGAGCCTGGCTCTGGGAGTGAGTAACTGGGACAATACAGGGGAGGGAGAGCTGGGCTCTGGGGGTAGGGGACTGACTGGGGCAGGGAAGAGAGAGCCACACTCGGGGGGGGGGGGGGCTGCTGCTCTTCCTAGCCCCCAGGGGCAGAGGCCAGTTACTGCAGGCAACTAGACTTTTAGTATCTGGTCAACAATGCTGATGGGACCCTGCAAGTATCCCTTTTCGACCAGACATTCCGGCCGAAAACCGGACACCTGACAAGCCTAGTCTTATGTCTTCTTTATAACAAACATTTACATAGTTGAAGACTTTTATGTCTCCTCCTTCCTCCAGTCTCCTCGTCAGTCTAGGCCAGGGGTGGGGAACTTTTCTGTCAAGGGCCATTTGGATATTTATAATGTAATTCGCGGGCCGCTCCCCCCCCCCCCTCCCCAGGAAGCCCAGGGTGGCAACGGGAGCTGAGACCCCAGCTGGCAAGGGGCCAGCGGGGGAAACCCCAAAGCAGTGGCAGGCGGAGTGCTTAGCCCTGCACTGCTTTGGGGTTTCCCCCGCTGGCCCCTTGCCAGCTGGGGTCCTGCCACCTGCCCCAGTCAGCTCCTGCTATCACCCTGGGGTTAGGGGATGATCTTCATTTACCCCCACCCAGCCTCCCCCCACTAACCGCTTTTCCTCCCCCAGCCCTGCCTGGCCCGGCCCATCCCACCAAACCTAACCTCCTCCCCCCTCCCACTCCCACCCCAGCCTCCTGCCTCCCATGCCTGACCCGCCCAGCCCCTCCCCCCCCCAAAACCTCCTTCCCTCCCGCACCCACGCCTCGCCCACCCCACCCAGCCTCTTCCCCCCTCCCCCCCCCCACCGGACAAAATGATTTGGCGGGCCGTAGGTTCCCCACCCCTGGTCTAGGCTAACAATATCCATTTTTTTCTATCTTTAATCGTTATTGCTGTTCTCTAAACTTTCTCCAATTTTGCCACATCTTTCCCAAAGTGTGGAATCCAAAAGTGGACATAGTACTCCCGCTGAGGCCTTATCAGTGCTGACTAGAGTGGAAAAATCACTTCTTGTATCTTGATTACAACACTTTTGTTAATACATCCCAGAATGATCACTCTTTTGCAACAGCATGACATTGTTGACTCATATTTAGTTTGTGATGCACTGTAACTCCAGATGCTTTTCTGCAGTACTCTTTCCTAGGTAATCGTTTCCTATTTTGTATTTGTGCAATTGGTTATTGCTTCCTAAGTTCAATACTTTGCATTTCCTCCTAAGTGCAGTACTTTGCATTTGTTCTTATTGACGTTCATCCTTTTTATTTCAGACAGTTTCTCCAGTTTGTGAAGATCATTTTGAATTCTAATCCAGTCCCCCAAAGCGTTTGCAAATATCCCTACCTGGTATCATCCACTGTTTGGGTTTGTTCATCTAGACTCCTTAATTACTTTAATTGATACCCAGTATCGCTGTTTTAACTTTGTCTTTGTACACCATGTTTTTCAGTTGTACCCTTATATTATGCAAGGCACTACAAGGTAAAAATAAAAGCACCTTTTATACAAAGCAATTAAGACATACTTAAAAATCCAAAGTGCAAACAAACATGAACCAGAACAGGACTAAGAAAAGAAAGATATTAGATTGGATTAAATCTATTAACAATGTTTCAAGTGCACACAAAAAAAAAGCACACAATCCACAGCTTTCACTCAGAAATAGTAGCTGGGTCCCTACAGCTCATAAAGAAGTAGATCAAAACCAGTGATAGAGTTCGGCTTGTGCCTTTAACTGGTGCTAAAGTTTTAGCTTAAAAACAAATAATCAGGGTATAACAAAGCTCTGGCAAGCCAAAGCCAGAAGTCTCAAGGAGCGTGTGACAAAAAATTTCAGGAATTCCAGGCATCCTTAACCCCCTAAAATATAAGTAAAGAGTTAAAATTACAAAAAGCAAGATTGTGTGTCTTGCTAATTCACTCTTAAAAACACAAAAACCTAATTTTCTATGGCTTCAGCTTGACAGCAAACCAGTATTTCCTTTCTGTATTGCGGTTTAACTTAAAGTTTTATTTCAAAAGTTTTAAATTTAATCTTGCAAAATAAAATAAGACCTTTTAAATTTCAATTTTTAAGCTGGCATCTAAAGTTTGCTGGGCAAAAGAACTTTCAAGTGCTGTGATTCAAGGCCCACTCTGGATTTTGGAAGAACTCAGTGGCCTTCAGTTGTTTTGGGTTTCTGGAATACATGAAAGGAATTATATCATGATGGAAAGCAACAAAAAGAGATACCCTCCATTTGTTACTGGTCAGCTCTATTAGCCAGGATGGAACCTGAAATATCTCTAGACCATATATATAATAAGCACAAGGTGAAATATGATGATATTATGCCTGGATAACTAGAAGCTGAACAGTAGTATCATTTTCTCACCCAAAGCTTAGAGCTTTTCTGCTTTCTTGTAGCTGGCCCAGCTCTGCTCAGCCAAGATAAAGTATAACTGTGGCTTGAGATGTAGGCACAAGACTGAAGAATAAGGAAGGAATGCCAAAACACTTGCTGGCAATTCCTGTTGTCCTGTCTGATTGTAGGCAACAAAGCAGGATAACCAGATTTCAGAATTAATATGAACAGAAAAAAATATGAATATCTTAAGTTGTATACACCACCTAAGGGCCCCCCCTGCCCCCCTCGCTTACATGCTTAGCCGGGCACGGGGCCTTGCGGTTTGCTGTGCTCGGCCCGGCACTTCTGCCCGGGAGCACAGGGGCCCTGGCACCACTCCCCTGGCCCGAGCTCGCGGCCAGATAAAAATAGCGGGCAGGCCGCGGTTTGCCCACCCCTGCCATATATTCTATAATTGATTTGGAACTTTTAAACATTTTGAAAAGACAGCTCATTTAGACTTCCAGCAACGCAGACACACCACTATAATAGTTATGTAGTAAACACAGAGATATACAATATAACTCAATGATGTAGCCAGTTAGTAATGATAAAGAGCTTGGTGCTGTATAATATATATAAAAAAAAGACACCCCCTTTCACAAAGAGTTTATAACCTAAAAGACTGACAGTCACTGAGAAAACAGGACATATTGTAAAACCTTACAGAGAGGTTAATCTAGAAGCCTTTCCCTCCCAATAAATACATTAAAACTCACTTCCTTTGGGCATCAGAAAAAACGAAGTATGTTGTGAGGATACATTTCAACAAGGGTAACAGTTAAATAAATGAAACAAACATTATCAGTGTATGGCAATCAGTACTTTAAATGGAATCATATTTAATCAGGCCAACAGCAATTAAAGCAACCCTGTTTGAGGTACTAAGTTGTTCCTAGTATATGCTGATACATCTGGATCTGTGCATCATCTTCCAGAATAAATAAATTGAGTACTCTGAAATGTCCAAAATGCTCGTAAGAAGCTTTAGTATAAACCTTGGGATTATGTTATGTTAGTTTTTTAATAATTGCACCTCTTCATTAAAAATTCAAGCACTGTGAGAATACCAATGGGTTAAAATTAAAGAGATACAAGATCACTGCTTGATCCCTCCTTTTTCGAAGCCCGCTGCTATTACAATCTTTATTTAGGCAAATACTGTTGATATTTTGGCAAGCCAGAGTGGCATGATGTGTGCAGTTTTGAAGATAAAAGGGTCTTATTTAAAATATTTGCTAGTGGTGCTGACATCAGGCAAGTGGAATAAATAAATAGATATCCCGTAAATTCAGCAATGCTAGCGAAACTGCCCAAACTGATTACCAGAATGACCAATTTGGGTGACTCTATCTTGAAGTAACACCTAGCAACAAAAGGATTCAGCCATTTTAAGTCTAGAATTAGCTAGTCTCCTTGGTCTCTTGAGTATGACAATGTACTTTAGATTCAGCAGGACCGCTCTCATCTAGAAAGTGGAATGGCTCAGCCTAAAGCATATAGCTGCAAAAGTAGGGAAAACGTTAGCGGGAAAAGGGAGACAGCTGATCTGCAGCAGATGGGAGGCTTGGGAACAGAGGTGGAGGTGCTGATCCGCAGGGCCTGCCAGCGGGCAGGAGGCATTGGGGGGAGCTGATGGGGAGCTGCCAGTGGGTGCTTCACACCCATCATTTTTCCCCGTGGGTGCTCCAGCCACCCCAAAGCACCCATGGAGTTGGCGCCTATGGCAGCAGCAGATATATGTTTGCAGACAAATCTCTCTCATACCATGGTGTGCTCAGGAACACTATAGGCAGGGGTCTCAAACTCAAATGACCACGAGGGCCGCATGAGGACTAGTGCACTGGCTCGAGGGCCGCACCACTGACACACACACATACCCTCGCTGCCCCGGCTGTGCCCCCACTCCACCCCTTCCATGAGGACTAGTGCACTGGCCCGAGGGCCGCACCACTGACACACACCCCGCCCTTGCTGCCCCGGCTCCACCCCCACTCGACCCCTTCCAAGAGGTCCCACCCCTGCCCCACCTCCTCCTCTGAGCACACAGCTCCCCATTCCCTCCTGGAAAGCGTTAGGCATCACCAACAGCTGTTTGGCAAACAAAGCAAGAGCAATCTAGGAAGTCCAGAGCTAGAAACATACGAGGCCCAGCCAGGCAGCAGAGAAGCCTCCACTTCTGGCCCCTCTGTCCTGCAAACTGCTATGGGAGGGACCGGGGGGGGAGGGGGGCACCAGGAAGCTTGGCGGGCCGCAGGGAAGGGCTTTGCGGGCCGCATGTGGCCCCCGGGCCGCATGTTTGAGACCCCTGCTATAGGGGTGCAAGCTGCCATGTTGCAGACACAGAGTCTCTCAGAGTAAGTCTGATGGATTCACACCAGAATTCCTCCTACAGACTGCCAGACAGTACACAGGCACAGCAGCTACACCACTTTTGGGGGAAGTACAACATGCCCCTATTCTATCTGGCCAGCTATGCTACCTGGTGCAAGAAGAAGAGGCATGATCCTATCCCCATCCCACCACCTTTCAGGCAGCTAATGCTCACTGGGTGTGAGAAGGAACAGGATTTGTCAGATCAATAATTCTCATTGGTGACCTACATGATGAGATAGCCAAATTTATGTATATGAAGTGGAGACAGATATAGACATTGACACTGTGTTATGGTAAAACAAATATGCAAATTAGATTCACACATTCCAAGGCCAGAAGGGAACACTGAGATCATCTAGTCTGACTTCCTATATATCAAAAGCCATAGAACTTCCCCAGAATAATTCCTACAACAGACCTTTCAGAAAAACATCCACTCTTATTTAAAAATGGTCAGTGATGGAGAATCCACCACAGACCTTGGTAAATTGTTTCAATGGTTAATTATCCTCACTGTCAAAAAGTTACACCTTATTTCCAGTCTGAATTTTCCTAGCTACAACTTCCCACCATTCAATCATGTTACATCCTTCTTTGCTAGACTGAATTATTAAATTATTATTAAATGGTTGTTCCCTATGTAGATACCACACTCTATAAGTATCTACATAGGGAACAACCATTTAATCTTTAGTCTTCCTTTAACCTTCTCTTTATTATGATATAATAAAGCAACGCCGGGTATTTTTGCTATATATACACACACACACACACACACACAAGCAAAAATACCCGGCGTTGCTCGGGTCCGTTGGAGGTTGGGAGAGGGCAGAGAGCTGAGCGAGTGCGGGGTCTGTTGGAGGGGGGAGGGGGCAGGGAGCAAACCTGACACCCCCACCCCACCCTCGACCAAACCCGACACCCCCACCTCACTTACCCCTCGACCAACCCCAACTCACATTTTCACCTCCCCACCCAAACCCAACACCCCGTCACCCCTCTACCAACTCCAACACCCCCTGACCAACACCCACACCTCACCCCCCATAGACCAAACCTGACACACCCACCTCACTTTCCCCCCCCCAACCAAACCCGACACCTCTACCTACCACCACAAACCCCACACCCACACCTCACTTACCCCTCGACCAAACCCGACCCCCCTCCTCACCCCCCCACCCAAACCCAACAACCCCACCTTACCCCCCCACCAAACCCAACACCCCTTCATCAACCCCAACACCCACACCTCACCCCCCACCCACTCCGACACCTTCCCACCCCCCCAGACCAAACCCAACACTCCCGGCTCACTTACCCCCCAACCAAACCCGACACCCCCACCTCACCCCCCGACCAAACCCGACACCCCCACCTCACTTACTCTCCGACCAAACCCAACTTGGGTCTGTCGGAGGTGGGGAGGGGGCAGAGAGCTGAGCGAGTGTGGGGTCCGTTGGAGGGGGGAGGGGGCAGAGAGCTGAGCGAGTGCAGGGTCCATTGGAGGGGGATATTATGACATCATAACTATGTCACAGAGAACAGCAGTTGCCCAGCTGATGTGACTGGCCTTTAAATAATTTCACCCCTGGGGGGCTTCAGAGGTGAGATTTGAAAAAATTTCAACTCTTATGGTCATTAGGACCCTAAAGCCTATAACTGTACCAAATTTCAAGTCTCTAGCTCAAACGGTGTGGAAGGAGTAAGGCAGCATACATACACGCACGCACGCATACACTATTTGACTTTTTATATTATATAAAGCTATATGTATATATAGCTTGTTGAGATTATCATCACTATGAGGCATGTTTTCTAATCCTTTATCAATCTTGTGGCTCTTCTCTGAACATTCTCCTATTTACCAACATCTTTCTTGAAATGTGTACACCTGAACTGGAGACAGTGTTCCAGCAGCGGTTACCTGAGTATCAAATAGTGAAGTAACATAACTGCTGTACTCCTATTCAAGATTTCCTTACTCATACATCCCATCACATTAGCTCTCTTGACCACCAGCATCACACTGGAAACTCATGTTCAGCTGACTATTCACCATAAACCACATTTTTCCCCATAAAACAAGGAATACTTGTGGCACCTTAGAGAGTAACCAGTTTATTTCAGCATAAGCTTTCATGGGCTATAGCCCACTTCATCAGACGCACAGAATGGAACATTCAGAAGTAAGATGCATTTATACACACAGAAAGAAGAAAAAAAAAGTTGTACATTACCATACCAGTTCTAAAGGCTGCTTAATTTGGATGGGCCATTATCACCAGGAGATAAAGGCTTTTTTGCCTTTTGTAGTTGATCTGTGACTGACAGGTGATAAGAACCTTTGAAGAGAACTTAACTAGGGAAATGCATTCAATTAGTGTAATAACAAAGCCACAACCCTTGGTTGATAGTGTCCAATTTGCAAATTAATTCCAGTTCCTCAGCTTCTCGTTGGAGTCTGTTTTGGAAGTTTTTCTGTTTTAAAATTGACACCATCAAGTCTTTAATAGAATGGCCAGGGAGATTGAAGTGTTCTCCTACTGGGTTTTGAATGTTATGATTCCTGATGTCAGATCTGTGTCCATTTATTCTTTTGTGTAGAGACTGCCCGGTTTGGCCAATATACACAGCAGAGAGGCATTGCTGGCACGTGATGGCATATATCACATTGGTAGATGTGCAGGTGAATGAGCCTCTGATGGTGTGGCCGACGTGATTAGGTCCTGTTTTAGATTGTGTGGGGTTTTTTTTCAGAATCACTGTTTTCCAGATAGAGTCTCCTATTGTATAAATATGGCTACATTCTTTTTTCATAGATGGATATGTTACATTTAGCTGTATTAAAATGCATATTGTTTGCTTGCATCCAGTTTACCAAGCAATTCAGATGACTGAATCTAACTAGAAGTGAAGCCAACAATACAGAGTTAATGCCACCAGATTTGGGGCTCTACTGAAACAGGAGCTGCACATAGAGCTACTATTTGTTTCCTTTGTACCTGTGAAAATGTGTTTCACTGCATCATTTTGATTTTGGAAGGTTTCCAAGAGAAAAGATTACCAACAAAATCTGCAAGTAGGTCATTTTTATCCTGCTGTAATACACTTACATTCCTCAAACAGTTAGGGGAATGTTTACTATTTACAGAAACTGATAAAAACAAAATATAAATCAGTGAGTAAATTCTTTTAAATATTTATTTCCAAGGATCCCCAAAACTGATGCATGTACCAGGCAAAGAGAACTGAGTCTTTCCAGGTTAATGGTTGGTCAACAGAAAATAAGCACAAGGCAACAGAAAGACTACAGCATTTGTTCTGGTGTTAGTTACTTTGAAATTTCTTGCAGTACTGTCCTTCCATTGAGATGTTTCTCATTGCTTAAACCAATGGTTCCCAAACTTTAACAGCCCGTAAATCCCTTCACTAAAATGTCAAGTCTCATGAACCCCGCCCCTAAAAATGAATATTTCCAGGGATTTTCTCTTTTACCCAAGTACAAATGATAAAAGCAGTAATCTTGGAAATATAAAATTTGTTTTTATGCCATGCTTATTAAACACTATTTATTATTAATTATTAATTATTACAGCATTTTTATTACATTATGAAAATGGCAACACTCTTCCAAGATCTCACTTTCGTAGCTTGTATCACTTTGAATAAGCCTGTTGTAAGACAAGGCTCCTATGTTTCATCAAGGAGTATTAGTGAAACAGCATAAAGGTATTTAAGAAGCCAACTCAGAGGACAGGCATACACTACCTGCCAAATCGGCAGGTAGTGATCAATTTATCAGGGATTGATTTATCATGTCTAGTATAGACACAATAAATCGATCCCCAAGCACTCTCCTGTCGACACTGGAACTCCACTGCCGCAAGAGGCACAGGTGGAGTCGACGGAGGAGAGGCAGCAATCGACTCAGCGCCATGAAGACACCGCGGTAAGATGACCTAAATACGTCGACTCCCGTAGCTGAAGTTGTAGGGAGGGGAAATCAACCTAAGATACACATCTCCCCTCCCCAGTGTAGACCTGGGCAAAGAATCCTTTTTTAAAGAATCCTTATTGAGGTTGCAGGAACAAACCATCCCGATGTGTAGAAAGAATAGTAAATATGGCAGGTGACCAGCTTGGTTGAACAGTGAAATCCTTGCTGATCTTAAATGCAAAAAAGAAGCTTACAAGAAGTGGACGATTGGACAAATCACCAGGGAGGAGTATAAAATTATTGCTCAGGCATGCAAGAGTGAAATTAGGAAGGCCAAATCACATTTAGAGTTGCAGGTAGCAGGAAATGTTAGGAGTAACAAGAGTTTCTTCAAGTATGTTAGCAACAAGAAAAAGGTTAAGGAAAGTGTGGGCGCCTTGCTGAATGAGACGCAACTGGATCAGTGAGTAGTGATCAATCTTTTAGCAATCGATTTCTCGCGTCTCATTAAGACACGAGAAATCGATCGCCAGAGGCGCCCGTCGACTCTAACTCCAGCTTGCTGTGAGGTGCAAGCTGGAGTCGATGGGGAGCACACCGCCTCCCGCCGCTGCCATGAGGATGGCAGGTAAGTCAGCTGAAGATGCGCCGACTTCAACTATGTTATTCACGTAGCTATGTTATTCTATGTTATTCATGTATTCAACTATGTTATTCACGTATCTTCAGTCGATTCCCCCCCCCCCAGTGAAGACCAGCCACTAGTGACAGATTATGTGGAGAAGCTAATGTACTCAATGCTTTTTTTGCCTCTGTTTTCATAAATAAGGTCAGCTCCCAGACTACTGCACTGTGCAGCACGGTATGGGGAGGAGGTGATCAGCCCTCTGTAGAGAAAGAAGTGATTCAGGACTATTTAGATTAGAAAAGCTCAACGAGCACAAGTTCATGAGACCAGATGCACTGCATCTGAGGATGCTAAAGGAGTTAGCCAATGTGATTGCAGAGTGTAACCAGACCCCTGCCGGTCCTCTTCAAAAACACCACTGGAGACCACCTTCAGTGCAGCACCTGTGTATTTTATTGGCTGTGTCTTTTCCCACCACCTACTATTTACAACATATACAAGTTATAGGCAACTGCTCAGGAAGACAAGCCCCCTTCCTGGCTCACAGGGATCCAGAGCCTCACACTCCTCCCTATCCTGTCTCCCTAGTCTCCTCCCCCCGGCTTCCTTCCTGCCAGCTTTTATAGCTGGCTCCTCAGGCCTGCAGGTGTCTCCACTCAGCTGATTAGGGTGTGGTCCCCTAGCCAGCTCCAACTAGCAGTTTCTTTTCCCTAAGTAAGGGCTAACAGGGGGCTGCTTGCTCTTCTAAACCAGCACCCTGTTACACAGAGCTACTGGCCACTATCTTTGAAAACTCATGGCGATCGGCGGAGGTTCCAGAGGACTGGGAAATAGCTAATGTAGTGCCCATCTTTAATAACAGGAAGAAGGAAGACCCGGGGAACTACAAGCTAGTCAGCCTCACCTCAGTCCCTGGAAAAATCATGGAGCAGGTCCTCAAGGAATCAATTCTGAGGCACTTAAAGGAGAGGAAAGTGATCAGGAACAGTCATTATGGATTCACCAAGGGAATAACATAACCAAGGGAATAACTGAGAAAACAGTGCTGTTTGCCGAGAAGCAGGGATTTGGAGTTACTGATCATAGAATCCTAGAATATCAGAGTTGGAAGGGACCTCAGGAGGTCATCTAGTCCAACCCCGTGCTTAAAGCAGGACTAACCCAACTAAATCATCCCAGCCAGGGCTTTGTCAAGCTTGACCTTAAAAACCGCTGAGGAAGGAGATTCTACCACCTCCCTAGGTAACTCACTCCAGTGCTTCACCACCCTCCTAGTGAAAAAGTTTTTCCTAATATCCAACCTAAACCTTCCCCATTGCAACTTGGGACTAGAAGTCAGACATTCTGGATGGTAACCTCAGCTGTATCAGATAAGTCATTTCACCTATCTGTGATTCCATTTGTAAAATGGGGATAATGCTACTTACATATCTGATAGGGGAGCGATAACTAGTTTTCTAAATAATTTTGATAACATCAGCTGTTAGATACTGTACTATAAAAGGACCACGTATCATCATATGGTACTAGTTCTAGTTGCCCACTTTTATGCACACATGAAATCTGTTGACTTGAAAATCAGCATTTTATCCAGTGTCTTAATGAAATGGTGCAGTTTTCTCCTGGCTCTTATTTTGGGAGACATCAGATCTGGACAGTGCTAAAGCTGTGGACATTCCAGTTTCAACATGCTCTAATCTTCCAATCAGCGTTTCCCAAAGGTATATTGTGCCCTTCAGGTTGAAAGTTGACAGAGTTCCAATGCAGCTTAAAAGAAATACCAGTATTTTCCAGGCACCAGCTAATGAAAGTCAAAAACAGGAAGGACAGCTTTGCAAAAGAGAACAAGAGTTCATCACTCCCAATGAAAATAAAAAAAAAAAATGGGAAGCTACTTGTAATTCTATGAACCAATATAGAAAGTGCTGTCATATACTCCCATACATTAAGATCAATTTGGAGGGAAAAAAAATGTTACATGCCTTATGAGTACTCTGTACAAGATATAACAATCATTCAGCAATCCACAAATTTGATTAGCCAAATGTAAAATCTGTTAATAAAGCAGCAACTGTTTTATTTTTTGTTTTTTATTTAAAGTCCACTTGAAAAATCTGCTTTTAGTGTATTTTTCAAGAACTTCCACCAATGAAACCTACAGGGCACCATTACACTATTAAAAGAGGAAGGGAACTATTCCAAAGTCTTACTGGGTATAAATAGTGTATACGGTTATCTAAGTAAAAATTTCCACATTTAAATATGCTGCATATGTACAATAAAATCTCCTGGTGAGCTGACCCTTTATTTAAATCAAATACTTGGGGGGAGAGAGGAATAATATTTGTAATAAAGTGCCTTTATCTGCTGCTTGTCAAATAGTATGTCAATTTCACTGCTTTGTTAATTTTACCATATAACTTATAGAAATTTTCCTTTTATGGAAACTGAATGGCACAAAAGGAAATTTAAAATATACCTAAGAAAGAACTTCTCTGGTCAGATTAATGTCATAATTTCCCTATCCACAACCACTTCAAAAGAGAGTGGGGTGATTTTAACAGTAAGATTTAAGTTGTAAAAAATTAAACTAAACAAATATTTAAAAATCTCCTAAAGACTGAATACAAGAAACAACAACTATGCTCTCTCCCTTTCTCTCATTCATATATAAATATACATGATAGGGTGATGTTACATAAAGATGTTCTCAGTATGTGCTTGAAAGCTGGATTTACACCTAACATGTCACCCCAAACACATTGAAATAAAATCTTAATACATCCCCTGTACTACCTTTATATGTCACGTATGTTGCTCCCCTCCCGTCCCTACCTCCCCCCCACGCCCAAAAAACAACAACAACTATTTCATGAATGTTTTAAAGAATTCTAACATTTTTTCCTGGGCCTATTTATCATAGCCCTCTGCCTCAAATGTCAGGTACCTTGGTTGCTATAAACCAGCTCTCACTGAAATTGACTTCAATGGTGCAAGACCAGGCTTTGTAAGTCCAAGCATACCGGTTTCAGAAGTAACCATAAAAAGACATAATATAGCTCTTCTATACATAAAAAGTCATGACATTAAATTAGAATACTTCTGTCAAACCCTTCAAAATGATATCAAACTCCTGTTTCTTCTCCTGCAGGGTCATGAGATAAAACTGTGACAATTTTTATGTCTACAAAGGCCGTTACTGGCCTAGAACTAAATCTTGCCCAACTCCTGGGCAAATTACTGGGTAATTTTTGGAGTAATTCCACATTTTGGAGGAAACAAGGAATATTTCAGGGGCAGCCTGATTTTTCTTTTTTGGCAGCAACTCTGTGAAGCAATTCAGGGAGTGGGAGTGCTGGAGTAAATCCTGGAGGAGATGGATTGGCAGGCAGAGAGCATAATAATAGAGTGATTAAGATTAAAATAATAAATTTAATGACTGTGCAGTTTCACACATCTATATCTCACCTCCACAATTTGGAAGGGTGGAATAGTAACATGATTTTTTTTAAAAAAACTCTCTAAAAATTAGTTAGTGTCCCTCCTATATGTATCACCTTGAACATTCGAGTCTCCAACCTATAATATGTTCAGCTATGAAAACATAACTTGGTCTGTGTGTTTTTTATTTGGTGAAGCAATGCCAAAATTGTAATACTGGGTCAGATATTCCAAACCTTTATATGAGTAATCTCACCGAAGTCATGATTACTCCTGTGTGTAATGGTTTATAGATTGTCCTCATTGCACTGAAACAAAAGTAAGAGTTATTTATGTTGATAAGAGCCAGAAAATAAGGACCAATTTCCACCATCAGCCCACTCCTGTTAGAGTAATATGGGTAGACAGGAGAACCTTACTGCAGATGAAGATTATTAGTTCAACCTGCAGAATTACCAGACTGGAATTTGGCCACTTTTTACAATACTGTAACTAATTATTATAAGTAGTTAGAATTTTGTATTGTGAAGTCACACTGTCTACAGATACATTCTGAGCTCTTGGGGCCCAAGCCTGTGAGATGAGTATCGTCTGACTAGTGCTGATTGCTCCCAGCTCTCATCACATGAGGTGCTCAGTATTTTGCAGAATCAGACTTAGATTAGACATCAGATTAATGTGTGAACACAACAGAGGGGGCACAAGAATTTAGTACAAACACATACCTTGCTATGAGAATTCTTAATTTGATGTTACATGTGACACTGTGGGCTGTTTTATAGGGCTGGTCCCCACTATGGCTTAACGTCGACTTTAGCGACATTAAGTCGACATAAACCTGTACCCGTCCTCACACAGACGCCATTTGCGTCGATTTAAAGGGCCCTCAAAATCGACTTCTGTACTCCTCCCTAACGAGAGGAGTAGCGCTGAAATCGACCTCTCTGGGTCGATTGTGGACTAGTGAAGACGCAACTGACATTAATAGCCTCCAGAGGCTGTCCCACAATGCTCCATTCTGACCGCTCTGGACTGCCTCACTGCTCCACTGTGGGCACTCTGGACAGCACTCTCAACTCGCTGCTCTGGCCAGGTAGACAGGAAAAGACCTGGGAACATTTGAATAGCATTTCCTGTTTGGTCAGCGTGGCAAGCTCACCTGCACAGCTCAGTCACCATTCTGAGAAATCAGCAGCACAAGCCGCCATGCAGATCTCAGCATCACAAGACGCCATGCAGAGCTCAGCAGCACAGGAGACCAGCCAGAGGAAAAGAGCTCCAGCATGGTCCAATTGTGAGGTGTTGGATCTGATCGCTATCTGGGGAGAGGAGTCTGTGATGTTGGAACTCTAACAACAAACGGAATGCCAACACGTTTTCCAGGGTCTCCAAGGCCATGCTGGAAAGAGGCCACAACAGGGATGCCCAACAGTGCCGCGTGAAAATAAAGGAGATGAGGCAAGCGTTCCAGAAAGCCAAAGAGGCAAACGGCCGCTCAGGGGGCACGCCACGGACATGCCGGTTCTACAATGAACTGAATCACATAATGGGGGGCGCAGCCATCACCATCGCAGCGGTCTGCGTGGACTCCACCGATGGGATAATCATCAGGCCTGAGGAGGATTCGGATGATGAGGACGGAAATATCACGGAGCAGCAGGAGGCAAGCAGAGAAACAGTTTTAGCAGACAGCCAGGAGCTGTTTATCACCCTGGAGCCAGTACCTTCCCAACCCTCCCAAGGGGGTACCCCAGCCGGCGAAGGAACCTCTGTTGAGTGTGCTTTTTTAAGGGATTAGATGACTTATGATTTTTAAAGGAAGCATTTATTAATGATTAACTTGCCCTAAGGACTTGGCGTGCATTCATTGCTGCTCCCTTTTTACTCAAACAGTTTGTCAATATACTCCGGTATTGAGCGGAAATCCTCTATGGACATTTCCATGAAACTTTCGAGGAGGTAGCGATGAACCTTCTGCAACAGATTTCTGGGGAGAGCCGCCTTATCTGGTCCCCCGTGATAGACCATCCCACACCATGAAATTAGTAAATAGTCTGGTATCATTGAGTAGCACAACATTGCAGCGAATGGACCAGGACTTTGTAGTGATTCCAGCAACATGCGTTCTCTATCTCTCTGAGAAATTCTAAGGAGAGTGATGTCATTCATGGTTGCCTGTTTGAAATACGGACTTCAATTAGTAGGGAGACAGCGAGCGAGAGACAGCCCATAGCGAGAGCAGGCCGGGGTTTTGAGCCTGCAAGCGGCTGCTTCCGCAGAAGACCGGATGCGCGCACACACCCCTCCCCACCACCAGCGCACACACAGCCTTCCCCCCAGCCAGCCCGTAGTGAGAGGAGGCAGGGGTTTTGAGCCTGCAAGCGGCTGCTTCACCAGCCAGCCCGTAGCCAGAGATTTTTGGTTTTGTTTTGCATTTCGCGGTTCACTGGGAGCCACATGGTGGGGGGAGGAGGGATGCACGTGGTGGGGGGAAAGGGGTGAGGTTACTCTGGAATATCCGAGCGCTGCTATAAAGAGTATGGCTTAGCTTACCATGGCCGGCTGCATGGTGATTTCAGTAGCCGTGTTGTGCTGAGGCTGTCTCATGTGTGTGAGATGCTTCTGTGACTTTTGTGTGAGCCATCCAGTCACGTTTAGGTGCGGAATATGACCTTGTACAGAAATCATATTAGGCCTGTGAATAATGTGGTTCCCCATTGCATAGTACTCCCATTGTGATCCAAGAATGTTTTCTTTCTTTGCCCACAACAGCTGCACATTTATCTCTGAATCCCACCTCCTGCCCCTCACGCCGGCTATCGCAGCTATGAAAGCGTAAAAAGAAAACACGTGATGACATGTTTAATGAACTACTGCAGAACTCTCACGCTGAGGCCGCTCGGCAGACTGAATGGAAGGAAAGATTGCTACAGTCAAGGCAAGAATCAAGAGCTTCAGCAGAAAAGCGCGAAGAAAAGTGGCTGGAGGTGGATGGATGCTTTGCTCCGGATAATGGAGGACCAAAGCGACATGCTGTCCGGTGTCTGGTGGAGCTTCAGCAGGACCAAAGATCGCCTCTACAGCCTCTGTCTAACCACCTCCCCCCCTCTCCAAGTCCCATAGCTTCCCCACCCAAATGCGGGGTGAGAACCCGGGGGGTGGGAAGCTCCGGGGACCGACCCACTCTACCCCAAAAGCCAGCACAAGCAGAAGCAGGATGAGTTTATCTAAAAACTTTTAAAAGCTGCTGTGTCTTGGCCCCACTGCCCCCCCCCCTCCACTCCCCGCTCCTCCACCACTGTGACTGCTGGTTTCCCTCCTCACCCACCCCTTCTGGGTTACCTTGCCAGTGATCCCCTGTATTTGTATTTGTGATGAAGCAATAAAGAAACCATGATTTTTAAAACAGTGAATTTATTTCCTCTGCAAGCATGGAGAGGGGGGAGGGAAAGAGGGTGCAAGGACAGCAGGCTTAGAGCAGAGCAAGGGAGCAGGTTCTCAAACGCCATGTCGGGCACTCATAAAACTGTCTTTCAAGGCGTACCTGAGGTGCAGCGCCTCATGGTGCGCTCTTCTACTTTCCCTGCTGTTTGGCTGCTGGTAAGCAGTGGACAGGAAATTTGCCTCTGCCTCCCAGCCCGCCATAAACGTTTCCCCCTTGTTCTCACAGAGATTGTGGAGCACAGAGCAAGCAGCAATAACAAAGGGGATATTTCTGGCGCTGATGTCTGAGCGAATCAGTAATGATCTCCATCGCCCCTTGAGGCGATCAAATGCACACTCTACTGCCATTCTGCACTTGCTCAGCCTGTAGTTGAACAGCTCCTGACCCCTGTCCAGGGCTCCTGTGTAGGGCTTCATAAGCTAGGGCATTAAGGGGTAGGCTGGGTCCGCAATGATGACGATGGGCATTTCCACACACCCCCACGGAAATTTTCTGGTCGGGGAAGAAAATCCCTTGCTGCAGCTGTCTAAAAATCCTAGAGTTCCTGAAAACACGAGCCTCATGAAACTTTCCCGGCCATCCCACGTACAGGTCGGTGAAACGTCCCTTGTGGTCAACCACTGCTTGCATGACCATAGAATAATATCCCTTCCGGTTTCTGTACTCTGTGGCCTCGTTGTCCGGTGCAAGGATAGGGATATGAGTCCCATCTATAGCCCCACCACAGTTAGGGAATCCCATGGCGGCAAAGCCATCTATTGTAGATTGCAGGTTTCCAAGGTTTATAACCCTGGGTAGCAGCAGCTCGACGATTGCCCTGCTTACTTGCATCACAGCAGACCCCACTGTAGATTTACCCACCCCAAACTGATTCGCGACCGACCGGTAGCTGTCTGGCATTGCAAGCTTCCAGAGGGCTATCGCCACTCGCTTCTGAACTGCGAGGGCTGCTCTCATTTTGGTATTCTTGTGCTGGAGGGCCGGGGAAAGCAAGTCATAAAGTTCCATGAACATGCCCTTACGCATGCGAAAGTTTCTGAGCCACTGGGAGTCATCCCAGACCCGCAGCACTATGCGATCTCACCAGTCAGTGCTTGTTTCCCTGGCCCAGAATCGGCGTTCCATGGCATGAGCCTGCCCCATTGCCACCAAATTTGCCAGATTGTCGGTCGCCCTACTTCCAAAAACCGCAGTGTCCCTGTTCCTGCTGTGCACGTCCAGGTCCATCTCCTCATCTATGTCGCCAAGTTCCAGAAAGCGCAGTTGTCTCCGGATCGCATTCCTCTGCAGACGATGCAGCATGAAATCCACAACAGTGCGCGCGGTCTTCACAACAGCCAGTACTGCAGCGGTGGCATCAGCGGGCTCCAAGCTTGCAGTGCTATGGTGTTAGCGCAGCGCGGAGAAAGGGCGCGAATAATGGGATGCCTACCCACAGTGCACCGCTCGAAATGGGGTTGGCGGCACGAAAAAAGGGCGCGAAATTATGAAATGCCTACCCATAGTGCAGCACTCGAAATGGTGCCTGCTGGGGACTCCGGGAACTGTGGGATAGCTACCCACAGTGCAACGCTCGCTATGTCGACGCTTGCAACACTTGTGCAGACAGACACTGCCGACTTGCTGTGCTTTGTGGGGACACACAAAATCGACTCTATACAGTCTGCTTTAAAAAAATCGACTTAAAGAAAATCGACCTACTGCTGTAGTGAAGACATACCCATAGACACTACAATCCTGAGGCGCAAAGCAGAAGAAGAGCGTTTCACTTTTAAGGCTCCAATCCTGTAAATTGTGTCCTAGGGCTATCCAGACTAATTTGTCAGATCAGGGCTTGATTCTGTTATTTTTCCTTTTGCCTGATTCTCAGAATTGTTTTGTTATTGGGATAAGAAATTATTTCTGTAAATGTATAGAACTGATGAGCTGCAACAATCAAACATAATTTCAGTGGAGTTAGACCACAGGTGAATCACTGATCACTTTAATTCTGTACATAACATGTGTGTAATATAATTTGTAAACATCCTTCTAATAACAGTCATGTTCTGAAATATCTTGGTCATTTGATACATTAATCTTTTATAGACTGATCATGTGCTAATAATATTTTAAACCCAAGACCTAAGTTATATTTTTAAAACTCAGATGCATTTTTCTTAATTACTGTAAACAATCTAAGTATGTTTCGTGTTTGTATTACCTATTATTCCAAATTACAGCACAGAGTAATTTAATAGGCAAATTACCAAGATCTCCAAAGGACTGGTGTTTTACGAAGAAATATGCACAAAACATAACTATAGAAGCGTGCTAATAGATGCCACTATAATCCAGTTTGGCTAAAACTAATTTCAGTCCCAAATGGTTCCTTGGCCTTCTGCCACTGCTTATGACACCCCGAGGTTAAAAATGAAAACAGCTGTACTATATTAACTACTGTTAAAGATGCTCTTAAAAAACATGAACATGTGACTTTGCAAACTGTCCTTAAAGTGACATGTAAGTTCACAGAACCATGCCAGGAATCTGAAGAACTCTGTGACTCTGAGCTCTCTCAGCAAGCCCAGCTACAGCTATCCCAAGTGATTCACATTATTTTCCGCTAGTTGACAACAGCTGTAGAAACATCTCTAAAATGGCTGACAGAGGTATCATGCACCAACTCACTGCTCCACCTACTGTTGGTATGTCCATGTGGTCCTCACCTGTCAGTTCCATTAGTGAGCAACTCCCTAGATTTCCATAATGTCTCATCTGCTTATTTAAAAGAAAATGGTGGACAAAGCAATTTAAACTGCTAGTTTTACATTGCCCTGTCACCATAAAGTATTATCTAAGAAAGCATCCTGAGAATCTATTTCTTCTCTAAGATACATCAGTGCTGATTTCTGTTTCACATGCTTCGGTAGCATAATCCAACACAGGATTTACTACACATTAGGATTATTTGTCTTAGACTCAAAACACAGATAAGATAAGAGCTCTGTGTCATTCAAACACCACAGAGGGTATCATCATCTACAAGAATGATTTAGGGACACTTTTGTTAACAAATCTTTCCTCTCCTGATACAGGTTATTTACACTGGTTAAAAATTTTAATTGAAATGAGCATCCCAAATAAAGTCATTTGCATTTTTTATACCAAGAGAATTCAAAATCTCAGGCCAGAGGCTTAGCTGATGCAATCAACATTGCTTCACTGACTTTAGCAGAGCAATGTAGATTAATACCAGCAGAAGATCTGGCCAATTCATTTTTTAAGCACAGCAGGAAAAGAAGAATCACACTTCCATGATTGAATAAATTTAAGAATCCAGTTGAGACTTTCATTAATAACTAGCAGATATTCTTTATTGTTTTGATGTTATTTAAATACCTGTCTGGGCCAAATATGTTTTATCCCCTTTAGTGTATGCTTGCCCAAAACTTATGTTATCCTTGTTTATCTAAACATACCTTTGAAGTATTTCTCTGAAAATAATCCACTACCATCATTTACTTGCTCCTTTAACACAGCGCCACCTAATATTGTATTAGTCATGACTCAAATAACTTTAAATAATGTAATTTCTGGAAATGAATAAACCTAATACATGCAGGAAATCTGAAAGACCACAAGACTGCGAAAATGGAAAGTTCAGTGAAACTCAGACTGGAATTTTTTAATTTGATTCTCCATTCCACTACACTAGTTTTATACAAATGTAGCAATGATGCTTAGCAGCACTCCAACCATACAAATCCTCAAAGCTATTTTAGCTAGCCAGCTTCCATTGGGGAATCTCCAAGTAGTGCAAGAACTGGTGTAGCTGGTACACTACACCCCCTCCAAGAACCAACATTGGAAGTGAGAAGGCACAGTCATAGTGCCACTGTGCTCCATCCTATGTCTGGCTGCTGCAGTGACCCTCAGGGGGTTGTTACCAGCTAACATTACTTAAAGCAGCCCTGAGGGTTCTGTAAATTACGCTACAGGCTAAATGAAACCCCCACCCTAAAAAAGCACCACCACTGGTGGAGCGTAAGGATGGCATAAAGCCATCTTTGCCTCTTCCCAACACTTGAGTCCTGCCCTGAGCCCAGCTCAAAAGGACTTTTGTCCTATGACTAGGATTTCAATGTGAGTGAACAAAATGAAGGAGTAGGCCCCTCCTTTTCAGCCAGAGTTAAATTACTGCTGTCACCTTGATTCCAAATATGAAACAAGATCAAAAGTGCTGTATATTTTCCCTAAATGAAGTAAGCCGTGTCATTTTTAAAAAATGCAACTCAAATTTTTAGTCCTGAGGCCTGCACAAATCCAAAGGTCATGATTTACATGTGTATTTTTCATTCTATATCCTCGCTGTTCAATTTTATTTCCACTCTCTACTTCCTATTACAGTGTTTCTTGTTCTGGTCCCCATAGCAACACAAATATGTATTAAGAGAATGGTTGGTTCATTCCATGCTTTTCTATAGCTGATTCTCACCAATGCTGACCAGAACCAAAAGATCAACCCATCCCCTATGTTTTCTCCATAGTGCCCATTTAGCAGCAAACTCATCCTCTTTACTTAACAAATTATTTTAGGTATCACAGGTTTTAAGTTTTTAAAACATTTATGCCAAGGAATAAAATGCAGGATCAAATTGTTCTGTTGACAAATTTGACATAGAGCTGAAAATTCTATAAACTTATTTTTACTGTTGAACAAGGCCCAGTTCAGTACTTGGTGTAAACCAATATTAATTTTAAATATTCAACTATTGCTTGCTCACATCCAGAATCTTAAGTCCAAATCCTGCCTCCATGTAACTCTGTGCCAGTGTGACTGACTTATCTGTACTTCAATACTTGCTTACAGACGAAGACAAATTTGAGAAAACTACACAAGTTCCTAGCAAAGGTGTTGATCCTTATTCAGTCCTTACTCAGGTATCGGTATAGGTAATGGATAGTCTTACCTAATCAAGGACTTGTGCCCCAGTGTTAAAGTTATAGTTATTTTTCTTCTTTCCTGCAATGTAATTTTGCCCTGCGTTAAAGGTTTTTGAGGACCTGTGAGTTATAAAAAGCAAACAGAGTATAAATCAAAAATATATATATACTTATTCTTTAATTTATTTTAAGGAACGAATTTGTGCTAACATGAGGTTTAGTGACAACCTTCCCGGTCTTTTGTTATCCAGGGTACTATTTTAAGGTATACTATGATTGCATTAGTACTTGTTGCACAGTCCTGCTTCCAATCTGCTGGCAGGTCTCCAACACATTCCAGTATTTAATGCACAGCTCTAGTTGGAATTCAGTCCCACTTATCTCTAAGACACATTGAGTAAGATTTTTCCACATTATAACTGACCCACCCTTTACTAGCATGAGGTCACTTTCCACAATCTAAGCCTGTAAATGAGAAAAACATTTGGAACAAGCTCCTCCAAAAGCCCAAGTTATAAAGACCGTAATTAAAATAGATTACAACAAATGTTTTAACATTAAGTTATAGGCTCTGGGCCAGATCTTCAACCTGCATAAATAAGCTTAGTGCAGTTGAACTCAGATACTGATTTTACCATCTGAGAATATGGTTTTGTAAATGTGCTTACTATGATAATAAGAGTATTTTACTCCAAAAGGAGGATACTGTGAAATGGTCAAAATTGTTTGTTTGTAAATGGGAATCTTACAGTCAACTTTATTAAACCCAGCAAATTACAGTATTTTAAATTATAAAATAAACTCAATATGAGTTAGTTTAATTATTTCAGTATAGAAACAAAATGCAAATGGTAATAAGCATCAGTATCATTGTCCCTGTGAAAATGACAATATGACTTAGCATACAAAGCAATTTACAAACAATGGAAAGTATCATTATCTTCAAGTGAAAATGAAGCACAGCAGGTTAAGGCCAGGATTTTGAAGAGCGAATAGTGATTCTGAGAGCCCAACTTGACATCTGATTTTCAGAGGTTTCAGCATTTTGGGAAAAATCAAGCCCCTTTAGGAAATCTAATGTTGGACACCCAAAAACAGAAACCTCCAAAATCAACAGTTACTTGTGAAAACCTTGGCCTGATTTGCGCAGGGTCACACAGTAAGTCAGTGGGAGAGCTGCAAAACAAACCCAGATCTCCTGGCTTCCATTCCAGTGCCCTGACAACTGGATGATACTGGCTTTTGATAAAGGGCTCTGTGCCTGCTAATGATCCCATTGAATTCAGTATTAAAGCACCCACTTGATTTCCATTAGAGCCCCTCAGATCCAATGTGCCCTTTCAAAACCAATGTGATCAATAAATTACTAGTCAAGGCAAAAACTGATTTCTTCAAACTAGAATGATTAACCTCATGCTGTATTCCACTTTTGCTATAAATGCATACTTGCACAGAATACCAGCTCCACAACTACACACTGCTGCATGGCATTCCCTCTGCAGACACAGGCAACAAAATTTTTAAATACTTTTATTAGATATTTGAAAGAAAAGTCGGAGAAAGTCCTTGTGAAACAAGTCTCATAATTACTTCAGACTACATATCACATTTTCAAACATGGATGCCTGAAATTAGGCACCTAAATCTAAATTAAAGCACCCAAATAAGTGTTTTGATATTCAAGGTGAGATTTATGATTCTATTCTGTGTTTCTATATTGACTCTCCATAGCTCTCTTTGACTTCTAATGTAAAAATAAAGAAATCACTTGCCATAATTAAATTGAATGTTTTCAGTGTGCATCGCTGCACTAACAAAATGACATTTCACAGCTGGAAAAAATAAAAATTTAATCAAGTTGCATAAAAACAATATTTCCTTCTCTACATTAATGACAGCAATGATCATAAATTAGCCCCACTCTAATTAAGCTTTTAGACTTATTTAGTCAATCTAGGGTTTTTTGTTCAGTGCTGTAGGAAGCTGGCATATTTAGGTCTATCACTAGCTTATAAACAAGGTTCCAGTTTACCAAAACAGCAGTAATGAACAACTGTCATAAAGTAGGTGGTTTATAACATACTACAGTAGAACCCACCTAGCTGTCTCACCCCAGTGGTGATTAAGCCAATTAAGCTCTCTCCTCAAAGAAATATAAAACAGTTATATGATGGTAACATGAACTCACTAGCAAATGTCAGCATCTTTGCTGTATCAGGAAATACAGATGGGTCTAAATTTAACATATGACACTAGATCATTTTTTGTCAAAGAACCTGAAATGTTCTTCGGAGTGCACTGTACAGGTAAATATTTCTAACATTGACAAGAGACAGTCATCTTGTTTGAGGTATCAGTCTTGTCAGGTGCTGAACACAATGAGAATTGAGGATGTTCATTTTTCTAACTTTTCTTTATCCATCTCTTTCCCTACTGAAGGTGAAGAAAAACCCTTCCCCATGGAGTTAGCATTTCCTCTTTCAGGTTACAACTGAAAAAAAAACACTATATAAACAAAGATGAGAGATGAGAACAGGAGGCAAATGGGCAGAACAGGAGGAAAATCCCACATTACCAGACCTTAATATCTTCTACAGAACAAATGGTGATTATGCTTTGTGGATGGAAAGCTAGATCCTCAGCTGGCCTAAATAGGTATAGCTCCAGGATCTGACCAGATAAATCTTGCACCCACAAAGTTTTTTTTCAAACAAAAGAGCTGCATGTAGTAAAATCTACTAGGAATAAATGGAAAATCCACTTAATGTGGAAAATTTAACTGTGAACAAATTGATTGCAGTGCAATTAGTATCTCTGAACAGCAGAGGCATACCTCTTCTGGTTCAATGGCATAATTGGTATTAGTCACTAGTCTATTCGTAGTAGCTGACAGGTGTGAATTAGCATTTGTTGGCCTAAATTTTTCTCACAGAGTGGCCCTTTTGTTCAGTTCATGCTGTTTTCTTGATGTGCCATGGTTGCTGAACAAGTCAAGCTAATATATGTTTTAAATAAACGTTCCAATGATTGGCACATTTCCAACAGAGTTAATAAAAAAAGTTATTATAAACTAGCATAAGGCATACTAGTCTAGTGACAACTGTTAAAAGTCAGAAGAAGCCCTGTGTACAATGAGAAAATATAGAGCGCTTAAGGAAAATCTAAATTTGAGAAGAAGATAAGAAAATTATGGAAGGAAAACAAAAGGGACATAAAAGCAGAAACATCTGAAATGACATCAGTGCAACAAAAAATTACTAATAAGGGGTAATGGTCAGAGAAAAACAGTCAATGGCACTAAAAGAACACAACTCAAGTTACTCTTCAGCCTTAATCTATCATTGGGCACAGTAAAATAGACACCAACGGACTGCAGAGATTACATATGATTGCAGATCTTTTTCCTGTATTGTTTATTAAAAGCCATATAGAAATCACTCTCTTTCAGACAGACACACATCAAAAATCCACCTTCTCAAGATGTGGTAAAAAAAAACTGAAAATTTTTAGTTTATAAACTCAACCATTTCTTAAATGTACATAGGATTTTCTGCAGCAAAACTATGAATTTTCTATAAGGATTTGACAGGAGCAATTAGTTCTAGCACTCAACTATAAATTAAAAATAGCCAAAGTTCAACAAAATTGTTTAAAAGATTAGACTGCTTAAATTCTTAGGATGAGATAAACAGCAACAAGAATGATATTATGTAAATCAGATGGAATATAGCTATGAATAACAAAAATTTTGCAAGTGCGTAATGCTACTTTTCATTAAAGAAAAGTAAACCTTTAAGCTGGGCCTTAGAAACCGCTAAGGGAGGAGATTCCACCACCTCCCTAGGTAACCCATTCCAGTGCTTCACCACCCTCCTAGTGAAATGGTTTTTCCTAATATCCAACCTTGACCTCTCCCACTGAAACTTGAGAACTCCTTGTTCTGTCATCTGGTACCACTGAGAACAGTCTAGATCCATTCTCATTTTCAGAGATACTGCAGTCAAAAGTCTGGTTGTTGGTTGGTTTGTTTGTTTGTTAAAACAAACCTGTAGACATCAAACTACTCTGTACAAGAGTACAATTAATTGAAGATACAATTAATTTAAATCCATGCATTATGTCTTTTTAGTTATATGTTCACTTCAGTAATACAGGCATTTCAGGTTCATAAATCTTTCAGACTATTAAAAAAATTAAGCCAAAGCCTCATAACCAATAAGTTTGAACTTTATATGGCTAATCATTTAAAAGTCAGGAAGTTAAATACTCCAAATAAAAGAAATGTTTCTTCTGTAAATATAAGCAACAGTATTGTGTAACAATCTGAAAGGAGACTACAGAAATTACAAAAAACAGACCAAATGACTGTAGATTTCATTTAAATAATTGTAATTTATCTCAAAGAGCAGAAAATATTTTTAGATCACTAAATGTTAGTGTTTTGCAAAGTACAATATGAGAATTTCAAGATTTAATGATGATGACAGCACAAATACCTTTCAGGTATAAGGTAAAGAAATACCAGGTGGTCTAATGTGCTCTCCGGCATAATGTGAAAAGGCACTTAATATCAACAACCAGTTTTATAGTCTGCCTTTAAATGGTGCATGAACTGTAGGTGCCTATCTGGTACAATATAAATGTACACCGTTTCCTCTCATTTACAATAACAGTCTTCTTCTAACCCCTCCCTAATGCTACTTTTGTAGTATCAGATTAATGTTCCACAGCTGCAGGCTGGACTCCATCAGACTGCATTAGAGCTGCAGAACTGCAATCGCATAACTCCTCCATTACAGAGACCAGGAGCAAGCAAAAACCACACACACACGCGTGCAGACACACACCCTAAATGCACAATTGCCATCTGTATCTCCACAACACACAAATCGGAGTCACAACCAACCATCATAAAAGGTAAGAGGGTAGAATGATAGTGCCGTGATTGCGTTTGTTCCCAAGGGCAAAAACAATCTTGATTTCCTGTTGGGTGGGGTTTTGACAGTGCATAAGGGAATCATGCAAAATGCAGCAGGAAAGACCCGAATAAAGGTTGGCCAGATCACTGCATTGTGCTGCATCATTTCTCCTCGGGCATAAAGGAAAGGGGAAACCATAACAATAAATAACACAGCACACAGGCATGATGCACATACACACATGCTTCCCAAATATAAATATTGCAACAGAGCAAACAGGGACGTCGCCTTCCTATCATTTCACATAGATAATTTCAAATCTGATTAGGTTTTATGCTCTGGAAAGGCACTGTTACCGCAATCCAACCAATGCGTAAGGAAGATACCAATTATACCAAAAGAGGCAGATCCACATCCAACCCTAAAACACAAACCTGTTGAAGTACGGGGGGAGGGAAGAAGAGGGGAAATTGACCAGTGCCCTCCTGAGCTGATGTACGCCCAGTCCAGAAAGGCAGAAGGGCGACGGGGGAGGAGGAGAGGCAGCAGCAGCACAGCTAGCTCCGGACCACGCCTGTTTGCATCCCATGTACCGTTACAGGCAATCCACCTATCTCAGGCTCCCACGTTCGGGGAGTTGGGGGTTTAAGCTTCCTGCTGTCATTTGCTCCCCCGCGTCGTTGTCCAGTTTTGCTGCTGGACCATTCATCCTCTTGTCCACGTACAAACCAGACAGAGTTAGTGCCCGAGGAGGAGGCACAATAATCCTAGAGCAAAATAATGATGGAACCTACTATAGCGCTGGGTGCGCGCAGCCCGCACCCACACCCACCATGTCTAGCCGGGCTGGCAAGCCCACAGCCCCGTCCCCCGCGGCCAAGCCGAAGAAAAGCCTTTCACTCCCCTCTCTCTGCAGAGGGAGACTCAGCAGGGTGCATCAGAGGCCGTCGCCTCCTTTCTCTGCAGTCCCCCATCCCATCAGATACACACATTTTCCCCTTCCCAGCCATACTGCCCCCCCCCCTTGTGCTCTTTCCCATGGGGAGGTGACATTCCCCCAACCTCCTGCCTTTGACATGCCTCCCTGCAGCTTGTGGGGAGGGGACAGGACTCTTACCGCCTAGAGGGGGAGGGGGGCGAAGTCGATCATGGCTGTGCCATGTTGTCCGCATGCACCGAGAGCCCCTACCTCGCCTGGCTGGGGAGCCGCTCCCGTCTCGCCCGGTAAGCTCAGGGCTCCGCTCCGCAGCAGTGAGTGGGGGGAGATGCAGCGGTCGTGGCTGAAGCTGGCCGCTCCGGGCAGTGGCTGGAGCGAAAGGGAGTGGAGTGACTGAGGAATCCGCAGCCTGCCTGCCCCCCTCCTGCACAGCGACAGCTGGGCTGAGCCGGGAACCAGTGGGCGGGGAGAGCGCGCGCACACCACCGCCCGGCGCTCGGGCGGGGAATGGGATGAGCGTGCAAGCGCCCTCCTCCCTCGCTGCCCCTCCCCAGCAAACCCAGCGCCCTGCACTGGGCCAAACGGAACTGCAAGCCCTGCTCCTGCAGCGCGGGCTGAGTGACACACAGCCGAGTGTCTGGGCCTCTCTCTCCTTCTCTGTGAGCCGCGATGGGATGCAAGCAAAACAAGGCACACGGACGTATTTTTCAACCTGCCTGACATGGAGGCAGAGTGGGAAGGCATGGGGCTGCTGCTTCAAAGCACTGGGTGTGCACAGGCCTACCTTTACCATTTAAAGGTAATTTAATTAGGGACACTGATTTTCAGTGAGATGCTTTGGCATGTAGGGACTCTCATTGGACAATGTACACTCATTGGACCCAGGTGAGGAGAGCAGCAATTTTGCAAAGTTCGCTGCTGGGTGGTAAGTATGTGTGCATCCTACCCAGGTTTGTGCTGCTGGCTTGGTGGTGGTGAATTTCCTTACCTGCCACCAGAGGATCAGCCAGTGGGCATTTGTTTATGTATTGACCAAATGGTTAGTGGAGAGCCTGAGGGCACAGCGGCTCTGTGCACTAGCTTGTATCTCCGGAGATGTGTGTTCACCAATTCTGCCACTACCGGAAGGAGTTTAATTGTATGAACTAAACAGAAATTACATTGATCTTAAACCACTAGGTCCCCTGCCATGGGACAAGCTGGCCATCATTTTCCTTGAAAGGTGTGCGAGAGGGCATGCAAACCCCATGCTGGGCAACACAGGGTTAACAAGCCCATCACACTGGTGAGAGAGGTCAAAAACTGAGGGAGGAGCTTAAAAGGGTTCTGGGCTCAGGCAGACATGAGAGGAGAGCTGAATTCAGTCCTCAGTGCCTAGAGAGGGGGTCAGGCAGGAGTCCCTCAAATAGCCACTGCCCAATGGCCCCTTCCAGAAGGCAGGGAAGACCTGAGACTGACTCTCCCTCTGGGGGACTAAACTCCTCTATTTACTTGTGAAATCGTAGAGTTGCAGCCTGCTGAACACCTGCTGAAGAAAGAGAGCTTCTTTTACCCATTATGGGATGACTCACTTGTATTAATTCCTCGTTTGTTCTGTTCATTTTCAACCCCAAAAGAGTGGACTATCCAGGTACAGCTGGAGGGCTGAGCCTATTAGGAGCGGAAGTGGAGTGGGGAAAAATAACTGGCCATCCCTGCAGAGAAGGGGGAGCCCTGGGCCCTGCCCCACACACAACATGGGGAAGGAACTCTGATGAGATAGGAAGAATTTAAAACAATAACTAGAGTACTGTATATAAACTCAGTATTTTTATTTACAGCACAGTAGCACATCAGGGGTGAGAGCATTATAGGGTTGCCAGATATCTGGTTTTTGATCGGAATGCTCAGTCAAAAATGGACCCTAGTGGCTCTGGTTAGCACTGCTGACTGGGATGCTAAAAGTCTGATTGGCCACAACAGCCAGCTCCACTCAGCTCCTGAAAGAGTCCAGCATGTCCCTCCAGCTCCTCTGTCCAGGTGCAGCCAGGAGGGCTCAGTGCACTGCCCCTGTCTGCAGCACAGGTGTGCCCTGAGCGCCAGCTCCACTCAGCTCCTGAAAGAGTCCAGCATGTCCCTCCAGCTCCTCTGTGCAGGTGCAGCCAGGAGGGCTCAGTGCACTGCCCCTGTCTGCAGCACAGGTGTGCCCTGAGCGCCAGCTCCACTCAGCTCCTGAAAGAGTCCAGCATGTCCCTCCAGCTCCTCTGTGCAGGTGCAGCCAGGAGGGCTCAGTGCACTGCCCCTGTGCAGCCAGGAACTGTGGCCAATGGGAGCTGCAGGGGCAGCGCCTGCAGATGGGGGAAACATGCAGAACCCGTTGGTCGCCTCTCCTCCTAGCAGTCGGAGGGACATGCCAGCCACTTCTGGGAACTGCATGAGGTAAGCGCCGCCGGGATCTCGCACCCCAACCCACACCCAAATCCCAGCCCCAGCCAGGTGAAAATGAGCTAGGGTGGGGGAGAGCGAGCAACAGAGGGAGGGGGGATGGAGTGAGCAGGAGTGGGGCCTTGAAGAAGGGGTGGGGTAAGGACAGGGACTACAAGAAGGCACTGGTGTTTGGTTTTCTGCAATCAGAAAGTTGGCAACCCTAGAGCCTTGTTATGATATGTTATGTACTAACACATAGTGAGAAGACCATCCCTGTCTCAGAGATGCGACAAGACACAACATATGTATAAAATAGGCAAAGAGGAAGATGAGGTAACAATAAAATGATTCTATGTTGCATAAAAAGCAGTAATCTTAGCTCACAGCCTGCCTGACCGTTATGAAAAAAGAATAGGTTACATGGAACAAGGAGCATTTTAGAAGTTTACATACATAGTGAAAGGAAATAAAGTGAAATAAACTGTACAATTTAAGAGCTGAGTATTGCCACCTTTCTGCATGCCAAATAGAACATCACCAACCCCACCACTGAAATCAGATGGAGTACCTGCAGAGTAAAATGCTAGTCAAGCTGAGTAAGGTTGATAGAATCTGACTCAGTGTAGAAAGTTCTATAGAAGAAAGAGTTTCCCAATCCATATTTCCTTCAATATAAGGACTAAATTTTAGGGCTGTCAATCAGTAAAGTCACACGATTAACTAAAAAAAGTAATCATGATTTTAAAAAATTGGGATTACTCACAATTATCTCACTGTTTAATTGAATACCAATGGAAATTTATTAAATATTTTGGATGTTTTTCTACATTTTCATATATATACTGTATTCTGTGTTATAATTGAAATCAGTGTATATTATTTTTGATTACAAATATTTACACTGTAAAAATGATAAAAAAAATAGTATTTTTCAATTCACCTCATATAAGTACTGCAGAAAAATCTCTGTTGTGAAAGTGCAACTTATAAAATGTGCATTTTGTTTTGTTACTGTACTCAAAACCAAAACTACGGCTGTACCACCCTGAACACGCCCGATCCCATCTGATCTCAGAAGCTAAGCAGGGTCGGGCCTGGCTAGTACCTGGATGGGAGATCTCCTGGGAATACTAGGTGCTGTAGGCTTAACACCTGGCAGTAGGTATAAAATGCCTCCAATGACAGATGGAACGACGCAACGGTTGGAGTATACCCCGGTCATATCACTGGTTCTAAGCGGACCCTGCCATAGTGCGGGAATAATGCTAAGAAAACACACTGTACTCAAAACCAAAACAATGTAAAACTTCACAGCTTACAAGTCTACTCAGTCCTACTTCTTGTTCAAGCCAGTCACTAAGACAAATGAGTTTGTTTATATTTACAGGAGATAATACTGCCCTCTTCTTGTTTACTGTGTCACCCGAAAGTGAGAACAGGTTTTGCATGGCACTTTTGTAGCTGGCATTGCAAGGTATTTATTGATATGCTAGATATGCTAAACATTTGTATACCCCTTCATGCTTTGGCCACCATTCCAGAGGACATGTGTCCATGCTGATGATGCTCATTTAAATAACGAATTTTTTTAAAATTTGAGACTGAACTCCTTGGGGGAGAATTATGCCCACATTCTGCCATATATTTCATGTTATAGCAGTCTCAGATGATGACCCAACACATGTTGTTCATTTTAAGAACACTTTCACTGCAAATTTCACAAAATACAATGAAGGTACCAATGTGAGATTTATAAAGATAGCTACAGCACCCAACTCAAGTTTTAAGAATCTGAAGTGTCTTCCAAAATCTGAGAAGGACGAGGTGATTTCAGAGTCTTAAAAGAGCAACTCTCTGATGTGGAAACTACAGAACCCAAACCACCAAAAAAGAAAATCAACCTTCTGATGATGTCGTCTGAATCAGATAATGAAAATGAACATGTGTTGGTCCGCACTGCTTTGGATTGTTATCAGGCAGAACCCATCATCAGCATGGACGCATATTCTCTGGAATGATGGTTGAAGCATGAAGGGATATATGAGTCTTTAGCACATCTGGCACTTAAATATGTTGTGATACCAACTACAACAGTGCCATGAGAATGCCTGTTCTCATTTTCAGGTGACATTGTAAACAAGAAGCGGGCAGCATTATCTCCTGAAAATGTAAACAGATTTGTTTGCACGATTGGCTGAACAAGAAGGAGTACTGAGTGGACTTGCAGACTCAAAAAGTTTACCTTATTTTATGTTTGAATGCATTTTTTGTACATAATTCTTCATTTGTAAGTGAAACTTCCATGAGAAAGAGATTGCACTACAGTACTTGCATTAGATGAATTGAAAAATGCTAATTTTTTTTTGTTTTTTTACAGTGCAAATACTTGTAATCAAAAATATAAAGTGAGCACTGTACATTTTGTATTCTGTGTTGTAATTGAAATCAATATAGAATAATATTTAAATAGTATTGTATTATTTAATAGTGTGATTAATCATGCAATTAATCAAGGTTATTTTTTTAATCGTGTGATTAATAGAGATTCAATTTTTAATCGCTTGACAGCCCTACTAAATTTTACAATGTTTGACAAAACAAAACTCTCCATCAGCTTAATTTTGCACCATTCAGGTTTGGAGAATCTGACCCTAAATATTGATGGCTAACCACATGTTCAAGTACTTATTGCATACATCCCATTTTAGGCTGATTTGTGTTATGTAGTTAAAGCTTCCCAAATTTTGGTCCAGACTCTGAAGCACTGCTTTTACTGCAGTCATCAGGAACAATAATTCAAAGAACTAATGACCCAAAAGGTATAATAAAGTATTTTGCCCACTAGCTGTGTTAATATAGGAGATTTATCAAGATTAGTTTATAATTCAATTGCATTGCCTTTCTACAACAAGCCATAATCTTTTAACTTTTGGACAGTTCAAGCATCTATGTATCATATTATCAGCCTGATTACAGTTCCTCCATCACATTGGCCCATATCCTCAAACTTCCATTGATTTAAATTAATGTTAGAAACCTAAGTACCTTTGAGGATCAGGGACACAGTTCATTAGGTCAGTGGTTCTCAACCAGGGGTCCAAGGCCCCTGGGGGACTGCGACCAGATTTTGGGGTGGAGGGGGGCACCAAGTGGGGCCAGCATTAGACTCACTGTGGCCCAAGGCAGAAAGCCTAAGCCTTACTGCATGGCATTAAAGCCCGGCCTCTAAGCCTCACCCCCCGGACTGAAGCTGAAGCCTGAGCAATGTAGCTTTGCGGGAGCTCCTGTGGCATGAGGCCCCAGGCAGTTGTCCTGCTTGTTACCCCCAGTGCTGACTCTGGCTTTTAAATGCAGAAAACCTGTTATTGTGACACAGGTGAGCTGTGGAGTTTTTATAGCATGTTGCTGGCAGGGGGCAGGGAGGGTCCTAAAGGAAAAGATTGAAAACCCCTGCATTACGTTACTGCCCATT
This sequence comes from Sternotherus odoratus, assembly GCA_032164245.1. Classification (NCBI taxonomy): domain Eukaryota; kingdom Metazoa; phylum Chordata; order Testudines; family Kinosternidae; genus Sternotherus; species Sternotherus odoratus. The sequence goes on from JAVMKO010000003.1 coordinate 145,523,789, forward strand.
TTATATACAATGTATGGGTTATAATGATAAACATCATATACAATCGTGGAGCAAGAGCCTGGGATTTTCACTTTTAGTGAATTTATACAAATTATCGGACTTAATATCCTTTTGCCAGGCATCAGTGTGAACTCAATTAGTTGGATTTTGTTCAGGAATTCATAAAGCATAGAGTTTAGCCAGGAAGTTGTTAGTATTATTTGTGTGATAAAAGATCACAAACTGAATAGAGGGATATAATAATGCTTGTTACAGTTTAACGGATAAGAGATTAAAATGTTAATAACCAACTATTAATAGCTCTCAAGCAAGTAGGCAATGCAAAAAAATGAGTGTGTAATCTATAAAAGAGAGTGGGCAAGAGCATCCAGCATATTTTAAGATTCTGTCTCTCTCAACTCACATAGCTCAACTATGGGTGGAGCAAATATTCAATCTGCATGCGCTATGTGAGAAAGTGCTGGAGAAAGATGGGAAATGGTCTTTGTGGATTTTGTTAAGGCATCCTGACAGCATATGGCACTTATCTATCTAGGCAATCTTAAATCTGGTTGGAGCAGGTGAAAATGTAATAAGGCTGAGATAAAATCTCTACAGAAACACGACAGTTTCAGCGTTTGTGAACAGAATAATTGGTTTGATCTAAGGATCGGAGTCAGGCAGAGATGTATGCTATCACTGACTCTTCAAATATTATCTTGAAGAAATCTTAAGAGCAGCCACTGATGGAATCCTACAGGAGTGTGTACCCATTGGTAAATGAAAATTAGTCATCTGTGCTTTTGATATTGACCTGATTAAACTGTTGCAAGAGGTACAAAAATTGCTACACTGAACAGCAGTTAAAGCAGGGAAGTTAGGTACAAAGATATACATATAAAGATATCGCACAAAAGTACAAATACAATGGTGACATCTAAGTCTGTTGAAATGGCAAAGGTATACCTACCCAAATCTGAAGAGACACTGAAGTGCATTGCAAAAGTGACAAAGAGTCCTGTGGCACCTTAAAGACTAACTAAAGTATTGAAGCATTAGCTTTCGTGGGCTAATACCCACTTTGTCAGATGCCTCTTATTTATTCCTACCTCTGGATACTTCCACTGCATGCAAGGACCAGGTTAGAGATAACAAGGTTAGTCCAATCAGGCTGAACCAGCTCCTGCTGTATTGGCTCCAAGCGGCTCCTGCTGTACCGGGGCTTCCCAGGCTGCCAGGAACTGGCTTCAGCACTGGACTCTCCCTCTGCCCCACCTTCTGCCTCGGGCGCCCCTGCCCCACTCACCTCCGGCAGCACTGGGGAGCTGAGCAATTTCCTTCCTGCTCACTCCATGTGGCTGCCAGGCCCCTCCCTGTAGCCCCTGGGCGGGGTAGATCTATGTCCGGTCCCCAGCGCCCCTGCGGCCAATTAGAAGCTGCAGGGACAGTGCTTGGTGGTAGCAGCACATGGCCTGCCCTGCCTAGGAGCCCCAGGTAAGAGCCACCCCCTCCGCCCCCTCCCAGAGCCTGAACCCCCCCTCAGCCTCAAAACTCCCTCCTGGAGTCTGCACCCCTCCCTTTGCCCCCAAATGCCTCCCAGAATCTGCACCCCCCCATCCCTTCCTATATCCCTGTGACGGAGCTGAGTGGCCCCGCACCGGTGCCCTTCTCTCTGGGCAGAGGAAGCCATGCCCAGGAAGCTCTGCTGGACATGCTCCAGCTGGAGATCTAGCATAAAAGCCTGCAGAGCTGCTCAGTTAGGGCGGACTGCCGGTGGGGAAGGATGCATGTTACCAGTTCCTGAGGAGGGACAGTCAGGATCCTGGGACCCAGACGTCAGCCCTGCCGTGACGCTGCCGGAAGCCCAGCTTGCCATCGGCGCAGAAGGGGGAAAACACCGATGGACCTCCGGACACCGAAAGCAGTGCGGGTAGGAAGTGACCCAGGGAACTTTTAAAAACACATGCTAGCTCGGTGTGTTGTAGGTGGATCCCCGCCGAGCATGGGGCAAGGGAAGCCCCGCCGACAGGTGAGCCCTGGGTGGAGTGGGCGGGCCCGGATCCCCCTACCCCTGCCGCCAATAGGCCTCATTGCCCCGAGAGCGGGGAGCAACCACATAGACTCTGGCTATTGGGCTGCACTGCCCCAGAGTGGAGAGCAACTATATAGACTCAGGCCATCGGGCCTCGCTGCCCCGAGAGCAGGGAGCAACCACATAGACTCTGGCTATCAAGCCACGCTGCCCCAGAGCAGGGAGCAACTATATAGACTCAGGTCATTGGGCCTCACTGCCCCGAGAGCAGGGAGCAACCACATAGACTCTGGCTATCAAGCCACGCTGCCCCAGAGCGGGGAGCAACTATATAGACCCAGGCCATCGGGCCTCGCTGCCCCAAGAGCAGGGAGCAACCATGTAGACTCTGGCTATTGGGCCGCGCTGCCCCAGAGCGGGGAGCAACTATATAGACTCAGGCCATCGGGTCTCACTGCCCTGAGAGTGGGGAGCAACCACGTAGACTCAGGCTATTGAGCCACGCTGCCCCCGAGTGGGGGGGAGCAACTGTACAGATTCTGGCCCTTGGGCCATACTGCCCTGCAATCAGAGGGGGGCGGGGGGATTGCAGACTGGCTGAGGTCCGCTGCCACACCCGGCCCCTGCCCCCAAGGGGAGCTGCAGAGTCGGACCCGCCACAACTGGCACCTGGACAGGGGCTATTGAACCAGTCCTGAAAGGAGGACCTAGAGACAAGATGGAGTTCGAGAAACTCCTGAAATGGCTGCTGGACAACCAGCAACAGCAGGCAGCACAGCAGCAGGAGCAACAAAGGCAGTTGCTCCAAGAGCTAGCAGCCCAGCAGCAGCAGCAAGCGGCACAGCAACAAGAGCAACAGCAGCAGCTAATACAGGCACTGACCGCACAGCAAGAAGCCAGCCAAGAGTGGTTTTTCAAACAGATGACCACACTCATGGGACGTGCACCAGGTCCACCCCTGGGGACTGTTGGGGGCGGAACAGGCGAGGGCCTTGGAGGACTGCCGGTGCGACTAAGCAAGATGGGGTCCGGGGATGACCCCGAGGCCTTTCTTGTAACATTTGAATGGGTTGCGACCACCGTCCAGTGGCCCAGCGCCCATTGGGCCACTATCCTCGCCCCTTACCTGACGGGCCCCGCCCAAGCCGCCTATAGGAATTTGGACCCACAGAAGGCACTCGACTACTCCAAGGTCAAGGCTGCCATCCTAGACTAAACAGGTGTCAACCCTGAGATGTACCGCCAGCGACTCCACCGAGAGCGGTACACACTGGGGGCTAGACCCCAAGCGGTGGCCCAACAGATCTGCGATCTCTGTTGGCGGTGGCTGGAGCCTGAACACTGGACCGGCGGCCAGGTGGCCGAAATGGTGGCCCTGGAACAGTTCCTCCAGATCCTCCCAGTTGTGGGGAGGGAGTGGGTACAGCGGTATCGCCCGAAGTCTCTCGCAGAAGCCACCTCCTTAATGGAGGATTACCTGGCAGCAGAGCGGGAACAGAAGGTTGGCCCCAAGGCGGGGCATGCGGGTGAGAAGAACCGGGTCCCGGTGCCAGACGTGCGCAAGGTGGAGGGGGGGAATCCCCGTCGGCCAATGCGGCAACCAGGGACCCCTCCGACTCCCAGGTCGAGGGGCCCCCAAAGGACGAACCTCCCGCAGAGCCCAGAGAACTTTTAAAAACACATGCTAGCTCGTGGTGTTGCGGGTGGATCCCCACCGAACGTGGGGCAAGGGAAGCCCCGCCGACAGGTGAGCCCTTGGTCGGGACCCCCTACCCCTGCCACCAAGAGGCCTCACTGCCCCGAGAGCAGGGAGCAACCACATAGACTCTGGCTATCAAGCCACGCTGCCCCAGAGCGGGGAGCAACTATATAGACTCAGGCCATCGGGCCTCACTGCCCTAAGAGTGGGGAGCAACCACGTAGACTCAGGCTATTGAGACACGCTGCCCCAGAGTGGGGGGGAGCAGCTGTACATATTCTGGCCCTCGGGCCATACCGCCCTGCAATCGGGGGGGGGGGGGGAATTGCAGACTGGCTGAGGTCCGCTGCCACACCCGACCCCTGCCCCCAATGGGCGCTGCGGAGTCGGACCCACCACAATCTCCATACCCTGCACCAGCCCAGAGCCTGCACCCAGCACCCAAATTCCATCCCCGAGTCTGCACCCCAGCCGTCTGCACTTCTTCCCAGAGCCTGCACCCAAACTCCATCCCAGAGACTGCACCTCCCACCCCCACCTGCACCCCACCCCTTGCCCAAACACAGAGCCTACACCCAAACCACATCCTGGAACCTGTATGCCCCATCCCGTCCTGCACTCCCACCCCCTGCCGGAGCCTGCACCCAGTGCCCAAACTCCCTCCCAAAACCCAACCTCTCACTCCTCCTGCACCCAAACTCTCTCCCAGACCCTGCACTCCTTCTGTGCCCCAATCCCCTTCCCCAGTCCAGGGCCTGCACCCCAGGTCTCCTCCCCCACCCAAGCACCCTCACAGAGCCTTAGGTGGCGGCGACGGGGGGGGGGGGGGCGCAGAGTTTGGGCGAGGCAGGTTCTGGGCACCACCAAAATTTCTACAAACCTGTCACCTCTGTCGGGGTAGGGGTCTGTGCACCCTCCAGGAAAACTCGGGGGGTGGGAAGGGGAAACCTGGTCTGGGAAGCCTCTGGGCACGGCTGGCCCCTGGGGTCTATAAAGGCTTATTAAAATTTGCCTCTCAATAAACCAATGTCCAAAGGGGGGGAGGGTGCAAGGTAAAAGTTTGTCTTTGAATCAAAATGCTACAGGCACTTGCTAAGCATTAACTATACCTTTCACATGACTAACAAATAGGTAATCACCTGAATTTACAGCATAACTGAAGTGATCGACAATATCACCAAAAGAAAGAAAACTTTTTGTTTGTTGGAGATGTGGGCTGGATGAGCAGAGGAAGGTTGCTGAAGCTAGTTTTGTAGGGACGGGGGGCAGGGGCTAGCAGCAAGATGTGCCCACAAGAAGTGTGGTTTGATAATGTGGCTGACTGGATGGGATGTGGCACGGCACAAAATTCAAGGCTGTGCAAAGACTGCAAGGCATGGAGGAAGATTGCTGGCCGATGACTCCCATGTGTTGTGGTTACTGTTCATGGTGCTGTGACCTTAGAAGTCAGACCAGTAATCCATCTAGTCTGGTACCCTGTCTCCAACAGTGGCTCAAAACCAGTACTTCAGAGTAAAATCCATTCTAGACAATTATGGAATAGTCTGCCAAAAGAAAAAATTTCTTCCTAAACCTCATCAGTTACTGATTGGCTTATGCCTTCAATCATAAGGGTTTATATATCTCAAATATTTTATCCTGTCTAATTTGTAATTGCAGGTGTTCTTATAATATATATGTCTAATCTTTTTTTGAAACTTACTAAGCTTATGCCTGCTGTAATATCTTGTGGCAATGAGTTCCCCACTCATTGTTTAGAAATTATTTAGAACTTTTTGAATTAAATTACACACAGTAACAATCTGCCTAAAGCAAGGCCATTAAGATGACAAGCCACTGCATTCAGCATCACCTAATAAGTGTTGTTCTAGCATAGCTCTATGTAGAGTACATTTCAGTAATCTAGTCTAGTTGGCCTGAATGACACAGGCAAGGTCCATATAAAAGAGAAATAGTTACTGTCTTTGAGCAGGAATCAAATGAAAAAGGACACTTCTAGCTACTAATGCCACCTGGGACTGCAGGATCAATCAGGGATCCAGGAACACCCCTACAGTGTGAGTCTCCCTCTCTGTATTTACACAGCCCCCATACCATAGCATTCGATAATCTAGTGTAAATTAATTAATTAATCCATCCTGTACCCCGAAGAAGTAAGGAAGCATTTCAGGTACCAAGGGTGCTATTCAATAAACTCAGACCAGGGGAAGCCGTGCCTATGTTGGTTTTGTGCCACTCTTGCCCCCTCCTGGACTGCTTTGGGTGCTGGAATATTCCCCATCATAATTTATTGTGATTTCAGTTCGGTTAGGCATACCTGCACTAGCTTTATCCGAGCTAGCATGGCTACAGATAGCACTGAAAATGCAGGAGCCTGAGTTTCAGCAACATGAACAGATAACCAGAGCTGTCTCAGGGTATGTCTACATTGGCTATGTCCCTGCCTGTCCATGAACCCATCCTGGGATCATGCCTAATTTTCTTTCACCCTTGTGGCAAATTACTGCCACTATATTGATGGGTCCTGCGCTTTATCTTCTTGTGGGGGATTCAGGGAGCCTATTTCTTGCCCCTGAACAGGGTATTAACTGTCCCACTAGTATCCTAGAGGGGAGAAGTGGAGAGGGAGGGACCCAGGCCTAGGGGCCCTGAGAATAGCGGTAAACCACTTGGATGAGCTATTCCTTCCCCTGGGCTACTTCCCTCTCCTACCCTTCAGCTTGTGGGGGCTTCCTGCCCTCTCTCTGCACAAGCCAGGTGTTCATTTACGTAGGGTCTGGGTCTTTCTTAGCTCACTGCAGCACTTCTCCAAACTGCTCTCCACTCCAACACCTCCAAAGTGCTCTCTGCTCCAACACCTCCAAACTCCCTCCCCTGTCTGCCTGAAGCAGGGGGTTTTATTAAGGCCTTAATTGACAGCAGGTGCTCCAATTAACCTGCTGCCTGCTTCCCTAGTCTACAGGGAGCCACGCCCTAACGAGCCTTGAGTTAATATATCTCCCCTCAAGCACTCTGTGACAGCTCCCTGACCCTTCTCTATCACACCCTGTATACACTTGTATGAACAAGCTTTTACTTTTATAATTAAAAAAACTCTTGACCCAGGAGCTACCTTTACTGGTAATGGAAATTAATACAAACAAAATCTTATTTTTTAGAACTATTCTTAGTCTTTAGTCCATTCTTTCTCTTTTTCAGAATTGTCTCTCAGTTGGCTACTCCACCTTGGGAGCCACCTTTTTCCATTGCAGGCCTATTCTTACTCGAAAGGCACTTCCACCCTGGAGAACTCCTCTACCCCCAGACTACTCAGATATCTTTCTTAGAAGGATCAGGCATTCCACTCCTAACTGTCCAATAAACCACCACCCAGAGCAGTGTTGCCTCTAATTGTTTACACCCATGTGCAGAATTAATTTTGTTATGTGCACCAATATGGAGGTAATATGTGACACATCGCCTTCATTTTGGTGCACATAACAAAATTCATGTGGTGGGGGTGGGGCCGAGGAGTTCAGGGTGCGAGAGGGGGCTCAGGGCTGGGGAAGAGGGTTGGGGTGCAGGGGGATGCAGGCCCTGGGGTGGGTCCAGGGATAAGGGATTTGGGTGCAGGCTGTGGTGGGAGAGAGGACTCCCCAGGGATTTCCCTAGACCCCTCTAGAGTTGTGTACACCCTCCTGAATTTTCCCTACACCCCCCCCCCCCCAGTTTTGTGAACTAGTTACATACAGTGTTGCCAATGTAGTAATCGTTTGGACATTTGAATTGAAGTTGAAACAAGTATATACAATTTAAAAGAATAGAAAATATATGATAAAATATGTGTATCTGAAAAAGTATAATAGATTTGAAAAGTATGAACACAGACTAGCTTCTTTATACAGCTTTGTTTTTTTGTGACAATGTCAGTGCATTCATTTTGGTGATGTTGACTAACCTAGTAATTTCAAATCATGATTTGTAAGCAAAGTCTAAATGGGCTCTCCCAGCTTCTGGCGAACAGAGGCTAGGGACACTCAGATCATGGTGTTGCATCCCCGAAAATCCTGGCTAATAGCCATTGATGGACCTATCCTCCATTAACTTATCTAGTTCTTTTTTGAACTCTGTTATAATTTTGACCTTCACAACATCCCTGGCAAAAGTTCCACAGGTGACTGTGCATTGTGTGAAGAAATACTTTATTTTGTTTGCTTTAAACTTACTGCCTGTTAATTTCATTGGTTGACCCCTGGTTCTTGTGTTAAGTGAAGGGATAAATAACACTTCTTATTCATTTTCACCACACTAATCAAGATTTTATAAGACTCTATCATATCCACTCTTAGTCATCCCTTTTCCAAACTGAAAAGGCCCAGTCTTTTTAATCTCTCCTCATATGGAATCTGTTCCAGACCCCTAATCATTTTTATTGCCCTTCTCTGTACCTTTTCCAATTTCAACATATCTTTTTTAAGATAGTGTGACCAAAACTACACTCAGTAGTTAAGATGTGGGTATGTCATGGATTTATATAGTAAAAGTGGAGGAGATTGGTTTGCCAATACTGACAACCTACATGAAAAGGCTGCAAAACACCATACCTCTGGACTGCATCAACATGCAGAAAGCCTTATAAGACAGTCAAAGCCAATTTTAGAAGAACTTAATGGGATTGCTAAGAATGCTGGAGACAAAACTCAGTTTATGTGAACCAATATGGCTATTGCATCATACTTTCTACTTAAGCAAGAGATACCACACACTACAAACTAAAGGCCTATGTTAAGTCTGAGGGAGGCTTTATGAAGATTCCCATCTCCTCAGTTAGCGGAAATCCCTCACAGGCTTTTATGAAATAGTTGAACGTGTTATATTCGTGACAGACACAGGCAAACAAAACAAAACATGCTTCCTGAAAGACTGTAAGATAAACTACTTTATTTCTAAGAATCCAAACTCTAACACACAATCATCCAACAGAGAGCAAGAGAGAGTAGTCTTCTGCCTAAGGCACAACTCACTCCATCTTGCTCCAGAGTTTACAGACTGACTGCTGAAGATGCAAATCACATGTTTCTCTACAGCATGCCATCATGACCAAGAAAGCCCTTAAATTAGTAGCTTTAATAGTTTTCAATACACTACAGAGCCATATTTTAATTCAAAGATTGTCTAGTGACCAACTTCCCCTCCCATTTGCAATCTCATAACAAGTGCAATTTTCAAAAAGGCGCTTAAGTCACTTTTGAAAATGGATTCCTAAGCCACATAAGTGCTTAGGTCAATGCTTCCTTTGATTCCTAAGTCACTTTTGAAAATGGGACTTGGGTTCATAAGTCACTGACACTTTTTTGAAATTTTTACCCAATATCATAGTTGTATATATAGCATTTTGTAACATGAAAAAATAATGTTACCAGTGTACACAATTTGCTTTTAGCTTCCTTTAAATACAGTTTAGCCACCAGGAATAAGGGGGAGAGCCAGCACCATGTGTCCAGCTAGTTTTTTTGCAAACCACACTTCCTCACATGGACCACAGTTTCAGAAACTCTGGCGTAAAGGAGAGAAGCTAGTCCTTCCATAAATGAAGCCTGAAACGGAGACCTGGTCTACAGTATGTGATTATATCAGAATTCGCCACATTATATCAAATTAAAACTAAATCCGTCCACCCAATCAACTAGGTTTTGTTGACTTAAATGGCTCTTAAAACTGGTTTCTGTACTCCTGTACTCCTCCTCTGCAAGGGGAGTAGTGCTAAAATCAACATTGCTGTTCCGGATTTGAGGTACTGTGGACACAATTCAACAGTATTGGCCTCGGGGAGCTATCCCAGCATGCTCCATTGTGACCGCTCTGAACAGCACTTTCAACTCAGATGCACTAGCCAAGTAGTCAGGAAAAGCCCCAGGAACTTTTGAATTTCATTTCATTTCCTGTTTGGCCAGTGTGGCGAGCTCATCAGCACAGGGACCTTGTAGAGCCCACCATCACAGGGGACCATGCAGAGTCAACCAGCACAGGAGACCATGCAGTTCGAGATGAGTTCCAACATGGACCGAACGGGAGGTACTGGATCTCATCACTATATGGGGAAAAGAATCTGTTCAGGCAGAACTTCGTTCAAAAAAAAAAAAGGAACATAAACATATATGCAAAGAAAGCGAGGAATACTTGTAGCACCTTAGAGACTAACTAGTTTATTTCAGCATAAGCTTTTGTGAGCTATAGTTCACTTCGTCGGATGCATAGAATGGAACAGAAGTAAAATGCATTTATACACACAGAAAGAAAAGGAAAAGAAAAAAAATTGTACATTAGCATAGCAATTCTAAGAGGGCTGTTAAATGTAGATGGTCTATTATCACTAGGAGAAAAATACACCTTTTGAAATTTTTCTCCTAGTGATAATGGACCATCTACATTTAACAGCCCTCTTAGAATTGGTATGCTAATGTACAATTTTTTTTCTTTTCTTTTTCTTTCTGTGTGTATAAATGCATTTTACTTCTGTTCCATTCTATGCATCCGACGAAGTGAGCTATAGGTCACGGAAGTTTATGCTGAAATAAACTAGTTAGTCTCTAAGGTGCTACAAGTATTCCTCGCTTTCTTTACGGATACAGACTGACACGGCTGCTATTCTTAAACATATATGCGAAACTCTCCAGGGGCATGATGGAAAGAGGCTACTCCAGGGACACAAAGCAGCGCTGTGTGAAAATCAAGGAGCTCAGGCAAGCCTATCAAAAAACAAAAGAGGGAAACAATCATTCTGGGTCACATCCCCATACATGCCGCTTCTACCCTACCAGTGTCCATGGGCACCTGCAAGGGGGGACTCTCACAGAGAGGGGAGGATGCATTTTTGGAGGAGGAGGAAGAGTAGGACAGTGCAAAGGCAGCAAGTGGTGAATCCGTTCTCCCTGGTAGCCAGGAACTGTTCATCACCCTGGAGCCAAAACCTTCCACCCCCTCCCAAGGCGGACCATGACACCAGAGAGGGCACTTCTGTTGAGTGTACCTTTGCTATACAGGGTTTAAAACAAAGTGTGTTTAATTATTCATTTGCCCTCAAGACTTGGGATGCATTCACCGCCAGTACAGCTACTGGAAAAGTCTGTTAACTTGTCTGGGGATGGAGTGGGAATTCTCCAGGAACATCTCCATGAAGCTCTCCTGGAGGTACTCTGCAAGCCTTTGCAGTATGTTTCTGGGTAAGGCTGCCTTATTCCACCCTTCATGGTAGGACACTTTACCCCGCCAGGCCAGTAGCAAGTAGTCTGGAATCATTGCAGAACAGAGCATGCCAGCGAAAGCGCATGGATTTTGGGCACACTCAAGCAACATTCGTTCTTTATCTGTCTGTGTCAGCTGCACAAGAGTGATATCATTCATGGGTTGAAATAGGGGAATTTGTTTAAGGGGACAATCAAAGGTGTCTGTTCAAGCTGGGTTGTTCGAGTTTGGCTTAAAGGGCTCATCCCTGATCAGAGCCTGATCAGAGCCACACAGTGGGGGAAGGGAACCTGTTCATGCTGGGCTGTTGGTGTTTGGCCTAAAGGGCGTGTGTGTGTGTGTGTGTGAGAGAGAGAGAGAGAGGCGATCATCCCAGAGAGACCGCAGGCTCTCCTTTTAAATGGCCAACCCACCAGGCATTGCTTGGGAAAGGAGGGCACCGCAGTTCAGAAGCATTGTAATGAATGCGGAAGAAGCAGAACCCAGCGTGCCCCAAGGACTTACTATGGCTGCCTGCAAGCTGAATTCTGTTGCCTAGCCACATGTGATGCCTTAGTCACACCAAACTGGCAGGCACTCAGTATAAAAGGCAAAATGCGACCTTTGTGGCAAAGTGGCCTCTCGGACCCACCCTGACTCAGGTCCTTTGGGCTCTGGTGAGGCAAGTGCCGTGCTGGCAACCCGCCTAGAAAGCCCCAAAGGCAGACAGGCTTTCCCTTCCCCTAAGCACTTCTTTCTGGCTGGGTTTTGGTTTTGCTTCTCTCTGGCTAGGAAAAGCTATCTCCCTTCTGGGAGAGGCTCCCTGTCCTGCTGCCCCTAGCCTGCAGGCAGTCTCCCTCCATCTATCTCTTCACCACCACCCCCTTCCTAGCTGGGGAGGAGTGTTTAAAAAGGTTTGTCAGCTTTTTAATTGGGCTCAGCTGATCCTGCTTTGGCCAGTGACAGCCTTGCTCAGCTGAACCCAATTAACCCGTAGTTACCTCTCTCATCACAAACCCCTCTGGCAGTAGCCTGTCCTGGGTTTACCACACCTTGTACAGAAAAAATATGTGCTATGTACCATTAAGTGCTTGTTTCACTGAGAAAGAGTGTTCTCTAAAACATATATTTTAAAAATTCTACCCTCCCTTTTTCTCCTCCCACAGGTGGAAATGTTTCAACACGCCCCCTGTCAACTCTGGCCCAGAGGCTGGCCCAAATTAGAAGGCAGAAAAAATGCACTCGGGATGACATGTTTGCAGAGCTTATGCAGTCCTCCCGCACTGATAGGGCACAGCTGAATGCATGGAGGCAAACAATGGCGGAGTCCGGGAAACCGTTCAGTGAACACAATGAGAGGAGGGAGGCATGCAATGAGACCAGGTAGGATGCCATGCTCACACTAATAGGTGAACAGAATGACATGCTCTGCTGTCTGGTGGATCTTATGCAGGAAGGGCAGCAAGAGCACAGACTGCCACTGCATCCCTTGTATAACCACCCACCCTCCTCCCCAAGTTCCATAGCCTTGTGGGGGAGGGATAGCTCAGTGGTTTGAGCATTGGCCTGCTAAAACAATAGTCGTGAGTTCAGTCCTTGAGAGGCCATTTAGGGATCTGGAGCAAAAAATTGCTGGATAATTTATTTGGGGATTGGTCCTACTTTGAGCAGGCTGTTGGACTAGATGATCTCCTGAGGGTCCCTTCCAACCCTGATATTCTAGGGCCTCCTCATTCAGATTCCCAAGAATCCGGAAGGAGGAGGGGGCTATGGGGACCCATCCACTCCATCCAGGAAAATTGCCTGAGCAGCAGAAGGCTGGCATATCTGAAATGTTGATTTGTATTGTGGTCTTGTCCTTCCCTCCTACCCTACCAGGGCTACCTTGTGATTTATCTCCTTGTGTTTTTAATCAACTAATAAAGAATGGTTTTGAAACAATAGTGACTTTATTTCCTCTGCAAGCTGTGATCGAATGGGGGAGGGCAGTTGGCTTACATGGAATTAGAGTTAACAAAGGGGATGGTTAACATCAAGGAGAAACAAACACACAACAGTCACACCATAGCCTGGCCAATCATGAAACTGATTGTCAAAGGTTCTCTGATGCTCAGCGTGCCCTGCTGTGCTCTTGTAATGACACTGGTATCTGACTGCACGAAACTGGGCACCAGGCAATTTGCCTTGACCTTCCACCATACCATAAATGTCTCCCCCTTACTCTCACACATATTGTGGAGCACACAGCAAGCAGCAATTGCAATTGAAATATTGGTTTTGCTGAGGTCTATCCTAGTCAGCAAACCGTGCCAGCGAGCTTTTAAAATCCAAATGCACACTCTACCACCATTCTGAACTTGCTCAGCCTATAGTTGAACTTCTCCTTTCTACTGTCCAGCCTGCCCCTTCCCCAGCACTGCTCCCCCCCTCAGTATCCTGTCTCACAGGCAGCCAGGCCCTGCTCTCTCCCAGCCTAGAGAGAGACCTCCTGAGCTCCTGGCTACAGAATTTTATAAGGGCCAGCTGGGCCATAATTGACCCAACCACAGCTGTGGCTGCTTTCTCTAGGAGGAGCCCTCTGCTGGGCTGCTTTTAACCCCTTCAGGGTTGGAGCGGGTATTGCAAGCTTCCACAAGGCTATCGCCACTCGCTTCTCAACTGTGAGGGCTGCTCTCATTTTGGAATTTTTGCCCTTCAGGGCAGGGGACAGCAAGTCACAATGTTCCATGAAAGTGGCCTTACGCATGCGAAAGTTTCTCAGCCACTGGGAATCATCCCATACCTACAACACTTTGCAGTCCCATCAGTCTGTGCTTGTTTCCCAGGCCCAGAATCAGCGTTCCATGGCATGAACCTGGCCCAATACCTCCATGATGTCCCAATCGCCACATGCCGTGCTTCTAAGAACATTTGTGTTCATGTCCTCATCACTATCATAATTGCACTGTCGTCGCTTCCTCGCCTGGTTTTGCAGGTTCCACACATACTGCTGGATAATGCACAAGGTATTTACATTGGTCACAACTGCAGCGGTGAGCTGAATGGGCTCCATGCTTGCCATGCTATGGCACCTGCCCAGGTAATCCAGGAAAAAAAGGTGTGAAACGAAGGAGAGCAGAGTTGCCACGGAAGCGGTGGTGTACAAGGATGGCTATCAGTCCGATTGCACCATCTTCTACAGCAGAGCAGAGTTACAGCGGAAGCGGTGGTATATGTTGATGATGGCTTTCAGGCCTATTGCACCATCTTCTGCAGGAGTTGCAGGACAGCAGAGTTGCAGTGGAAGCGGTGGTGCACAATAAAAGATAGGCGATGGCTACCAGTCATATTGTCCTGTTCTGCAGCAGAGTGTAACAGCAGAGACCTGCAGACCCATTTCACCATCTGCTGTTGAAAAAAGGTGTGAAACTATTATTTGCCATAGCTTTCATAGAGGGAGGGGCGACTGATGACATGCACCCAACAACACCAGCGAGAATGTTTTTGCCACATCATGCACAGAGTTTAACCCAGAATTCCAGTGGGCAGCGAAGACTGCGGGATAACTACCCACAGTACCCCGCTCCGAGAATCGATGCACTCCGCCAACTTAATGCATTTAGTGGGGACACACACAATCGACTGTATAAAATCTCTTCCGAAAAATCGACTTCTATAAATTCAATATAATTTCATACTGTAGACGTACACTAAGAGTGTACATGCCCAGGACCATCCAGGAAAATTAATCCAAATTAATACAGATTAGTTAAACCACATTAAATCCCAGTGTGCGCATCCTCATTCAGAATTAACATAGCTTTGAGTTTAAACTCAAAGCCAGTTAAGGTCACGTTAATTCTGAATGAGGGTGTTCACATGGGAATTTAATGTGGTTTAACTAATCTGGTTCAAATTCACACCCTTAGATCATTCAGATTAATTTTTCTGGATGTCCCCATGTAGACAAGCCCTAATATCCTATTATACATTTTAAAGTGCCAACCCCGGAACATGCTCTACGGATCTGAAAATTCATATGTCCCAGCTCATCATAGGGTAGAATTTTTCTGCAAAGCTTAAGACAACTCCGATAAGGTGTCAGGGGGACAAGGAATTTTTGAAATGTACCGTTTGGTGCCTTTTGAATGTTTTTCCTATTTTTTTCTCATTTTATCTCCAAAATTGCCTCACTTCAGCGTGCTTTTTCTCTTATAGTACTTAAAAGAGACACTGTCAAATATACAGTCTGCTCATTTACTGATCCTCTCCATCCACCTGTTCCAGGGAAAGGCATAAGTGGGCAACAACCCAATTTACTCCTGTGTGTCTGGATCCCAAGTCTAGGTATCCCAAGTAGGGGTAAACAGTTCTTACTCCCTGGCATGGAGTACATAGTAACACTTTAGCCCTTTGTGTATTTGGCAACACTTTGTGCATAGGCGTGTTTGCATGGGAATACACAAATTGATTTGTCACAAATCCTGCCTCTTGAGGAGAGGATAGGCACTGCTCTTGTCTTGGGGTAGAAGGCATCAATATGCTGCCACTACCCATAAAAAGCAGAGTCCTGTGCCTTCAGGAAGCCATACAGGAAAGAAAATACCAGCCCTCCTCCTTTCTGAGGAACCAGGCACCTCCAAGTTCAACAGGCCTCATAGGCATGCTGGCCTGGGGCTTATTGTTCTTTAATGCCTTCCTGGTGTGGCAGGGGATCTTCCCCACCTCAGCCTAGCTCAGGGGTGGGCAAACTTTTTGGCCTGAGGATCACATCAGGGTTCCAAAATTGTATGAAGGGCCAGGTAGGGAAGGCAGTACCTCCCCAAACAGCCTGGTTCCACACCCTATCTGACGTCTACCTACTTCCTGCCCCCCTCAGAATCCCCGACCCATCCTGCTCCTTGTCCCCTGACCACCCCCTGGGACCCATCCCCCTATCTGACACACACACACACCCTCGTTGTCCCTGGCCCCTGACTGCCTCCCCTCCCCCCTCCTCCCAACAGACCCTCAGGACTCCCATGTCCTATCCAACCCCACAGTTCCTCGTCCCCTGACCGCCTGCCCCCAGAATCTCTGCCCCATCCAACGCCCCTGTCCCCTGACTGCCCCCGGTACTCCCTGCCCCTTATCCACCCCTGGCCTAGCTCAATTCAGAACTCTCTAGCCCAATATACTTGTCCTTTGAAAAAGGAAAAGCATCAACAACCAAGCAAGACACACACAGTGGATGATCATATTGACCCTCCGACCCTGGAGGATTCACCTCAGTTTTGAAGGCTATAGGCCTGGTTCACCATTCCATTATATCAGGGGCGGGCAAACTTTTTGGCCTGAGGTCCCACGTATGGGTATGGAAATTGTATAGTGGGCCATGAATGATGACTAAATTGGGGGTTGGGGGTGGGAAGGCTCCAGCTGGGGTGGGGGTGGGGATGAGAGGTTGGGTGAACTGAAGGGTTCAGAGGGTGGGAAGGGGATCAGGTCTGGGGCAGGAGGTTGGGGCACAGGAAGGGGTCGGGGGCAAGCTCCTTGCTTACTTCAAGCAATTCCCATCAATAGTGGCATGTCCCCTCTCCAGCTTCTACTCAGTGGTTCAGCCAGGTGGTGCAGCTGTGGTTCCCGGCCAATGGGAGCTACAAGAGCAACACTTGGGGCGGGGGCAGTATGTGGAGCCCCCGGCTGCCTCTATGCAGGCGCTGTAATGCCACTGCTTCCGGGAGCTGTGCAGACTGTGGCAAGACCCTGACCCCACTCCCTGGCAGGAGTTCGAGGGCTGGATTAAAATGTCTGGCGGGTCAGATGTGGCCCACAGGCCCTAGTTTGCCCATCCCTGCATTATACCCATTGAAAGTAATGGTGTCTTACTTGTGTAAAACTTGTGTAATGAAGCAGTGAATTGGGCCTTGTTTCTCAGGGTCCATAATAACAGTGGCCAATGGAAAATCTTCCACTGAGCTAGCAAGCCAGATTCTGACATCTCACCTGCATGACATATGTTATATGTTCTCTTTTGAAATAACTCTAACCAGTAAATGCCGTTAGGAGAGCTAGCAGCATTTGTCTGGCTAATATCATGCTGTATGCAAGGCCTCTACAAGGATCAGTTCCAAATCCATCAGGAAACCTCTGTGGTAAAATCAATGCACAAGAGTTTGGGTTTCATAATAAACCACAGAAGCCTTTCTCACTTTGCAGGCAATATAACCCTGTGATTTTTTTAAAAGGCATCTGCTCTCAGGAATGGATCAGGATGTTTATCAGGAAATATTTAAAAGGAAAGAGGATTGGTGGGAATCTTGTCAATTGGGGGTTCTCCGCCAGCTTAGTCTCCGCTGTTTTTTCCAGTCCCAAAAACCCTTCCAGCCCCCATGTGTTACCATGTGGAAGATACGGGCAAGAAAACTGAGATCAGAGAATAATACCGTATTTTTCGCCCTATAAGACGCACTTTTTCTTCCCCAAAACGGGGGGGGGGAAAGTTGGTGCGTCTTATAGGGCGAATGTGCGCCCCGGTTCCCCCCTCCCCACCGCGGGCGGGCTGCCGGGAGTGTCCCGGTTCCCCCCTCCCCGCCGCGGGCGGGCTGCCGAGGTTCCCCCCTCCCCGCCGGACCAAAAAAAAATGTGCGCCCCGGTTCCCCCCTCCCCGCCGGACAAAAAAAAAAAAAAAAAAAAAAAAAGCGCCTCGCTCTCCCGTCCCCGCCGCGCGGGCGGGCTGCCGGGAGCGTCCCGGTTCCCCCCTCCCCACCGCGGGCGGGCTGCCGGGAGCGCTCCCGGCAGCCCGCCCGCGGCGGGGAGGGGGGAACCGGGACGCTCCCGGCAGCCCGCCCGCGGCGGGGAGGGGGGAACCGGGACGCTCCCGGCAGCCCGCCCGCGGCGGGGAGGGGGGAACCGGGACGCTCCCGGCAGCCCGCCCGCGGCGGGGAGGGGGGAACCGGGACCCTCCCGGCAGCCCGCCCGCGGCGGGGAGGGGGGAACCGGGACGCTCCCGGCAGCCCGCCCGCGGCGGGGAGGGGGGAACCGGGACGCTCCCGGCAGCCCGCCCGCGGCGGGGAGGGGGGAACCGGGACGCTGCAGCCCGCCCGCCCGCGGCGGGGAGGGGGGAACCGGGACGCTGCAGCCCGCCCGCCCGCGGCGGGGAGGGGGGAACCTCGGCAGCCCGCCCGCGCGGCGGGGACGGGAGAGCGAGGCGCTTTTTTTTTTTTTTTCCCCCGGCTTTTTTATTAAAAACCGAGGGGGCGTCTTATAGGACGGAGCGTCCTATAAGACGAAAAATACGGTAATTCTCTCACCAAAGAGATGAACTTAGTTTATAGTAGTTTATAGATCAGAATTTGGCTTTGCCTCTTCATACTGAAGGTATTGCAAAGCACTTTACAGATCAATGCATTAGAGTGGTTCAATTATCTCCAGTAAATGGAAGCTTGGAATAGAAAGGTGGCAATTGTACATGATGAAAGAATCTGATGCCAGTATTTCAAGATGGGAAATCAGGTGTGTGGGATGGTGGGGGAGCATTTGTGGATTTCACCTGTACATCAAGTGTCTGAAGTGTCTCACTTGGAGATTTCATATAGTTATTTAAAATGCATATTGCTTTTGTGACAGGCTCCATTCACAGACATTTCCTATAGATTGGGGGTGATTAGATCTAGGGGTTTGATCCAATATTGAATAAAACCAAAACACTGGGTTAAGTAAAAGATGTTTCCTGATGTGGGGAAATATGAAATATGCAGTTAGAAATTAAAGGAATGACTTAAAATATATGATGATATGTAGGAAATTATTTATATGTATGCAAACACATCTTATAACAATCTATACAAGATCATGTAGAAATTTCAACATACTCCATGGAGACTAGTGACTTTTAGGGGTCAAGTTCTTAACTCAGTTACACCCATGCAAATCTGAAGTAAATCTATTGACTTCACGTCAGTGGTGTTGCTCCAGAAGTATTTGAGATAAGAATATGGTCAAAGATTGCTGAAGAGAGTAAAAGAAAGAGTACATAGGGACATATTATGGTTCTGTCCCCAGCATTATAAACATTCTTAAAAGAATATTGAAACAAACACCAACTATATTTACATCAGAGGAAATTGTAGTTAGGATATACTTTGTAAAAACAATTTTTAAAAGGAACCTGTACAGACTGTGTCCCCTTTTTAAACAGAAAAATAATGGAATAGAATTTTCTATGTTCCCAGCACAAGCAAATTAGTTCTAATACGTATGGCATATAGGGCCTGATCCAAAACCTATTTAAAGATTCCCACTTACTTCACTGGGCTTTGGATCAGGCCCACAGTGATAATAGGGAAAGCGATCTGTGCATTTCCGGTTAAATCTCAGGAATCTTATTCAGTATGGACTACAGCTGAATAGTCAAGGGGAAAACATACATACAGATGATACAGTATAAAATGGAACAGTAAAAGAGCCTAAATGTTAAAAATGGTAACGCAGGGAAGTCCCTTGAGAATGTGTTGTTTGGTGGGATTTGTCCTCAGGGTGTGTTATTCTTTTTTGTTCTGTATATTTTTGTATTTATTTATTATCACTTGAAAATGGACTAGTCTTGCCTTACTCCAGACATGTGACCCAAAAGGAAAAATAAATTCATTAATAATAGAAATGGTGACTACCTGATGCATAGCTGTACATTATGCTTTTGGACATGCAGATGCTTTATATTTGTTACTCTTATGAGTGCAGTGGAAGCCAACAATAAAAATATACTTTAATAAGCTCATGATAAGTACTACTCTATATTCTGTATTTCTTTTGCTTGCAAGGTCCTTACACTGAGATCACTATGATCTTTCAGCAATTAAAAGGCTCAGGGGATTGGTAATTGGCTCCAAAGCTTTTCACCTCTGGGGAAAAGATTCTAACCTGCTTAAATGAGAAGTAGATGGAAGCTGTTATTAGTTGGTCTGAGGGCCACAGAACAATTCCTGGCAACCAGGTGTACATGTCACAATGTGCACCATCACTCTTGGCATTAATTAGTAGCATTATAGGCAGTCTGAGCAGTATACTAGTATACTAGACTATACTGTCAGGAAGATAGGACGACAGTGGTAATGATGTCAATAACTCATAAACCCTTCAAATCCCTCAATTACCCACAGGGAAGATAATGATTTGTGATTTGGTCAGACTATGTGTGCCCTGCGTACAGTGAGCTTGCTTGCTCTTCCCAAAGAAGAGCAATGTGTATGTCTGATATTATTTACTCACTATCTTGAACAAATTGTCTTATCAAGCCACATTAGACACTTCCCTGATTGGAATAAACTCTTTTATGAGAGCCAGTGCTAGCAAAGCAGTTGGAATAAATGTCAGAATCTGTAATAGTCTTAAAGTGATAGCAGATTTGTCTAATTATGGTGCAGCCAATTCATGGCGTGGTGTGCAAATGATGGCTAACATGCATCATGCATGTAAATTAGACAGCTATGAGAGTGCAAAATGTGATGGGTATTGGTGTAAAATCAACAAGGGGAAAAACTGTTGTATCTATTGGTACTGAGGTCTGATTTGCAGAATGTTCCCACATAACAAAGGCCATTTACATATCATTCCTTAGGGTAATGGGCACCCCTCCCCCGGCCCTGACTCAGTCTGGCCCAGACCTGCTGCAGCCGGGAGAGAGGTGCCTCTCCACCCCAGCGCAGTACTGCTGTGGAGAGAGAAAGCTGGGGGAGTCCTCTCTTCCCACTGTAGCCCCTGGGAGTCTCACCACACCCAACCCCCTCATCCCTAGCCCCACCCAAGAGTCCACACTCGCCAGCCAGAGCTCTCATCCTTCCCACACCCAAGCCTCTATCCCACCTCTAAACCCTTAGGATCATAGAATATCAGGATTGGACGGGACCTCAGGAGATCATCTAGTCCAGCGGTTGCCAACCTATGGTCCGCGGACCACTGATGGTCCGTGAGAAAATTTTGATGATCTGTGGAGAAATTTGGACATTATTTGCAATTTTTATGTTTATTATACTGTTTCATTATATTCTGATTCGTCTTCGTGTCACTGACACAGGATCGCTGAGAATTTTCGCCTTATTACGTTGCATCAAATTCACGTTCCACGAACGACGACAATCGCACTGACAACATTATTTATTGTTGTTTTCGTCTAGGGGCGCTTTTGTTGTCGGGCCACCGCCGACCCAGCGGCGGCGCGGCTTGCGAACGCTAGTACGCATGTGTCAGGCTTCAGTGGTGCTTCTACCGCCACAACAGTCAAACCACTCCGCGAATACCGGTTCTCGTCCGATTGTTTTGTTTTGTTGAAGCGAATTGTCGCACTTTTCAATGCACTTAATGGTTATTTCCTGAGACATGGTATTGAATGGAAGAAATGTGTTGGGATATGTACAGACGGTGCTGCAAGCATGACCGGGCATCGTTCAGGAGTTGTTACAAAAGTGAAAGATGTTGGACACCCAGACATCTTGTTTACTCATTGTATTATACATCGTGAGCAACTTGCGGCGAAAAGAATGTCTCCAGAACTGCACGAAGTACTCTCTGATGTAATTACAATTGTAAATGAAATTTGGCACAAAGCACTCAATACTCGAATATTTGAGGCACTTTGTGAAGAAATGGGCTCTTAATATACTCATCTTCTTCTTCACGCTGAGGTGAGATGGCTGTCAAGGGGCAAAATACTAACCCGATTGTTCGACCTGCGCCAAGAAGTCAAGTTATTCTTCCAGCAGCAAAATAATTCAAAATTCCAAGATCTCTTGTCCGACGATGATTGGCTAGCCAAGCTTGCATACCTGGCAGATATTTTTTCACTGTTAAACGAGCTAAACACGTCCTTGCAAGGATAACTTACGGACATGTTCACACTGCAAGGTAAAATGGATGCATTTCAAAAGAAAATATTGCTGTGGCAAACACGGTTGGCTGAAGAAGATCTGCAAATGTTCCCGAATCTTGCTGAGTATATGAAAGAGGAGGATATCAACCGATAGGTAATAATCATTGTTCGACAGCACTTATGATCGCTCACAGAATCTTTTGGCCGTTATTACCCAAAGGAAGAGGACCCCAGACATGGCAATATGTGGGTAATGGATCCATTTTCGGAGAAAATTGAAGATAGCAATTTGAGCATGAAAGAAAAAGAAAGCCTAATCGATCTATCATCCGACAACAGTCTCAAAGCTAAATTCCACTTGTCCTCATCAAGACATCATTTTTGGCTCTCCGTAAAAAGTGAGTACCCAGTGCTGAGTGAAAAAGCCATCAAAATTTTGATTCCATTTGCAACAACCTATTTGTGTGAAAAGATATTCTCATCTGTTACGGCAATCAAAAACAAGTACCGCTGTTGGCTTGAAATACAAACGGCTCTCCGTGTTGCAGTGACGTCAGTGGAGCCAAGAATCCATAAACTTATTTCAAACAAGCAGCAGCAAGTATCACACTAATAATTTTGTTATAATTAAACAAGTGCATTTCATATTAATAAAATGGAACTTTTATGATCATTATTTTATAGATGTTTGTACCTTTTAAAAAAAATTCATGTTACTGGTCGCGGGATTCAAAATTGTGAGTTTAGTGGTCCGTGAGGTCTGAATGGTTGGCGACCGCTTTCTAGTCCACCCACTGCTCAAAGCAGGACCAATCCCCAACTAAATCATGCCAGCCAGGGCTTTGTCTAGTTTGACCTTAAAAACCTCTAAGGAAGGAGATTCCACCACCTCCCTAGGCAACCCATTCCAGTGCTTCACCACCCTCCTAGTGAAAAAGCTTTCCTAATATCCAACCTAAACTTCCCCTTCTGCAACTTGAAACCATTTTTCCTTGTTCTGTCATCTTCTACCACTGAGAACAGTCTAGATCAGGGGTCTCAAGCATGCAGCCTGCGGAGCCCTTCCCTGCAGCCTGCCAAGCTCCCCGTGCCTCCCCCACCCCCAGAAGGGGCCACTAAACTCTCCGCCTCCTCCCCCCACCCCAAGCGGCTTCTCACTGCTCTACCTACGCCAGGCAGTTCTCTGGCAGCATAGCAGTTTCGGGGGGGGGGGGGGGGGACAGGAAAGGTAAGCCTCCCACAGACGGGAGGAGGCCTGCCAGGCTTCTCCCTCCGCCCTCCCCCCCCCCATGGGAGGCTTACCTCTCCTGGCCCCTCCCTCCCAGAAACTGCTATGCCACCAGAGAAGAGCAGTGGGAAGCAGCGTGGGGTGGGGGTAGGAGGCGGAGAGTTTAGCGGCCCCAGAAAACAACTCGGAGGGGGTGGTTCGGGACCCACCCCGCAGTTGTTTTCTGGGGCTGCTAAGCTCTCTGCCTCCCCCCCAAGCCCCCTGCTCTTGGTGCGCTGCTTCCCATTGCTCTTCCCATCCCCAGGCAGTTCTCTGGTGGCTTAGCGGTTCCCAGGACGGAGGGGCCAGGAGTGGTAAGCTTCCCGCAGAGGGGAGGAGGGGGAGACGAGGCTGGGATTGGGAAAGGGGTGGAGAGGGGGAGTGAGTTGGGGTGGGAACTTTGGGGAAGGGATTTGATGGAGACATGGAAGGGGTTGGAAGAGGTGGGGCAGGAGTGGAGTGGGGGTGCAGCCCAGTGCATGGGTGAGCTTTAACTGAAGTAAAGAAGTTAATTAAAAAGTTAATAAATGTAATAGCACACTATATTACTGTTAATTTTTTTCATTTTTTACTATACTTTTGTATCGTTGTATGTGGCTGAGTATGAGGCTCAGATTTGCTAGGCGGTGGAATAGTTCACCTAAGGCAGGGGTCTCAAACACATGACCCACGAGGTTATTTACTGTGGCCCACCAAGCTCCCCGTGCCCCACTTTACTTTCTGTGCCCCCCCACCTCCTCCTGGCTTACCTCCAGGCATTTCCCACTGCCAAACAGCTGTTGGCACTGCTTAGCGCCTTCCAGGAGGGAGGGGGGAGGAGTGGGGAGCTGCGCACTCAGAGGAGGAGGCGGGGCAGGGGCGGGACCTCATGGAAGGGGTGGAGTGGGGGTGGGGCCTGTGGCAGGGAGGAGGACGTGTCAGTGGTGCGGCCCTTGTGCCAATGCACTAGTCCTCATGCGACCCTCGTCATTTGAGTTAGAGACTCCTGGTCTAGATCCATCCTCTTTGGAACCCCCTTTCAGCTATCAAAGCAGCTATCAAATCCCCCCTCATTCTTCTCTTCTGCAGATTAAACAAACCCAGTTCCCTCAGCCTCTTCTCATAAGTCATGTGCTCCAGACCCCTAATCATTTTTGTTGCCCTCCTCTGGACTCTTTCCAATTTTTCTACATCCTTCTTGTAGTGTGGGACCCAAACTGGACACAATACTCCAGATGAGGCTTCACCAATGCTGAATAAAGGGGAATGATCATGTCCCTAGATCTGCTGGAAATGCCCCAACTTATACAACCCAAAATGCTGTTAGCCTTCCTGGCAACAAGGACACACTGTTGACTCATATCCAGCTTCTCATCCACTGTAACCCCTAGGTCCTTTTCTGCAGAACTGCTGCCTAGCCATTCAGTCCCTAGTCTTTAGCATTGCATGGGATTCTGCATTTGTCCTTGCTGAACCTCATCAGATTTCTGTTGGACAAATCCTCTGTATCCTATCTCTACCCTCCAGCGTATCCACTCTTAGTGTAGTGTCATCTGCAAACTTGCTGGGGGTGAAGTCCAAGCCATCCTCCAGATCATTAATGAAAATAATGAACAAATTCAGTCCCAGGACCAACCCCTGGGGCACTCCGCTTGATACCAGCTGCCAAATAGATATGTAGCCATTGATCACTACCCGTTGAGCCCTATGATCCAGCCATCTTTCTATCCACCATATAGTCCATTCATCCAGCCCATACTTCTTTAACTTGCTGGCAAGAATACTGTGGAAGACCGTATCAAAAGCTTTGTTGAAGTCAAGATATATCACATCCACTGCTTTCCCCTCGTCCACAAAACCAGTTATTGTGTCATAGAAGGCAATTAGGTTAGTCAGGCATGACTTACCCTTGGTGAATCTATAATGACTGTTCCTGATCACTTTCCTCTCCTTTAAGTGCCTTAGAATTGATTCCTTGAGGTCTTGCTCCATGATTTTTCCAAGGACTGAAGTGAGGCTGACTGGCCTGAAGTTCCCCGAATCTTCCTTCTTCCCTTTTTTAAAGATGGGCACCACATTAGCTTTTTTTCCAGTCATCTGAAATCTCCCCCGATCACCATGAGTTTTCAAAGATAATGGCCAAAGGCTCTCCAATCACATTGGCCAAATCCTTTAGCATCCTCAGATGTAATACATCTGGCCCCATGGACTTGTGCTCGTCCAACTTTTCTAAATAGTCCTGAACTACTTTTTTCTCCACAGAGGGCTGGTCACCTCTATCCCTTTGTTAGGGCAGACTCAGTTTCCCTTGCTCCTTCTCCCCATGTATTCTTCCTCACCCGCAATCACATAGTTAAACCCCCAAGAGTTGTAAAGCATTCGCTTGAGGCTTTAGACATTCAGTGTAATAGTGCTGCACAACAAGTTGTTTCTGTACTGTTATCTATACCGAGAATGTGACCTTGCCTAGACAATCACAGGCTGTAGGCCTCACTAGATGAGCTAATGTGTTATATCTCCAGATTGCATTATATGTATGTAACGACTTCGCTAGGGAATGAATAGACTCTTATTCATAAGCTTGTTGGCATCATGTAAACGGTCTCAAGGTCCACACACCAGGTGCCTCAAGAGGGCAGGGACCTAGGCGTGATGTAAGGGTTTGCTGATGCGCATGCTTCAAGTAGGTCTGTCCCTCCCTCCACCCATTCCCCCTCCCCTTTGAATATACTCTATAAACGTTTGCTTGGTACTGATAATAAACGGAGCTGCTGCTAACCCCCTTTCATGACCGAGAGGTGGGTGCCTCAGTTTCCCCTTTGATCAAAGTTGAGTTGTGTGTTTCTTCAATGGTCTCTGACAGCTTATGAGCTACTTGCCTCAACTCCGCCACAGCGATCCGGAGTATAAAGGTAAGGGGGAGAGACGCGCCATTAATTTCCCCTGACACCTTCATCCCTGATGCTACCCCAGAGCCCACACCTCCAGCTGGAGCCCTTACCCCCCTGTATCCCAACCCTCTGCCACAGCCCTGAGCCCCCTTCCACACTCTGAACCCCTCGGCCCCACCCTGTCACATTAATTTTGTTATATGCACCAATATGGAGCTGATGTGTCACATATCACCTCCATACTGGTGCACATAACAAAATTAAGTCTGCACATGGGTGGGAAAAATTAGAGTTCCCTGGGCCTAAATAATCACTGCCATAAGTGGTGGAATCAATGGAGCTGTGCTGTGCTGACCTAATACAGCAGTGAATTTGTCCCCATTATTTTATGTAGGAAAATCACAATGTATCACAAATCACAGTATTTCCATAAACCTTGGAAACCTTCATATCTTGATGAACCATCTATATTAGACACACCCTCTTTCTGATCTTCCCTCCTGACTCCAATTCTTTTTTTTACCAGGAGGAAAAAAACCAGGTTTTGTGTTTTGTTTTTCATGATTTAATATTTATGAACTTAACAAAGGAAAAAATCAGGGTCAGTTCCGTCCCTCACTCTCCAAATGTTTTTCAATATAAGGAGATGGTATTACTTCTGTATATGACATGAATGAGATTATTACTGAAATACTGTGTTCAGTTCTGGTGTACACATTTCAAAAAGGATGTTGCAAAATTGGAAAGTGTTCTGAAAAGACTTACAAATATGATTTTTGAGGTCTGGAAAGCGTGTCTTATAGTGAGAAACTTAAGAAACTCAATCTATTTCATTTATCTAAGAGAAGATAAAGAGGTGACTTGCTCCAGTCTACGTGTATTGTGACAGACCGCCTTCTCACCCCCCTTGAGGAACAGGCAGGAAACCCTTTTTTGCTCCAAACAGTGCTCTTTAATTTACAGTGCAGGACCCCACCACCAATATATACAGCTCTAAACAGCTCATTAATATACAGCTCTAAACAGCTCATTAATATCCAGCTCTAAACAGCTCATTAATATCCAGCTCAACAGCTCATTAATACACAGCTCTGAATAGCTCAACAAACACACACAGTTCTATGGACTCTATGTAGTCCAGCTAACAGTTATACAGCTCTATGGACTCTATGTAGTCCAGCTAACATACAAACACAGCTCTGAATAGCTCAAACACTCAGCTCTTGATAGCTCAAACAAACACACAGCTCTTGATAGCTCAAACAAACACACAGCTCTTGATAGCTCAAACAAACACAGAGCTCTTGATAGCTCAAACAAACACACAGCTCTTGATAGCTCAAACACACACACAGCTCTTGATAGCTCAAACACACACACAGCTCTGAATAGCTCATGCCACCACCACCACACTGGGCTTCCTTCCTGGCAGCCTTATATCCCCCAGAGGAGGCTGCCATGTGTAACTCATGCAGGTTGATTGGCCTGCACCATACGTGGCTAATTAGCCTTCCTGCCAGGGAGGTTTGCAGAGGGCTTTTCTCCCTCTTAAAGGGGCGGCAGGCTGGGTCAAGCCCACCCTGCCACACACCTCCCCCCTTAGCCTAGCCCCATAGGGCTGGCTCAGACCCTTCAAGCCTTCGCTTAGGTCTAGGAAGGCCCATCGGGGTGGATCAATACTCTGTGGATGAGCGTGATGGGGAGGCTGAGTCCACTGCCCCCGGTTGGGACTTCCTCCCCACCCGTACCCGCAGAGTGGGTGGCCTCAACCCCCAGACCCGTCATGGTCCGTCTTCTCCCGGAGGTCCCTCTGTCTCCATGTACTTCTGGTCGGGTGCACCGCAGACTTCACCGTCTCTGGCTGGTGCCTTTTGACTCCGGTACGGACAGTCTCGGGGAGGCTGAGCAAAACTGCTCCAATATCAGGGAGTCCATAATGTCCCCAAGTCCTGGGCCTCTGCCCACAAGGTACGGAGCAAGACGGAGGGCCCGGGTGGTCCGCTCCCACCTGGCTGTGGTGGCTGCCCTCTCAAAAAGTCCTGCAGTACCTTTACACTCCAACTGAGCCTGCTGCATCTGGTGGTTTCGCTGCAAGGCATGCATGGCCTGCTGGGTCCGCTTCTGTGGTTCCTCGAGACACTGCAGGGTTCCCTCCATCTCGGGGCCACCAGTTGTGTTGCTGGTGTAGCGATCCCACCTCTGACACCAAGTGTGACGGACCGCCTTCTCACCCCCCTTGAGGAACAGGCAGGAAACCCTTTTTTGCTCCAAACAGTGCTCTTTAATTTACAGTGCAGGACCCCACCACCAATATATACAGCTCTAAACAGATCATTAATATACAGCTCTAAACAGCTCATTAATATACAGCTCTGAATAGCTCAACAAACACACACAGCTCTACGGACTCTATGTAGTCCAGCTAACAGTTATACAGCTCTATGGACTCTATGTAGTCCAGCTAACAGTTATACAGCTCTACAGACTCTATGTAGTCCAGCTAACAGTTATACAGCTCTATGGACTCTATGTAGTCCAGCTAACAGTTATACAATTCTACGGACTCTATGTAGTCCAGCTAACAGTTATACAATTCTACGGACTCTATGTAGTCCAGCTAACAGTTATACAGCTCTACGACTCTATGTAGTCCAGCTAACAGTTATACAGCTCTATGGACTCTATGTAGTCCAGCTAACATACAAACACAGCTCTGAATAGCTCAAACACTCAGCTCTTGATAGCTCAAACACTCAGCTCTTGATAGCTCAAACAAACACACAGCTCTTGATAGCTCAAACAAACACACAGCTCTTGATAGCTCATGCCACCACCACCACACTGGGCTTCCTTCCTGGCAGCCTTATATCCCCCAGAGGAGGCTGCCAGGTGCAACTCATGCAGGTTGATTGGCCTGCACCTCAGGTGGCTAATTAGCCTTCCTGCCAGGGAGGTTTGCAGAGGGCTTTTCTCCCTCTTAAAGGGGCGGCAGGCTGGGTCAAGCCCACCCTGCCACAGTATCTACAGAGGGAAGACATCTCTGATAATAGAAGACTCTTTAATCTATCACAAAAAGACCTAATGAGATCCAGTGTTGGGAAGCTGAAGCTATATAAATTAAGACTAGAAATAAGGCGCAAATTTTTAATAGTAAGGTAATTAACCATTAGAACAACTTAGTTAGGAATGTGGTAGATGCTACATTACCTGAAATCTTTAACTCAAGAGTGGATGTCTTTCTAAAACATACACTGTAGTTCAAACAGAAGTCACGGAGTTAATGGAGAAATAAATTGATGAGGTTGTATGGCCTGTGTTACGCAGGAGGCCAGACTACATGATCATAATACTTTCTTCTCACCTTAAAATCTATGAAACACCTTCATGGTCACTCTGTATAGAGTCCCAGGAACCAGAGAGTCATGTCCTTACCAGGTTAACTCAGCCTCCAAGTAGATCGATATTCTCCAAGTAGATTGATGTATTTCTATGGTGTTCACTGTACATGAATGATGATGCTTTAAAGCTGAAGTCCTCTTTGCTCTGTGTGGATATTAATACATTCTGATGCATGATTCTAATGGTACACCAGATTCTCTCTTAGTCACAGGACTGCAGTGCTACTTTCACTTCTGTAGCTGTGGCATTGTCCTCCATAATAATCTCATGAAATTTTTGGGATACATTAATAATTTATAACCTCATTGCTATCAACTAACCTCATATGAAGAGAGGTCAGTAGTACAGCCTGTGTAGGATACTTCTGCAGGACTTATGCTGATGGATGGCCAGAAGAGCTGCAAGTGTTTGGCAGCCAGTTTGGAGGCACACAGCTCTGTGGGGATGGCCTTTGCAGTATCTTAGGGTATGTCTTCACTATAGCAGTAGGTCGATTTCCTTTAATTCGATTTTGTAAAGCAGACTGTATACAGTCGATTTTGTGTGTCCCCACTAGCACAGCAAAGCACAGCAAGTCGACAGTGTCTGTCCGCACAACTTTTGCAAGCGTCGACATAACGAGCGTTGCACTGTGGGTACCTATCCCACAGTTCCCGGAGCCCCCAGCAGGCACCATTTCGAGTGCTGCACTATGGGTAGGCATTTCCAAATTTCGCGCCCTTTTTCCGCGCCTCCGCCCCCCCATTACGAGCGGTGCACTGTGGGTAGGCATCCCATAATTCACGCCCTTTCTGCGTGCCGCGCTAACGCCATAGCACTGCAAGCATGGAGCCCGCTGATGCCACGGCTCCAGTAATGGCCGCTGTGAGGACCTCGATCACGGTTGCGGATTTCATGCTGTACCGTCTGCAGAGGAATGCGATCCGGGGACAACTGCAGTTTCTGGAACCTGATGACAGTGAGGAGGAGATGGACCAGGACGTGCACAGCAGGGACAGGGACACTGACGTTTTTGGAAGTAGGGCGACTGACAATCTGTCTAATTTGGTGGCAATGGGGCAGGCTCATGCCATGGAACGCCGATTCTGGGCCAGGGAAACAAGAACGGACTGGTGGGATCGCATAGTGCTGCGGATCTGGGATGACTCCCAATGGCTCAGAAACTTCCGCATGCGAAAGGGCACGTTCATGGAACTTTGTGACTTGCTGTCCCCGGCCCTCCGGCGCGAGAATACAAGAATGAGAGCAGCCCTCACAGTTGAGAAACGAGTGGCGATAGCCTTCTGGAAGCTTGCAACGCCAGACAGCTACCGGTCAGTCGCGAATCAGTTTGGGGTGGGTAGGTCTACAGTGGGCTTTGCTGTGATGCAAGTAAGTAGGGCAATCGTCGAGCAGCTGCTACCCAGGGTTATAAACCTCGGAAACCTGCAAGCTACAATAGATGGCTTTGCCGCCATGGGATTCCCTAACTGTGGTGGGGCTATAGATGGGACTCATATCCCTATCCTGGCACCGGACTACGAGGTCGCCGAGTACAGAAACCGGAAGGGATATTATTCAATGGTTATGCAAGCAGTGGTTGACCACAAGGGACGTTTCACCGACCTGTACGTGGGGTGGCCGGGAAAGCTTCATGACGCTCGTGTGTTCAGGAACTCTAGGATTTTTAGACAGCTGCAGCAAGGCACGTTCTTCCCCGACCAGAAAATTTCTGTGGAGGGTGGGGGGTGGGGGTGGAAATGCCGATCGTTATCATTGGGGACCCAGCCTACCCCCTAATGCCCTGGCTTATGAAGCCCTACACAGGAGCCCTGGACAGGGGTCAGGAGGTGTTCAATTACAGGCTGAGCAAGTGCAGAATGGCCGTAGAGTGTGCATTTGGCCGTCTGAAGGGGAGATGGTGTTCGTTACTGATTCGCTGAGACATCAGCGAGAGAAATATCCCCATTGTTATTGCTGCTTGCTCTGTGCTCCACGATGTCTGTGAGAGCAAGGGGGAAACGTTTATGGCGGGCTGGGAGGCAGAGTCAAATTTACTGTCTGCTACTTACCAGCAGCCAGACAGCAGGGAAAGTAGAAGAGCGCACCATGAGGCGCTGTGCCTCAGGGACGCCTTGAAAGACAGTTTTATGAGTGCCCGACATGGCGTTTGAGAACCTGCTCCCTTGCTCTGCTCTAAGCCTGCTGTCCTTGCACCCTCTTTCCCTCCCCCCTCCCCATGCTTGCAGAGGAAATAAATTCACTGTTTTAAAAATCATGGTTCCTTTATTGATTCATCAGAAATACAAATACAGGGGATCACTGCCATGATAGCCTGGAGGGAAACCAGCAGTCGCACTGGGGGAGGAGCGGACAGAGGAGGGGGGAGAGAAGGGAGGGGCAAGACGCAGCAGCTTAAAAAAGTTTTCAGAGAACGTCAGCCTGCTGCTGCTTGTGGGGTGGAGTGGGTCGGTCCACGGAGCTTGCCCCCCCGGGTTCTCACCCCGCGTTTGGGTGGGGAAGCTATGGGAGTTGGGATGGGGGGGAGGTGGTTACACAGGGGCTGCAGAGGTGATCTTTGGCCCTGCTCCACCAGAGAGCGCAGCATGTTGCTTTGGTCCTCCATTATACGGAGCAAAGCATCCATGCGTCTTTCTTCGTGGTCCTGTCGCTGCAGCCACATTTCTTCCCTCTTTTCTGCTGCGGCTCTCGATTCCTGCCTTGCCTGTATCAATCTTTCCCTCCATTCCGTCTGGCGGGCTGCCTCAGCGTGCGAGTTCTCCAGTAGTTCACTGAACATATCATCGCGCGTTCACGTTTTCTTTTTACGCTTTCATATCTGCGATGCACGGCGGGAGGAGCAGGACGGGGGATTCTGAGATAATTGTTCATCTGTGGGCGAATGTGGGCAAAGAAAGTTTGAAAGTTATGAGACAGATCATTCAAGGTTATGAGACAGATGCAGTCTCGGACAGTACACAATGGGAGTACTATGCCATTTGCAACCTCAGTATTCAGAGCCCTGATATGATTTCTGTACAAGGTCATGTTCTACACCTAAAAGTGACTGAATAGCTCACAGAAAAGTCAGAGCATCTCAGACACATATGCGTGCCTCAGCCCAACACGGCTTCTGAAATCACTGTGCAGCTGGCCATGGTAAGTTAAAAGCAGCACTTGCATATTGTAGAGTAACCCCACCCCCTTTCCCCCAGCGCGTGGCTCCCACTGAACCGCAAACTGCAAAACAAAGCCCAAAAATCTCTCGCTAACGGCTAAGGGCTGGTTGGGGCTCTTCAGCGGAGGCAAGCCGCTTGCAGACTGTTCAAATTCCCTGCTAGCTACCGCTTCTGGCTGGAGGGGGGGTGGTTGGGTGCGCGTTGGATCTGAAGCGGAAGCAAACCACTTGCAGACTATTCAGATTCCCTGCTAGCTACCGCTTCGAGCTGGAGGGGGGGGAGAGTTGGGTGTGCGTTGGATCTGAAGCGGAAGCAACCGCTTGCAGACTGTTCAGATTCCCTGCTAGCTACCGCTACGGGCTGGCGGGGAGGGGGGGGGCGGGTGAGCGTTTTGGGGGGGGGCGGTTGGTCGGTCTTCAGCAGAAAAGAGTACTTTGCAGCTGGGAATCTTTATCTCCCTACTAATTGCAGTCCGTATTTCAAACAGGCAACCATGAATGACATCACTTTGCTGAGAATTTCTCCAGAAGGCACAGACTGTAGACTTCAAAAATGTACCCTTCTTAGGCACATATGCTTGGCTGTGAGTCATCAGGCAGAGCTTGGCCAAGCTCCCAGCTTTCACCCTCCTGTCCTTGGCCTTTGCCCTCCCTGCTACCTCCAGATCTGTAGCTCTTAGTCTGCCTGGAATCACAAAAATAGAATGTCTATGGGGTTAGGGAAAAGGAAGCAGTCCTGACACATACATACAACCACAAACCCAGCCACAAACCATAAGTACAGAATCAACTCTGCTAAAAGGGAGCCTGGAGGTGGTCACCATTTATACATCACTTTTATGCAATATTTAAAAATTATTTACTGTAAACTGGGCCTACTTCATCCCTGGTCTAACTCCACTTCTTCCGTGGAGTTACACCAAGATTAAACTATTCCATCAAACCACAGAAATCTTTTGTTTCCCCCAACTAATTATCCAACTATTAATCTAATTAAACCTGCTTCAAAGCTCTGTGTGAAGAACTCTTCACATCACTTAGTCAAGAGCCTTGTGACTGCACCATAGCTTGGGTCTTTATTTTAATTTACAGCTGAAAGATTCCGATAAGAAAAAAAGGAAACAAGCTTACAAATAAACAATGATACATACAGGGTGGGTCCACATCCAGCTAAAAATGAAGACTTTCCTCTTTGGAAACTGCCTAGTAATATTTCAATTCTTTTTTTTTCAAGATAGGGGTGTGGTAGTACATTGTGTTTTTAAATTCCACTTCAACAATGACTGCAGTCAGATTTTCAGCCCAATTCAGAGGTGTATGACAAAAATGGTTCCCTCTGTTTCAACTCCCCTAGCTGCTGTCAGAGACTAAGATGTTCTTCATTTAAAAAAAAAAGTCAGAAAAATTATCTCCTTTGTTTTACATACACTTTAGTGACAACTGGCAATGACACTAAGGGTCTGTCTGGTCCACCATAAACCCCTATTTTAAGAGGTTTATAACAGCTATTAAAAAATCCCACTCTTGACTGAGTCTTGGCATATCTTCAGCGATTTTGTTTTTTCCAGAAATTAAAATAAGAATCATATTCTTCCCTTACAGATATGAGGGATTAGCTCACAATGGCGTTCTTAGATGGATGGGAGGGGGAGGACTATAAAAAACGGAGACAGTTTGCTTTGAAAAGTAGTCACATAGCAACCACTCAAAAAATAAAAAATTCCTCAGGCTATTTACATGCTATTCCTACTCAATCTTGTCTCATGCCAAATTCTTCTTGGCTTCATTGGAAGTTCTCTGCATGGAACAATTGTTGATCAGCGTTAGTAGCTCCTGTGCACATTAAGGGCCACCATGCCTTTTAAGGCACAGCCTATTTTGGGGGACATTTAGAGGCACAGAGAGCTTTAGGAGGCACAATGACATCTGGAGCACCCCAAAGGGCAGGGAAAGCATACTTCCCTGTTGGATGCTAGCAGTGTAGGACAGGGACAAGGCCATGGTCCTCTTTCCTCCCCCCCCCCATTTTCCCTACCCACTTTAGGGTGGCTAATGTCCAGAGGACACTAGTATAACACACTAGACAAAAGTATGCCACATTTTCCTCTTGTAGCTAGCCCACACAGAGAGCAACAGATCACTGTTGCATGCTAATAGCTGTTACTTCCTTAGTTCTTTTCATAGAATCATAGGCCTTGGTTACACTGGCACTTTATAGCGCTATCAAGCCACCAGGAGCGCTATAACCTACTACCTGACCAGACTGGCGAGGCAGTAGACCGCTATAAGTCCACGGTTATAGCAGTCCTGGTAATCCACCTCCGCATGGGGAATAAGGTCTATAGCACTCCCACTGTAGCACAACGGCGCCAATGTGGACACCCAATGTGCAGTGATTGGCCTCCAGCCCATCCCATAATTCCCGTTCGAGCCACTCTGGTCATCACTTTCAAACTCTTTTGTCCTGTCCTCAGGTGATCAACCGTCAGACCCGCCCTTTAAATTCCCTGGGAAATTTGAAAATCCCCTTCCTGTTTTCTCCAGCCAAGTGTGGAGTGCTCTCAGTGAATCTTTGCAGGTGATCATTCTACTTGACCATGACTCCACGCGCCATGCCTCCACATACCAGGCGATCCCCAGCATGGAGCAATAGTGAGGTGCTGGATCTCACCAGTGTCTGGGGGGAGGAAGCTGTCCAGTCCCAGTTGCGGTCTAACCGCAGGAATTATGATACCTATGGGCAGATGTCACAGGCCTTGACAGAAAGAGGCCATGAGTGGGATGCTGTGCAGTGTCAGGTAAAGGTAAAGGAGCTTAGGAATGAGTATCACAAAGCCTGTGAGGCAAACAGCCACACCGGAGCAGCCCTGGCAACTTGCAGATTTTACAAAGAGCTGGACGCGATAACTGGGGAAGGGGGATCCTACATCCACTCCATCGACCACCATGGACACCTCCAAGCCCACCAGTACAAGGGGGGGGGGAGGAGGAGAAGGAAGAGGAGGAGGAGCAGGAGGTGGCGGCGGCGGCAACCCGGGGGAGGGGGAGGACTCCCCGGAAACCCAGGAGGCATGCAGCCAGAAGCTCTTCTGGAGCCAGGAGGAGGGCAGCCAGCCATTGGCGTCCGGCCATTGTAGAGGGCTGAGGAGCAGAGGAAGTCACTGGTAAGCTATTTTCCTATCGGGAAGGCAGGCACTTTGTGGTTTCAGGTTACTTGGGTGATGGACAATGGCAGAAGGGGATGCTTGCATGCATGCCTAGATGTGGAATAGTGCATTGATGTTGACTATCACCTCATGGTAATCAGCATCAGTGATCTCTTCAAAGGTCTCAGTCAGAACTGAGCAATGTGCCTGCGCAGGTTTCTTGGGAGATCCAGCATGGTTCCTGTCCCGGTCAGGCTCACCAGTCCCCGCCACTGTGCTGCGAGGCATGCGGGGACCATTGCTGCCCAGAGGCAAGGTGCATATGGGCCTGGGCAGAAGCCGCATTGCATTAGAATGCCCTCTCTTTCTTCCCCAGTCACCCACAGCAGCGAGATATCTTCCAGGACGAACTCCTGCGGGGAATGTTGGGACAATGTTCAGTGTAGGGTCCCGCCCACTGCACTGCGCTCTCCCCAAGGCATGGAAACCCATAGGGCAGAACGGCAAGGAAACCATCAGTCCCCCTGGATGTCGTGATCACTCACCATTACAGGGACTCCCATGGGTTATGTGTGCTCTCTCTGGGACAGGCGAAATGTGACTTTATTTGGACAGGGATTGCCCTCCTTCAGTGCATTGTCCTGTCTGGTGTGTACAATGCTGCCTCTGTTAAATGTTGCATTTTCCCAGTATAGGTTCAACCTTGAGTTCTCCACCATCACACTTATCAGCGGTTGACAGGCTGAGAAGACTGAGGAAGAGGCCGCGTAAAAGCAAAAAGGATCTGCCAGAAGTGATGCAGCAGTCAGTGCAAGAAAATCGAATTGCACAGAAGTGGAGGGAGAGTGAGAGGAAGTTCCGCCAACAGAACACAACTTACCTGTGGGAAACCACAGAAAGGCTGATTACAATAACGGAGCATCAAGAGGACACTATGCAGAGGATCGCCGATGTGCAGGAGGAGCACTACCGCACTCGCCGCCCCCTTTATCAGTTACTCCCAAATCCTTCCCCTTCTGTCCCCCTGTCCCCTCCAGCCCATTATCACCAGCTTCCGGGTTATTACCGCCCACAGCTGCCTCCAACCCCCATGTCTTCACAGCCCAACCCCGAAAACCAAGACCTTTATCCCACTGCACTCGACCCCTGATAACATGCCTTATTGTCATCTGGAAGTGGGGTTTGGAGGGCACAGCAATTCAGAGAGGATTGCAGAGTATGAGATCTGGACATACTCCAGTCTATGACTGACCCCACCCCACCCCACCCCACCCCAACCACATCCCACCCCCTTCCCCTACACATTCTGCATAACCTTTTCTTTCAGCAAATGAAGTGGCTGTTTAATAAATGACTTTTCTTTTTAATAAATGTTTTTTTAAATTAAAAGTACATAGATTATTAATGCCTGAAGAAAATTACATGCCTTATCCTATTAAAACAATGAGCAATCCCACTGCACTTAACTACCATGCACAGCAAGTAACATTAGAACTGGCTTTCAGCCTCAAAATGCTCCCTCAAGTCATCCCTGATCCTTGCAGCTTCACGTTGGGCCCCTCTGAGAACCCTGCCCTCTGGCTGTGCATATGCAGCCTCCAGGTGTTGAACCGTCAAGGCCCATGCCTGAGTGAAGCTTTCACCCTTCCATTCACAAATATTATGTAGGGTACAGCATGTGGAAATAACCGCGGAGATACTTCTCAGCCAAGTCTAGCTTCCCATAAAGACAGTGCCAGCGCGCTTTCAGATGTCCAAAAGCACACTCCACAGTCATTTGACACCAGCTAAGCCTGTAGTTGAACCTTTCCTGGCTGCTCTCCAGGCTCCCTGTGTAGGGTTTCATGAGCCACAGCATTAAAGGGTAAGTGGGGTCTCTAAGAATCACAATGGGCATTTAGACTTCGCCTATGGTGAGCCTTTGGTCTGGGAAAAAAGTTCTGGCTTGCAGCTTCTTGAACAGGTGTTCTGGAAGATGCATGCATCATGCACCTTTTCGGCCCAGCCTGCGTTAATGTCAGTGAAATTACCCCGGTGATCCACAAGTGCCTGGAGAACCACGAAGACGTACCCCTTTCGATTAATGTACTCTCCTGCTAGGTGGTCGGGTGCCAGAATAGGTATTTGGGTCCCATTGTAAAGAAAAGTTAAAAATATAAAAAAATGTCTTACTGAAGCTGTGTAACTAACTCTGAGTTGCTGTAAGTTTTTATCTTGTGTTATGCATTCCTGGAGGCACCACTGGGCCTCACTCATATCTCCATGTATTCTTACCCCATATGTACCATTTCAAAGTAAGAACTTTAAGTTTAGATGTCCTGTTCTTTCCAGACAAATAAGTAAATAGATAAGAAACAACGTCATGTTAATTTGCATGAGGCCCTTCTTGCCTCCTCCTCCATGTAAAGAACCATATAAAAAGTCTTGTAATAATGTATGAAGGGAAGCCATAATTTGAGAGCTATCTCTGTGGCTTCACTTCGCTAGCGAATAAACTTTTGTATTTGAGCTTCTCCAAGGCCTGCCTGTTCTTTGAAAGTAAATTAAGACACCTCCAAAGGAAACGAGCCATTTGTGCAACACCATCTATTGCCCCTCCACAGTTATTGCCCTCCACACTTGCTCAAAGCCAGCCACGGTGTCATGCACGTTACCCAGAGTCACGATTCTTCTGAGCAGGGCAGAAAGGGTGGGGAAGTTGCAATGTATGTAAGAGAACAGTCTGACTGCTCAGAGCTTTGGTATGAAACTGCAGAAAAACCTGAGAGTCTCTGGATTAAGTTTGGAAGTGTGAGTTACAAGGCTGATGTCGTGGTGGGAGTCTGCTATACACCACCAGACCAAGGGGATGGGATGGATGAGGCTTTCTTCAAGCAACTAAGAGAAGTTACTAGATCACAAGCCGTGGTTCTCATGGGAGACTTCAATCGGCCTGATATCTGCTGGGAGAGCAATACAGCGGTGCACAGACAATCCAGGAAGTTTTTGGAAAGTGTAGGGGACAATTTCTTGGTGCAAGTGCTGGAGGAACCAAGTAGGGGCAGAGCTCTTCTTTCCCTGCTGCTCACAAACTGAGAAGAATTAGTAGGGGAAGCAAAAGTGGAGGGGAATCTGGGAGGCAGTAACCATGAGATGGTCGAATTCAGGATCCTGACACAGGGAAGAAAGGAGAGCAGCAGAATACGGACCCTGGACTTCAGAAAATCGGACTTTGACTCTCTCAGGGAACTGATGGGTAGGATCCCCTGGGAGAATAACATGAAGGGGAAAGGAGTCCAGGAGAGCTGGCTGTATTTTAAAGAATCCTTATTGAGGTTGCAGGAACAAACCATCCCGATGGGTAGAAAGAATAGTAAATATGACAGGCAACCAGCTTGGCTTAACAGTGAAATCCTTGCTGATTTGGGGGACCAGATGTTCTGATTTTATCAGGACAATCCCAATTTTGGGGGACTTGTCCCGCATCCCGACCATACTTTGGTTGGGACGCCCTTTGTCCTGATATCGGGACCTTCAGAGCCCGGCGCCACACTTACTGCTCCTTCCAGGGCGGCTGTGGCATCCTCCTGTCGGCAGGAGCACGAGGCACGTCCCACTGCCCCAGGCAGAGACTGGGAGGCCAGGTCTCTGCTGCCGCACATGTTCAGGGGCAGGAGGAGGAGGGCTGCTGCTTGCAGCCAGAGGCAGCCTGCAGAGCAGGGTGGGGGCAGAGAGCCCACTCCTCCCCCCACAGACACAGAGAGTCAGGGGCAGGCTAGCCGTACCCCACGGCCAGGACAGCTCTCTGCCACCCGCGGTGCATGCTGCAGGGCGGGGGCCCTGCTTGCATGCAGGCACTGGCCAGCAGAGGGGGTGCAGGGTCAGAGAGCCCCCGTCTGCCCCCCCTCTCCCCCCGCAACCTGGCTCCAGCCCCTCACCCACCTGCTGGATGCTTCACGGCCAGGCCAGCCCTGGCTCCAGCCCAGGCTGCCCCCAGCCCGGCCTAGCTGAGAACCATCCTCCAGGTAAGTGGCTGGGCTGCAGCTGGGACCCTGCGCCCTTGGCTTGCAATGGATCTGTGGGTGGGAGCCAGGGCTGTGTGCTTGTGGCAGGGACTGGGGCCTTGAGTCCCCAACCCACAGTGGGGTTGAGCTTGGAACGGGTCCCTGTGCCCCCGACTGGCCTGCGGCTGAAGCAGGGCAAATGTACCCACAGTGGGGATGCACCCGGAACCGGGGCCTATGCCCCGACCCATGGCGTGGCTCCTCCTGGAACCGGGGCCCTGTGCCCCTGCACCTGGAGCCGGGGCCCTGCGCCCCTGACCCGTGGCCTCCTCAGGCCCTGCCCCCATGGGTCCAATGGGGAGGGGGGAAGCCTGTGGCACTCCTCTCCTCCTCCTCTCCTCCCCGCCTCCCCCACTACTGGCTGGAATGATTTAGTTGGGGATTGGTCCTGCTTTGACCAGGGGGTTGGACTAGATGACCTCGTAAGGTCCCTTCCAACCCTGATATTCTGATTCTATTATTCAATCCCCCATTAAATCATCCCTGCCAGGGATTTGTAAAGCCTGACCTTACAAACCTCTAAGGAAGGAGATTCTACCATCTCCCTAGGTAACCCATTCCAGTGCTTCACCACCCTCCTAGTGAAAAAGTTTTTCCTAATATCCAACCTAAACCTTCCCCACTGCAACTTGAGACCATTACTCCTTGTTCTGTCATCTGGTATCACTGAGAACAGTCTAGATCCATCCTCTTTGGAACCCCCTTTCAGGAAGGTTGCTATCAAATCCCCCCCTCATTATTATCTTCTGCACAGTAAACAATCTCAGTTTCCTCAGGCTCGCCTCATAAAACATTTGCTCCAGTCTCCTAATCATTTTTGTTGCCCTCCGATTGACTCCAATTTTTCCACATACTTCTTGTAGTGTAGGGCACAAAACTGGATACAGTACTCCAGGTGAGGCCTCACCAATGTCAAATAGATGGGAACAATCACATCCCTCTATCAGTTGGCAATGCCCCTACTTATACAGCCTAAAATGCCGTTAGCCTTCTTGGCAACAAGGGTACACTGTTGACTAATATCCAGCTTCTCATCCACTGTAACCCGTAGGTCCTTTTCTGCAGAACTGCTGCCTACCCACTCGGTCCCTGGTCAGTAGCAGTGCATAGCATTCTTCCATCCTAACTGCAAGACTCTGCACTTGTCCTTGTTGAACCTCATCAGATTTCTTTTGGCCCAATCTTCTAATTCAGGGATCTCAAACTCAAATGACCAAGACCCCAAATGAACCGCCTCCCTCCTGGAAAGCGCTAAGTGCTGCTATTTGGCACAGGAAACTCCTGGAGGTAGGTAGAGGAGTGGGGATGCAGCATGCTGAGTGGGAGGGGAGCTTGGCAGCTGGGCAGCTGCTGGAAATAACTGGGGTAGAGGTACACAGGGAGCTTGGCAGGCCACAGCAAATAACTCCGCAGGTCATGTGTTTGAGACCCCTCCTCTAATTTGTCTAGGTCCCTGTGTATCCTAGCCCTTTGACTCAGTCCTTGCTTTTGGTGAAGAAGGTCCCAGGTTCAAAACCCTGCTCGTGACCCATGGGATGTGTCATTACACTCGCAGGAAGCTATCTTTGTGAAGGGGAGGAACAACGGAAAGGCAATCTTCTTGAGCCCTCCCCCACTTGTCTGTTCTCACAGGAATCAGACGTAACTGTGCACAGACCATTGAATCCAAAATGAGTATTTATGTGCATGTAAAGACTGCAGTGTTTGAAAGAATGCCTAGATACTGGACCTGTTAGCACAATAAACCTCACGGATTCACTCCAAACAAATAAAGGACTGGTCTCTCTCTCTCTCTCTCTCTCTCTCTCTGTGTGTGTGTGTGCGTGTACGTGCATTATTTTCCATTATCTAATGGAATTTCTTATGTATCTTATGTATTTTCATGAATTTCATACTTTGTAGGAAATCCCCACTGCAGCGGGATACAAGGTACTGGGGAATGTCAGGTGACAAAAAGCTGTCTTTTTCCCTGATATGAGCAATGTTTTGAAAACGCTAAATCTCTGAACTGCTTGGAAGAAGGTGTTTTCTGAAATAATGACATTCCTGAAAAAGGCTCACATCTTCCTCAAGCTACAGCATCTGCAATTGGGTCTCCACTGCTCATTTTCATGCAGACTGTTTCCTGAAGCATGCCACCGGGTATTTATACTCAAATGAATGGGACCCTATCAATATCTGCAGGCCTTGCACTGTAGTTTTCCAACAAAATATAATTTCCTGAGCTTGTTATCATAATTAAAGTTTCCATCTGTCTAATTTTTTAAGTCACACTAACATTTTGGAGGATTATATTAGTAATCCCCTCCCCCAAAACCAGATCCCAGATCCTAGAAACACCATGTGCACAAAAATTTGCACAGAAGCACAAAAATTTGCACAGAAGAAATTTTTTGTGCATACAGCCTGTCAAAAATTAGAGGGAACATTGGTCCTCAGTCATTTTCCAGACAGTAGGAGTTAAGACCATCTACCAATCCTTTTTGGACAGCACTATCTGATTTTTGAGATTTTCAATATTTTTCTTAAAACTCCAGCTACTGGAGAAGTGTAATTATACAAGAATCTCAGGGTTTTTTAATTATTATTTGGGATGGTTTTTTAGGCTCATGGTTGCAGAGCAATGCTTGAAAAAGTGTCTCAAGAGCTCTCTGCAGACACAAAAACTAAAAGGCAATTAAAGAGAGCCTCTTCCCCACAATTTTATTTTATTTTAAAAGATACCATAATTTTTAAGTCAGTCTAATTTTTGAGGGGATTTTTTAACATTTGGAGCTGGCAATATTGTGCTGGTGGCTTTAGTGTAGTTCTGAGAGGTCAGGTGACTATGTCACAACAAGTCCTCACCAAGTCACTTGAGTTAAGTTACTAAAATAAATGGAATTTTGGTTTGAGTTGATCCAGGGAAGAGAAATAGGGACTGTCCTAGTTTTAGATGTAAAGTTTTTGTGCAATTTAATTGTTTATTGCTTTTGAAAACAACATTTTTAACCAAGCAATTAATATGGAGAAAAAAACCCCAAAGAAGCCCACTGCCAGAAATGCTTGACACACTTGTTAGCAAAGTGGACATAAAAATCCAATTTTTTCATTCAAATTTCCAGCTGAGCCCTTCAGGTCAGTGTTGAAGCACAGTGTCACATTTTGGTGGCCACATTATACTGCTCTGTACAAGTTCTACGGATATAGCATTCAGTTTCCAGTGCTGTCATTAGAGTTTTCCATAAGCACTAAATTCACTGAAAAATTACCTTTATGTAACTAGAATACTTTGTGTAAAGCTGGTTAATTATACAACCTCAAAATATTGTGTGTTTTCCAACATATAAATCCCAGAGTTTGACATAGGAAGAATGCTTGGCAAATCCAATGAGAAACTCAGCCAATGTAGATGTCAAAGGTATTTGCTGGGTTTCCATTCAGCCAAGAATATTAACACCTTATCCATAACTCAAAAGGAATGGGATTTTTGTAGTGCTAGGTATGGTCCAGGGGGAGTTGATGAAAGTTGCTATTTCAGATTTTTTTAAGAACTGTGTACTTCGTTAGCTTTGTACTTATGTCATAGAAATTATCCTCAAAGAACCACAACTTTAAATTGAAAACACAGCTAGAATCTGGTACATTCACTGAGTTTACTGGGGTGAAAAAGAGAAAAAATACATACAGTAGACTCTCGATTACCCAGGATGATAGGGAAAAAAATAATTCTGGTTAATAAAATCCTGGATAATCACCATCCATAGGAAATATGGGGAGTGGGGGTTGATTAACCAGCCGTCCTGCACAGTGTTGGTTCACTGGCTGCCCTATGCCCTGGTAGGGTTTTTTTGTTTGTGTGCTTGGGGCGGCAGCAAAGCCAGAGCCGGCCCTGCGAGTTGTGCATATTTTTTTTGACATCCTGGTTAATCCACATCCTGGTTAATCCAATCCTGGATAATCGAGAGTCTACTATACATAGAAATAACTGATAGATCTGGGTTCAAAAGTAGCTTAATAAGGAGAGGAATTATCTCAGGTGAGATCCCTCCATCTTTCAGTGACTTTTCATTAGCTGACCTCTTGTAAACCTGTCCAGAAAATTATTGTTATTTATTTATATAAACATAGTGGACCTGATTCTCCACTGCCCTGCTCCTTATCAAGTTATTTACATCCATGCACAGTGCAAAGTGGGTATAGTGACACCACAAAATCAGAATGATGGCATTTGCAACCAATGTGCAAATATATAAGGGCCAAATCCTCAAACAGTATAAACTGGCAGAGCTCCATTGAAGTCAGTGAAATTATGCTGATTTACATGAGTGGAGACTCAGGCCCATACATGACTACCCCATTTGAAAGGCAGTGGAGATTCAGGGCTATTGAGAATATTGATCCAGCTTTTGTTTAAATAGTGACATCGCCTAGTCAATTTAGACTGGTAGAGTTTTACTTTAAAAACAAAACAAAATTGTATTGGACCTGTATTCTAATCTATGCCAACCAACCCCCCTAGGTTAGGTTTCTTGGGTGTCAAAACATTTAAATTCACCACTCTCTGAGTCTAACTTGTAATCGTAAAGCCTCTATTCTAGTCAGTGTGTTTTTATGAGGAGAATCCTGTTGAAATTTTGCTTTAGGGGCCAGAAAAGTACTCCAGTTTGTGTTGGCAAAGGCACGAACAGAGATCCTTGTTTTTACAAGGATTCTTATGGGATCGATCTGAAAGTGTTACAAGGCCTGTTTTCAAAACAGAAGAGTGCAGGTCCTCGTGTGTACAGGGTGGAAGCAGAGCATAACTGCACATGACTGCAGATGCACATCTTTTTCACAGGACTCTGACACTAGAATACAGTCTGCTTGATTGTAATGAGGGGACACCAGATCTGCCTCCTCTGTCTGTATGTCTGGAATTCCTATAGGGCTTTGTGCCTCTACCCCGAATGGAAGATGAGCTGAAAACAAACACATCATCTGATTTTATGAACTAAAGCCCCTGAAGAGGATGTGAACTGGAAGAAATGTACCTTCCCTCATCTCTTGCTTGCTCTTCCCTGCCCCCTCCACAAGACATAACCAAAAGGAGGAAGACAGAGACAGGGAGGGACTTGGTTTTCAGGCGCCAGGCACCTCTGTGCACTAGCTCAGGACATTGACTTCTTGCAGCTTCCAGAACAGACGGTGTTTGTCATTCAGGGGGCAGCTGCTGTAAGCAGAGGGGATTATTTCTTTTCTCAGGAGCATTTTCTCTGCCTAACTGGGAGGAGCTCTTGGTGTAGAAAGGAACTGAGAAAGAGATGAAAAGAGAAAAGTGGACTAAGGAGAGGCTCCTTTTGGAAAA
The DNA here is from genome assembly GCA_032164245.1 of Sternotherus odoratus. NCBI lineage: Eukaryota > Metazoa > Chordata > Testudines > Kinosternidae > Sternotherus > Sternotherus odoratus. The sequence goes on from JAVMKO010000003.1 coordinate 145,568,735, forward strand.
ATGCATTTGCAGTAAACAGGGAACAGTTTTTCCTCTGCACAACATATTGTGACAGACCGCCTTCTCACCCCTCTCAGGAACAGGCAGGAAAACCCTTCTTTGCTTCAAACAGTGCTCTTTATTCACAGTGCAGGACCCCACCACCAATATATACAGCTTTATACAATACAGTTTTCAACTCTATATAGTTCAGCTCTGCATACAACTCTACAGTTCCAACCACACAGCTCTGAATAGCTCAAACCACCACCTCACTCTATACCATCCCCACCACACTGGGCTTGCCTTCTCGCAGGCCTTTTATCCCCCTGAGGAGGCTGCCACCAGGTGCAGCCCCTCAAGGCTAATTGCCCTGCAGCCCAGGTGGCTGATTAGCCTTTCTGCAAGGGAGGTTTGCAGGCTTCTGCTCCCTCTTAAAGGGCCGGCAGGGCTGGCTCAGGCACTCCTGGCCAGCGCCCTGCCACACACCTCCCCCCTTAGCCTAGCCCCATCGGGCTGGCTCGGACCCTTCAATATTTCCCCTTTCACTGGCGCCGCCCGGTCCGGGGTTGTGGATTATTGCCCCCCTGCTTTTCGTGGCTAGGGCCAGCCTCTTCTGCCTCAGCTTCCCTCGCGGCTGAGGCAGAGAGCCCTACCTCCAGCCTTGCACAATAAAGGCAGGGTATCGGCCGCCCCTGTGCCCTTCGGCGCTCACACCACTCGCATGGCGCCTCACCACACAGAGCAACTTCCCCGGCCTCAATTTCCTCCTGGCTCTCACAGGAGCTCGGGGCTTCCTCCGTGGAGCTCACCTCCTGCCCTAATCCCTGATGTTCAGGGCTGGCTAGGCCCTTCACTGGGTTATTGGGCTGAGACCCGCCCCTTCTCTCGGCCGAACCCCCCGTATGGGTTCTCACGCCCGGCCTTGGGGCAGCCCGGGGTCTCGTATCTCCCACCAGGCCCCAGTCCCGCCCAATGATTACGGGGCACGGCAACCCCTCTGGCACCCCGACCCGCTTCCAGCGGAATCGACCGCTGATTTTCAGGGGGACCTGGGCCACCCGACAGGTCTTCCTGTCCCCATGGACACACTGTAAGTCCATGGTAGCCCCTGGGATCAGCCACTCGGGGCGTACCAACGCTCTGCGGACAAGTGTACAGGGAGAGGCTGAGTCCACTACCCCCGGTTGGGACTTCCTTCCCACCTGTACCCGCAGAGTGGGTATCCCCTTATGCGGTTTCTGCCCCCAAACCTCCGTCCACCCACACCAGTTAGAGTAGTCGCACTCCATGGCTGGGCAGTCTCTCTTAATATGTCCTGGCTTCCCGCACTGCCAGCAGGTAAGCCGGGCCGCTCTCTCGGGCACCCCTCTGGGCTCCCCATCAGTCCTTTTCCCTCTGGGCGGAGGGGAGTCCACGGGCCGACACCCCAAATCCCGGACCCGTCGCGGTCAGTCTCCTCCCCGAGGTCCCTCTGCCTCGACGTATTCCTCGGTCAGGCGCACCGCAGACTCCACCGTCTCCGGCTGGTGCCTCCTGACCCAGGTACGGACAGTCTCGGGGAGGCTGAGCAAAAACTGCTCCAAGATCAGGGAGTCCATAATTTCCTCCCCTGACCGGGCCTCCGGCCTCAGCCAACGCGTCGCCCAGTCTCAGCCTCTGGGCAAACGCCCGGGGCCGCACCGCCTGCATCCAGCGGGCCGCCCGTAACTTTTGCCGGTATCTCTCGGCAGATAAGCCGACCCGGTCTAAGATGGCCGCTCTTACAGTTTCAAAGTCCTGGGCCTCTGCATTCCCCAGGGCCATGTAGGCCGCCTGGGCTTCGCCCGTAAGGTAGGGAGCAAGCCGGAGGGCCCAGGTGGTCCGTTCCCACCCGGCTGTGGTGGCCACCCTCTCGAAAGTCCCCAGGAAGGCATCGGGGTCATCCGCCGGGCTCATCTTACAGAGTCCCCAGCCCGGCGGCCGCATGCCTTCTCCTGCCCCTGGACTCACCAGCAGCTGCAGGAGTTTCGCCTGGGTACTTGCTTGCTCCTGGATGAATTCTCGCAGTGTCTTCTGCTGCTCTGCTTGAGCCTGTTGCATCTCCCGGTTGGTTTGTTGCAAGGCGTGCATGGCCTGCTGGGTCTGCTTCTGTTTCTCTACGAGCCACTGCAGGGTTCCCTCCATCTTTGGGCCACCAGTTGGGTTGCTGGTGTAGCAATCCCACCCCTGACACCACGTGTGACAGACCGCCTTCTCACCCCTCTCAGGAACAGGCAGGAAAACCCTTCTTTGCTTCAAACAGTGCTCTTTATTCACAGTGCAGGACCCCACCACCAATATATACAGCTTTATACAATACAGTCTTCAACTCTATATAGTTCAGCTCTGCATACAACTCTACAGTTCCAACCACACAGCTCTGAATAGCTCAAACCACCACCTCACTCTATACCATCCCCACTATACTGGGCTTGCCTTCTCGCAGGCCTTTTATCCCCCTGAGGAGGCTGCCACCAGGTGCAGCCCCTCAAGGCTAATTGCCCTGCAGCCCAGGTGGCTGATTAGCCTTTCTGCAAGGGAGGTTTGCAGGCTTCTGCTCCCTCTTAAAGGGCCGGCAGGGCTGGCTCAGGCACTCCTGGCCAGCGCCCTGCCACAATATCAAGAGCCAGAATTAGAATCCCAGGACAATCCTCTGTTGACTGACTGCAGTGGGAGCGGGCTCATTCTGTGGGCATGGGAGCAGAAGTTGGTTTATACTGCTGTCAACCTGGGGTAACAACATTTAACTACACTGGTGTAACTGAGAGCAGTATTGGGACCTATGTGTCTCTGAATGATATAAACCTTTTTTAGAAAGCATCTGATCAGGATTATAGAATAACATCAGCAGCCTACAGATGCTGGAAAATCACTGGACAAGAACCAAACAGGAAATATTTAGTAGGGGTCAGCAAATGTGTCTGCAAAATTATTTTTGCCACAAAATTACAGTTGCTACAATTTGCACACCCAAAACCCTACATTGCAAGCAGAAAGCATAGGCAAATGGAAGGAAGCACCTACACATTTTGCCCCTGCATTTGGAGATGCCTGCTGAAATGTTTGTCTATTATGTCCAGTTGTGCAGCCCTCCCCCCCACCCCCTGCCCCGCCAATGCATAATTGTCTCCTACAGTATATTTTCCAGGGCTTTTCAAATCTCATTTTAAATTATTTCATCTCCATTTTCTCCTATTTCATGGGTCCACTTTAAAAGCTTTTCTCCCACTCTCTCAGACACACACCTGCCTTGCTAAGATGAGTTACAGCTTCTCCTTTTGTTATATTTCTAATTGAATTCAGGAGTCCGCTTTTATTTACTTTCTCCTGAGCTCTCTGTGATCCCCCTATTGGACACAGGCAGTGTGGAGATTTGAATGCAGAGGGGGAAAGAGACAGAGCTGGGTAGCAATGGGGACAGGGAGACTAGTTTTTTCCTCAATTTCATTCAGCTTCATTCAGGATCCAAGTCTCATTCAGTGAATTGGTAGTTAGTCAATATTTCTTTTTATTGTTCTGATTCAGTGTGTAGCCCAAGGCCTGTTTATTGCATACCATACAAATCCTGCACTGAATAAAGCAATATTAATTTCCTCCTGGGTGTTTATGGTGTTCTTATTGTATCTGAGTGCATCACAGACATTAACTATCTTCTCTTCACAACAGCCTTGTGAGACTAGGTGATGGTATTATCACCATTTTACAGATGAGAACTGAGGCCCAGAGCCATTAAGGCCAAAATTGTCAAAGATGTCCACTAATCTCAAGTGCCCAATTTGAGATTCCCAAGGCCTGATTTTTCAGAGTACTTAGCATTTTGATAGCACGTTTTATGTTCAAAGCACAGGTTCAATTGACTTCACTTGCAGTTGTGAGTGCTCGGAACTTAGAGAAATATACTAGTAGTGGCCACCTGTGTTAACAGAGTAATTGATAAAAGTAGTGGTCTGTTATCCTCTGTGTGGATCAGCCACTAGACAGATCGGAGGTGGGGGGAGGGGGCAGGGCACACATTTTCCAGTGGATTTCACAGTTGTTTGCTGCCAGGATATCAATTCTGAAGCTCCGGAATCCTGGATTCTATTTCAGGTTCTGAGCAGAGTGTATCTAGTGCTTACAGACCCTTCTGTTCCTGCCACAGCCAAACCTGATCCCTTCCGCCCAGCCTCTCCAGCCTGTCCTTGTCCCAGTCTCTCCCCTCACCCCTACTTGGGTCCACTTCCCAGTCACAGGCTCTCCGAGCCACACTCCCTTCAGATCCACATCCCATTTCTCCACTTTCATCCCCAGCTTGGTTCCATGTCCCTATCCCCCAGTCCTACGCAAGTCCTGGACAATCTTCCTCTCCAGGGCTGATTTAGGGGCAGGTGATCAAGGCGATCTGTGGTGCCAGGTTTGGGGAGTGCTGAGTTTGGGGTCCTGTTTTTATTGTTAGCATCAAACGGGGAAATAGAATGCTTGAAGTAAAATGTTTCAGGTATTATGTATGTGGATTCATTTTTCACTAACCTCCTAAAATGTTCTTTGTAGAATCTCGTGGCGCCTTCCAGATTTGTTCTGAACACTACGTTTTCCTCAGACCTCCTAGAATTTTATCAGCCATGCCCTCACAGTATATAAGGGGCAGTGCATTGCCAGTCAGTCAATGAGCTATAAGAATGAAGTGAAGTGAGAGCCCAGTTGTGATATCGTGAACCTTGTTTTATTGTATAATTGTGAAAGTGTACTTGTGTTTTAAGACCTGAAGAGTGTAAGTAGCAACTAATAAAGGACATCTTTAATAAGACACCAGAGATATCTATTGAACTCTTATCTACACAACATAGAAATACTGATAATCCTTTTGCCACACTTAACACACAATGTTTGATGACTTTCTAAAACTGCAGCGCATAGACTTTTTCTCTCCCTAATACTGTCTGTTTTCTCCTGTAGAAAATAAAAGATGTCCCCAAAGAAGCTTTCAGAAGCTCAGGATAGGAAGCAAAAAGCTCAATAGCAATCTAGCTTTCAGTAAGGGGCAAATTTAATGGGAAAATATCTGAAACAAAATACACAGACCGGGGTTTAGGCAGTAGCAGAGCGTAAATGATGGAAATCCTATTACTAAGGAATTAGCAGATTTACTTGAAAATAGGAATGGAAATGTGAGGAAAGTAATGGAGAATCATCCAGTTTTCCTAATGGCATAAAGGAGAGTGATGATAAAGAAGAATGTGAATCACATGAAAAGGAGAGTATTGACAAAGAAAAATCTGGTTTATGTGAAAAGGAGAGAAATGATAAACAAAAATCAGCTTCACATGATGACAGAAACAGCAGTGAGAAAAATTGCACACCACAAATCAATACATCAGATCTTTCTTTATGGCCGGTGATCCTAAACTCTGCCAGTATTGATCACATAATTTTCAATTCGCAGGACAAAATTGAGAATATGATGTTTCCTGTAAATGAACAGAAGCAACACTTCTCAAAGTCACACTGTAAAAGAGTGCTTAAGGATGGCAAGATACTGGATTGACTTTTACTAATTTACTTGAAATCAACTGACAAAGTGTTCTGATTTTGTTGCAAAATATTTTACAAGAATGCCAAATTGTTGCTTGTACATTTTGGGTACAATTACTGTCACAACTTAGCTGATAGTCTTCAACATAAAAAAAGCACACAGCCATTTTACTGCCTATCTAAATGGATGAAGGTCGAGTCCAGGCTCAAGCTGAAGAAATGCATAGATGCAGAAAATCAGCTCAATGTAGGTGCCACAGGACTCTTTGTCACTTTTGCAGATCCAGACTAAACACAGCTACCCCTCTGATAAATGAATTTTTAATGTAAAAAAAACAAAACAAGCCCCTGATTTCTGTGAGCTCCATTCCCCCTGCATGGCATTTAGAGACAGCTTTGGCACCCTTGAATTGAATAACTTAGAAATATAAAGAACAACCTCAACTTTCCTTTAAAAAAGCAAGTGTCTAGCCCTTCTTGTGAAAATAACCTTGAAAGTATTAAAATGATATAAATCAAAGGAAACTGATCACTAGGACTAAAGGGCTGTCACTGACTTCTCATAGACTCATAGGCTTTAAGGTCAGAAGGGACCATTATGATCACCTAGTCTGACCTCCTGCAACACAGGCCACAGAATTTTACCCACCATTCCTACAATATACCTTACCTATATCTGAACTATTGAAGTCCTCAAATCTTGGTTTAAGGACTTCAAAGTACAGAGAATCCTCCAGCAAGTGACCCATGCTCCCTGCTGCAGAGGAAGGCGAAAAACCTCCAGTGCCTCTGCCAATTTGCCCTGGTGGAAAATTCCTTCCCAACCCCAAATATGGTGATCAGCTGAACCCTGAGCATGTGGGCAAGACTCACCAGCCAGACACTCCAGAAAAAATTCTCTGTAGCATCTTAGCTCCCATCCCCTCCAACTTTCCATCATATACCACCAGGACCCTCTATTACCATAGTCAAAGATCAATTGCCAAAATTATGTTTTCCCATCACACCATCTCCTCCATAAACTTATCAAGCTTCATTTTGAAGCCAGCTAGGTCTTTTGCCCCCACTGCTTCCCTTGGAAGGCTGTTCCAGAATTTCACTCCTCTAATGGTTACAAACCTTCGTCTAATTTCGAGTCTAAACTTCCTGTTCACCAGTTTATATCCATTTGTTCTTGTGGCCACATTAGTACTGAACTTAAATAATTCTTCTCCCTCCGTGGTATTTATCCCTCTGATATATATGTAGAGAGTAATCATATCTCCCCTCAGCCTTCTTTTGGATAGGCTATACAAGCCCAGCTCCCTGAGTCTCCCCTCATAAGACAGGTTTTCCATTCCTCGGATCATACTAGTAGCCCTTCTCCGCACCAGTTCCAGTTTGAATTCATCCTTCTTAAGAAGGATGAATTGTTTAAACATGGGAGACCAGAACTGCACACAGTATTCCAAATGAGGTCTCACCAGTGCCTTATATAATGGTACTAATACCTCCTTATCCCTACTAGAAATACCTTGCCTAATGCAACCCAAGACTGCATTAGCTTTTTTCACGGCCATATCACATTGGTGGCTCATAGTCATCTTGTGATCAACTAATACTCCAAGGTCCTTCTCTTCCTCTGTTACTTCCAATTGATGTGTCCCCAGTTTATAACTAAATTTCTTGTTATTAATCCCACTTCTCACTATTAAATTTCATCCTATTCCTGTTACTCCAGTTTACAAGGTCATCCAGGTCGTCCTGTATGATATCCCAGTCCTTCTCTGAATTGGCAATACCTCCCAGCTTTGTGTCATCTGCAAACTTTATTAATACTTTATTAATAATTTGTGACTAGGTCAGTAATAAAAAGATTAAATAATATTGGCCCCAATACAGATCCCTGAGGAACTCCACTGGTAACCTCCCTCCAGCCTGACAGCTCACCCTTCAGTATGACCGTCTGTTGTCTCCCCTTCAACCAGTTCTTTATCCACCTTTCAATTTTCATATTGATCCCCATCTTTTCCAATTTAACTAATAATTCCCCATGTGGCACTGTATCAAAAGCCTTACTAAAGTCAAGGTAACTTAGATCCACTGCATTTCCTTTATCTAAAAAGTCTGTTACTTTTTCAAAGAAGGAGATCAGGTTGGTTTGGCACAATCTACCTTTTGTAAAACCATGTTGTATTTTGTTCCATTTGCCTTTGAACTCAATTCCCTTAACTACTTTCTCCTTCAAAAATTTTTCCAAGACCTTACATTCTACAGATGGCAAACTAACAGGCCTGTAGTTACCCGGATCACTTTTTTCCCCTTTCTTAAAAATAGGAACTATATTAGCAATTCTCCAGTCACACGGTACAACCCCCGAGTTTAAAGATTCATTAAAAATTCTTGCTAATGGGCTTGCAATTTCATGTGCCAGTTCCTTTAATATTCTTGGATGAAGATTATCTGACCCCCCCCCCCAATTTAGTCCCATTAAGCTGTTCGAGTTTGGTTTCTACCTCGGATATGGTAATATCTACCTCCATATTCTCATTTCTGCTTGCCATGATACCTTTATCCCTAAGATCCTCATTAGCCCCATTAAAGACAGAAGCAAAGTATTTGTTTAGATATTGGGCCATGACTAAATTATCCTTAACTCCACTCCATCCTCAGTTTTGAGCGGACCTCTCTTTGTTTTCTTCTTATTTATATGACTATAGAACCTTTTACTATTGGTTTTAATTCCCTTTGCAAAGTTCAATTCTACTTGACTTTAAGCCTTTCTCACTTTATCCCTACATGCCCTGAACTCAATAAGGTAGCTTTCCTTGCTGATCTCTCCCATCTTCCACTCTCTGTATGCTTTCTGCTTTTTCTTAATCACCGTTCTGAGATGCTTGCTCATCCAGCTCGGTCTACAACTTCTCCTAGGGAAAGAATGTTTATTTTTCTTCTCTTCAGATACATAGCTCAGCTGTTCAAACAATGAACAATTCTAAACAATCTAATAAACCAGCAGTTAACATTTAAGCATTATCTAATGGGAAAGGGAGAATTATTTTCTAAGTTATAAGATAAACAAAATACTGTAAAATGACATAACCCAGGATCACCAGCTGAGATAATTATGGTCTCTCTAGGAACTGACATATATATGGTTTTATGGTTAGTGTAGGAATTACCCAAAGACTCAGAGTAAGGCAATACATTCACAAATTAAAAGTAGTGTCTTGTGTGCAAAGGCAATGTTGAATATCCTTTAAGAGTGATCCTCTCCCTATGGATGTAGAGTTGTATGTGTTTTTCATGGCCCTGTATGCTGCTGTTGTGGAATCCATAGATTTGGTCTAGGCTTTTTACATTCTCCCTAGCTGTAGGCAGATCAGATGGTGCAGAAGCACTCACCCCATAGCTATGACCATGCAGAAAGTGCCAAAGAATCTGACTGGAGGTAGTGAGGGGGATTATAGTGACTCCAAGCAACTACCCTGTTTCCCCGAAAGTAAGACATTCCCCGAAAATAAGACGTACTTCCAGTTTTGCCTCTCGCTGTAATATAATGTAATGTAATTTTGGGAGCAAAAATTAATATAAGACACTGTCTTATTTTTGGGGAAACACGGTAGGAAGGAGAGAGAAGTGATAATGTGGCCAGTAAAGTGGTAGAGCTCTCCAAAATAATCCCAGTGAAATGCCCTGCTATTGCATTGCAATACTGCAGCAATATGTGAAGACTGTGAGTCGTGCTTATGAAATGTCACATCACTGACCTACTAAGTAGTTTCAAAACATTGCAGCATGATTATTTGGGGGCTCTGCAACTCTGTTCAATAGTGATGTGAAGTGACTGTCCAGCTTTTAAAGGCTGAATAACACTATCCTATATAATCTGAGGGCTCTGAATGTTAATATGATCAATCAGCCAGGAGGGCCTCCTAGGAATTGAAGGTCATGCCAAATGTCATTTGGAAGCTAATTTCCTCAGATTTGCAAAGTTTTGCAATTGACCCATGATTCTAATTTCATAATATTTTTCCATTCTTAACATTCCCAGTACTTACATGGGTGCCTGTGCTAGCTACTAAAATAGTTAATATGCAGCATGCTCCTGAATTTTAAGTACATAGTGTTACTCAGCTAAAGAGAAAGAAAAGCTTTGTGTGGACACAGAAGCCATACTACTGAAAGCACTTTGTAACATATTTATATTTTTACTGTTGTTGCTTTAAAGAAGAAAAGGCACACTGTATGTAGAGGCTGGGAAGAAAGTGATGAGGCAAAGTCTTCAGAGAGTTTAGTGCATATGAAGCTTCTACAGCTGTTCCCATGTGACTTCCAAGTGCTATGGTTTTTTTTAATTGGCTCAACAAAAGCTCAGTGCATACACATACATGTTTAGATCTTTCCCTCTATTCTCAGACATAATCAGAACTGCATTTGAAAGAACTGTTAACTGAAGGCATTCAGGGTATTGATATGTAAATAAGTAAATAATCATCTCACTTTGGTATAGGATCCATTATTGCCGCCACTGACTTTTGAACTGGCACAGAGCTTAACAAGGTTAGGTATAAGCATTCAATTACTATGGACATATGTCTACCCTGTGAACTCGTCTGGATTCTAACTTGCATTGTAGAGTAAGGATGCAGAAAAATTTACAGCAGCATAGTTTAGTATGCATTTTGCTCTGAACTTTGTTTACTTGCCTCATGTCTCATGGATTCACAAAGGGCAAGTCATGCCTGACTAACCTAATTGCCTTCTATGATGAGATAACTGGCTCTGTGGATGAGGGAAAAGCAGTGGCCGTGTTATTCCTTGACTTTAATAAAGCTTTTGATACGGTCTCCCACAGTATTTTTGCCAGCAAGTTAAAGAAGTATGGGCTAGATGAATAGACCACAAGGTGGATAGAAAGCTGGATGGTTAATTGGGCTCAACAGGTAGTGATCAATGGCTCCATGTCTAGTTGGCAGCTGGTATCAAATGGAGTTCCCCAAGGATCGGTCCTGGGGCCAGTTTTATTCAATATCTTTATCAATGATAAAGGTAGGAGGATGGTGTGGACTGCACCCTCAGCAAGTCTGCAGATGACACTAAACTGGGAGGAGTGGTTGATACGCTGGTGGGTAGGGATAGGATACAGAGGGACCTAGACAAATTAGAGCAGTATTTCCCAAAGTGTGGTACATGTACCCCTGGTGGTATGTGAAAGGGCTTCAAGGGGTATGTGGCCAATTTTTTATTTTACTTTAGCATAGTTTTTTTTTTAGCAGCAAAAAACAGTTCACTAAAATTTAATTTATAAGAATGGTGTACATTTGTACAGTAGAAATATACACAGGTTTACATTGTAACTAATATGATAACTCATTCAGTTAACATCTAATAGCACAGCAGCGTAGTAAACCACACATGCGCGTTACCGCTGCTCGGGCAATATACTTGCCTTTGTGGCATGCGCAGAAGTTTCAGATGTATGTAAAATAATTTTATATTTATTTCTAATAAACATTTTATCGAGAATTAAACGAATTAGGAGTATGTTATAAAAACGTGGCTCCCCCCAAAAAAATTATCTTGGCTGGAGAAGGGGTACGCTAGTAAGACAAATGTCTCAAAATGGGTACGCGAATGTTGTAAGTTTGGGAAACAATGAATTAGAGGATTGAGTCAAAAGAAATATGTTGCGGTTCAACAAGGACAAGTGCAGAGTCCTGCAATTAGGATGGAAGAATCCCATGAACTGCTACAGACTAGGGAGCGAATGGTTAGGCAGCAGTTCTGCAGAAAAAGACCTAAGGGTTACAGTGGATGAGAAGCTGGATATGAGTCTACAGTGTGCCCTTGTTGCCAAGAAGGCTACAGGCATTTTGGGCTGTATAAGTAGGGGCATTGCCAGCAGATCGAGGGATGTGATCGTTCCGCTCCATTCGACATCGGTGAGGCCTCATCTGGAGTACTGTGTCCAGTTTTGGGGTCCACACTACAAGAAGAATGTGGAAAAATTAGGAAGAGTCCAGAGGAGGGCAACAAAAATTATTAGGGACCTGGAACACATGACATATGAGGAGAGGCTGAGGGAACTGGGATTGTTTAGTCTACAGAAGAGAAGACTGAGGGGAGATTTGATAGCTGCTTTCAGCTACCTGAAAGGGGGTTCCAAAGAGGATGGATCTAGACTGTTCTCATTGGTACCAGATCACAGAACAAGTGGTCTCAAGTTGCAGTGGGGAAGATTTAGGTTGGATATTAAGAAAAACTTTTTCACTAGGAGGGTGGTGAAGCACTGGAATGGGTTACCTAGGGAGGTGGTAGAATCTCCTTCCTTAGAGATTTTTAAGGTCAGGTTTGACAAATCCCTGGCTGGGATGATTTAGTTGGGTTAGTCCTGCTTTAAGTAAGGGGCTGGACTAGATAACCTCCTGAGGTCCCTTACAACCCTGATATTCTATTATTCTATGTCTCCTTATCTCTTACATTGGTGTGTTATGGCTGCTGCTGAAATGCCTCTAACTGAATTAGCATTTTTGGGAAATCCCAGATACTGGAATATGAAGCTTCTAGATGTGGGCATGTAATCTCCGGGGGAGACCAGCTCTTACCATGCCTTGCAAAGTATCTCACTCTAAATATGAGGCCAGTTTTGGCTACCTAAGTCCTAACAGTGCTGAGCAGCTTAGTACATAGCTTAACTCCTATGTCTGAGTGGATTCACAAACTATGCATTCTATCACCTATCTAATCTGTAAGGCATGGGCTGGTAGGCAGGCTCAGAGACTGCCTAACAGCATGCCTACCAGATGGCCCTGCCCAAATACTGGTGGTGGTACGCAGCACCAATGGCGCAGCAATTAGAGCAGGAGTCTCAATGTCCTGGCCCACAGGCCATCTTCAGCCTGAGAAACTCCCCACTGCTTCCCGTGGAAACTTTTAAAAAAGTTATTTCATTCGGCCCTCATGGCTGCTGCAGGCTGGGGGAGGGAGAGGAAAGAAGGGGGACAGGAGGGGTGCAGGCAGGAGAGATGCAGCCACACTGCCAGCTATGTCTGCTGAAGGCACTGCCCCCCATAGCTCCCATTTCCTGGGGGAGAGGGACAGAGATACCATCACTAGTCACCAGGCGGAGTCAGACAGGGTGGCATGAGGCCAAGGGAGTGAGGGAAAAGGGTGGGAAACGGGCTGGCTGGTGGCATGACTCGTGAGGCTCCAATGACAACGTGAGGAGCACACTGCCTCCATCCCTCTTCCCTGAGCGCTGACTCTGTGGCCAGTGGGAGCTCCGGGAAAGGCAATGTGCCTGGTGCCTGCAGATAAGATAAGGTGAAGATAAGAAGAAAGTAGAGAGGTTCTTTCTAGCTGCTGGCACTGCAGGTCTGTGTAATGAAATGGGCCCTTTATTTACATTTTTACTAACTGTCCTGTGTAATGTTGGTAGGTTGTGTAGGAGAGGGCCATCTTAGCAGAAGTCCCAGGAGGCACTGACCCTGAAGGGAGCATAATTCCAGACACACAGGGAGGGTTAGAACCACCCACAGCCGCATCTCTTTAAAGTAGTAGCCGTGCTCCTCACTTCCTGCATCTAACCAGTGGCTAGACTGTGATTGTGCCTCCTTCTCAGCCGCTTTTGTGCCCAAGGAGGCCCAACCCAGCAAGTTCCTGCTGTCAGCGGAGCATGCAGTGTGGGAAAGTGGACCGAACACAACTATCTGATGCACATCTTGCTGCAATCCTGAAGGTTTCAACTGCTCAGTCACTGAGGCCAAACAGCATCATACTGACAGAACTGATGTGTTGCCAGATGTCTGGTAAACACTAAAAACTCTCTGGCAGGCAAAGAATCGTATAAAGTTGTATGACAGTTTTATTATTTCTAAGAAATTAGAAATAAAAAATACAATAAAAACGTTTTCTTTCATGAACACCATCTTCAGTGACATTATTGGCCTGCTGGGAGGATTTGAGGACTGGCACTGGCCCTAAGATAAATTGAGTTTGAGACCCCTGAATTAGAACATTCACCCAAAATATGGGAGACTCTTCCTCCTCCTTGGTTTTTCTGGAGTAAAGGGCTGATGGATGTTAGGCACCTAACTCCAAGAGAGGGTTCTCTGCCAAGAATCCCAGGTGGAGATAGGTGACTCCCTCTGGGCTGGATTTAAGCTTCTAACTCCTTGGCGGAAAGAGCTTAGGTCACACCCCTTTCTTCAGCATTCTGTACTGGCTATTTTAGGTGGGTCCCTGCTCAGCATGCTGGCTTTTGTGAACCTCATTTTTGGGCACCTACATTTCCCCATATATTGTACAGGGAGCCTCTGTGCCACACTTAGTATTGTGAAATCTGCTAGGCAGCAGGGTGCCTAGACGTTAGGGGCTGAAATGCTGCATGAGTGGCAGCACCTATGGCCTCCTTGTGAATTTACTTTTAAATGGGAATTGCATCAGGGCCTAGGAAAGAAATGGGGTTGAAGCCACCAACTCATTTTATCAACCAGAGGTCATATTGCAACTACTTTCAGTCTTTACTGACATTGGCTGAATTCAAACCAGAGGAGAGAGGCCCTGTGCTCCACTGCACAGAGCTACCCAAAACCCTTTAATCTGACTGCTATTCTAATCCACAGAACATGGCTCAAGAGATGAATCCATTCCATGTGTGTGATGGTTTTCTTTAATTTACCCAACTTCCTTTTGATCTCCTGTATCTCTGGGTTTAATTATGTGGTCTGAATGAATTCCCTGCTACTATATCTCCTGCTGTACTTTCCAGATTTTTGTGGCCCAATGAACGGCTGTGATTCTTGGAAGCTTTCACTTCATTTTTAACATAGTTAGAACAACAGTAGGGAATCACCTTCAATTTCTCCTTGTCTTTTGACCTTTGAAAAAAGAAATAGACGAGGAAGGACAGAGCTACTAGTTTCCCTGATCAAAGGTGCTTTTAGATTCATAGATTTTAAGGCCAAAAGGGACTATCTAGAACATAAAACTCTTGGCAATAATCCATGTTAAGCACAACTGCAGCACTTTTAACTTTTCATTTGTTACTGAAAAAAAATCAACACATGAGAAGTTAAAGCCAGTGCAGTAATGACTGAGAGTTCAAAATGGCTTGGCCAGAGATGAAAAGCAAAGGAAAGCTGCCGCAACACTCACACCAGACAAGCAGTCAAGAGCAGTAAGGGAGATCAAAAGGAGCTTCTGTGTCATTGTGGGATGAACAGGCGAAGCAAAGAAGAGTAAAATAAACAGGTAGACATGCCTAAAAACCTACTTTGCATTACCTCCCATCTCCCCCATCTCTTCTGGTTATATGTTGTCTAAAATGTAACCCTTCTGCCCTTCAGAATTGATAGCAACAAGGGCCGGGTTCAGTACATAGGGGTTCCCTCTCAACAATACAATGCAAACTGGCTCGAGCCCCCACCCAGTGACCTGGGAAAATCGTACACACACCCCTGGGCACCTCAAAGAGGCAATACTTCCCCTCTTGCAAGCACAGATCAGTGATCAGAAGATCTTTAATAACAGGAGGTAAATTATATCATTATACTGGGAAAAACACCACACTAGGTTCATACACCAGCCCACGAACAAATTGCCCCACCCCAGCAAATTGGGCTGAGTCCTCTCCTTTAGGTTCAGGAGTCCAGCAACCCAGAAATCACGCAAAGTCCCAAAAGTCCAACAGCCCAAAGTCTCTGGAGTCCAGCAACCCAAAATCACACAAAGTCCCAAAAGTCCAACAGCCCAAAGGTCTCTGTCCCTGGTCGAAAGTTAATCTGCAGTCTTACCTCCCAGGCTGGGTGGAAATAGAGGGCAGGTTGAGGGGTACCTTACGTGGTCCGAGGCCGACTGCCCCACCTCTCTGTGGGGTGCTGCTGCTCTGCGTGCTGCGCTGCTCCACCAGCTGTCCCACAAACTGCTCTGCTGGTTGCTCCGGTAGCCGCTCTGCTAGCCGACACACGAACTGCTCTGCTTTGCCAGCTGCTGCCTCTGCCAGCAGCTCGACACTGCTCCACCACCTGCTCTGCCAGCAGCTCGACTCTGCTCTGCAAGCTGTCTCAAAAACAGCTCTGGTGGATGCTCTACTAGCCACTCTGCTTAGGGCCCCCCACTTCAGACAATGCTCAGTGATTTTTCAGCTTTTAGGTGATCTCAGCTCTTAAGTGATTTCAGCTTATAGTAGAGGGGGCCTTAGTGCAGATGCACCACAGGGCCCAAAGTGACTTCAGCTCAGCAGGCTGAAGTTAGACTCCTAATGGATGCAAAAGTCAGCTCTAACATTCCACAGGGAAGAGAAGCCAGGTGCAATAGGCCTGTGGGGCCCTCAGACAAGGCCCTCACCACAAGATATAAAAGCCTATCCACAGCCTCACTCAATTCAGTGGGTTTTGGAACCCCTGTCCCTTGGCTAGTGAGTGCTACCTAGATGATGGTGAGTCCCTCCAGCATGACAAAGGCCAAATACATGTCCCAGTCCCTCATTCACATAAACAGGTTAATCAACACTTCATCATTTTTGCCCCAATAACAGAAAAACTGGGGGTCCCACAGTAGCCAAAGTGACCCTTTGGGCTGTTAAAGCGCAGGCTAGGTGTGATGGGTGGGTCTATGCAAATAAAGTCAGTTATTTTCCAAAACTCACTGCAATTCCTGCACTTCGCCACCAGATGTCAGGGTGGAGCTCATCCTGACACTGCTTACAATTAGATTGTAAATTCTATAGGGCAGTGGCCTCTCCCATATATTTGCAGCTAGTACAGTCTGAGGATAATAATTTTGATTGTGGCAGTGTTGAATTGCCATGCAGGGATCATTGTTGAGTTCCTAGACATAGATCTTTTCTGTCCACTGAGGGGGAAATCCTCTGCTGGATACTTACACCAGTATTAAGTCTGCTTTGTGACACTGGAGCACCACACAGCAATTTAGTTGGGTTGAGGATCTGGCCTATTGGATTGAGTTTGACTTAAGGAAACACCACTGACTAGTTTTCAATAAAGCATCTGTCTTCATGTGTTAGACAGTGGCTGAGATTTTTCAAAAATACCTATGACTTAAGAGCACAAGTCTTTCAATAGAATTGGTGTTTATAAGCCATTTAGATGCTTTCAAAAATCCCAACTTGTGTCCTCATGACACAGAGATTGGCAAATTCACGAAGGTAAATTTGATATCTAAAATTAAGGTATTACATAAACTATGGAAAGACTAATTGAGCTGTAAGTCTAAATAATAACATATAAGTCATGAAAAATTGCTAATGCTGTACAAAGTACTGACATGTTTAACTCTATATTTCAGTAGCATACCCTAGAATGAAATGAAAACTGTGGGTTTTAATGGGGCTGTTATGAACCATCCCTGCTGGAGGATTATAGCTATAGAGCCATTAAGGATGTTGAAACTGTAAGGTTGCTCGAGTGACAACATACAGGAAACCTCATACTGTGGAATGAGTTGTTTATTCCATACTACAATCTAACTTTGACTATTCTGTTTTTAAGGTTATATTGAAGCTGTGTTGCCTCATACAAGCAGAGTGTGGGATCACTGGGGTCCAGTGAATTCCAAGGTTCATACAGCAAAGGAATGAAACAGTTGTAGGTAGATGTAGGTACTAAAGAATTTTATTGAAGACTGTATGTGAGTTCACTAACTGCTTGGTACCCCTTCATGGTCAGGTGTGGCATCGCACCTCTCTTGATGGGCTAATGCCCCATGCTGACTGTTGCTCTGGCGCTGTTGCAGTTATCTGCTTGATAACCAGCTAACTGGCTGGATCACCATCTTTAATTCCAGTGTCCCAAACTAGAAATCCAAAAATGTCATTGACAGAAACAAAAATAATTCTGCCCTCTCTGGGGCTCTTCCTTATCCAGGGTCAGTCTGCTGCCTCCTTTCTGGGCTAGACAACCTTTACAATGGGCTTGTAATCTGTGGATTTCTGCCCAGGGTCCTGTACTGAACAGCGAGGTCTTCTTGTACTATGGTTTTCCCTGTGCCAGGCCACTTCCTATCTTTCTTCTCAACTTCCACTCCTAACCCTCCCCTGCATAATCAGGGTCTCTCCCCTACTTGGAAAGCTTTTCTTGCTCACTCTATTCTCTGAAGATTCCTTTCCTGTTCTAAGCTTCTTCCCTGCTGACTCAGGATCCTACAGGAGCTGCCTTCTTTTTTCAGAATAGCAACCATGTTAGTCTGTAGTCTCAAAAAGAACGAGGAGTACTTGTGGCACCTTAGAGACTAACAAATTTATTTGGGCATAAGCTTTCATGGGCTACAGAATGTGGGTATGTTAGCAACAAGAAGAAAGTCAAGGAAAGTGTGGGCCCCTTACTGAATGAGGACATGAAAAAAGCAAAAATACTCAATGTTTTTTTTGCATCTGTCTTCACGAACAAGGTCAGCAACCAGACTAATGCACTGGGCAGCACAATATGGGGAGGAGGTGACCAGCCCTCTCTGGAAAAAAAGAAGTGGTTCAGGACTATTTAGAAAAGTTGGACGAGCACAAGTCCATGGGGCCGAATGGATGCTAAAGGAGTTGGCGGATGTGATTGCAGAGCCATTGGCCATTATCTTTGGAAACTCATGACGATCAGGGGAGGTCCCGGATGACTGGAAAAAGGCTAATGTAGTGCCCATCTTTAAAAAAGGGAAGAAGGAGGATCTGGAGAACTACAGGCCAGTCAGCCTCACCTCAGTCCCTGGAAAAATCATGGAGCAGGTCCTCAAGAAATCAATTCTGAAGCACTCAGAAGAGAGGAAAGTGATCAGGAACAGTCAGCACCGATTCACCAAGGGTAAGTCATGCCTGACTAACCTAATTGCCTTCTATGACGAGATAACAGGCTCTGTGGATGAGGAGAAAGCAGTGGACGTGTTGTTCCTTGACTTTAGCAAAGCTTTTGATATGGTCTCCCACAGTATTCTTACCAGCAAGTTAAAGAAGTAAGGGCTGGATGAATGGACCATAAGGTGGATAGAAAGCTGGCTGGATTGTTGGGCTCAATGGTTAGTAATCAATGGCTCCATGTCTAGTTGGCATCTGGTATCAAGTGGAGTGCCCCAAGGTTCAGTCTTGGGGCCGGCTTTATTCAATATCTTTATCAATGATTTGGAGTATGGCGTGGACTGCACCCTCAACAAGTCTGCAGATGACACAAAACTGGGAGGAGTGGTAGATACACTGGAGGGTAGGGATAGGACACAGAGGGACCTAGACAAATTAGAGGATTGGGCCAAAAGAAATTTGATGAGCTTCAGCAAGGACAAGTGCAGAGTCCTGCACTTATGATGGAAGAATCCCATGCACTGCTACAGACTAGGGACCGAATGGTTAGGCAGCAGTTCTGCAGAAAAGGACCTACGGGTTACAGTGGATGAGAAGCTGGATATGAGTCAACATTGTGCTTTTGTTGCCAAGAAGGCTAATGGCATTTTGGGCTATATAGGTAGGAGCATTGCTAGCAGATTGAGGGACATGATAGTTCCCCTCTATTCAGCATTGGTGAGGCCTCATCTGAAGTACTGTGTCCAGTTTTGGGCCCCACACTACAAGAAGGATGTGGAAAAATTGGAAAGAGTCCAGAAAAGGGCAGCAAAAATGATTAGGGGCCTGGAGCACGACGTATGAGGAGAGGCTGAGGGAACTGGGATTGTTTAGACTACAGAAGAGAAGACTGAGGGGAGATTTGATAGCTGCTTTCAACTACCTGAAAGGGGGTTCTAAAGAGGATGGATCTAGACTGTTCTCAGTGGTAGCAGATGACCAAACAAGGAGTAATGGTCTCAAGTTGCAGTGGGGAAGGTTTAGGTTGGATATTAGGAAAAACCTTTTCACTAGGAGGGTGGTGAAGCACTGGAATGGGTTACCTAGGGAGGTGGTAGAATCTCCTTCCTTAGAGATTTTTAAGGTCAGGCTTGACAAATCCCTGGCTGGGATGATTTAGTTGGGGTTAAGTCCTGCTTTGAGCAGGCGGTTGGACTAGATGAACTCCTGAGGTCCCTTCCCACCCTGATATTCTATGATTCTATGATTCATCGGATGCTCTCAAACGCCCCCCCCCCCACCTGGCTCCCTGTTGCGGGGAGCCGGGCGGGGGGGTTGACAGCTCCCGCTCGGCTCCCCCCAGCGGGGAGCCGGGCGGGAGCTCTCAACCCCCCCCGCCCGGCTCCCCGCTGGGGGGGAGCCGAGCGGGGGCTCTCAAATGCCCCCCCCGCCCGGCTCCCCGGTGCGGGGAGCCGGGCGGGAGCTCCCAACCCCCCCGTCCGGCTCCCCGCTGCGGGGAGCCGGGCGGGGGGGGGGGGGTTTGACAGCTCCCGCCTGGCTTCCCGCTGCGGGGAGCCGGGCGGGAGCTCTCAAACGCCCCCCCCCGCCTGGCTCCCTGTTGCGGGGAGCCGGGCGGGGGGGTTGACAGCTCCCGCTCGGCTCCCCCCAGCGGGGAGCCGGGCGGGAGCTCTCAACCCCCCCCGCCCGGCTCCCCGCTGGGGGGGAGCCGAGCGGGGGCTCTCAAATGCCCCCCCCGCCCGGCTCCCCGCTGCGAGGAGCCGGGCGGGGGGGGTTTGACAGCTCCCGCTCGGCTCCCCCCAGCGGGAAGCCCGGCGGGAGCTGTCAAACCCCCCGCCCGGCTTCCCGCTGGGGGGAGCCGAGCGGGGGCTCTCAAATGCCCCCCCCGCCCGGCTCCCCGCTGCGAGGAGCCGGGCGGGAGCTCTCAAACGCCCCCCCCCCCGCCTGGCTCCCCGTTGCGGGGAGCCGGGTGGGAGCTGTCAAACCCCCCGCCCGGCTTCCCGCTGGGGGGAGCCAAGCGGGGGCTCTCAAATGCCCCCCCCGCCCGGCTCCCCGCTGCGAGGAGCCGGGCGGGAGCTCTCAAACGCCCCCCCCCTCCCGCCTGGCTCCCCGTTGCGGGGAGCCGGGCGGGAGCTGTCAACCCCCCCGCCCGGCTTCCCGCTGGGGGGAGCCAAGCGGGGGCTCTCAAATGCCCCCCCGCCCGGCTCCCCGCTGCGAGGAGCCGGGCGGGGGGGCTGACAGCTCCCGCCCGGCTCCCCACAGAGGGGAGCCGGGCGGGAGCTGTCAGCCCCCCCGCCCGGCTCCCCGTTGCGGGGAGCCGGGCGGGGGGGCGGGGGGGTTTGACAGCTCCCGCAGGGGTCCCCGCTGCGGGGAGCCGGGCGGGAGCTGTCAACCCAGCCGGCTCCCTGGGGCGGGAGCCGGCAGCCCCCAATAACGGATTTCGGATGCATCGGAAATTTTGTCCGTTGCATCCGAAGTCCGTTAAATCGGGGTCCGTTAAATCGAGGGTTTACTGTACTCTGATTCTCATCATTATTAACTCAGACATTTCTGCTAGGGTTTCTGCTTCTCTTACATTGGAGCATCTTTCCCTGTGACTTTCCACAATGAAGCTCTTATGCCATGTCATTCATTTTCCTAGTTATCTATATACCTCTAGTCTTCTTTAATTCTTCCACAGTATTTTCGCCAGCTTTTTCTTTTTGCCCTTTTTATAGTCCTTGACCTTATATTTCACTAAGTCCTCATTATTCATCTTTTTTTTGCTTGCTTTATATGCCTTATTCCTTTCCTTAGTTGCCGTTTTACACACATATCCTAAAGATAGGAGATGTGTACCATGATGGAATAAGCCAGTATCCTAGGTATAGCTAGGCTTCCAGCCTTATAATTCCCTTTGTAATATTACTACTGAACTCCTCAGTGTCCACACTTATGCTCTGCTCGTTTACATATTCCAACTTTTTGTTTGTAATGAGTTCCCAACTCACTTTTTTTAGATCCCAGATAGGGAGACAATCAGTGTCTTCAAATTACCCTTTGCATGACATATAATGAGCATTGGGAAATGACACTTCCCATTTCCTCCTCTTTAGAGATTTCCCAGCTACATCTGATTGCTATTCCCAGGTCTAGACAGGAGAAACTTCCATCAGCTGCATTAAACCTGGTAGGTGCTCCATCATTCAGAATTACTACGTTATTTTTATGAGTGAATTGTTCTGGACATTTCCCATTGTTATTAATTTTCCTACCATCCCACAATCTGGTATAGCTGTTTAGATCTCCACCTATTATATGCTAGTTTATGGTACCTGCAATTTTTATCTCTTTCAGTTCCTTGGATATTAGTTTTCTGCATGAATTGTTATATATATAACACTTATATCAATAACAATAACAATATATATATCAATATATAACAATAACAATAACTATATATATATATCAATAACAATATATATATATTATATATTCTTAGTTACATCGAATTATTTTGCATTGGCATCTCAGTAGTATTATACTCAGTGTTAAACCTTTTCACCTCTACTTCAAAATAATTTAGATTATCCTTAATGAAGATATATCCCTTCCTACTTCTCTATCCACCAGGGACTCTATAATTTAGATTCCCTATCAGCCATGTCTCTTGACTGCATAGGTCAGGATTAGTTTTCATAAACAATATTTTTCCTTGATTCCTGCCCATTAGCTATCAGGCTGCGTGCATTCCAACCTAAAATTGTCACCACTATTCAAATAACAATCAACATGTCCTTTGTTTAAGAAAGCATGGAATCATTCTACTGATAGCTGAAAAGTATTTACATGTTAGTAGCCTGTTATAATTGTACTTTTCTCTTTTCTGTCTGAGATGTGCATTTTATTGCTTCAGTCATAAATGCTATTAACCTCTTTTTCCATAAATAGTATGTCATATCTGTTATCAGCCATATCACTCATAACATCCTTTCCATTATTTTGTTGCTTTGCTATTTCTTTCCTTTCGTCCTCCTTTTTAATTTGATGTCCCCTTACAGCTGCTGCATACATTATTAATGATTTTAGGAGTTCTTTTGTATTTCCCTAGGTTGTTTTGTTAAGGTTCTGTCACGTTACTGAAATAATTTGGGACCCTATAAATCATTGCTGCAACCAGGGTCCTATAGTGGCACCAAATCTTATGTACAGGGGGTCATAATGGGTGCCTACAACCAGGTTATGAATGGCTGATTTTGAATATGCCAGTGATATGTGTGTATCAATTTTGTAGTTAGAGCTATAATATTGGCTCTGGACTGTCTGTCTTTCCAAATATTGTGCTCTGCTGGGGAAGAAGATTCCTGAATACTGGGCCTCAGCTTGGCTTGGGCTGCCTGATGGCCCATTAAGGGACTATCAGCAACACAATGGACTCTGGGAGCTTGGAATGCTCCAATCCAGACAAAAAGTCTACCAGAGAAAGCCTGGGCATAATGGCTGCTGCCTGCAAATATGAGTCATGCACGGTCATGTGCTCTGCCCATGTGGTTCCAGGACTCCATGGGGCTGGACTTTTCACAGAGGGAGAGAAAAAACTCTAAAGGAAGCTGCTACAGCCCTCCATCTTTTGTCTTTTGCCTCCAGTCTTCAGCCTGCCTTGTTTCCAGCTTTGGATGGAACTTTGCTTCTCAGGGAACTCTGGACAAAGGTACTGACCCATCTCTGCAGGAGATGCTTTCCAAAGACTTTGATTGAAACCTGCAGTTTATTCTACCTTTGCTGCAAGCCTAAACCAAGAGATGTGCCATTACTGCATGTAATTGATTTCTTTTAACCATTCTTAACCCTCACCTATACCTTTTTCCTTGTATAATAAACCTGTAGATTTTAGATTCTAAAGGATTGGCAACAGCGTGATTTGTGGTAAGATCTGATTGGTATATTGACCTGGGTCTGGGGCCTGATTCTTTGGAATTGGGGAGAACCGTTTTCTTTATTTGGGGTACTGGTTTTCATAACCACTGATCCCCAGGACAGGTGGCTGGTGGTGGTGATACTGGGAAGCTGGAGTGTCTTAAGGGGATTGCTTGTGTGACTTGTGGTTAGCCAGTGGGGCGAAACCAAAGTCTTTTCTGTTTGGCTGGTTTGGTTTGCCTTAGTGTGGAAAACCCCCAGCTTTGGGCTGTAGTTGCCCCTTTGGAAGCAATCTGTCCTGATCTGACACTCACAGT
This sequence comes from Sternotherus odoratus, assembly GCA_032164245.1. Lineage (NCBI taxonomy): Eukaryota > Metazoa > Chordata > Testudines > Kinosternidae > Sternotherus > Sternotherus odoratus. The sequence goes on from JAVMKO010000003.1 coordinate 145,592,237, forward strand.
TGGATCCCACCAGGAACAGCACCGTCACAGGTTCATTCCCCCATATGATGATCTATGGCCATGGTTACACTTACAGGATTATAATGCTTTTGGTTATTATAGCTGTCCCCATATACAGCAATAGGTATAGTGCTATAGCATGTCCTGGCATGGCCACATTTGTGGCACTTGCAGCGGCACAGGGAGTGGTACATTATGGGCAGCTGTCCCAGCATTCAGCTAGATGCAACATGCTTTTCAAACGAGGGGGTGAGGGGGAACGTGTAGTGTGTATGCAGAGGGAGAGAGCGAGGGGATTTTCTACAGGCTGAGGGTCTTGTCAATGGGTGTCCTTTGAAATTCAGAACCTGCTATAGTTTCTTGGTCACACAGCTCCCTTTGTAAACATTTCCAGTGCTTATCTGCCAAGTTAAGAGAGAAACTCTGAAAAGGTACTTCTGCATTCCTCCTGCTGAGTTCAAAACAAAGCAAAGAGACGTCAATTGCCTTAAACGGCTCAGAGGCTTGCCAGAGATCACTTATAGCGTAATGACTATTTACACACTTGCGATAATACGTTGCAGGAAATACACAATAGCTGTTATTCCTCAAGGAAGGAAGTACCGTATTTTTCGTCATATTGGACGCTCTGGCGTATAAGACGCCCCCGACTTTTAAAGTAAAAAAGCCGGAAAAAAAAAACCAAAAACAAAAACAAAAAAACCCCCCACCACACACAAAAAGCGCCCCGGTTCCCCCCTCCCCGCCGCGGGCGGGCTGCCGGCGGCGCCCTGGTTCCCCCCTCCCCGCCGCGGGCGGGCTGCCGGCGGCGTCCCGGTTCCCCCCTCCCCGCCGCGGGCGGGCTGCCGGCGGCGCCCCGGTTCCCCCCTCCCCGCCGCGGGCGGGCTGCCGGCGGCGTCCCGGTTCCCCCCTCCCCGTCGCGGGCGGGCTGCCGGCGGCGTCCCGGTTCCCCCCTCCCCGCCGCGGGGGAACCGGGGCGCACGCACTGTTTTTTTTTGTTTTTTTTTTGTGATGGGGTGAATAGGTATATTCGCCCTATAAGACGCAGCAACTTTTTCCCCCCCGCTTTGGGGAAGAAAAAGTGCGTCTTATAGGGCGAAAAATACGGTATAACTGTGGGTTTATAGCGCAATACATGCCTTGCCAGTGTGGACGGGTAGGGAGTTATAGCGCTCCTGGAGGCTTTATAGTGCTATAAAGTGCCAGTGTAACCAAGGCCTATGTTTTCCTTCCCAATTGCTACACTTTAATGTTGCTGCTTCCACACAGTTGTCATAGAAATGCTGTCTGCCACACTTCCTGTACCTCATTTTCCGCTTTATATCTGTAGCATCTCAAAGTGGGATGAAGATCAGGTTTATCCAGCAAATATGGTACCTTATTGTCATGCTAATTGGCACAAACTCTCTTTTACATGCGACACCTTATTACCTATGCCTTGCTTTATTTCACCTTAGTCATTTCAGGAAGGACACCACAATCTACTCCTCTTGTTTTTGTCAGAAATTTGGGCAGCTGAGAGCTTACCTTCAGTTTTCCTAGAACCTTAGGCCATAAGTAGTTTCCACATTTGTTCTTTGTTTGTACATTCCACTAATAAATCACCACCTTGTACTTTCCTAGCTCTTACTCGATCAGCAGCACATTTTCTGATCCACTCTGCTACTCCCAAGGGATTAATATCCTCTGTCTTCATATATTTTGCCAGTGATTTCACAATTATAAAAGTTTCACCACTGCTCATTCCCATCCTCCTACTTGCAGCACCTTCTTCTGAGTCAGGCAGATCCACCCTTTTCTTTTTCCTAACATGTAACCAATCTTCCTACCATCCCAATCAACATTTTCTAAACTAGCTTCAGTATCATCCATTAAATCTGCCATCACTATTTATCCATCTGCCCACCCGCCTCCCAGTCCTGAGTAGGAAGAGCCTCCTCCTGCCTCTTCAGCCAAGTGCCTTTTTGTTCCCTGAAGGCTCCTTTTATACAGGGACCACTTTATTCCTCTCAGGTGGGGTTTATCTTGTAATCAGGGTTGGCTTAGCCCCCTGACTCTGCAGCCCACAGGGCAATCTACCCTGTTACAATGAACTCTCAACCTCCTTGTTTCTCCAGGGGCCCTAGAACAACAGTCCTGGGAGTCCAAAGCAGATTCCCCGGGAGGGGGCAGTCAGGGAAGAAAGAGGGGGGCCTAAATAGGGGCGTGGGTTCCTGGGGGGGCAGTTAGAGTGGGAGGTCGTGGGGGGAAATCAAGGGACAATGAGCGGCAGTGGGAGGGGTTTGGATGGGTCAGGGGTTCTGAGGGGGGCAGTTGGGGTGGAAAGTGGGTGAGGGTCAGATAGGGGGTGGGGCCGGTCTGTTTGGGGAGGCACAGCCTTCCCTACCTGGCCCTCTGAACAATTTTGAACCTCCATGTGGCCCGCAGGCCAAAAAGTTTGCCCACCCCTGCTCTAGGGCCAGGTAAGATAGGATCTTCTCCCATTATTTGAACACTTTGTTCCAAAAACCTGTTCCTCAATTAACTCTACTGAACTGACAGCTCATGCACTCCCTCTGGGATGAGGCCAGTGTTTTTCCTCCTGCAAAAGGAAGTGTGATGACCCTACCCTCTCCTTGTGGAGGAGGGAAGGATATATAAATCCCATCACAGGGATCTTTTCCATATCACTGTGCTTTCAAACAGAGGTATGGATATGAAGAACAGTCATTCCCTGAACATTTGTGTGATATAATCCCATATATGCAAATATTTGCAAAGGCTGAATAAAAAGGGGCACAAATGTGCTCAGATTCAAACAGCTGTTTGAACAAACACTCACATACCAAATGCACTTTATATGAAGTATTTGATCAAGTGCGAGCATTGAGTTTCTTGCTAGTAAACAAAATGGAAACTTCTCTGATAGAAGCTGCAAAAAACCACTGCACTGGTTTGTCTATTGTGATCAACAATTCTCCATAATTCTTTAGAATTATTATACAGGGTGCTTACAAACACATATATTTTTCTTTACTTTGGTGACCAGTGCATGAGCCAGGGATGTCGAAAATAAAAAAAAAAGTGAAGCTGATTTATGTGCTGCAATAGGATTTATACTGTCACTCAGGCTTAATTGACTCATTATTTTTATTCATTACCAAGAAAGCATAATAGTGATCAAAGGACATCTGCTAAAACTCCTCAGTGCAAAGGAGGAATAAGCAGTATGTGTGTATGAAGCAAAACTGGCTTTTTCATGGAGATTTTTCTACACTGTTAATCACAGGAAAGGCCTGATCAAACAGTGATTTACATTATACAGTCTCCAAATCAATTCCACAACTGGTCCAAGTCTCACCTTTCTACCAACATCTTGATTAGACACAATGATCCTTGATAGACTGGAGCACATGAACACCCCTTCATACTTGCTGCCGTCTTTGCAAATCTCATATGCTATGATTGCATATGCTCCAGACTCATTCACGTCACTCCTAGTGCTGCACACTGATTGACCAATTAGTGACATAAGCTCATTCTGTAACCTAGGAGATGAGAAAGGCAGCACTTTCAGAAGATTCAGAGACATTTATTAACCCATTGGCTCTATTTAACACAAAAATATCAGAGGATTTGCAGCATAACCAGTGAAAACTAGGTATGTGTCTTGCACAATGTACTAATAATGTTGCCCACATTATCACAGTATCTGAGTGCCTTACTACCATGGATAAATTTATGCTCAGAACAACCTGTGAGCAAAGGAAGTGTTATCCCTGTTTTGCAGATGGGTTGCTGAGGCACAGATAATTTAAATGACTGGCCCAGCGTCAACCAAGAAAGCTGCTGCTCAGGATCAGGTGTTAGACCAAATTTTTTGAGTCCCAGTTAAGTGTCTTACCCAGAAGACCATCCTTCCTCTCTGCAAAGAGGATTGTTTCAACCAGGCCCTAGGTTAAACCAAAATTTCCACAAACTATTCTTCTCCAATGGTCAGAGAGGTCAATGAATCTGGAGTAACTTATTGTGGTGATGGTGTCAGGGTATCCTGACTTCACTACATTAATATGTAATACAGTAAACCCTCGATTTAACGGACCCCGATTTAACGGACTTCGGATGCAACGGACAAAATTTCCGATGCATCCGAAATCCGTTATTGGGGGCTGCCAGCTCCCGCCCCAGGGAGCCAGCTGGGTTGACAGCTCCCGGCCGGCTCCCCGCAGCGGGGACCCCTGCGGGAGCTGTCAAACCCCCCCTGCCCCCCCGCCCGGCTCCCCGCAACGGGGAGCCGGGCGGGTGGGCTGACAGCTCCCGCCGGGCTTCCCGCTGGGGGGAGCCAAGCGGGAGCTGTCAACCCCCCCGACCGGCTCCTCGCAGCGGGGAGCCGGGCGGGGGGGGGGGGGGCGTTTGAGAGCCCCCGCTCGGTTCCCCGCAGCGGGAAGCCGGGCGGGGGGTTTGACAGCTCCCGCCGGGCTTCCCGCTGGGGGGAGCCGAGCGGGAGCTGTCAACCCCCCCGACCGGCTCTTCGCAGCGGGGAGACGGACAGGGGGGGCGTTTGAGAGCTCCCGCCCGGCTCCCCGCAGCGGGGAGCCGGGCGGGGGGAGGGGGTGGGGTGGGCTGACCCACGGCTGGCTCCATATAACGGACTAATTCGGGCGGGGGGGTGTCCGTTGTCACCCGAAAGTCTGTTATTTAATAATTTTAAAAAATTATTAAATAATGGACTTTCGGTTTTAACGGACACCCCCCCGCCCGAATTAGTCCGTTATATCGAGGTTTCACTGTACTAATAAATCATGTAAGAAAAGACTATTGACAATGTAAGTTGTATAAATTGGTACACATATAATGTACTAGCAGAAATACCCAGCGTTGCTCGGGTCCGTCGGAGGTGGGGAGGGGGCAGAGAGCTGAGGGAGTGCGGGGTCCATTGGAGGGGGGAGAGGGCAGAGAGCAAACCTGACACCCCCACCTCACCCCCCGACCAAACCCAACACCCCCACCTCACTTACCCCGTGACCAACCCCGACTCACATTTTCACCCCCCCCACCCAAACCCAACACCCCCACGTCACCCCCTACCAACCCCAACACCCCCTGACCAACATCCACACCTCACCCCCCATAGACCAAACCTGACACACCCACCTCACTTTCTCCCCCAACCAAACCCGACACCCCTACCTACCACCACAAACAAACCCGACACCCACACCTCACTTACCCCTCGACCAACCCCAACCCCCCTCTTCACCCCCCCAACCAAACCCAACACCAACACCCACACTGTTTGAGCTAGAGACTTGAAATTTGGTAAAGTTATAGGCTTTAGGGTTCTAATCAGGGTAAGAATCAAAAAAATTTAAAATCTCACCTCTTACACCCCCTAGGGGTGAAATTCGTTAAAGCTCATTAACATCAACTACACAGCTCACATAACATCAGATGGGCAGCAAGTTAACACCTGCTGTTCTCTGTGACATAGTTATGATGTAATCATACAGATACCCAGAGAGCTTAGTATTGGGGTAAATTTGGAATCACCTTGCTCTTCCCATGGTCAACTATATGTGGCTTGCTCTAGAGTGGGCACTCCGAAAGGATTATTCATTTTTACCCCAGACAACAAAACAAAAAATGTTGTTTATGATAAAGCATTACAATAGTAATTTATGGAATGTACTGATATACAAGAAAAACAAAATTTGTATTAATAAAAAACATTGTAGTCTTTTTACATCCCAGTTTCCAATTACAGAGTCCGAGCAACGCCAGGTATTTCAGCTAGTCTATATATATAAAAGTCAAATGGTGTATTGTGTATGGATGTTCCTGTACTACTTTCACACCATTTCAGCTAGATACTTGAAATTTGGTACAGTTATAGGCTTTAGGGTCCTAATCAGGGTAAGAATCGAAAATTTTTAAAATCTCACCTCTTACACCCCCGAAGGGTGAAATTCTTTAAAGCTCATTAACATCAACTACACAGCTCACATAACATCAGCTGGGCAGCAGGTTAACACCTGCTGTTGTCTGTGACATGGTTATGATGTAATAATACAGATACCCAGAGAGCTTAGTGTTGTGTTAAAGCTCAGTAACATCAACTACACAGCTCACATAAGATCATCTAGGAAGCATTATTACTAAAAAACATTGTAGTCTTTTTACATCTGAGTTTCCAATTACAAATAGTCCGAGCAACGCCGGGTATTTCAGCTAGTAAATTTATAAATCTTTGAACATAAGACTAGGGGCTTGAGCCTAGCTTCTCAATGAAGTCTGCCTAGATTTCTATAGGAGCAGAATGACGGAGTCACTGAGTGGGGAAGGAACTCCAGTGGTAAGAAAACCTCATTGCTAAGAAGATGCTGGGGTTCTCCTGTTGGAGCCAGAGGATTTGCATATTTGATCGCTCCTGCTGCAGTGAAGACCAACATGACTATGATATAGAGAATTAAAAAATACCAGGAAGTCCTGTGTGGCCACAGATTTGTTCCTGTAGCCCAATTCTTAATGGCATTTCAAAGGCCAGGTAGTTTCACTTGCATCTTTAGTGAGAGTAAAGTCAAAATCTTAGGCAACAATTGATGTTAACCTCAACTGCATCTCCTGTCAAGTATTTGCTCTTATAGTTCAGTGAACAGTATCCAAGTGCCTGGAAATCGATCATAAATCATTTCCATTTGATTACCATGAAAAACTCTTGGCTAAATACCAAAGTGCTCCTTTATTCTGCCTCTTTGAGATCTCTGGGGAACATCTCACTTCCTCCTCCAGGGACACAGAGGGCACCTGAGCTGCAGAACCAGTGTGGTCGCATTGCTCAAGGGAGGGACTGGATGTAGAGTAGAAGAGAGGGAGAAGACAGGGGAATGTGCCGTATAAGGATGAACAAGGGGTGGGAGATCCATTGCCAGATGTATCTTCATGTTCACTGGAGAAGCCTCCCTCCCTGAAACAGGAGGCTGGGGAAATCTCTCTCATACAGCATGTGGCCCAGCTACTCAGGCTGGATGCTGGGCTTTTGCTTTCAACCTCAGTGTTTATTTAACAAAATCAAGTGCCCTGTTGTTTATAAAATTCAAGGTGATGAACTAATTCCTTATGAGCATTTTATATATGCTTCTTAGAATAAGCCATGTCATGTACTCATGCTCATATTTTACTCTGACATACATAAGAACTCTAGCCAAATGCTCCTATATTATAACCCTGTGGGGAAGTGGACAAATTATTTGTGTTTTCAGCTCAAGCACACAGGAATAGAAATGTCTAGGAAATGTTGGGGTTTTGCTGAGTTTTCTTTAAGTAACGTCATGGGAAAGATTGCAAATTTGGATCTTTATTTTTAGAGATTAGATTTTGTTCTGTAAGGTAGAATTTATTTCAATAATGTTAACAAATCCAGACAACACATGAATAAACTTTTGAAGGTAACTTATCTGTCTGCACAATAAAACTCCTGAATAGAATACAAAACAGGATCAAATAGAGCGACTTCACTAATAACAGACCTGGTTATATCAGCCAATTGGTTAGACAGGACTAAATCATATGTCTCAGGCCAAATTTATTAACCTCAGCTTAATATGCATTGTTGATCATGGCGAGAAGCTATGATCCTGAGAGAAACTTTCTGGGCATTTATGTGCATTACTAGTACTCTGCAGAGGGACAAATTAAGTTCTGAGGAGTTTTGGGCAGATAAGAAAATGAAAAGAATAATGAGATAATTTTCTTATCCAGTAGTTATTCAGAAGTTCACTCACCTGTGGGATACATATTGTTTGAATTGCCTGTATTCTACCTTGCTATTTAACTAATATTTTTATTGACTCTTATAGCTCTTTTGTACCGAGCAATCCTTCTACTGATTGCTAGTATTATTTATGCTTTGTATGAGGATAGTGCCTAGCGGCCCCAGCTGAGATCAGGGCCTCATTATCTTATTATGGGTTTGTCTAATACATAGTATCTCCCTGCCGCAGAGCTCCTACAGATGGCCCAAACAAAGGGTGGGAAGGAAAAAAGTGAGGTGAAGGTCAAACAGCAGGTCAGTGCCAGAGCTAGGAATAGAGCCTAGGGCACTTGACTCCCGTCCAATTCCCTAAACTCTAGACTGCACTGCCTCAAAGTATATTTGTTTTATTTTGAGATTAAAGTATATGTGTTTTATTTTTTTAGTAAATCAATAAAGATTAAAAATAATATTGCTTTTGCTTGTACTAGCCACAATCTTCAACAATGATGTAACAGGTTTCTGATTTAGGGAAAAATACCTTGGTACATTCTGCATTAGGATAAATAAATGTGGCTTAGAATATCAGGGTTGGAAGGGACTTCAAGTCCAACCCACTGCTCAAAGCAGGACCAATCCCTATTTTTGGCCCCCTCAAGGATTGAACTTATAGCCCTGAGTTTAGAAGGCTAATGCTCAAGCCACCACTCCCTCAGAACAGAAGCTACACGTATTAAGCAGGATTTTGAGAGGAGTTGGACTAAATGAAACTATTTTCTTGGGTAAGGGTAGCAGACTTGAGCTCTAATACATTGATTAACTTGTTAAAATATATTTTCAGTACTCTACATTAGAAGGTTCCAAACTTTTTTCACAGTCAAGACCACAGCTTAATAGAGAGGATGTCTCATGGATGTTTCCTCTCCTATTCATGACTACACAAACTTCTTCCCCTCCCATTCACAACAGCAGCAATGACAGACATTGGAAAGCTATATTGGGAATCTCCATGGATCATTGTTTTAGGACCATCACTCTGCACCAGACAAACATCCCTACAGGGCTATATTCTTAAATCAAAGATTGGAGTTTTAGCCTGACAGCTCCCATTACTACAAATGGGAAAATACTATATCTCTGCATTGAACTGGGACTACATTCCTCAGGGTTTTCTCTATACTGTAGCCACTCATTTCACAATGAAGCTAACATGAGATCAGATGAAAACCACAATCCTGATCAGAACATGTGATCAGAACATGTGATGCTGTTATGGAGCCTAGACCAAGCTCCACTAAACTAAATGGGAGCCTCTCCATGGACTTTAATGGTGTCATAAGTGTGAAGTGCTTGAGAGTTGTTGTTTTACCTGTATGGGGTTAACTGAACCTGAGAGGGGGTGACGTAAGAGCTCCCGTCCCTTGGGACAGAGAGGGAGGTTTAGTTTCATTTTACTTCGGTCCCGGACTCTCCTCGTGTCTGTGTCTCTGCTCCCCTCTCCTAGCTTTGGGAGAGATGGAGCACCCTTCTATTTCTAAAGATTAGACTAACTGTAAGTAGCATATTGATCTCATAAGTTTTGTACCTGATCTAGAGTGTCACTAACCTTCTCAGAGAGAGGGGTTAGAAAGCTTTATATCTGTGAAGTTGTATTAGCTGTAAGTTGTTCTCTTTTCTTTATTAAACCTTTTTAGTTATAAAAAGCATTTGGTTATTCCCTTAAAGTTGTTCTAGCTTTGGATTTGGCAGGCTCACAGTGCGTGAGCTGGTGTGCTGCGTCTCTCTCTCTCTCTCTCTGCTTTCAGGCTGGAAAGGGAGTGGTGGAGCAGTGTTTAGTGTCCCGATCTCTCAGGAAGAGGGAGGGGGAGTTTGGGGTGTTCATGTGCTCCTCTCCAGGGTCTTGGAGATTCACATGAATGGTGGCAGTGGAACCCCAATTTCCCAACTGGTAGAGTGTGGGTTTTGGGGGGAAAAGATTTAACTTAGGCTGGGAAAGTAGCTTACAGTTATTTGGTCTTGCATGAGACACCCCCATCTTTACCCTAGTGTTCAGAGGAGGGGAATATTCTCTCTCACAAATGGGAATTGGAGCTAGTTCATAATTAAAGATTTACTGAAAAAGATTCATTATAGAATATTTTGACTTCTACTCCAAAGTGCCTTCTGTTCATATTAATAACTAATTAAAAATTTCAACCATCCATCACCCAATGAACACCGATAACACCACTCCATATGTTACAGAAATACAAGAATATTGCAGCTTAAGTGAGCACGTAAAATGACTACCAGATGTAACTTGGATACTGACATCATAGGCTGCTTCATAGCTCTTCGCAAGTGACCATGCCTAGTGAGAGAGGGAAAGCATTACCTGTTCCATACAAGTAGTAGCCGGTCTTGCTTGGCTCAATGTAGTGGTTTTGCAAAACAAAGCCTGGGGCAGGGTATCATTCACATCACTGCTGATTAGCTGGATCAAGTCATCATTCTTGGTAATAAGCCATGAGTTTATGGATTTCAGCTGTTTTGGCATTTATTTTAGCGAAGGAGAGAAACTGCCATCACCATGAACGACTTCTCAGTTGAGTTCAGCAGAATAGACTTTAAACTGTTCAGTGATATTCTGGTCTATTGAGTTTTGTGGTTTTGATTAAAATGGGAAATCTCTGAGATATATTAATTCAAGAAAATATATTTAATCTCACACACTCTGTTAAACGTTAATAAGGCACTGAGATGCTTTGATATTTTCCTTATCTAGTGCAGGGATGACCTCACAGCCTGAGGTGGTATTTCAATTTCCAGAGGTCATCCTTCCTCCACTTCCCTGCTGAAAATGCCAACAAGAGCAATGCTCTTAATGTGTGGATACTTGTCCATCAGGAAGTAGTGATCCATTTACATTTCACAGAGATGCAAACACAGCTTTCAGATGGCAATGACTCCACTAGTTATCATTTGAACCAGAGCCATACAAGTGAAAGGCTCTATATCTCTGTGTCATCCAGTCCCTCTCAACACTCTTGAATGTTGAATGTTAAGGTGTGCAACCCCTCCCCCCCAATTAAAAATCTGGTTTATAACTGCCTCCTTTTGTCTTCTGGGGGTGGAGGAGGAGGAAAGAAAGCAAGGGAGCCTACAGAATCATCAGTGAGTTTTCCAGTGAATGTTCATGGCAGCCAGACACTTCAAAAAGCCATGGCCAAGTCCCCATCCCCAATCTCCCCATTTTGTGGCTGGATCATACTTACCGAGGGGTAAGTTCTCTGCAGGTTTATGCAGTCTTCCACCAACCAAACCAAGGCACAGGGCCGGCTGATAGCACTCAGACCTGGGAGAGGTTGGGGTCAGTGCACTGTCCTTCCATCTGGGTCCTGCAGGCGGTAAGTGCAACCCTAACAGTGAGTGATGCTATCAGGGATGGAAGTCTGACCAGTGATTAGGGGCTGTACTTATTCAGTGCAGCAACAATGTAGCTCCACTAACAGGCCCACAGGACACAGTACTTGCCTTCCCCCTAAGGGTTAATCTTTCTGCACCAGGAAGAGTGAATCCACCTTCATCCCCAGTGGTCTATTGAAGAAGTAATTGATTTTCTTATATATCCAGTATTTTAAAAAAGTATCCAGAGACTCCTAGCAGGTAACAAAGTCACACTTTACCTGACACAAGGAGATTTATTTAATTACATAAATGAGCAGCCCCTTTTATTGGACCAACTTCTGTTGGTGAGAGAGAAAAGCTTGCCTCTTGAATATCCTGGGACCAACACAGCTAAAAGAACTCTACAAACAGAGACCTGCAAAACACAAAACTAGAGACTAGTAAAGTTAAAGTTACAGTCATGAGCTGACATTTGCTCATTTGTTTTTTTGTTCTCTCTTGCTAAAGCAGCATGGATCCAGGCCAGACTCGGTCTAATGCTATTTGAGCCATGGAGAGGTGGAGATGTGAACACTGCCCACTTCCCCTCATGAGTTAATCCTGTCCTCCACCCCAGATGCAACCTTTCCTAATGTAAGAGGTAATTTGCACCTTCCACTACACCAGCATGGGTGATTCAATTAATTCAAGCTTGTGCTGTTGAACTGTGAGAACATTGTGGCTCCTTTTGGCTTTTCACTGCTCCTGGAAGAATTTTTAGTTTACAGATCAGTGAGCCAGATAGATTGTAACAAGAGCTTCTATGGCAATTCCTTACAATGCCTCCAAAAGTCACTGCACATCTTGGAGACTCAAGTGCAAATTCTGGGCATCAGCACCAGGAACTTCTGTGGTTTAGTTATTCATTGTGTATATTGGGAGATATCTCCCAACATATCAGCACGTACTATAAGGAATTCTCTTCATATTTTGGAGCCTCTGACTCCTCATGAAGCATCTATAGTTCACAAATCTTAGCCCATACACCAAAGCTTTTGTGTTGATTTTTATGCCGTCTTGTTTTACATCGTCCAACTGCTGTATCCTAAAGCTGATTCCCACCTTGGGGAGACATACATACACTAGCTCCACTCAGGCTAAAAATAGCAATATGACTGTGGTGGCCAGGCAACAGCGGAGGCTAGCCACCCGAGTATGCATCCAAGAGATCGGATGGGATTGTACTTGGGTGGCTAGTCCAAGCTACCACCTGTCAATCATGGCCACACTGCAATTTTTAGCATGCTTCCTCAAGCAGAGCTAGCATGTGTATATTTTCCCAGACTGGGAATCACACCTCCCGCTGTGGTATGGATGTACTCCTAGATAGCAACTTCTTGGGGCAGGGACTGTCTTTTTGTTCATTGTTTGTTCAGTGCCTACCACATTACTTGGACTCCTTAGGTGATACAGTGATACAAATAATAATTTGGGGGAATGTTTAATTTAAGTTGTCATTCCAGTAGCTCTGCTCATGGACGTACTAAAGAGACTACATTTGAGAAGTGAGGGGACAGGCAGGAAAAGGAGGAAGATTTGTCTTAGGTGCTTATTAACATTTTGTTTTTTCTGTCCCGTGACAGGGAGGTTTCAGCTAGTATCCAGTTTCATATACTCACTAGCTTGTAATATGGTTACTTTCAAACTTATATAAATTTCAACAAACTGATTGTTCATATAAATTAATTTCCCAGTTGCAGATCTGATCTCACCAGAGCTGGATCACCAGTGTCAGGAGTTTTGGGTCAAACACTATTTAAGCTATCATGAGACATTTTATATAGGAGAAAATCCTACTCCCGCTGGTTCATTTGCATGAGTGGGGTCAGGATTTAATGGAGGCTCTACAAGGGGTGTATGACCTCGGCATGGTGTGCAGCTCTGCTTGCTGAAAGCTTCCTGAATACCAACACATAGGAAAGAGGCAGGGTAGGAAAAGTCTACTTGTGATAGGGTGCAGTAGAGCCCTCGAGCAGCTCCTGAGTCAGCAGCAGCAGCTTTGGTGTTGGAAGGGGGCTCAGGGTGAGGTGCATGAGGTTGAGGTGCACGGCAGCACTTACCTCATGGTGGGGGGATTCCTGGCTCCCACTGATATGTCTCTGCAGCTCCTAGAGGGAGGGGTGGCCAGGTTTTTCCACATGCTGCCTGCACCCACAAGTGCCACCTCTGTAGCTCCCATTGGCTACGGTTCCCAGCCAATGGGAGCTGCAGAGCAGGCACTTGTGGCAGCAGAGCAAGGAGCCCCTGCCCCCCCTCCTCCTAGGAGCTGCAGGGACACACAGATCTGGGTAGGGAGCCTGCCAGCCCCTTCACCCCTCCCTCCCAGCACCAGTGGGGGTCCCGGGCTGCATGATGCTGCCCAGTCCCTCCTCCCTCCCCCTCAAGGTATATATAGTAAAAGTCATGGACAGGTGACAGGTCATGAATTTTTGTTTACTGCCCGTGACCTGTCCATAACTTTTACTAAAAATACCCGTGATGAAAATATAGCCTTCAGCATAAGGACTAGGCATGAAGTAGAATCACAGACGCTAACCACAATATGTGTGTGTGTGGAAGAGCAGAGAGATTACTTAGCACTAATGCAGAGCCACACTGGGTACTACAGTAGTTTGAACAGAACAGAAATATTTTTCAGCACTTTTTTTCAGCAGTGCCTTTTAAGAGACTGTAGCCCTGTCAAGGGATACTACACTCACCAACAGTCTGGCACCTCTTCCTGGTCCCTCTTGAGATAGACACCCCCATCCATGGTTGGTATGCCCTCACTCTGACTCTGGTCTGGAGCTCCTCTCATTCCAGGACTCGCAACATTTCCTTCATGAGTTAGTCCCCCAGCTAGATCACTCAGCATTCCCCCTTCCATGGTACAGTCCATCAGTAGCCCTAGGCAGTCTCCCATTCACTGCCTCTGTTCTATGCCACATCCTCAGTGGCTGGTAGGGCAACCTAGACCCACACTCTTCTCTTGGTTCCAGCCCAAGGACCCTCAGTTTACCAGTTCTGTGCTTCCTCTCTACCCTCACTGCTTCTTCCCAGCCGGGAGCTCAGGTGGGCCAGACAGGATGGTCCCGCAGGCTGGATGTGGTCCGTGGGCCATAGTTGCCCAATCCTGCTGTAGGTCCACTACTTGCTCATGAGTCTTGATCCAACCAGCTGCCTCTGGCCTAAAACTCTCCTGTTTGCAGCCTAATTAGCGGAATGGGCCCACCTGACCAACCCACCTCTTACGGGCTAGTGTGAGGAACTCACCCCATTCCAGCCCCTTTCTACATTTTATACTAGTGTTGATAGTTATGATTTAGTTTCCTATAGCCCAATGTGGCACCTTTTGAAGTCAATGGAAGTTTTGCTATTGGCTCAAATGGGAACAAGCTCAGTGTATTAAGTAAAATTGTTCCCTATCACAGCTCTGGTCTGTTACAGTGGGTAATTTAGCCAATAGATGGTTCCCATCTTTTTCAGACCAACCTATTATCCTGATACCATGGACATAGTTATTGCTCTTTTAAATTGGTGTTTGATGGCACCTACCATTGAGCTACCATCTCTCTATCAAGGAACAAACCAGGCTTAGTCAGACTTTTAACATTTCTTGTACTCAGTTATCAGAAACATTAACAGATGTCCATTTACATTTCTATATGGACATAATTTACTCTCTCCCCCTACAGAAGTCCCAGGAGCTTACTTTAATTGTGAGCTGGTTTGTTAAGATGTCTTAGGAGAATAATTACATTTTACTTTTGGCGTATTTATCTATTATTCTATCATATGAATGGCAATGGGTAACTGATGGAAAGAAGAGATGTTTTCAAAGTATTTATAAAATAAATTTAAAGACAATTTCCAGTTAAACAAAACAATATGCTTTTCCATATGTATAATAGCCAGTAAAATGCTTTCAATAATGCTTGATGCAAATAAAAAGTATAATTAACCAGAAAGATATTTGTTAAAGCAACAAGCATTCAATGCACAGGTGATGAAGTGTGCGCTGATGGTAGAAGTCCCAAATTAGAACAAGTTTAATATATTCAAAAGGTAGCTCTCAGATAGAAGAATTCATCAGAAAGAATATAAAATATAGGTATTTAGGTGTTCGCGAACCTTATAGATACGAAATTATGTATTTCTAGCTCCATTACATGTACATTAGCATACCAATTCTAAGAGGCTGTTAAATCTGATAATGATCAGCAGGAGAAAAAATACCTTTTGAAATGGATTTCTGTGTCTGCACTAGATAGCAAGTGTTGAAGATAAATTAACTTGGGAAATGCAATCAATGAGTGTAATGAGAAAACCATTTCAAAAGAACCATTTTCTCCTGCTCATAATGGCCCATCCAGATTTAACAGCCCTTTAGAGTTGGTATGCTAATGTACAACTTTTTTTTTCTCCTTTCTGTGTGTATAAATGCATCTTACTTCTGTTCCATTCTATGCATCCGATGAAGTGGGCTATAGTCCACGAAAGCTTATGCTGAAATAAACTGGTTAGTCTCTAAGGGTATGTCTTCACTACAGCAGTAGGTTGATTTCCTTTAATTCGATTTTGTAAAGCAGACTGTATACAGTCGATTTTGTGTGTCCCCACTAAGCACAGCAAAGCACAGCAAGTCGACAGTGTCTGTCCGCACAACTTTTGCAAGCGTCGACATAACGAGCGTTGCACTGTGGGTACCTATCCCACAGTTCCCGGAGCCCCCAGCAGGCACCATTTCGAGTGCTGCACTATGGATAGGCATTTCCAAATTTCGCGCCCTTTTTCCGCGCTGCCGACCCCCATTACGAGCGGTGCACTGTGGGTAGGCATCCCATAATTTGCGCCCTTTCTCTGCGCCGCGCTAACGACATAGCACTGCAAGCATGGAGCCCGCTGATGCCACGGCTGCAGTAATGGCCGTTGTGAGGACCTCGATCACGGTTGCGGATTTCATGCTGTACCGTCTGCAGAGGAATGCGATCCGGGGACAACTGCACTTTCTGGAACCCGACGACAGTGAGGAGGAGATGGACCAGGACGTGCACAAGCAGGGACGACGGGGACACTGACGTTTTTGGAAGTGGGGCGACTGACAATCTGTCAAATTTGGTGGCAATGGGGCAGGCTCATGCCATCGAATGCCGATTCTGGGCCAGGGAAACAAGCACGGACTGGTGGGATCGCATAGTGCTGCGGGTCTGGGATGACTCCCAATGGCTCAGAAACGTCCGCATGCGAAAGGGCACGTTCATGGAACTTTGTGACTTGCTGTCCCCGGCCCTCCGGCGCGAGAGTACCAGAATGAGGGCGGCCCTCACAGTTGAGAAGCGAGTGGCGATAGCCCTCTGGAAGCTTGCAACGCCAGACAGCTATCGGTCAGTCGCGAATCAGTTTGGGGTGGGTAGGTCTACAGTGGGCTTTGCTGTGATGCAAGTAAGTAGGGCAATCGTCCAGCAGCTGCTACCCAGGGTTATAAACCTCGGAAACCTGCAAGCTACAATAGATGGCTTTGCCGCCATGGGATTCCCTAACTGTGGTGGGGCTATAGATGGGACTCATATCCCTATCCTGGCACCGGACTACGAGGCCGCCGAGTACAGAAACCGGAAGGGATATTATTCAATGGTCATGCAAGCAGTGGTTGACCACAAGGGACGTTTCACTGACCTGTACGTGGGGTGGCCGGGAAAGGTTCATGATGCTCGTGTGTTCAGGAACTCTAGGCTTTTTAGACAGCTGCAGCAAGGCAATTTCTTCCCCGACCAGAAAATTTCCATGGGGTGTGTGTGTGTGTGGAAATGCCGATCGTTATCATTGGGGACCCAGCCTACCCCCTAATGCCCTGGCTTATGAAGCCCTACACAGGAGCCCTGGACAGGGGTCAGGAGCTGTTCAACTAGAGGCTGAGCAAGTGCAGAATGGCCGCAGAGTGTGCATTTGGCCGTCTGAAGGGGAGATGGCGTTTGTTACTAATTCACTCAGACATCAGCGAGAGAAATATCCCCATTGTTATTGCTGCTTGCTCTGTGCTCCACGATGTCTGTGAGAACAAGGGGGAAACGTTTATGGCGGGCTGGGAGGCAGAGGCAAATTTACTGTCTGCTACTTACCAGCAGCCAGACAGCAGGGAAAGTAGAAGAGCACACCAGGGCGCGCTGCGCCTCAGGGACGCCTTGAAAGACAGTTTTATGAGTGCCCGACATGGCGTTTGAGAACCTGCTCCCTTGCTCTGCTCTAAGCCTGCTGTCCTTGCACCCTCTTTCCCTCTCCCCTCCCCATGCTTGCAGAGGAAATAAATTCACTGTTTTAAAAATCATGGTTCCTTTATTGCTTCATCAGAAATACAAATACAGGGGATCACTGTCATGGTAGCCTGGAAGGGGTGGGTGAGGAGGGAAACCAGCAGTCTCACTGGTGGAGGAGCGGACAGAGGAGGGGGGGAAGAGGGGAGAGGAGGGGGGGCCAAGACACAGCAGCTTTTAAAAGTTTTCAGAGAACCTCAGCTTGCTGCTGCTTGTGCTGGCTTGTGGGGTGGAGTGGGTCGGTCCACGGAGCTTGCCCCCCCGGGTTCTCACCCCACGTTTGGGTGGGGAAGCTATGGGAGTTGGGGAGGGGGGAGGTGGTTACACAGGGGCTGCAGAGGTGATCTTTGGCCCTGCTCCACCAGAGAGCTCACCATGTTGCTTTGGTCCTCCATTATACGGAGCAAAGCATCCATGCGTCTTTCTTCGCGGTCCTGTCGCTGCAGCCACATTTCTTCCCTCTTTTCTGCTGCCTGCCTTGACTGTAGCGCTGATTCCTGCCTTGACTGTATCAATCTTTCCCTCCATTCCATCTGGCGGGCTGCCTCAGCGTGCGAGTTCTCCAGTAGTTCACTGAACATATCATCGCGCGTTCGCGTTTTCTTTTTACGCTTTCGTATCTGCGATGCACGGCGGGAGGAGCAGGATGGGGGATTCTGAGATAATTGTTCATCTGTGGACGAATGTGGGAAAAGAAAGTTTGAAAGTTATGAGACAGATACATTCAAGGTTATGAGACAGATGCAGTCTCGGACGGTACACAATGGGAGTACTATGCCATTTGCAACCTCAGTATTCAGAGGCCTGATATGATTTCTGTACTTCTACACCTAAAAGTGACTGAATAGCTCACAGAAAAGTCACAGCATCTCAGACACATATGCGTGCCTCAGCCCAACACGGCTTCTGAAATCACCGTGCAGCCGGCCATGGTAAGTTAAAAGCAGCACTTGCATATTGTAGAGTAACCCCACCCCCTTCCCCCCAAAGCGTAGCTCCCACTGAACCGCAAACTGCAAAACAAAGCCCAAAAATCTCTCGCTAATGGCTAAGGGCTGGTTGGGGCTCTTCAGCGGAGGCAAACCGCTTGCAGACTATTCAGATTCCCTGCTAGCTACCGCTTCGGGCTGGAGGGGGGGGGGTGTTGGGTGCGCGTTGGATCTGAAGCGGAGGCAAACCGCTTGCAGACTGTTCAGATTCCCTGCTAGCTACCGCTACGGGCTGGCGGGGAGGGGAGGCGGGGGAGCGTTTTTTGGGGGGGGGCGGTTGGTCGGTCTTCAGCAGAAAAGAGTACTTTGCAGCTGGGAATCTTTATCTCTCTACTAATTGCAGTCCGTAATTCAAACAGGCAACCATGAATGACATCACTTTGCTTAGAATTTCTCCGAGAGATAGAGAGCGCATGCTCCTTGCCTCCATGCAAAGCCCTGGTCCATTCGCCGCAATGCTAGCCTGCTCAATGATACCAGACTACTTACTACTTTTGTGGCGTGGGATGGTCTCCTATCACGGGGGACCACATAAGGCGGCTCTCCCCAGAAATCTGGTGCGGAAGATTCATCGCTACCTCCTGGATAGCTTCACTGAAATGTCCGTGGAGGACTTCCGGTCAATCCCGGAGTATATTGACAGACTCTTTGAGTAGAAACTGACCAGCAATGAAAGCACGCTAAGTCCTTAGGGCAAGTTAACCATAAATGCTTCCTTTAAAAAATCACGCGTCATGTAATCCCTTAAAAAGAAACACTTACCTCCCTGGGAGGCTTGGGAGGGTGCTGGCTGCAGGGTGATAAACAGCTCCTGGCTGTCTGCTAACACGGTTTCTCCGCTGGCCTCCTGCTGCTCCGTGAAATTTCCCTCCTCCTCATTGTCGTCCTCATCAGAATCAGTCTCGTCCCTGACGATTATCCCATCGGTGGAGTCCACGCAGACCGGTGCGATGGTGGTGGGGGCGCCCCCCATTATCTGATTTAGTTCATTGTAGAACCGGCATGTCCGTGGCGCGCCCCCTGATCATCCGTTTGCCTCCTTGGCTTTCTGGAACGCTTGCCTCAGCTCCTTAATTTTCACGCGGCACTGTTGGGCGTCCCTGTTGTGGCCCCTTTCCAGCATGGCCTTGGAGACCTTGGCAAACGTGTTGGCATTCCGTTTGTTGTTGCGGAGTTCCAACATCACGGATTCCTCTCCCCAGATAGCGATGAGATTCAACACCTCACGAGTGGACCATGCTGGAGCTCTTCTCCTCTGGCTGGTCTCCAGGGCAGCTGAGCTCTGCATGGAGTCTTGTGATGCTGAGCTCTGCATGGCGGCTTGTGCTGCTGATTGCTCTGAATGGCGACTGAGCTGTGCAGGTGAGCTGGCCACGCTGACCAAACAGGAAATGTTATTCAAATGTTCCCGGGTCTTTTCCTGTCTACCTGGCCAGAGCAGCGAGTTGAGAGTGCTGTCCAGAGCGGTCACAGTGGAGCAGTGAGGCAGTCCAGAGCAGTCAGAATGGAGCATTGTGGGACAGCCTCTGGAGGCTATTAATGTCAGTTGTGTCTTCACTAGTCCACAATTGACCTTGAAATGTCAATTTTAGCGCTACTTCTCTCGTCAGGCAGGAGTTATAAAGTCAATTTTGAGGGCCCTTTAAATCGACTTTAATGGCATGTATGTGAAGACGGGTACACGTTTAATTCGACTTAACGTCGTTAAAGTCGACGTTAAGTCGTAGTGAAGACATGCCCTTAGGTGCTACAAGTATTCCTCACTTTCTTTACGGATACAGACTAACACGGCTGCTATTCTTGAACCTGTCATTTTAGTTTTATATCTTTGGATAATTTAATATATCTGTATACACAAACACAATATGTGTTCTTTATATCAAGTCTGATGGTTTGTTTTAACACAAACAATCCTGTTTTAATATAATGGGCACTGTTTTATACAATGATGTAAGAATATCTTTGCCTCTAATGATTATTTACCAAATTAAGGGTAGATGGAATTAATTTACTCAGACTGCAATTGATGGAGGTTACAGAAAATTTGATTGATAGAAATAGATGTAGCTAGACTTTGGTTGTAAAATATCGTTGATGTTTTGGATAGTATGTGGTTGTATGGCCAGATCTTTTACAATTTTTTATGAATAAGGTATTCAAGCTTTTAAGTACAGGGGCTTGTGAAGTGGCAAAATTAAGTTGGTTTGGGTGCTGGTCACTAAGAATTTTCTGTTTAATGGTGTATCTACATATCACATATACATGTGTGATTTGGAGGTTAGGCTAGCACCCGAATTTATGTAATCTTTGTATGTTTTTCCATTGTTTTTAAAGTTTGTGTTTTGTTTCTTAATGGCAGTGTTTAATGGCACCTCTCAAATGGCCCTTAGTAATGCTTTTTGTCAGTAGATCTCAAAGCACTTTACTCAAAGCTGGCACTAATCTGCTTTGCCTACTAGTGGCTTGAAGGGGCTGAAATAGCATCCATGTAGGGGTATTCTGGCCAGACTTTTTTCCCCTCTAGCCTCATTCCCTATGCCAGTGACAAGAAGGGCAATGATTTAAGGAGTTTCTATGCTGGCTGCACTCTACTTGAATATAAGTCTTATACTGGAGTGATCCTTCTGGTACTGGGCATGCTTCCTTTATAGCTAAAAAACACTGGCAGTGTAGCCCAAGATGGCCGTACTACAGTCCAGGAGCTGACCCTTCTGTATTAGCATTTTTAGAAAATGTTTCAGTTTTACCCCATTTGTTCATTTCTAACTAATTTCCTACACCCACACTTTGTTTGTCACTTCACTACAAATGGACAGATCATATAAGCAATCAAAAGATGTAATAAATAGAATTACAACAAACAAAATTATAATTATATTATGATACAGTTGTGACCAATAGGTAAATATTGATGTCCACAAATGTCAATATGTTATTAATAGTAATGATGGTAGGTTCTGAATTACATGTAACTACAACAACTAGCATGTACATTAAAGAGCCAGACTCTGTCTCCGATATGGTATACAGCTACTACTAACATCAGTGGAAGTTATGTATGCATATCTGAAGGCTAAATTTGGTCCCTAAAGTAAAAGTCCATTTTAACTTTTAGCTATAATATATGGGACCTACCCAATCCTTGATAAATAATGTTTCACAATAAGTTCCAAAGAATATTTCCTGAGGTTTTTGCTATTATTCTTTTTGAAAAGAACATATAGAACACATACCATTGTTATAATATCTTCTCAGAGCAGAAAACTGGAAATCAAACTTTTATTGCTCTCACTGCAGTAAAATGCATATATTAACCTCTCTGGTATACAAGAGGAGCTGTTTAATAACTACAGGTAATAACTTGGTTCACTGTTTAATGCATAACTGTAGATTTAAATGAAGCCTAAACATTCAGTGTTTCCCTAAGACAGTGTAACTAGGAGAATTCTTGTTGGGAATCACAAGTGGCGGTGTGAAAAAAAATTAGGGAAATAGTCCAATCAGTAAAAGTTTACCCATCAGTCTCTGGATTAATGGATTTTCTCTGGTATTGGGGAAAAGCATACAGTTATTCAGATCTCTTCTGCATTTTTGAAGAGTAACACATTCAAACAAGAACAGCAGCACAAGAAAATGCCTGTCCTCCTTGCTCCCAAAAAGTTGTCCTTGTTAGCTGTTTAGAGTGGCAACACATTACTTTTGCATTCCTGTGGGCTATAGCAAATTGTCTCTCTTGACTGCCATTGTTTCCTATGGAAACATAATAGTTTCCATTTATCACAAGCTGACACCATATGGTGTGTAAAATCGTACTCCACTCTGTAGCATCCAAGGAGATAATGCAGGTCACAACTATATATGTTAAAAAAAACAGCAATCAGCAATAAAATCAAACACTGTAACTGATGTTTCTATTATTGAAAAAAGCATATTTTCAAGAATCATAATCACTTCCAAACCCAGAAGTATTAATTAACTCAAAGTCAGACTTAGTACAGAATACTTATGATCAAGATGATTGTGTTCAGCCTAACAAGGAAATCAATTCCACCTTAAAAAAAAACACCCTTTAATTCTTATAGGCATATAGTTTTCTACAAACATCAAAGTACAGTGCAGCTGTTGTTTTGTCAAAGGAGTACTGTGTCCCCGCTGACACCAGTGAATTGTTAGCTTGTGTTTAGTATTATTCATATTAGACCAAGCAAATGCATTAGCTAGTATAAGTGATTCTATGCTCTCTTCGTTTTAGTGACGGATGGCGGTATCAGTGATTTGTATGTTTTTATGTGCAGGAGGTAACCTATCCAGAGATTTATCTAGAAGACCTTTCATTGCTGGACATAAAGACTCTTTCGCAGCAGGACGAATAACATCCACTTCAGTTGCCTGAGAAATGTCTGAACTCTTCTGTGCTCTCACAGGGATTCTGGGATATGCCTTGGCTGGTTCTCTGACGTCTGGTTTTGATAAGTGAGTTTCACAGCCTAATGTCTCCTGGGAATTCTGCAGGCAGAGACTGGGTGAGGTCATTTGGCTTTCCACTAGGTTTCCTTTCTCTGTTTTTGGCTGTTCCAATGAGCATGACTCTCTAGCACTCAGGAATACTTCTGTTTCCTGAGGAACTATTGGCCCACTCACTGGTTTTATCTCTGTCCACACAAAAGCTCCACGTCGCTGGAAAGGGAAACAAGGTTGACATTAACCAGGGGAGCATAAGCAGTTAGTAAATGCAGCTGTGATCTGAGTTCATTTATTAGCTCAAGTGCTGGCAACACATCCACTTGTTTCTTGCTCTCTCTACTGACCTTCAGCCTAGCTCCCCTCCCAATAGCTGTAGGCAATGGAATAGTGACTGGCCTGTTAGCCTTTTTTATTCATGAAAGCAGAACAGCAAGAGAACTTGGAGAGAAACAACCAATAAAATAAAAAATGCATCCTATTTTCTCTGGTTCACAACCATTCTGTCACTCTGTGTGTGACTTGCATATGGCTCTCCTGTGCAAGTCTAATCATATCAGATTTCATTTCTTGCTACATGGGTTGCTATGGATACAATTCTAAACTGCTGCTTTTGTAGGCCAGGAGATTTATGATTGCAACCCACATGACTTTGTTCGTTAGGGTCACACAGAAAGGCTCTCTTTTTTATAAATAGAAGTGGGAACAAACAATGTTTCCAATAATGGAATTCTGTATTTTGGGCCTGATTCAAAGCCTACCAGAGTCAATGGAAGTCTTTCCACTGATTTCAATTGCTTTTGGATCAGGCCGCTACACAGATAATTATTGATTTGTAAGAAACACACACACACACACACACACACACACACAAAGAAGTAGGCAACAAAGACTGACAAAACTTGTGGAT
Organism: Sternotherus odoratus; assembly: GCA_032164245.1. Classification (NCBI taxonomy): domain Eukaryota; kingdom Metazoa; phylum Chordata; order Testudines; family Kinosternidae; genus Sternotherus; species Sternotherus odoratus. Next base: position 145,616,042 of record JAVMKO010000003.1, read on the forward strand.
ATTTACTTATGGAATGGCTTCAAAATACACATTGGCCCTGGTCCAATTGCACATCATTTTTACTCCACTGACCTCAGATGTAAGTGACAGTGGACATAGACCTATTGGAAATCCAAACTGCATCATACATCTTAGGGCATTTATCTATTATTATAGGTGCCGGAAACCATGGTGTTATGATGCACATAAACACAGAATGACAGGGGTCTCAAACATGCGGCCCGGGGGCCACATGCGGCCCGCAAAGCCCTTCCCTGCGGCCCGCCAAGCTTCCTGGTGCCCCCCCCCCCCGGTCCCTCCCATAGCAGTTTGCAGGACAGAGGGGCCAGAAGTGGAGGCTTCTCTGCTGCCTGGCTGGGCCTCGTATGTTTCTAGCTCTGGACTTCCTAGATTGCTCTTGCTTTGTTTGCCAAACAGCTGTTGGTGATGCCTAGCGCTTTCCAGGAGGGAATGGGGAGCTGCGTGCTCAGAGGAGGAGGTGGGGCAGGGGTGGGACCTCTTGGAAGGGGTCGAGTGGGGGTGGAGCCGGGGCAGCAAGGGCGGGGTGTGTGTCAGTGGTGCGGCCCTCGGGCCAGTGCACTAGTCCTCATGGAAGGGGTGGAGTGGGGGCACAGCCGGGGCAGCGAGGGTATGTGTGTGTGTCAGTGGTGCGGCCCTCGAGCCAGTGCACTAGTCCTCATGCGGCCCTCGTGGTCATTTGAGTTTGAGACCCCTGCAGAATGACATGTTTAAGTTCTATTAAAGAGTGTCATTAATATTAAGTTCTGGCAATTCTAAAGCATGTGACAATATTTCTTACTTTTAAAACAGTCAGAAGTTTGTGAACAAACATACTCCTCCAGCTTCCTGCATGCTATTAATCATACAGGATGCACATTGTCTTACCTTTCCTCGGAGGGGTTCATTAGGAGATTTTCTGGCATTGTACTGATGAATAAAGGAGGTCCGCTCCTGTAAAATTTTTGGAAGGCTTGTTGATGTTCTAGGAATTGCAAGTGGAACTGTGGAAAAAAACAATATTGTTGTAAAGTCAGGGCAAAGATGTATGGTGTGGCCTCATTTTGTACAGCACAGAATCAGTGTTTAACAGCACTAAAAATGTACTATATGTTGCACAGAAACACAAAAGAAAAAGAGGACAGATGCCTGTCCTGAATTGCTTAAAAAAATAAATGATGGGCTTGACAGACAAGTGAAGATGTAACAAATACCAGGAAAGTGAGGGGCAAAGAGGGACATGAATTAGTTACATGACTGTATGGACACTCAGTTTTACATGCATACATCATGTTGATTCAGAGGCTTTTTGGAGTGGAAATGAACTCATTTTTCATAGGTAATGCTGCATAAGTATTTTGTTTTTAAATGAGTGATTTGGATGAGGTGACAATGGAAGCCAGGCAAATAGAAATTGGAAGGGCATTCTGAGTATAAGAATTATCAAAGTACTTACTTACTTACTTATGCCCGTCACCCCAGTTGGGATATGGGCCACCAACCACAGATCTCCAGAGCCCTCTATCCTGGGCCATTCTCTCTAGCTGGTTCCAGGTGTAGCCCATTTTTGTGGTGTCAGCCTGAAGGTCGCGTCGCCAGGTGTTTCTTGGACGGCCTCTTTTCCGCTTGCCTTGGGGGTTCCACCGCAGTGCCTGTCTGGTGATGTTGGTTGGCTGTTTGCGTAGTGTGTGTCCTATCCAGCCCCACCTTCTCCTTCTGATTTCTTCCTCTGCTGGGAGTTGACGGGTCCTCTCCAAGAGGTGGATATTGCTGATGGTGTCTGGCCAGCGGATCTGGAGAATCCTTCTGAGGCAGCTGTTGATGAAGGTCTGGATCTTCCTGGTAGTTGTTTTGGTTGTCCTCCAGGTTTCAGCTCCATACAGTAGGACTGATTTCACGTTGGAGTTGAACAGTCGAATCTTTATTGCCAAAGACAGCTCTCTGGAGCTCCAGATGTTCTTGAGCTGTAAGAAGGCTGCTCTTGCCTTACCAATCCTTGCTTTGATGTCTGCGTCTGTGCCGCCCTGCTGGTCGATGATGCTGCCTAGGTAGGTGAAGGACTGCACTTCTTCCAGGGGGCTTCTATTCAGTGTGAATAGGTCACTGCTAATGGAGTTGATCTTGAGGATCTTGGTCTTGTCCTTGTGGATGTTGAGGCCAACCTGTGATGACGTGGCTGCCACTACGTTGGTCTTCTCTTGCATCTGCTGTTTGCTGTGCGAAAGGAGTGCAAGGTCGTCGGCAAAGTCCAGGTCATCGAGCTGGGTCCACAACGTCCACTGGATTCCATTCCTGCGCTTGTAAGTGGATGTCTTCATAATCCAATCGATGACGAGGAGAAAGAGAAATGGTGACAACAAGCATCCTTGTCTGACTCCGGTTCGCACCTGGAAGCTGTTTGTGAGCTGCCCTCCATGGATCACTCTGCAGTGTACGCCGTCGTATGAGTTCTTGATCAGGTTGACCACCTTTGCTGGGATGCCGTAGTGCCGAAGGAGCTTCCAGAGAGTCTCTCGATCCACACTATCGAATGCTTTCTCATAGTCAACAAAGTTGATGTACAACGAGGAGTTCCACTCCATGGACTGCTTGACTATGATGCGGAGTGTTGCTATCTGGTCCATGCAAGATCTGTTCTGCCGGAAGCCTGCCTGCTCATCTCGTAGCTGTGGATCGACGGCATCCTTCATTCTCTCTAAGAGGACTCGGTTGAAGACCTTCCCTGGAACCGAAAGGAGTGTGATTCCTCTGTAGTTGGCACAGTTGCTGAGGTCTCCTTTCTTGGGGATTTTGATGAGGTATCCCTCTTTCCAGTCTGCCGGAATCACTTCTTCTTCCCATATCTTCTCAAAGAGGGGGCACAGCATTTCCACTGAAGCATCCAGGTCTGCTTTCAGGGCCTCTGCTGGGATGTCGTCAGGTCCAGCCGCCTTCCTGTTCTTCATCATGGTGATGGCTTTTCTGATCTCATCTCTGGTTGGTTTGTCACAATTGATTGGGAGGTCCTCGTTGGCTGGGTCTGGTGGATTTGGTGGTGCTGGTCTGTTCAGGAGTTCCTCAAAGTGCTCCGCCCATCTGTTCATCTATTGTTCTATTCCTGTTATAGACTTTCCCTGCTTGTCTTTGACGGGACGTTCTGGCTTGTTGAACTTTCCAGACAGTCGCTTGGTGGTGTCGTACAGCTGTTTCATGTTGCCGCTGTATGCTGCCTACTCCGCTTCTGCTGCCAGTCCATCCACATAGTCTCTCTTATCCTTCCTAATATTCCTCTTCACTGCTCTGTGGGCTTCAGCATACTCTTTTTGAGCTTTGGCCTTTGCTGCTCTAGTCCTGCTGTTGTTGACTGCTGCCTTCTTCTTCTTTCTGTCTTCTATCTTAGTCAAGGTCTCTGCTGTGATCCACTCTTTCTGCTGTGTTTCTTGATTCCAAGCACTAGGAATGCTGACCTAAGTGTCTCTCTCACTTTCTGCCAGCTGTTGAGTACACTGTCTTCCTCTTCCTCAAACTGATCCTGTAGTACTGAAAACTTATTCTTCAGCGTCAGCCCAAAATCTTCCTTGGTCTTGTGGTCCTTCAGAAGGCTGACGTTGTACTTCGCTCTTCTGTCTGACGCATCTATCCAGTTCTTCTTCAGCTTCAGCTTCAATCTGGCCACCACTAAGTGATGGTCGGATGCCGTGTCTGCTCCTCTTCTAACTCTAACGTCCTGCAAGGATCTTCTGAACTTCTTGCTAATGCAGACATGGTCGATCTGGTTTTCTGTCGTGCCTGCTGGCGATACCCAGGCACAGCCGGGGTACTCTTGTGGATCCACTTGTGAGGAAAGATGCTGCCTCCTATGACCAGGTTGTTAAGTGCACACAGATCCACAAATCTCTCTCCATTCTCACTCATCTCTCCCAGCGCATGGGTCCCCATGACTGGTTCGTATCCTGTGTTGTCAGGTCCAATTTTGGCATTGAAGTCTCCCATAGGGATGGTGATGTCTTTGTCTGGGAGAGTCTCTAATATTTTCTGAAGTCTGCTGTAAAAGTAGTCTTTGTCCTCCTCTTCACTGTCATTGGTTGGAGCGTAGCACTGAACAACATTAATCTTAATCCTCTTCATTTTAGTTCTGAAGGATGCTGTGATGATCCTGAGGCCGTGTGTCTCCCAACCAATCAGTGCTCTCTGTGCCTGCTTGGACAACATGAAGCCTACTCCCTGTGTGTGGGGTGCGTCGCTCTCTTCATGTCTGGAATACAGCAACAGCTCTCCTGTCATCAGTCATCTCTGTCCAGCTTGCGTCCATCTTGTCTCGCTAATGCCTAGTAGGGTCAGGTTGTTGCTCCTCATCTCTGCTGCAACCTGCACCATCTTTCCTGACTGGTACATGGTCCTCACGTTCCACGTGCCGATGGTGATCCTCCTGGTTGCAAGAAGGGTGATCGGTTTAGTGGCTTCCTCGCGGCTTTCAGCACCCAGCGTCATGCGTCTTCGAGTTGAAGACCCTTCTTTTTCCAGGCTAAATGTCTCTGTTATCTCTATTTCTGTTGTTGGTGTTTCTGTAGCAAGTTGATTTTTTTACGGGGTGGAGTTGCTAGCCCCACGCCCAACCTTCCTCCTTTACCCTGACTTGGAACAGGCAGATGGCCCCAAAGGACTTCTCTGGTGGAGTTAATTATCAAAGTGAGATATGTAAAATGCCTGTTAGATCACGTAGTACATACAGGACTGTTCCTGACAATACAGTTCCTAGTGCTTAATATTAAAAAGTCCCTGGTCAAGTTATATCCTGTATCACAAGAACAATCTTGGGCACAGATTGCAACTGACCTGCCTGTGGGTGGGTGTCAGGAGTGAATGCAAAGAAGCCTTCCCTCCCCTAAATTTGCTGGAAATTTAATTATTGTTAAAGGGTATAAGTTAAAAACATTATTTTTTATGTTAAGTGTGGCAGGGTGGGCCTGACCCAGCCTGCCGCCCCTTTAAGAGGGAGAAAAGCCCTCTGCAAACCTCCCTTGCAGAAAGCCTAATTAGCCACTGTCACGTTACTGAAATAATTTGGGACCCTATAAATCATTGCTGCAACCAGGGTCCTATAGTGGCACCAAGTCTTGTGTACAGGGGGTCATAATGGGTGTCTATGACCAGGTTATGGATTGCTAATTGTAAATATGGCATTGGTATGTGTGTATCAATTTGGTAGTTGAAGTTATGAATATTGGCTCTGGACTGTCTGTCTTTCCAAATATTGTGCTGCCAGGGGGACATTCCAGAATACCGGGCGTCAGCTCTGCTCAGGGCTTGATGGACCATTAAGAGCAATCAGCTACACAATGGACTCTGGGAGCGTGGAATGCCCCAATCCAGACAAGAAGTCTACAGAGAACCTGCAAGGCAGAGAACCTGCATGGCTTCTGCCTGCAAATGATGAGTCATGCATGAACATGTGATCTGCCCATGTGACTCCAGGACTCCATGGGGCTGGACTTTTCACAGCAGGAAGAAAGAGGTGTTTGCACCTGGGAAAAAAACTATAAATGAAGCTGCTACAGACTCCATTTTCGTTTTTACCTTCAGCATGCAGCCTGTCTTGCTTCCAGCTCTGAATGGACTTTGCTACACAGGTGAACTCTGAACTAAGGTGCTGACCCACCCCAAAATGGGGTGCATTCTAAGACTTTGATTTGAACCTGCAGTTTATTCTACCTTTGCTGCAAGCCTAAACCAAGAGATGTGCCATTACTGCATGTAATTGATTTCTTTTAACCATTCTTAACCCTCACCTATACCTTTTTCCTTGTATAATAAACCTTTAGATTTTAGATTCTAAAGGATTGGCAACAGCGTGATTTGTCGTAAGATCTGATTTGTATATTGACATAAGAACATAAGAACATAAGAACGGCCATACTGGGTCAGACCAAAGGTCCATCTAGCCCAGCATCCTGTCTACCGACAGTGGCCAATGCCAGGTGCCCCGGAGTGAGTGAACCTAACAGGTATGATCGAGCGATCTCTCTCCTGCCATCCATCACCCCCCTCTGACAGACAGAGGCTAGGGACACCATTTATTACCCATCCCGGCTAATAGCCATTTATGGACCTAGCCTCCATGAATTTATCCAGCTCTCTTTTAAACCCTGTTATAGTCCTAGCCTTCACAGCCTCCTCAGGCAAGGAGTTCCACAGGTTGACTGTGCGCTGTGTGAAGAAGAACTTCCTTTTATTTGTTTTAAACCTGCTGCACGCCAATTTCATTGAGTGGCCCCTAGTTCTTCTATTTTGGGAACAAGTAAATAACTTTTCCTTATTTACTTCCTCCACACCACTCACCACCTGGGTCTGGGGCCTGATTCTTTGGAATTGGGGAGAACCGTTTTCTTTATATGGGGTATTGGTTTTCATAACCATTGGTCCCCAGGACAGGTGGCTGCTGGTGGTGATACTGGGAATCTGGAGTGTCTTAAGGGGATTGCTTGTGTGACTTGTGGTTAGCCAGTGGGGCGAAACCAAAGTCTTTTCTGTTTAGCTGGTTTGGTTTACCTTAGTGTGGAAAAACCCCAGCTTTGGGCTGTAGATGCCCCTTTGGAAGCAATCTGTCCTGATCTGACACTCACAGTTGGATCCCACCAGGAACAGCACCGTCACAGCCACCTGGGCTGCAGAAGGCTCAGGCTTGATGAGCTGCACCTGGCAGCCTCCTCAGGGGGATATAAGCCTGCCAGGAAGGAAGCCCAGGGTGGTGGTGGTATGGAGTGTGGAGGAGTGAGAGAGAAAGGTAGAGAAAGGTACAGAGCTGAAAGAGCTGAGGCTAGAGGCCTGACAGAACTGAACTATGTAGAGTTGTGTAGAGCTGTAAGCTATAAAGCTGTGTATATTGGTGGTGGGGCCTTGCACTGTGAAATAAAGAGCACTGTTGGAGCCAAAGAAGAGTTTCCTGCCTGTGTTTGAAGAGGGGTGAGAAGGCGGCCTGTCACATAAGAAAAATTTAAAGACAATTGGTTAATTGGCCCTACATATTGATAACAATACTTAGCTCTTACAGAGCACTTTTTGTTTAATGATTTCAAATAGCTTTGCAAAGGAAGGTGTGGATCATTATCAACATTTTACAGATGAGGAAACAGACACAGTGGTGAGCCAGCTAAGATCTTTGTTGCACAAGTCAGTGGAGCGCTGGGAACAGAACCCAATATTTTCCCATTGTGCCAAAATGTTTGAAGTTGCTAACGTTCCATCTTCTATTTCATCCAGTTTTCACTTGGATATATACCTAAGAGAGCACAACACATATGGAGGCTATTTTTAAAATATTTTAAATTATAACTGTATGATAAAACAGAATGATACAGAACATTCACAACAATAAAGGGCCTGATCATCTCCTTCTAACACAATTGAAAGTCAATGGAAAGATTCCTGTGGACTTTGGAGGGAGCTGGATTGGGCCTTTAATCATTAAAAGGAAAACAGAAAAGTGGGCAGGCAAGGAATAAAGGGGGAATGGGGACTGAACTATCCTCTCTGCCCTAGAAATGGTCCTTTCTCATCATTGCCCAAGCAGGGAAGTGTGAACAAGTTTATGCTAATGTTGCCCATGTTGTGTCTGTTCTGGGGATAAACAGAGAAATTAAGTCTCCAGTGCTGTCAGCAGAGCACTGGTCATGAGCACTAAATTTCACATAAACACACTGAGGTAATTGTACCAAAAAATGCCAAAAAACACCAATGAATACATCAATACATTCTCCCTTACTCAGAATACATGAACACAGTATACACACAGTGTTCACAGGCACCATGCAAAGGGCAAATCAGGCACAAAGATGATAACCTACTATCTTTTGGTAGAATCATATTTGAGGAAACAAGATACATCACTGAGTAGACATTGAAACAGGGATCAATAATGTGTTCTGCAAAATCAGCAGAAGGTAGATTTTGAGTCTATGTTTAAGTGCTTTGATGCCAGATATATCAAAAGTTTAGATGACTATGCAGATGACTTTGTAAAATTAATCTTCCAGTCTTTTTGCAAATTGCAAAGTTTGTCAACTAGTTTTTAGTTACTGGAGGTTTAGGATCCAGCTAGCATTCAGCAGTACATTGTTCTGGCACAAGCTAATATTATTACATTTTGCTGATGTGTTAAAAGTGGCAAGTTAGCACTAAAAAGATTCTGAAAAGGCATTAATTGCACTACTGGAGAGAGCAGTTTCCAGTGATTAAAATTTGGGACTGGAAATTTTGCTTGGTTGCTGCTTTGCTGTGTGACTTTGCATAGTATATGTAACCTCTTGTGTCTCAATTTCCATATCCACAAAGGGAGAGTAATGATACCTACCTTCTCCCCAGAAACGCTGTGAAGCTTTGTGAGCTGTCATTGTGGTTGTAAGGTTCATTGAGGGTTTTGGGTGAAAAGAGCTACAGAAATATTACCTTTATTTTCTGATACATTTCTCTTAAGAAGCCTGGAACTGTTACTTTAGGACAATTGCAAAAAAAAGCATGAAAGTGTCTAATATATTTGTGGGGCATATAGTGGTGTTGCAGTCCTCCCTCCCCTTCTGGGTCAGAGGGAGGCCACACTGCCTCACTAAATTGTCATTATTGCTGCCTAGTATCAGTGGAAATTAGCAGCCGTTAGTATCCTGACTGGTTTAGTGGGGCTGAACCCCAAATAATCTATAGGTTCTGGGCTCTTAGGCAGGAGCAGAGCAAACACCAGTCTATGGGCTTCAGCCCTCAAGCAGGGTAGAACTAGCAAGAAGCCTGTCATCCTAGCTCTGGCAGATGATAAAAGCTAACACCAGCCATCTGTAGCTATCCTCAGAGCCCGTTATTTTAAAATTGACTGGGGCACACTACAAGCTGCTATGCTATTTTCTGTGTAGTGCACCAGCAATCTGTTCAGGTAAAGAATATAGGTATGAACTGCATATCTAGCTTCCACTTTCAGTATTTCATAACTGGATCTGGGAATTCTATGACTGAAGATTTTATGATAAGTCTGAAAAAAACATATAAAGAACTACATTTGTTCATGAGTTTTTTACTGAAAGATAAAATAGCAGAAGTACATTCATACCAAATGTTCTAGAAGCTGCAAATAATAACATTTTTAATTCTGTAGATTGTGTTATTGTTACAACTGAGGAAAGGTTATATTAGTTCCCTGTAGAATTTCTTGAAAAAAAAAGATTCTCTCAATATTTAATTTCTGGTCAATTAAATATGAATGGAATATTTTAGTGGAACCCTGAACCACTGTATTATCTAGTGATAAGGTAGAATTTGAATTGGCCAAATAATTATAATGAATAGCTCCACTGATTTTTTTTCTTATCAATCCTCAAATAAATTAGTGAACATTTTTCTCAGTATTTGACCACCTCTACAGGTGATCCATAACATTTGTCAAATATTCACAAATTATTTAAATTATGAATTATTCACAAATAATTTGGTTCATCATTGTAAGTAAATAAATTCAATAAAGTGATATTAGTTCATGCGTTTTTTACTGGAATATTAGATAACAGAAGCACACTCAATAAATTATAGAATATTCCAGTAGAAAACTCTATATAATAACAATCCTAATTTGTCATCTTCATGTGACAGAAAAAGAAGAGAACCAAATTTAAGATTCTCTTGTAATTTAGAAGTGACAAAGAGTCTTGTGGCACCTTAAAGACTAACTAAAGTATTGAAGCATAAGCTTTCGTGGGCTAATACCCACTTTGTCGGATGCATGCAGTGGAAGTATCCAGAGGCCTCTTTGGATACTCTGGCCTCTGGATACTTCCACTGCATGCATCCGACGAAGTGGGTATTAGCCCACAAAAGCTTATGCTTTAATACTTTAGTTAGTCTTTAAGGTGCCACAGGACTCTTTGTCATTTCTGCAATTCCAGACTAACACGGCTACCTCTCTGATTCTTGTAATTTAGTAACATGTGACCTGATCCCACAAACATAGATATGCTTAACTTTAAGCAGGTGAGTAGTTCTGTTACATGTGTGTAAGTGTTCCGTGCGATTAGAGACATGATTATGACTATAGTATTTCTGTAAGGTGCTCAGATTCTGACATGGTAAATGCCTAGAAAGTTTTAGAACACTAAACCATCTACTTCTCTGGGTTTGCGAGCTATCCTAATATAGTGGAGCCCAGCTATAACACAGCAAATGGGATCCAAAAAATCCCATCACGCTAAATGTGGGCTCGAGTTATAGCAGGGTCTCAGTCCCCAGCAGGCGGGGGCTGGAGCTTCTCTTCCACTGCCCAGCAGTGGAGAAAAGCTGCGGTGCTGGGCCTGCTGGGGACAGGGGACTCTGGGGCTGCAGGCACCAGTGTCAGCTGCCCCTGGCAGGTGGTGGGGGGAATAGATGAGGGGACAGCGGCTTCCACAGAGAACTCCCAGGCTGCAGTCCACAGCCTAGGAGTTCTCTGTCCCCGGCAGGCGTGGGGGCTTCAGATTTTCTCCACTGCTGGGCAGTGGGAGAGAAGCCACGGCCCCGCGCCTGCAGTCCGGAGTTCTCTGTCCCTCACAGGGGCCGTCGCAGCTTCTCTCCGCGCTGCCCAGCAGGGGAGAGAAGCTGTGGCCCCCACGCCTGCCGGGGACAGCGAACAAGGACTTGGGAGCCATGGTATAATCACGCTATATCTGGATTTGCCTTATACTGGGGCGCGTTATACTGGGGCTCCACTGTATAACATGCCTGACAGTTATTTGATGGAGTCTTTGAGCCAGATCCCCAGCGAGTGTAAATAGGTGTACACAAATAAAACTCACAAATAGGACAAACTAGCTCCAAAGTTATAAATTACAGCCAAATTGCTGTTGTCAACTACCTTAGCTGCTGAAATAGCTGTAGAGGGTGGTGTAAGGAGGAGGATCCTTATAAGACTCAATAGGCAACAGTCAGTGAGTTATGTAGCACATAGAAATACACTAGCATTTTTATTATTATTCTTTAAAGTGGCAAAACTGAGATACACATAAAAATCCCCCGCTATTTTTTCATCTCTGTAAAGCAGGGGTTGGCAACCTTTCAGAGGTGGTGTGCCGAGTCTTCATTTATTCAGTGAAATTTAAGGCTTCGCGTACCAGTCTGGAAGGGGTGGGGCTTTGGGCAGAAAGGGAGGGGCTGAGGGGGTCAGTCCATCCCCACATTGGAGTTCCCCCACCACAGGCTCCTGCCAGCTGGGGTCTCAGCCTGCTGCCAGTCTGGGTGAAGGCGCTGAGTGGGGCAGGCAGGGACCCCAGCTGGCAAGGGGCCAGCAGGGGGAACCCCAGAGTGGGGGCAGGTTGAGCAGCTCAGCCTGCCGCTGCTTTGGGGTTTCCCCCGCAGGCTCCTGCCAGCTGGGGTCCCGCTGCCTGTCCCACTCAGCTCCCGCTGCTAGTCCAGATATAGGGAACCCAGGCTGGCAGCGGGCTGACAGGAGCCTGCAGGGTAAACCCCAAAGCAGCAGCGGGCTGAGTGCTCATCCCGCCACCGCTCTGGGATTTCCCCCGCTGGCCACTTGTGAGCTGGGGTCCAACTGCCTGCCCCACTCAGCTCCCGCTGCCAGCCTAGGTTCCCTACACTCACGCTAGCAGTGGGAGCTGACTGGGGCAGGCGGTGGGACCCCAGGAGCCTGCAGGGGAAACCCCAAAGAGGCGGCAGGCTGAGCTCTCCGCTGCATGCCAAGGGAAATCAGCTCGCATGCCACTGTTTGCACGCATGTCATAGGTTGCCAACCCCTGCTGTAAAGTCACACAGAAAGAAACCGTATATTACTTCCCAGAGAATATCTCAGCATTTATAACCTTTTAAGGAATTGAGCCATTTAACACACCAATTCCAAAATATAATCCTCCATCACTTATAGAAGTCTGAATGCCAAAAGACAACTGGCTCAACCTCAAAATGGCAAACATGCCAACACATGGAAACCATCACTTTCCTTATTAATGGAATGGCATGATGTGAAATGAGATGATCTGGATTTGTGAGCAATATCCCCACAATCACAAATAATGAAGCAGTTTATTTTGTATATTTAAATATGCAGGAGGAGTATTCGGAAGGAAGAATTCTAGATCCACCTATGGGGAGAAGCAGAGGTACTGGCACTCCACAGGAAGGAGAGAGGTTTCTGCCAGCACTGGCTCTTCAGGCCACATTAAATGCCCTACCTTGCCTGACCCCTCTATCAGAAGATTGCATTCCATGTACCATGCTGCTCTGCTGTTTATTACAACAACCTCAGTAGTGACAGTGGCTGAAGCATTGGCTTCCCACCTTGCTCTCTGAGGCTTACACAGTCAGGCTCTGCCAGCTGCTTTTCAAAGGGAGCCCCTTGTCATGAGTGTGAAGAGTCTTAGAGAGTTGGTTTGCCTGTTAGGGGTTAACTGAGGGAAGGGGGGGGGGGGAGTGACGTAAAGAGTCCCCCTGGAGGAGGAACCAGGAAGTTCTTCAGTTCTGTCCGAAGCTTGGACTGGCTCCATCTTTTTTCTAGCTATGAAAGCTCTCCTAGCTGTGGGAGAGAGGAAGCACCCTTCTATTCTTAAAGATTATCTGTAAGTAACATTGATTTCATAAGTTTTTGTACCTGATTAAAGTGTCACTAGCCTTCCAGAGGGAGGGGTTAGGAAGCTTTATATCTGTAAAGTTGGATTGTAAGTGTATACTTTGTTCTCTTTTCTTTATTAAACCTTCTTTGTTATAAGAAGTGTTTTGTTATTCTCATAAAAGAATCCTAGCTTTAAATTTAACCCAGTTCCCAAGTAAAAGAAGTCTGTGAGTCTGAGAGGCAGACTCACAGTGTGTGAGCCAGAGGGCTGTTTCTCTCTCTCTCTCTCTCTCTCTCTCTCTCTCTCTCTCTCTCTCTCTCTCTCTCTCTCTCTCTCTCGGTAACAAGAGGGAGGGGGGAAGGGGGAAGGTTTCTCTCCCGGTAGCAAGGGAGGGAGTGTTACGATCTTGGGGTCCCAATGTGCCCCAGTCCATGGGTTTGGAATAAGAGCCTAAGTGGTAGCAGCGTGGTCCCCAATACCTAACTAGTAAAGTGGGGGTTTTGGGGGTGTAAAGACTTAACTTAAGCTGGAGAAGCAGTTTATAGTTAAGGGACCACAGAAGAGACTCTCCTCTGTACCCCAGTGTCCAGAGAGAGGGAATAGACACTCTTGCACATCAAGACACATCAAGCATCTTGGCAAGTGAAGGGGTAGGAAAAAAGGTTCAATAATAAATATTGGGGTCAAGCCTCCCCACTCTGAGACACTGGTGCGATGGCAGTGTTACTCCATTGGCTTTAATAAATTTACACAGATTGGATATAAAACCTGTGTAATGGACTAGAGAATCAGCAAGCCTTCTATTATTAAAGAACTGCTAATACAGACATCCTTGTGCTTAGTCTGTATATAAAAGGGGACAGAAGCTGCTAATGCAAGGACAAATCCTTGTGATAAAAAGACAGGGAAATCTGATTTTTAAAAAAATTGTTTAACTCAAACATGATGCTTAGCATTACAGTACAAGAAACAAAGCCAGCCTTTGCCCCAAAAAGTTTACAGTGTAAAAGAGAGGACTTGCAGTGCCTGGTTCTGAACCCATTCACACCAGTAGTAACTCTGTTGCATTCAGTGGAGTTATTCTTGATCGACAGTGGTGTGAGCTCAGAACTGGGCCATGCAGGATAAAGGATGAAAGGTCAAGGAGTGTTTTTCCATTGATTTCAATAGGGCCAGGATTTCACTCAGGAAGTACTGTGCAATCCAATTGTGGCGATAGCTCAGTATTTTGTTTTGTTTCAAATTCTAAATTCATTTCTTGTGGGCCTCAGCAGAAGTGAGTTTTTCATTTGAATGAAGACTAGGTAGAAGCATAGCCTTGCAGTAATGGGAGACAGAGCAACAGTCATGCAATAAAGGATGACATTCAGTGGGGCTTTAGCTACTGTGACTGAGTCAGACCAGAAGAGTATAGGAGAGTGCTGGAAGGCAGATATATCAGCCTCAGGATGTGCACCTTTTGGTTACCCAGGAGGTGGGCGGGCCTAAGCCCATCCATTACTAAAGTCCCTCCCCCAGCCTGGCGGGAGGGACACTGGACCCAGGGCCAATTAATTATGGGGGACAACTAATGAAAAAAAGGACAAGGGAGTGCGTGAGGGTTACAGGTTCAAAACGAGGGTACAGGATGGGGACACCGAGCAGAGAACCCCGCACAGTGCCCACTGCTCCACGAAACTGTCGAGGGAGCCAGTGGACCCTGCCCAGTGGAACTCTGCCCGGATGCGTGACTGAATGAGTGACCTGAAGTAGGCCCCACAGTCGCACTGTACCCCCTTGTCTAGCATCCTCCTCCTGGTGTTATAGATGGTGGTTTTGGCAAGCGCCAGGAGGAGGTTGACGAGGAGGTCTCGCGACTTTGTGGGGCCACGGATGGGGTGTCCAAAAAGAAAAAGGTGTGGGGAAAAGTGCAGCCAGAACCTCAATAAGAGGTTCTGGAGGAGCCGGAATAGGGGCTGCAGCCTGGCGCACTCGAGGTAGGCGTGCGCCAGGTCCTCCCTCACAGAAGGGACAGGTGTCGGGCATGGGGAGGAACCACGCCAAGTACACGCCCGTGCTCACGGCTACATGAAGGAGCCGCCAACTAATATCCCCGGCGGGTCATGGAATCAGCGTGGAATAGAAGATAGCCCACCGGGGCCGCTCACCCTCGTTGGGTGGTAGGTAGTCCCGCCACTTGGTATCGGGGCGGGACGCGAGGGTGAGGAGATGTACCGTGTGAAGCACGAGTGTGTATAGCTGTTCCCTCTGCGCGGTTCGAAACGGGACCAGCTGCAAGGTGTGCAGCCGGCTCGGGGTATTGGAGTGGGGAGGCCGGGAGGGCTCACGAAGCCGGGGCCCGAGTACCAGTTCCGGAGGACTCGGGGTGAGGGGCGGGCGGGGAGAACCCTCTCTCAGGGCCCGCTGCAGGAAACCGAGAGAGACGGGAGACAGGGCAGTCCTCACCTCCTGGAGTACGCGCAGGGGGGGTCGCAAGGGTGGAGAGCCCCATGCGCCGAGCGAGCGCACGGGGGTCCACCCAGTCCCCTCTGTCGTAGTCCAGGAGGTCTCAGACTTTAGTGATTTCTCCAAGGACCAACCTCCGGCACACTAAGGGAGACTCCGCCACCTGCACACAGAGGGTCAAATTGTGTAGCAGGGGCTCCGCGAGGAGATCCTCTCCCTCGGTGGCCACAAAGGACCTGGTCACCCCGAAGAGCTTCCAGGTCTGGAGGAGGTCCCGGCAGCTCCGAGAGGTCTCGCGGAAGACCCCTCCGGTGGAGAAAAAAGAGCTGCCGGTCATAGCGAAGCCCCCGGAGGCGGCGGAGGAAGGCGTGCGCCAACGTTCTCCATGCCGGACTACCAACACCATAAAGGAGTCTCTGCAGGGCCTGGAGGCGGAAGACATGGATCTGGCTGCGCAAGCAGACCAGGCCCTGTCCTCCTTCTGCCAGGGGAAGACTCAGAACCCCTGCAGAGACCCAGTGCAGTCCCGGTCAGAAGAACTCCAGGGCGAGCCTCTGGAGTCTGGCCAGGATCCTCGGGGCCGGGCTCAGGGTGTTGAGCTGGTGCCAGAGCATGACCTGAAGGAGACCCCACAGTCGCACCGGACCCCCCCCATCTAGCATCCTCCCCCTGGTGTTATAGATGGTGGCTTTGGCAAGTGCCAGGAGGAGGTGACGAGGAGGTCTCGCAACTTTGTGGGGCCATGGATGGGGTGTCCAAAAGAAAAAGGTGTGGGGAGAAGTGCAGCCAGCACCTCAATAGGAGGTTCTGGAGGAGCCGGAATAGGGGCTGCGGCCTGGTGCACTCAAGGTGGGCGTGTGCCAGGTCCTCCTTCGTGCCATGGAAGGGGCAGGTGTCGGGCATGGGGAGGAACCGCGCCAAGTA
Source organism: Sternotherus odoratus (assembly GCA_032164245.1). Lineage (NCBI taxonomy): Eukaryota > Metazoa > Chordata > Testudines > Kinosternidae > Sternotherus > Sternotherus odoratus. The sequence continues at coordinate 145,631,956 of JAVMKO010000003.1, forward strand.
CACGCCCGTGCTCTCGGCTCCATAAATGAGCCGCCAACTAATATCCCCAGTGGGCCGTGGAATTAGTGTGGAACGGAAGGTGGCCCACCGGGGCCACTCACCCTCGTTCGGTGGTAGGTAGTCCTGCCACTTGGTATCGGGGCGGGACGCGAGGGTGAGGAGATGGAACGTGTGAAGCACGAGCGTGTACAGCTGTTTCCTCGGCGCGGTTTGAAACAGGACCAGCTGCAAGGTGTGCAGCCGGCTCGGGGTATGAGAGTAGGGAGGCTGGGAGGGCTCACGAAGCCGGAGCCCAAGTGCCATTTCCGGAGGGCCTGGGGTGGGGGGCGGGCAGGGAGAACCCTCTCGCAAGGCCCGCCGCAGGAACCGAAAGCTCCTGCGGAGACCCACCCAATAGCCTCGGGTGTTTAAGTTGGCAATGATGGTAAAGTTCATTGTGAGGGCTGGGGTGCATCCTCATGGGCAGAAGGGTGGGCGTCCCCCGTCGGGTCCTGCAACAACCCGTGCTCGACCCCGAAGGCGAGCAGGGAGTTGTGGAAGGTTCGGGCTCGCCGGTAGGCCAGCATGTTCTGCCTCCTGGGCCCTATTCCCTCCCCCAAAAGGGCCTTCACGGCCTGGAGGATTTGATGGAAATCCCCCCAGCGCCGGAGGGCGAGCTGCACCTTCTCCCTCGAACCACAAGTGTCTCGCAGGAAGTGGCGCAGCTCTTCTCTCAGCACGGAGGGGGATCTGGCAGCCGAGCGGCCGCTGCCCTCCGGTAGGGCCTTTGAAGGGACTTCGTGGCCCACTGAGATGAGTGATTGAGGCTGGGAACCCCGGTGCAGTCGTGCCGGGTGACCTGTCTCCTTTTCCGGTGTGGAAGGGAGCGGCGGAGGGGGTGACGCAGCCCCCAGGTCCATGGGGGTTGGAGACTCAAGAACCACCCCCTGAGAGTCGTCCGAATGGCTCAATAGTGGGACGACCTCGGGGGTGGCAATAATGATGGGAGCGGAAGGGGCAGGGGACGGGGCAGGAGTATGGACCAGGCTTGGGGCTGGGACAGGAGCGGGAACTGGGTCTGAGATTGGGGCAGGAGAAAGGATCGGGGCAGGAGTGGGGGCTGGGGTTGGATCGGGTGAAGGGATAGGGAGGGGACCGGGATCAGGGTCGATGGACGGGGCTGGTTCAGGATAAGGGGCTGGGTTAGGGACAGGGGTTAATTTTTGGTCCAGGACAAGGGAGGTGGTAGGGGCAGGGGTAGTATCAGGGTCTCCTGCAGCCAAGCTGCTGGGGTACGGCTCCTCTCGACCCATGGGTGGGGTCGGAGGACTGGAAACAGGAGGGGGGCCTTCCTCGGTGCCGGGCGCGGATGACTCAACAAGTGCATCGCTTGCAGCCACGGCATCGGGCGAGATGGTGACTTCAACTATGCCCCCCTCTGAAGGGGCGGCCGACTGCACGGTCCCTTCAGTACTCACTGACCCGAGACCTGGCTGCTCGGCATTGGCCGTCACCCCGAAGGGCTCGGCGGCCTCCGCCACGTCGCCATTAGCAGCCGGGCAGGTGGGAAGGGTCAGGGGCGCCCCGAGGACCAGAGCAGGGGCTTCCTCCAAAGAAGGGCAGGGGGAAGGAGGGGGTGGCGGGAGCAAAGCACCGCCCAGATCGAGGCCCGCTGGCAAGGGGTCGTCCTCCCCCTGGGTGATTGGGGTCAGACCCAGGGCCTCGATCTCATGATAGATGGGGGGGAGGGCGGGCTCTGTGGCCTCAGCAACCTCCCCTCCGGACACCGGGGCGGCAAGCGCCCCTGTGTCAATGATGGTAGGAGCAGGGGGGGGCGGTGGTGCGGGGTCTGAAGGAGCTCCCGCAGCAGCCCCCTCACAGAGAGGGTGATCGGGGGAGACGGGTTAGTCTCTGGCCGCTGCCGTGGCCATAGCAGCTGGCTCCGCCAGCTGGGCTTCGTCCGGGGTTGCGGCAGATGTTGGTGGGGGGCTAGACCCCCGCAGCAGCTTTCGGGGGGCTACAGCTCCCTCCTCATCAGAGGGAGGGGAGCGGGTCCGCGTTCTGCGGATGGCGCGTTTCCCCCGGACGAGCACCCAGCCTTCTAAGGTGGAAGTGGAGGTGGAGGGCTGGTTAGTGGAGGCAGGGCCAGAGGTTGAAGGGTCCGGGTCCTGGGGTGCCACAGCGGGGGCAGGGGAAGCCTCCCCCTGGGGTGGGCCCTCCCTCTCGGTTCCTATGGACCCCGTCGCCCCCTCCCCTGTAGAGGGAGGGGCGGCAGTAGCAGCGGTGGTGGCTGGGCCACCAGGGCCGCCGGCGATGACAGGGTCGGCGCCCTCTCGGGTTGCGGGGGTCCCGGGCTCCCCTTCGGTCCGGGCCAGGGGGCAGTCCCTCCGGACGTGCCCCGTCGCCTGGCAAAGGAAGCCTCCCCCCTAGAATAGTGGATCCGGTGGTATGCTCCCTGGTGGGACACTAGAAAGGAACCCTCCAGGGGCACCCCGCCACGTGCTGCCGCCGGTGGTACTTGGATCTGCACCTGCCAGCGGAAGGATAGAATATGGCACAGGACGGGGTCCTTATAGCCTGAGGAGAGAGGGGTGGATGACTGAAATGGGCTTCCCCAGGGTGGAGAGGGCGGGAAGCAGGGCAGCATTAGGGAGGCAGGGCTCGACGGAAGTTAAAACTACCCGTACGCCCAGGTCCTCCAGGGGCTCTAAGGGGACGAACACGCCCCCCACCGACATGCCCTTTTCCACCGCCTCTTGGGCGGCGGCCTCCGATGCCAGGAAGAAGATCATCTTCCCGTACATCTTGGAGGCCGCCATGATGTTCCTGGGCCCCACCACCCGCGCCAGCGCTCGCGCATAGGTTTCTCCATTGGGCGAGGCTGGCACCAGGTGACAATGGATCCTGTGCCTCCTGGTAAGCGAGTGGAAAGGGCCCCGTCCCCCAGAGATGACAGTGGGGGCGGCGGGCGGGGCGGCGGCCACCTGGGCGTATGCCCTGTGGGCCGGAGGGTCCACAGAGCTGGTAGAGGGGATGGCTGGGGAAGGAGGGGCCGCGGCTGGTGGGTGGCCCCACCCGTGGGAGGTGTTGTTTTCCGGGCGGGGCCTTTTCCCTTTTTTCCCCCCTGGCCCTTCCTTCCGGTGGAAGGGACGACCACGGCAGCTGCAGGGACCGGACAGGAGCCAGTCGAGAGGGCGGCTGCAGGAGTGGGCGGGGGCAATGGCAAAGGGAGGGACAGGGCTGGGGCAATGGGGACTGGAGGAGGGACAGGGGCAGGAATAGGGGCAGGGGTCTCCTCCATGACGATAAGGGGGTGGGAGGAGGCCCTATGGGAGTAGAGGTAGGGGAGGGGGGAACCGCTCCTCCCCGCTGAACTGTATGCGGGAGAGGAGGGTCTAGCAGAAGGGGCAGGTGAAGGAAGGGGCTAACCGCTCCTCCCCACTGGGCTGCAAGCAGGAGAGGAGGGCACCCCAAAGGCATGGGAAGGGGGGGACAACCACTCCTCCCTTTTAGGCTGGAAGCTAGGGAGGAGGGTGCTGGCAGGGGTCAAGGGCGGGCACAAGGGATAAAAACAAAGGTTCCGGCTCCTCCGGCTGCACTGGGAGGAGGAGGGGCTACAAAATCATGGGGTGGGGGGTGAAAGTGAGATTGATGGGAAGGGGGGGTGCACGCGATGGAGGTGGGGAACTAGGGAGGACCGGGGAGTAAAGGGCCTGGGTGGGAACACAAAATGGAGGTTGAAAAAGGGCGGGAAACTGAAAACTCAAAGTTTGGGGCGGGGGCCAGGAATGAAAAACTGAGGACTAGGGGAGGAAGGGCTGACCGAGAGGATCTTCCAGAAAAAACCTAAGGGGTGGGTGGGGCAAACTAAAGGAAGGGAGCAACTAAAGTAAAAAGGGATTGAAAAAAATGGTCGGGGGGAAGGTAGGGGGGTGGAGCAGCAGGTCGGTGCAGAGGTGATGGTGGTGGTGGTGTCTGGGCCTCTCCCCCCCCAGAGGCAGTGGGGGGGGCAGGCTATCAGGCCTCCCCCCTGTTCTGCAACAGTCCTTTGTGGTGAGGTGGGGGAGGGAGGGAGCTCAACCCAGCTGGTAAAAAGACAAAGCAGTCCAAAGGGGGAGCTCTAGATGGTGGTGGTAGCAGCCACAGGGAAACAGTGGGGTGTGTGGGGGTAGGAAAGTCCTGTCAGCAGTGGTGGGGCCAGGTGAAGGGGGAAGGAAGGGGCTCCAGGGAGTGGTGATGGTAGCAGCAGCCCTTGCACCCCTAGAGCCCCTTGTGGACCTTCTCCTTGGCCCTGTGGGCTGGGGGTTTCCAGGCAGGAGTTTCCTCAGCAACTACTGCCTTGCCCCAGCCCTGCTTCCTTCCAGGTACCTGAGAAGCTCCTTACAGCAGCCAGGCCCGTTTGCTTCTCCAGGCAGAGGAGAGACCTGCACGAGGAGCAGCCTCAGGATTCAGCTGGTCCTGTCCATGCTCTGGCACCGGCTCAACACCCTGAGCCCGGCCCCGGGGATCCTGGCCGGACTCCAGAGGCTCGCCCTGGGGTTTTTCTGGCCAGGACTGCACTGGGTCTCTGCAGGGGTCCTGAATCTTCCCCTGGCGGACGGAGGGCAGGGCCTGGTCTGCTTGCGCAGCCAGGTCCACGTCTTCCGCCTCCAGGCCCTGCAGAGACTCCTTTATGGTGCTGGTAGTCCGGCATGGAGAACGTTGGCGCACGTCTTCCTCCGCCACCTCCGGGGGCTTCGATATGACCGGCAGCTCTTTCTTCTCCAACGGGGAGGTCTTCCGCGAGACCTCTCAGAGCTGCCGGCCTTCTACCAGGACCTCCTCCGGACCTGGAAGCTCTTCGGGGCGACCAGGTCCTTTGTGGCCACCGAAGGAGAGGATCTCCTCGTGGAGCCCCTGCTTCACAATCCGACCCTCCGTGTGCAGATGGCGGAGTCTCCCTCGGTGCGCCGGAGGTTGGTCCTGGCAGAAATCACCAAAGTCGGAGACCTCCTGGACTACGACGGGGGGGACTGGGCGGATCCCCGTGCGCTCGCTCGGCGCATGGGGCTCTCCACCCTTGTGACTCCCCTGCGCGTACTCCGGGAGGTGAGGACCGCTCTGCCTCCCGCCTCTCTCGGTTTCCTGCGGCGGGTCCTGCGAGAGGGTACTCCCCGCCCACCCCTCACCCCGGGCCCTCCGGAATTAGTACTTGGGCCCCGGCTTCGTGAGCCCTTCCGGCCTCTCCACTCCCACACCCCGAGCCGGCTGCACACCTTGCAGCCGGTCTCGTTTCGAACTGCGCCGAGGAAGCAGCTATACACACTCGTGCTCCACACGATTCATCTCCTCACCCTCGCGTCCCGCCCCGATACCAAGTGGCGGGACTACCTAATACCGGAGGAGGGTGAGAAGCCCCGGTGGGCCAGCTTCTATTCCACCTTGATCCCACGGCCCGCCGGGGATATTAGTTAGCGGCTCCTTCACGGAGCCGTGAGCACGGGCGTGTACTTGGCGCGGTTCCTCCCCGTGCCCGACGCCTTTCTGCGGCGTGAGGGAGGACCTGGCGCACGCCTATCTCGAGTGCGCCAGGCTGCAGCCCCTATTCCGGCTCCTCCAGAACCTCTTATTGAGGTTCTGACTGCACTTTTCCCCACACCTTTTTCTTTTTGGGCACCCTATCCGTGGCCCCACAAAGTCGCGAGACCTCCTCATCAACCTCCTCCTGGTGCTTGCTAAAGTCGCCATCTATAAGACCAGGAGGAGGATGCTAGACGAGGGGGTACGCTGCGACTGTGGGGCCTACCTCAGGTCACTTCTCCAGTCACGCATCCGGGCAGAGTTCCACTGGGCAGCGTCCACTGGCTCCCTCGACAGCTTCGCGGAGCAGTGGGCGCTGTGTGGGGTTCTCTGCTCGGTGTCCCCATCCTGTACCCTTGTTTTGAACCTATGACCTTCACGCACTCCCCTGCCTTTTTTGTCATTAGTTGCCCCCCGTATTTAGTTGGCCCCGGGCCTAGTGTCCCTCCCGCCAGGCTGGGGGAGGGACTTTAGTTATGGGCGGGCCTAGGCCTGCCCACTTCTCGGGTAACCAAATAGAAGGAGCAGCCTCAGGATGGGCAGGTGTCTGCTCCCTGGATAGCCAAACAAAGGCTACTCAGGCCAATCAAGACACCTGGGGCCAATTAAGAAGATTCTAGAAGGCAGTAGAAATAGCTAGCCTGATTGGGACACCTGAAGCCAAGCAGGGGCTGGCTGAAACCAGTTACAAACCCCTCCTAGTTAGTCAGGTGGGTGTGGATGTCAGGAGCTGTGAGAGGAGGTTGTGCTGTTGGTGAGACTGAGTGGTAGACAACATATATGCATGGAAGGAGACTTGAGGTAAAGGTGAAGAGGAGTTTGAAGAAGCGGGGGGACTGCTGTGGAGAAGTAGCCCAGGGAATTGTATTGTGTTTGGTGGCTAAAAGGTCAGCCATCTTAGCTGATACTATTAGGGTCCCTGGGCTGGAGCCTGGAGTAGAGGGTGGGCCTGGGCTCCCCCCCCCCCCTTCTACCTCCCCTAACTAATCACTGGCTTATAATGAAAATGGCTCAATAGGCTGTGACCTGGTCTCTAAAGAGAGAAGGGAGGGTCACAGTGAGCCTCTGAGGCTAGCACACCTTCATCGCCATGAGCCCTGTGGATACTTCGACAGGCCCAAAGGCAGTAAAAAGAGGACCTAACCAGGAGGATGAAGTAACTGATGAAGAGGAGGAGTTAGATGACAATGCACAGCTCCCAGTGGGGTTGCCTGGTGGGGTAAGGCAGCCAGGAACTGTTCTCCACGCCAGAGGTGTATAGCCAGTCTCAGGAGTTGCTCTCCAGCGAGCAAGAAGCAGGAGATGAAACTCGTGGTAAGTGGATGTGGCTTGTGTAGTGCAAATGTGGGTTCAGGGTATAGAAATGTGGGATGCTGGATGCATTTCTGTGAGCTGGACATTTCCCTGTGTAACTAATCAGTACAGTGGAACAGGGTGTTGATGCACTCCGAGATCTCACGGGAATCCTCCAGAGAGGTCTCCAGGAAAGTTTCCTAATGGTACTCAGTAATGCTCTGCTGCAGGTTCTGTGGCAGAGCAGTTTGTTCCTTCCCCCATTGTAGGAAACTATTGCCGTGCCATTTGGCAATCACTTCTACAGGGACCAAAGAGGCACACAGGTGAGCAGCATAGGGAGCAGGGCAGAAGCCATAAGCATGGAGTAGATGTACCCTGGTTTCCCTGCTTACCCTTAGCAGTGAAATATCTGCTAGAATGACCCCCCACCTGTGGAAAAGTGTGGGAGAACTTTAGAATTTTTTTTGGTCAGCTGTTCCTTGCAGAGAGCATGTTCTTTTCTGCATGTGGAGCACCCCCACGCACCCACCCATCAATATTCACCATGCTTTGGGTGTTTGCAGAGATGTGTGTTTGCCAAAGGTAAGTGAGAAAGTGATTATTATGTTGCAAAAGGTATATTTAACTGAAATGTTTCAAAGCTGTATGTGAATTTAACAATCTTGCTTCTGTGCATTGTCCCTTGTACTTTGGCAGAGGTGGCCTTCAGGAACACCCTACACACACCAGCTGGGCATCTCCACCAGATAAGAAAGCACCCACAATGCAGCAAAGATGACATATTCCACGTAGTACTGCACTGCTCCAATGCAGAAAAAAGGGAATACAAGAAGTGCTGGGAAACTGAAAAGCAGAACAGAAAAGGGAATCAGGAGTTTAAGGATGCTACTAATAAGTGGATGATTAAAGTAACTGAGGAGCAAATACAGATGCTGAAGTCCTCCCCTGCAGCACTGTAGTAGGGTGGTCACCTACTCCAGCCCTGAAGGGGTTGGAACAGCCCTGCAGAGGGCTGTGGCTGGGAAGAGTAAGGGCTCAAAGGCTAGGCTTATGGGGAAGGCAACCGCAGCTGGGGCCATGCCCCAATCAGGCCCTAATTGGCCATATAAAAGACTGAGCCAGTCTTTCTCTAGTTCTTGAGCGAGATGGGCCTGGCTGCTGGGAGCTCACCAGGATAGCTAGAGTGAGGCAGGGCTGGGAAAAGGCCAGAGGGGCCAGGGAGCTCCAGGCCGGCAACTCTCAGGCTGCAGGCCTGGTTCAAGGCCCCCTAGAGGTACTAGAAAGGCAGCAGGTCCAACCTCCCCTGCCAATGATGTTTGGATTGTACAGACTACAATCTGCCCCAGTGAAAGGGGGCTAGATGGTGACTGGCAATAGCCACTGAGGCAGGGTGGGGACTAGGGGGTGAGGGTTCCCCTGGGTGGGGAGACCCTGATAGTGGGTGACTGCTGGGGGGCAGAATCCTGACAGGACCCTGACAGGGGCCGGTGGCAAGCAGGACAGTGACCAGCAGAAGGTGCTCTGATGGTTGGTGAAGCTAATTTATAGACAACCATCACGAGGCGCTACCAGGTGAGTCCCGCTTGGTTACAAGCACATTCAGAACTCTTTTCCATGCCACCATCACCCTCTAAACTTTGCCTGCACATTCTTTTCCACTTTCCAGGACATCTGGTTTCCCCTTCATTCCACTCAGACAACTTTCTCAATGATAGCTGGATCTACATACAGCTCTGAAAGTCTGCCCTTCCCTGGTTCCTCCTTTCCCCTGAAGCATCTCTGTGGGTGTATTTGTGTGTGCGCTGTTTTTTGTACAATAAAAGCACAGTGTTTGAATGATAACATCTTTACATCTGTATAAAGTGAGACAGCAGGCACTACCAATACATACTCAGGCAGTTTATTCATGTGCTTGCTGGAATGTAAGGCCCAAATGTCACTATTACTTCCTAGGAAAACTACACGAAGTAACATTGAAGCACTAATCAGGCAGATATAAATTACTGCTTCTCATTTTCAAAGTGTTGCCTCAAAGCCTCCCTTATTTGAATTGTTCCCCTCTGGACTATCCGGTATCTGGCTGTTCAAAATCAATCAGACAAGCAGTCTGCCTCAATACTCCACCCCTGAGCAAACCTTTCACCCTTAGCGTCACAGAGATTATACAAAGTACAACACATGACAATGTGAATACTAAGGTCTAACCTTCCATAAAAGCATCAGCAGTGCACCTTTAATTTGCCAAAGGAACATTCAACTGTCATCAGGCACCTACTCAGTTTGTTGCTGCTGTCCAGGTTTCCCATGTAAGGTTTCATAAACCATGGCTGTAAAGGGTAAATCAAATCTCCCAGGATTACTATGGGCATTTCAACATCCCCCACTAATCTTCTGGTTTGGAGAAAGAGTTCCTGCTTATAGCTTTCTATATAGGCCAGTGTTCTCGAAGATTCATGTGTTATGCACCTTTCCAGACCAGGTCATGTTGATATCAATGAAACACCCATAGTGATCCACACGTGCCTGCAACTCCATGGAGAAGTACCCCTTCCTATTGATGTATTTCATCGCAAGGTGATCTCGTGCCAAAATTGGAATGTGTGTGCCACCTCCACAGTTAGGGAAATCTATTTCTGCAAATCCATTCACTATTTCATGCACATTTGCCAGAGTCTCAGTCCTTCGTAGCAGGATGGGATTTATTGCCCTGCACACATGCATTAACACAGCCTTAACGATCAACTTCTCAACTCCAAATTCATTCTCGGCTGACCAGTAGCAGTCTGGAGTTGCCATACATTTCTCTACTGATAGAGTGGAGCTCTAATTATGGTGTCCCCTTAGTTGGGGATTGGTCCTGCTTTGAGCAGGGGGTTGGACTAGATGACCTCCTGAGGTCCCTTCCAACCCTAATATTCTATGAAGAAATATGTATGGAATCAGAAAATGCAGCATGACAGTTGCTATTGACTGAATTATCACAGTAAGCATGAGGACAGCTCTGCTTTCTGGTACCACAGTTCTACGAGCATTTAGAGAGATCAGGCATGAGACTATTACTAATGCAGATCTCATGGCCAGTTAGCTCATTTCAGGCCCCTACCACATATATGCACACAGCTGGTTGTCTCATACCTCTCTATTTGATTTTATGGAGAGTAAGAATCCTAAGTGACCCTGTTGCCAGGGTTAAAGTTCCAGTCACAATTATAATACTGCATGATGGAGGTTCAGCCCCCACTTCGGCTGTTTTAACAAATTTGATGAAGACTTACTTTTATTACTTTGCTCTACAACCCAGCTGGGGGAAAAGTAAGGGAGTTACTTTACACCTGTTTTGAGGCACAGCTCAGACAATTTTCAATCTTATCCACTCTTTACTTGACTGAACCTTTTTAACAAAAGAACATTCAATGAGTAGAAACACCACCACTTAGGTGACCAACCACAAAACAAAGGGAAAACAGTCAGAGCAAACAGCTTCTTTCTGATCAAAATATTCATCCAAAATATCTGGAAAACAATTATGAATACCAAATACATTTGCAACTGATGGGAATAGTTCAAGAATTGTTTGCAATTCGGTCTCCAGCTATATTTAAAAATTAGACATTTCCATAATTTGTATAATCAGAAAGAATTTGTTTGCAAACTGCAGAAGAGGGGGAGAAAATAGGAAGTATTTGTATGTATTATATATAGTGGTTGTTATTAAATGGACATTTACCGAATGTTCAGACATCATAATAAGCGCAAGAAATATGGATGGATAGTTAGATATTCAGCTCTTAGTTGCGCTGTTGTAAATCTAGACTAACCAACTGATTTTAATAGAGTTATTCCAAATATACACTGGTGCAACTGAGATGAAAATTTGATCCAAAGTCAGACAGCAAAAGATCCCATAAAAAAATTCCTGAACTACCTGTATTTGTTTATAGTGTACAAGTGTAACAGCCCGTGTACATGGGCCAAAGTGCTTACTGCTGTTTGTCCGGTCCGTCTCTACGGCTTGTGGTGGCGCACGCGCGGTGGCCATTTTGTGCCGCCGCACTACAACTCCCAGCATGCTGTTTGTCCAGGCCGTCTCTATGGCCCGCGGCAGTACATGCGCAGCGGCCATTTTGTGCTGCCGAACTACACCTCCCAGCATGCTGTTCGTCTGGGCCGTCTCTACTGCGCATGACGGCTTCGGACAAACATCCTCTGGCCTTTTATTATATAGGATGGGGGCGGGGCGGAGAGCTTCCCTATAGGTTCTTACCTATTCCACAGGAAGGCTGTAGTTTACTGCTGTATTTAGTTGGAGAAGACAATATACAGGTTGGCTTCTGGAAATCATTTCTTTGAGTGCTCTGTCTGTCGTAAGGTGGACTATAATGATATACATTTGGTTCTTCATTTGGCCACCAATGATGCTTTAAAGTCAAAGGGAAGAAAAATGTATGTCTATCCAAACACTTAGGTATAAAGCAAGTATTGACAGAATGCTTCTCCAATTCTCCCTCAGTCCTCCACAAGTTTTCAACTCCCATCACTTACATCCACTATTGCTTAGCACATTCTGATTCCTAAATAGGAGAAAATCAGCCTAGTCTGAAGTTTGATTAATATGAACCCATTGACATCCAGTATCTTTTTTCTCCTTCTTCTTCTGTCCTGCACTGAAATTCTTCTCTCTCTCCCCTCACTGTGTCGAGGAAAGGCATGGAGTCTCTCCCCGGTGTAGCCTTTCTCTGCTGCTGGAGCCTTTTATTACTGTGGAGAAAGCCTCTGGCAGTGGGACATTACCCAGCTAAAAATAGCTGTGTCGACATGGGAGGCACTACTTGGGTGTGTAGAGAGCTACGTATGGTATATATCCTGGGGGTTCAAGCATATAGAACACTGTACTCTAACCCAGTGTTTCTCAAATGCAGCCACCGTGGTCACATGTGGCTACTAGGGGCTTTTCTTGTGGGCACAACCTCCTGGACTGTGATGGGGGGAGTAGGAGTAGCAGCCCCTCCCCCTCTCTGTTGCTCCTGGACACACTGCCTTGATATTGATTGCTGGGGCCGCCATCAAGGATTGTGCCCTTTCCCCCTGGAGACAACTGGGACACAATGCTGTAGGAGCAGGCAGGCCCCACCTTCCCAGAGGCAGTTAGGATCAGACTTTGGGCTTCAGCCCTCGGTTGGTGGGCTCTGTCCGCACAATTTCAAGCACAATTTCAAGCTCCATCCCCACAGGCCCTGTCCCCTGGCCACCAGGCTTCGGGCTCTGGCTGTGGGGCTTCCCAACCTGGATTTAATTTGTTCCCAGGCTTGCCAGGGCCGAGTAAGTATACTGTGAAAAGTGATACTTGTATGTTTGTTAATATCGCTGTTCACAACAGACTTACTAGCTAGCAATAAATAAATTACAATGATTTGAACATGTATTATGTGCATATTTATTTGTTTTTCCTAATGCTAATTAAGTATTTTAGGAAAAAGTGTGAGAGCAGCCACCAGCAAGAATTGGTGGCCACCAAAATATTTGTCCTGAGAACCCTTGCTCTAAGCCAGAGATCTCAAACTCAAAAATCACCATGAGGACCACATCAGGACTAGTAGATTGGCCTGAGCACCACATCACTAACACCTTTTCATACAAAGATATAAAAGCACCTCACTCTGTCCCCAGCCCTGCCCCCACTCCACCCCTTCCATTAGAGCTCTCCTCAGCACAAGCTCTAACCCCTTCCCCAAAGTCCTCACCCCAACTCTGCCCTGTCCCTGCCCCTATTCCAACCCCTTCCCCAAATTCCTGCCCCTACCCTACCCTACCCTACCCTCTCCCCTGAGCCCATGGCTCCCCACTCCTCCCCCATCCCTCCTGCAAAGTGCTAAGTGCTGCCAAATAGCTGTTTGGCGGCAGGAAGGGCCTGGAGGTAGGCAGAGGAACAGGGATGCAGCACGCTGGGGCAGGGGGGAGAATAGGAGCTTGGTGGCTGCAGGAAATAACTCCACTGGCCACATGTTTGGGACCCCTGCACTTACCCATGTCTCATTCTCTACACTGCTGTTTATACCTGTGCTAGCTGGACATGCAGTGTCTGCACTCTGCATGCTGCCACAAGTATAGATGTAGTCACAGAAATCTGATATACAAACACCCTTTTTAAGAATCACTGTTCTCTTCTAATACTAGTATACAAAAATAATCAAATTAAATTACAAACTACAGTGTGCTAAAGTAAATCCAAGAAGCTGACTTCAAGCATCTACAAAAGCAAGGACAATCAGAGTTTAGCTAACTTGCCTCTTTGTGCCTGGCTAATACAAGTATTCTTACACAGTGGATGATTTTACATGGCATATATCCTGCAATACTTAGGCACAACAGAGTAAGTTAAGCAGAGATTTTAAGGCGTAATACTCTATTTCCTTACTAATGAGTTCATTCAGATCCTTAGAATTAGTTAATGAAGTTCTTTTATACAACATACATGTACATATTATTTAGAATATTACCTTAATTTGAAAGATAATGCAAAATAGTCCTACCTTTTTAGCCATTGTACCTTCTGTTTCTATATAGTATATTGGTTCATTTAAGAACCTTACATTGGTGTTAATTAATTTTGCATAACGTGGTTGGGGATTATTGCGCCACTCTGGTAAATATGAGTGCTGGAAAGACTGTTTATTCTTTTTAGGTATATATTCACTGTTGATCTTTTCTATTTTCATGTTTACTTCTGGTGTATCAGTATTAAATATTCTGTAAGTATTTGGGCTGAAAGACATAACATGACAAAGAGTTGATTATTTCCATACTTATATACCAATATTTGTTGATAGTATAATAGTTATATCACATAGAAGAGGATAATAAAACAGCTGCTTAGAACTTAGTAGGCCTGATTCCCATTTTACTCACTACTTTCAAAATCCAGAATAAAACTGATTTCAATGGAGTTACTCTAAATTCACATGGTCATAAAGGACAGCAGAGTTTAACCCTAAATCATGATTAGGACCTCTCTCACTACTTTTGCACTAACGTATCTACTATCTTAATTGGTGTTACGCATGATAAATAACTGTGTAGGTGAAATCAGGATGAGGCTGTACAAATAGCTTCTGCTGACTGGGCTGTTACTATGCAAGTTGGCATCCCAGGACTTTGATCCCCTTTAAATAAACTTGTATCTTACTTGACAATCTAAGGGCATGTCTTCACTACCCGCCGAATCGGCGGGTAGCCATCGATCGCTCGCGGCTCCCCCGTCGACTGCAGAACTCCAGCTTGCCGGGAGGCACAAGCTGGAGTCGATGGGGGAGTGCACCGCCAACCGTTGCCGCCATGAGGACGGACGGTAAGTCGGCTGCAGATACTCAAACTCCAGCTACGTGATTCATGTAGCTGAAGTTGCGTATCTGCAGTCGATCCCCCCCCGTAGTGGAGACCAGCCCAAAGAGTCAAGCTCAAGACCATTTCACATTATAAATTCTTGGGCTGGACTGCCTATTCTCAAATTCTTCCTCACAATGCCCAACATTCTATTCTTCGCAACCCGGTTTTTGCCCTGGACATTCTACTAACACAATCCTCCCTACTTAATGACTTACTTGTAGCTAATTCCCAAAATCTCACTTTTTGTCCTTGACTTATTATCTCCTTTTGGCACTGTGGATCCCTCATATCTCTATCACCTTGGCACATATGCTTTTTCTGACTAGATCTCCAATGTGTTTCTTCCAACTTATTTAATAAATCTTTCACATCATACTAGGATAATAACCTTTTTTTCCTACATCCTCTCTCAGCTGGTGTCCCCAAAGAATCTGTTCTTAGTGTCCTACTCCTGTCTTTATACTCTGCCTTCAGGGATGTTATCTCTGATCACAGCTGACAATATCATTTGCACATTAATGACATTAAATAAAATTTCTCCTTTCCTTCCTTTTCTCCTGCAAGCTCTCATTCAGGCTTGTCTCCATTTCCATAAAATGGAATAAGTTAAATATTCAAGTTACAAAGAAAACAGCACCCCAATTCAAAAAAACCAGAGTATCTCAGAAGTATTTCTATGTGAATAATGAATAAAGTGAATAAAGAATTTATTAGAAAAATAAATAATAAATAGAACTGATCATTAATATAAAAGGTCTAGCTAGAGTTTCAACAAAAAGAACCAAACTTGTCCATAATCTATAGGAAGAATTTTTTTATTTATGCAATAGCTTCAAGTCATGAACAGGAAATAAACCACCACATAAGTGATTGATATCCATTGATAGTATTATCTCATACTAATAATTGATGGATTCAGAGCAATTAACAAATAAGGAGTCAGAGGAGCCTTGGCTCTGACAAGACACTTTTGTATGCAAACATTAATAATAACTTTATTAGCATGATGGCAATGCCTAGAGGCTTGATCAGGATAAGGACCCTATTGTGGGGGAAACTTTACAAACACACGTAGAAATAAACAAATGACAATCTTTTTCACTGATGTCCGTGGAAGTGGTTCAGCTCTCCGAGGTGTTTACAATCTCATTTTATCATTTCTGTTCACTAATACAGTATTATTTCAAGATATTTTTTGGACTTGAAAAGTTACCAAAGAAAAGATACCTTTTACCTGTAGCAACACTTGGCAGGATATCCCAAGATATTAGAGAGTCAAAGTAGGTGAGGTAATATCTTTTATTGGACCAACTTCTGTTGGTGAGAGAGAGAAGATTTTGAGATACCTTGTTTCCCCGAAAGTAAGACATCCCCCGAAAATAAGACGTACTTCCAGTTTTGCCTCTTGCTGTAATATAATGTAATGTAATTTTGGGAGCAAAAATTAATAGAAGACACTGTCTTATTTTCGGGGAAACACGGTATACAGAGCTCTTCTTTTGGTCTGGGAAAGGTGAGCATCATAGCTTAATACAAGGTGGAACAGATTATTTAGCATAGGTAGACAGTACGTATTCTAAGGGACCATTCAGAGTGGAGTGGCCTATTAACTCCACCTTGAAATGTCGATTGGACTATGTACTAACTACCTATGCTAAACAATCTGTTTGTATTTAGCTGTGATGCTCAGGGCATGTCTACAGTACAACATTAAGCCAACCTAATTTATACCAGGATACAGTTTCTGCAGTAATTACATTACTTGTGTATGTCTACACTTTGCTCCTTGTGTTGGCAGTGTGCATCCTCACGAGGAACACTTCCACCAATTGAACTGTCAGTGTCAGACACTGTGGGACAGCTTCTGAAAGCCAGCAACAGTTGATGTCAGTCTAACTCAGGGGTGGGTGAACTTTTTGGCCTGAGGTCCACATCTGGGTATGGAAATTGTAGGGTGGGCCATGAATGCTCATGAAATTGGGAGTTCAGGTGCAGGCTCTGGGGTGGGGCCAGAAATGAGGCGTTCAGGAGCTGGGTTAGGGGACTGGGGTATGGGAGGGGTGAGGGCTCCGGGTGGGCTGCAAGCTCTGGGGTGGGGCCGGGGATGAGGCATTGGGGTGCAGGAGTTTGCTCCAGGCTGGGACGGAGGCTTTTGGAGGGTGGGAGGGGAATCAGGACAGGGGCAAGGGGGTGCAGGAGAGGGTTGGGGTGCAGGCTCTGGGCAGCGCTTACCTCAAGCAGCTCCCAGAAGCAGCAGTATGTCTCCCCTTGGGGCTCCTACATGGAAGTGCAATCAGGCAGCTCTGCACGCTGCCCTGTCCGCATGCACTGCCCCTGCAGCTCCCATTGGCTACAGTTCCTGACCAATGGGAGCTGCAGGAGCAGCACTTGGTGCAGGGGCAGTGTGAAGAGCCCCCTGGCTGCTCCTATCTGTAGGAGCTGGAGGGGGGACATGCCGCTGCTTCTGGGAGCCACACAGAGCATGGCAAATCCCCGATCCTTTCCCCCAGCTGGAGCAGGGAAAGCCCTGGACCCCATGCCTCGGTGGAAGCTCGAGGGCCAGATTATAACATCTGGAGGGCCAGATGCACTGTAATTTGCCCATCCCTGGTCTAACTATATCAACATTGACCTACACCTCTTGTGGGGGTGGAGTTATTAAGTCAGCGTAGTGGGAAAGTTATGTCGGAGGGAGCAAAATTTCAGTGAAGAAATTATAGGTAAATCAACGTAAACTGCCTTGTGTCAACCTAAGGACTTGTCTACACTGGCAATTTACAGCGCTGCAACTTTCTCGCTGAGGGGTGTGAAAAAACACTCCCCTGAGTGCAGCAAGTTTCAGCACGGTAACGTGCCAGTGTAGACAGTGCCCCAGTTGGTAGCTATGCCCCTCGTGGAGGTGGGTTTTTTTAGAGCGCTAGGGAGAGTTGTGCTGCAACCACACAAGCCATGTTAAAGTGCTGCTTTAGTGTTATTAGTCTAGATTAGCCCTAACTAATAACCCTAATAATTAGGTAAAACAAAAAAGGATGTAAAGAGCAACTAGCATGCATGCACTAGCCCACGAAAGCTTATGCTTCAATACTTTAGTTAGTCTTTAAGGTGCCACAGGACTCTTTGTCACTTCTGCAATTCCAGACTAACATGGCTACCTCTCTGATTCCATACCACAGTTAGTAGTTCTGCAATTTCTTTAGAACTCTTGGGTTAATGCTATCTGGTACTGGTGACTTATTGCTGTTTAATTTATCAGTTTGTTCCAAAACCTCTTCTGTTAACACCTCTGTCTGTTTTAGTTCCTCAGATTTGTCACCTAAAAACAATGGCTCAGGTGTGAGAGTCTCCCTTACATCTTCTGCAGTGAAGACAAATGCAAATAATTCCTTTAGCTTCTCTGCAACACCTTGTCTTCCTTGAGTGCTCCTTTACCTTTTTGACTGTCTCATAGCCCCACTGATTGTTGGCAGGCTGCCTGTTTCTGATGTCCTTACAAAAACTAACAGTTAAACATTTTTATTTTTTGCTAGTTGCTCTTTACGTCCTTTTTTGGCTTACAAAATTATGCTTTTACACTTCCTTAGGTCTTGTGGTCTGAAGGTTTATGTTCCTTTTTATTTTCCTCAGTAGGATTTTACTGCAATTTTAAAAGGATGTCTTTTTGCCTCTAAATGCCTCTTTTATTCTGCTGCTTAGCGATTGTGGCTTTTATTGGTGTTATGGTTTTTTTCCTTAATTTGGGGGATATACATTTCATTTGAGCCACCATTATGGTATTTTTAAATAGTTTCCATGCAGCTTGCAGGCATTTCACCTTGTGATTGTTCCTTTTAATTTCCACTGTTGTATGCAGTGTATCTTTGTTGGTCCCAACATGCACTACATGCACCAAACGAAGTGGGTATTAACCCACGAAAGCTTATGCTTCAATATTTTAGTTAGTATTTAAGGTGCCACAGGACTCTTTGTTACTAACTGTGGTATGTAACCTACCGCCTAAATCAGTCTCTGTATTAGATGACTACAGGATAGCTAATATTTCACTGATTTTTAAATATGGCTCCAGAGGCAATCTTGGCAATTACAGGCTGGTAAGCAGAACTCCAGTACTAGGCAAATTAGTTGAAACTATAATAAAGAACAGAATTATCAGACATAGATAAACGCAATATGTTTGGGAAGAGTCAACATGAATTTTGTAAAGAGACATCATGCCTCACCGATCTATTAGAATTCTCTGAGGGTGCCAACAAATGTGGACAAGGCGATCCTATAGTGTACTTGGACTTTCAGAAAGCCTTTGACAATATTCCACACCAAAGGCTCTTGAGCAAAGTAAGATGTCATGAGGTAGGAGGGAAGGTCCTTTCATGTACCAGTCACTGGTTAAAAGATAGGAAACTAAGGGCAAGAATAAATGGTCAGTTTTCACAATGGAAAGAAGTAAATAGCAGAAACCTGCAAGGATCTGTAATGGGATTGGTCCTATTCAACATATTCATAAATTCATAAAAGGGGGTATAAACAATGAGTAAAGTTTGCAGATGATACTAAATTACTCAAAATTGTTATCAAAACTGAATGTGAAGAGTGACAAACAGATTTCACAAGAACTGGGACACTGGGCAACAAAATGGCAGATGAAACCCAATGCTGATAAATGCAAAGCAATGCACATTGGAAAGCATTATCCCAACTATGCATATAAAATAATGGGGCCTAAATTAGCTATTACCACTCAAGAAAGAGATCTTGGAGTCATCATGGATAGTTCTCTGAAAACGTCCACTCAATGTGCAGCAGCAATCAAAAAAGATAACAGAATGTTAGGGACAGATAATAAGCCAGAAAATATTGTAATGCCACAAAATAAATCTAAACAGCTTGAAAACTGTGTGCAATTCCGAGTTGTACCATCTTTAAAAGGATGTATTAGAATTCGAAAACGTATAGAGAGGGGCAACAAAAATTATTAGGGTTACAGAACACTTTCCAAATAAGGAGAGATTAAAAAGCCTGGGACTGTTTGTTTGGAAAAGAAATGACTAAGGAAAGATACGATAAAGAGCTATAAAATCATGAATGATGTGGAGAAAGTGAATTAGGGAAGTGTTGTTTACCCTTTCACATAACACAAGACCCAGGAATCACCCAATGAAGTTAACAGGTAACAGGTTTTAAACAAACATAAGAAACTACTTCTTCCCACACACATAATTAACTAGTGAAATTCATCACCAGGGGTTGTTGTGAAGGGCAAAAGTATAACTAGGTTCCAAAAAAGAACTGGGTAAGTTCATGAAGGATAGGTCTATCAATGGCTGTTAACCAGGATGGTTAGGGACACAACCCATGCTGTGGGTGTCTCTAAACCTGACTGCCAGAAGCTGGGACTGGATGAGGATAATCATGATCTCATTTCCTCTGAAGGATATTGGGCTAGATGGGCCATTAGTCTGATCCAGTGTGGTATTATGTGTCTACAGCCTCCCAAGGTGCACACGATTGTAGGCACATAGTATAGGGTGCAGTGAGATAGAAAGATCAAGCAGTTCAGCTAAAGATTTGGATCCCATTCCTGCAAGTATTTACTTATTTGAAGAACCAATCAGAAGACTGCAGGAATGGTGGCTATTCAGGTAAGCAAAGGCTGTCAGTATCAGGCTCTGGGGACAGAAGGTTGTTAATGGCTCAGTCCCCAGGACCCTGAGCAGAAGGTGCTGAGCCCATGGCAGAACAACACCCAATAGCACAGGACAAGGTGCTAACTCCTCCAGCACCCCCTCAGGGCCAGGTTTCTGCAGGGACTGTCCTTCAGGGCTGGCCCCCTGAGGGTGCAAGGATTAGAACCTGGGCCTTGCATAGCCAGAAAGCCCGCAGCAAAGGCAGCACTTACAGCTGGTGCGGGGGCGCCTTCTTCCTGCAGTGCATGCTGTCCTCTGGAGTCTGGTGCTTGGTGCCTTGGGGAAGAGGGGCAATGGGGCAGTGAGACGGTACGGAGGGAGTGTGCATGGGGAGGGGGCACAGAGCAACCAGAGAGTGTGTGGGGTAAAGGGGATGCACGTGGGGGCAGGAACGCAGGGCAGGGCACAGCCAGAGGGTGCATGTGGGGGGAAGCACTTGAGAGCATGTGGGGGGCAGAGGGGAAGGGCCAGGAGCACACAGGGGGCAGCAAGAGGTGCTGGGGGGCAGGAGTGTGAGGAGGAGCAGCAGGGCACAGGGTGCAGCAGGCGGAGTGGGGGAGCAGCAGGCACGGGGGTTGTGTGGGGAGCAGCAGGGGCGGGAGAACAGCGGGAGGTGCCCCGGGGGATAGCGAGAGGGGGGCAGGGCAAAGCAGGCAGGCACCGGGACTACGCAGGGAGTAGCCGGCGGGGGAGCCACAGGCAGACAGCGGACTGCGAGAGGGGTGCGGGGCGCAGCAGGCAGGGACAGAGGGTACCCGGGGAGCAGCAGGAGGTGCCCGGGGACAGCGGGGGGGTCGGGGGGGGGGGAGCAGCAGGCGGGGGCAGACCAGCCAGGGGACGCACCACGCAGAGGCAGCGGGCGCGCGGGGAACGCTCCGAAGACGGCAGCGGCGACGCTGCCCCAGCCCAGCTATTCTGTTGCCGTGTGGTTGCTAGGAGACGCAGACGGAGGGTTGGTGGCACCAGGGCAGGGGCGGGTCTTGAGCCTTCCTGCGCCCCAGTTCGGCCCCTCTCCCGGGGTCACCGGCGCCCCCGCGACTCCCCGCTGGCTCCTGGTGCAGGCGCCGCCGAGGCCAAGCGAGCCCATCTCGCCCAGCCCCGGTTCTAGTCGGGCCTGCAGACCGCTCCCGCCGCCAGGTGCTACAGCCGGTTTGCAATGGGAATCCCACAGGCTCCCCGGTGCATCCCGAGAGGGTTGCTTTGTAGAGTTCTCCAGTGCAGGCAAAGCCCCAGCCAGTGTCGGATTTCCAGTGGCTCCATGGAGTCGGGCCCGTTCTGAGAAGGGGCCCCAGCCTGCTCTGCTTTCACTGCGCCCCAGACCCCACTGGCTCCCCCCACCCACCACTTGCCCCTCTCCGCCCCCTGGCTGGACTCCAGTGCACCTCCAGCTCTTGGCAGTCTCTGCATCCCACCACCTGTGGGACCCTACCTGTCTCCCTGGAGCTGGCCCGGCTGGGACCGGTGCAGAAGCCTGGCCAGCCTCAGCCAGCTATTGGGGGTTGGGGGAGAGAGAGATAATGCAGAGGGCTTGGCTGGGGCCCTCCAAGCAAGTGTGTCTGAAGGGAGCCCAGTTGGGTCAGGTCCTGGCCTGGTTGATTGGTCCCTTGAGAGTGGCACAGGGCGATCCCCAGCCCTGGCGGCGCTGCTTACTCAGCCTGGCAGACACAGTCACCTCCCAGCAAGGCTGGTGAGCACAGCTAGGAGGCAGAGCTTGGGGGAGTGGGTCTATGGCAGGGGTGGGCAATTTTTTTGGCTCAAGGTCCACATTGGGGTTCAAAATTGTGTGGAGGGCTGGGTAGAGAAGGCTGTGCCTCCCCAATCAGCCTGGTCCTGCCCCCTATCTGACTCCCACTCACTTGCCCCCTGACTGCCCTCCCTCAGAACTCCCAACCCATCCAACCCCCTCCCTGCTCCTTGTCCCCTGATCACTTAATCGGGAGACCCTCCACTCTAACTGCCCCCCAGAACCTCACCCTCTATCTACCCTGCTCGCTGTCCCCTGACTGCCCCTCCCAAGACCCCCACCCTAAGCACCCTGAGACCCACCACCCTAAGCACCCCTGCTCCTTGTTCCCTGACTACCCACTCCAGAGACCCCCTGCCCCAACCCCCCCCCAAGACCCCACCCCCATCTAAGCCCCACTGCTCCTTGGCCCCTGACACCCCCTCTAGAGATCCTCCAATCACCCTCCAGGACCCCACCCCCATCCAACCCCCGTGCTCCCTGGCCCCTGATGGTCCTGATCCCTATCCACACCCCCTGGGACTTCCATGCACCATCCAACCTCCCCCCCCCCCTTCTCCATCCCCTGATCGCCCCCCGAGACCCTCTGCCCCCTTAGCCAATCCCCCGCCCGGCCCTCTTACCTCACTGCTGCTCAGCATGTCTGGCCCGGAGCCAGACACGCGGTGGCGCAGCTCACCCCCCCCCCCTCACCCCCCCCCCATGCACTGCTCACGTGGTCAGGGAGGGGGTCTGCATGGGAGGGGCTGGAGCAACTTTCCCAACATTGCCCGCTGAGGCCACTCAGGAGGGGCTGGAGCAGCTTCCCCAGCATGGCCCACTGAGACCGCATGGGAAGGGCCTCCCCAGCTGGACCTGGGGGGGCCGGTTAGGAGCTGGAGCAGCCCGCCGGCCGGATCTGGCCCGCAGGCCGTAGTTTGCCCACCCCGATCTATGGGGAGGGTGCTGGGCTTTGAAGGGATGGGAAGGATCTGTGTGTGTTGGGGCACTGGGCAGTTGTGGGGCTGTGTGCATGGTGCTGCACATTTGTGGGTGGGTTGGGGGGCCCACTGGGCATAGGGAGTCGGGGGGGGTGTCCCTGTGTGGCATGGCATGGGCCCATCCCTGAGGGGAAGGGGCATGCTGGCAGCACAGGGCTGGGCAGGCCACTGTGAGTCTGGCAACTGCCAGTTGTATATAGTGCCCTCACACTGGGCGGAGCAGAGCCGCCTCTGCCATGCCATGCCCCATTGCCTCCAGGAACTGATCTCCCCATGCCAAGCTCCATTGCATCAAGAGGGACCCACAAATATGTTTGGGGGCAGGCCTACAAAAAGTTAATCTGGCCATGGATCAGACCTGCCAAAAACAGAAAGGGCTGGCCAGAGCATAAGTAGGTCCTGGCTACGTTCAGAACCCGAACAGGTTCCCTGAGCTGGTATTAAAAACTGTTTAAAAAACAGTATAAACAAAATGTTTTTCCATTCCATTCCCTATAAAAATCCTCACTCGGTTTTATAAAGCCCCAAAAGAGCTGTGGTTGAAAAGGAGTCTATAAACTAATTTGTTTCAACACCAGTACAAGGGAGCCCAGAGCTGAAAAGCATTTTCCATAGCCCTTCAATTGCCTATCACTGGTGGGTGACAATAACACAACACCTACTTTTTGAATGATCTGCCCTTTTAAAAATGAGGACACTCAAGTTTGTCTATTTTCTTCTCCAAAAATTAAAACATGTAAATTCTGGACATTGGAAATCTGCACAGTGTCTGAATTCAGTAACTTGACCAATGAAGAAGAGACATTTATTTCAATTGAGGTTTTTAACCATGAGTTAAAATTAAATTAAGAACTTTTTATGGTTGTTTTATGAAAGCTTTTGGATATTCTGCTTAGACTGGTGCAAAGATTACTTCCTAAGGAGAAAGGATGATAGTAATGAGGTGGGACACTTGGTTTTCCAACTTTTTACTATACAGTGAAACCTCGATATAACGGACTAATTTGGGCGAGGGGGTGTCCGTTAAAACCGAAAGTCCGTTATTTAATAATTTTTTTAAATTATTAAATAACGGACTTTCGGGTGACAACGGACACCCCCCCCGCCCGAATTAGTCAGTTATATGGAGCCGTGAATCAGCCCACCCCACCCCCTCCCCCCGCCCGGCTCCCCGCTGCGGGGAGCAGGGGGTTGACAGCTCCCGCCTGGCTTCCCGCTGCGGGGAGCCGGGCGGGAGCTCTCAAACCCCCCCACCCGGATTCCCGCTGCGGGGAGCCGAGCGGGGGCTCTCAAACGCCCCCCCCCGCCTGGCTCCCCGTTGCGGGGAGCCGGGCGGGGGGGTTGACAGCTCCCGCCCGGCTTCCCGCTGGGGGGAGCCGAGCGGGAGCTGTCAAACCCCCCGCCCGGCTTCCCGCTGCGGGGAGCCGAGCGGAGGCTCTCAAACGCCCCCCCGCCCGGCTCCCCGTTACGGGGAGCCGGGCGGGGGGGTTGACAGCTCCCGCTCGGCTCCCCCCAGCGGGGAGCTGGGCGGGAGCTCTCAAATCCACCCCCCCGCCCGGCTCCCCATTGCGGGGAGCCGGGCGGGTGGGTTGACAGCTCCCGCCCGGCTCCCCCCAGCTTCGGGAAGCCCGGCGGGATCTGTCAAACCCCCTGCCCGGCTTCCCGCTGCGGGGAGCCGGGCGGGAGCTCTCAAACCCCCCGCCCGGCTTCCCGCTGCGGGGAGCCGAGCGGAGGCTCTCAAACGCCCCCCCCCCGCCTGGCTCCCCGTTGCGGGGAGCCGGGCGGGGGGGTTGACAGCTCCCCCCCGGCTCCCCCCAGCGGGAAGCCCGGCGGGATCTGTCAAACCCCCCGCCCGGCTTCCCGCTGCGGGGAGCCGGGCGGGAGCTCTCAAACCCCCCCCCCCCGCCCGGCGTCCCGCTGCGGGGAGCCGGCGGGAGCTCTCAAACCCCCCCGCCCGGCTTCCCGCTGCGGGGAGCCGAGCGGGGGCTCTTAAACGCCCCCCCCGCCCGGCTCCCCGCTGCGAGGAGCTGGGCGGGGGGGTTGACAGCTCCCACTCGGCTCCCCCCAGCGGGAAGCCCGGCGGGAGCTGTCAAACCCCCCGCCCGGCTTCCCGCTGAGGGGAGCCGGGCGGGAGCTCTCAAACCCCCCCGCCCGGCTTCCTGCTGCGGGGAGCCGAGCGGAGGCTCTCAAACGCCCCCCCCCGCCCGGCTCCCCGTTGCGGGGAGCCGGGCGGGGGGGTTGACAGCTCCCGCCCAGCTCCCCCCAGCGGGAAGCCCGGCGGGAGCTGTCAAACCCCCCGCCCGGCTTCCCGCTGCGGGGAGCCGGGCGGGAGCTCTCAAACCCCCCCCCCCCCGCCCGGCTTCCCGCTGCGGGGAGCCGAGCGGGGGCTCTCAAACGCCCCCCCCCCCCCGCCTGGCTCCCCGTTGCGGGTTGCCGGGAGCCGGGCGGGGGGGTGGGGTTGACAGCTCCCGCAGGAGTCCCCGCTGCGGGGGAGCCGGGCGGGAGCTGTCAACCCAGCCGGCTCCCTGGGGCGGGAGCCGGCAGCCCCCAATAACGGATTTCGGATGCATCGGAAATTTTGTCCGTTGCATTCGAAGTCCGTTAAATCGGGGTCCGTTAAATCGAGGGTTTACTGTAAATCCTTTCAAGAACAATTGGATTTTAGGAGTTATCTAGAGAAGGATTTTCCGTTCTTTTAAATTGAGAGAGCTCCCTGAAACTGAATTAGGTAACAGGTATCACTGCATTTAGTTACCACAAAGTGGGTTAAAAAAGGAATAAAGTTGATTTAAATTTAATCCAAGTAAAGTAGACTACAGACCTCCTAAATCAACCTGCCTATGTCCTTAAACCAGTTTAATCCGATTGGTCAATTCAAAAACTTCATTTTTCCTTTCCATTTGTGTATAAGATTTTTTTTAATGTTTATGTTAAATGTTTGTTTATAGTGAGAGGAACTATGTGATCTATTAAATCATTATCTGCCTCTAGAAAAAAAATCAAATAAACAAACTTTTATACAAAGACTTCTATGCAGAAGTGAACTAGCTCTAGTAGTCAATAAACATTAGCATCACTACTTTCAAATATCTGGAAAGGTTGACTCTGCCTTGTGTGCCATTTTAAACAGTGCTTATTCAACTCATCACTTGCAGACTTATTACCCAGCTCTACCCCTTATATTTACGTAATTATAGCTGAGGCACATGTGCTGCTATAGTGATGGCTGTGTCATCACTTTCTCTATAAACTTGATGTTTAACGGATTTATAATTTGTCCCTTACAGTTGGCCCCTGGATAGAACTTGCTCCACAAGATCTCAGCCTGGGAGAAGGAGAATGTGCTCCATGCCACTGAATGTGGGAAGGAGAAGCACTGGTACAACTAGGGCTGTTATAACCCAGCATTTTCCTGTAGCCAGCAGCTAAAGTTACAAATATCAGTGTGGAAATAA
Source organism: Sternotherus odoratus (assembly GCA_032164245.1). NCBI lineage: Eukaryota > Metazoa > Chordata > Testudines > Kinosternidae > Sternotherus > Sternotherus odoratus. Next base: position 145,658,033 of record JAVMKO010000003.1, read on the forward strand.
AGAATGTTTTAAATATTCCTATGCAGGAAAGGACTTTAATGTGAAGAGAGAGCAGCACTTTAGGATCATTAAATTAACCCTATCTCCACCTCCAACACTTTCTCTTTTCTGTATGCCTGGTTAAGACAATCCCCTATGGCCTTACACGTCAGAGAACATATTTCACCTCCACTCCAAATACTCTTTAGATCAGTGACAGTGCTAGCCTACTGGTGGCCCTGAGCAAGAATATCACACACCCCCTGTCACGGTACTGAAATAATTGGGTACCATATAGATCATTGGGGTACGAAATATTATGTGAAGGGGGTCATAACATGTGTCTTATGTGTGTATCTATTCCATATGTGTGTATCTGTATCTATTCCATATGTGTGTATCTATTTTGTAACGGAAGTTAAAGGTACCTGTACTTCAAACTTAGGCTTGGCTCCTGTGAAGGCTCAGTCAGGCTGGTGCTAACTCGAGCCCATTAAGGGGCCATCAACTGCACAATTAACTGTGTCCACACCCGAGGAGAGGAGCCTCCCCAGGAGTGGGACATGCCTGGGCAAGAACTGAATCATTGACAGTCTGGTAATTGGACCATGTGGCTGTGAACCTTCAGTTTGCAGCCAGACTCTGCATAAGGAGGAGGAGGGTCTTCACCCACAGGAGGAAGTCTATAAAGCCTGGAAGAACATTCTCCATTTTGTCTTTACCTTCAGCCTGTCTTGCTTCCAGCTCTGAATGGACTTTACTACACAGGTGAACTCTGAACTAAGATGCTGACCCATCCCTAAAATGGGATGCTTTCTAAAGACTTTGATTTGAACCTGCAGTTTATTCTACCTTTGCTGCAAGCCTAAACTAAGAGATGTGCCATTACTGCATGTAATTGATTTCTTTTAACCATTCTTAACCCTCACCTATACCTTTTTCCTTGTATAATAAACCTTTAGATTTTAGATTCTAAAGGATTGGCAACAGCGTGATTTGTGGGAAGATCTGGTTTATATATTGACCTGGGTCTGGGGCCTGATTCTTTGGAATTGGGGAGAACCGTTTTCTTTATTTGGGGTATTGGTTTTCATAACCATTGATCCCCAGGACAGGTGGCTGGTGGTGGTGATACTGGGAATCTGGAGTGTCTTAAGGGGATTGCTTGTGTGACTTGTGGTTAGCCAGTGGGGCGAAACCAAAGTCTTTTCTGTTTGGCTGGTTTGGTTTGCCTTAGGGTGGAAAAACCCCAGCTTTGGGCTGTAGTTGCCCCTTTGGAAGTAGTCTGTCCTGATCTGACACTCACAGTTGGATCCCACCAGGAACAGCACTGTCACACCCCCCAACACATAAGAAGTGAATAGGAGCCCTCTTTGAGCTGCTAGGGGCCCTAAGCAGTTGCTTTGTCTGCTTAAACCCAGCACTGGCTTTCATTAGATCAGGGGTGGGAAGACTATGGCCCACAGGCCACATCCGGCCCGTGGACTAATTCTGTCTGGCCCCCCCCAGCTCCTGGCTGGAGAGGCTAGCTCCTCCCCCCCTCCCCTGCTGTTCCCCCAGCCTCAGCGTGCTGTGCAAGCAGCACTCTGAGGGGTGGGGCTGTGCGACATCGTGTCTGGCTCTGGACCAGGCACTGTGCGCTCCATCGGATCAACACAGCAACTGTTCTGAGCAGTGTGGTAAGGGGGTCTGGGCCAGGGGGTTGGATAAGGGTGAAGGGTCTCGGGGGATCAGTCAGGGAATGGGGAGTTGGATAGGGCATGGGAGCCTCAGAGGGCCTGTCAGGGGGTGTGGGTGTGACTTGGGGTTGGGGCAGTCTGGGGACAGGGAGCAGAGGGGTTGGATAGGGGGTGGAGTCCTGGGGGGAGATTAGGGGCAGGAGGGTCTCTGGAGGGGGTGGTCAGGGGACAAGGAGTGGAGAGGTGGATGGGTTGGGTGTTCTGAGGGGACAGCCGGGGCAGGAAGTGGGAGGGGGTCAGATGGGGGCGGCGCTAGGCTGTTGGGGGTGGCACCACCTTCCCAACCCAGCCCTCCATACAATTTTGAACCCTGATGTTTGCCCACCCCTACACTAGATTGTAGCAGTAAAAGCAGGAACTCCATAGAGAAGCCCTGACTACATTATAGTGAGATGCCAAAGCCACCCACCGTTGCTACCAGCTACAACGGAGCAGCTAGAAGAGAGGAAGGAGGGGGGAAAAGCCAAAAACAAACAACCAAAAAACCCCAGAAGCTGTGCCTGGAGCAGCATTATAAAAGAAGCAGCATCCTATAAAAGAAGCAGCAAGTTGTGAAGCTTGAAATAAAATTCAGAGTCAAGTCCCAGAAGGAAAGGAGAGAGCTGCAAGGTTTTCTGGGAGTTTTCAGACTGTTAACACTCTGGCTGACCTCAGACTCATGGGACTTGAAAGAAAGTCGGTGGGAAGAGAAGTGCCTTGGCACAGGCAGTTGGGTTGCTAAACATTAAGGGGGAAGGGGGAAGAAGTGCCAGAGAGCTGAAAGAAGCCTGAGAGTGCTAAACGTTCTGTCTTTTGGAATGATATGCTGTAGTTATCCACATTTTAATTGTGTGTAATAAGCTACCAGGATGTGAGAACTCCCATCTGATTTCAGGACTCTCTAAACCCCCACACCCAAACTGTATCTGTCACCCTTTTGGCGAAGCTTACAGCCATGAGTGCCAACCTCAGGGTAGAAAGTCAAAAAGCGGGACAGAAACTCCACACTGGCTGTATGGTATACAGTTAGATTTCACCAACCCAGTAATAGGTGTAAATTCCTAAAGAACTATAACAGTTTTACCATGGAGTCACAGACAGTCCCCTTGAGCACACAAGTCTATGCTGCCAACCAGGCAAGTTGGGCTATATGATAGATCATCACTTGAAACCAAAAATCATAACAATATTCAGGTTACTCCCAGTCCCAAAGGATCAGTCATTTTGGGGAATATGTTGAGTCAGACATATGTAAATTATTCCAGTAGAAAGAAAAGTAGATGCTGCAAAAGTACAGCCTACCCCTTTATATAAAACTAGCGAAAATACCCGGCGTTGCTCGGGTCAGTCGGAGGTGGGGAGGGGGCAGAGAGCTGAGCGAGTGTGGGGTCCGTTGGAGGGGGGAGGGGGCAGAGAGCAAACCTGACACCCCCACCTCACCCCCCCGACCAAACCCGACACCCCCACCTCACTTACCCCTCGACCAACCCTGACGCACATTTTCACCCCCCCCACCCAAACCCAACATCCCCACGTCACCCCCCTACCAACCCCAACACCCCCTGACCAACACTCACACCTCACCCCCCGTAGACCAAACTTGACACACCCACCTCACTTTCCCCCCCAACCAAACCCGACACCCCTACCTACCACCACAAACAAACCCACACCTCACTTACCCCTTGACCAACCCCGACCCCCCTCCTCACCCCCTCGACCAACCCCGACCCCCCTCCTCACCCCCCCCCAAACAAACCCAACACCCCCACCTTACCCCCCCACCAAACCCAACACCCCCTGACCAACCCCAACACTCACACCTCACCCCTCACCCACCCAGACACCTTCCCACCCACCCCAGACCAAACCCGACACCCCCGGCTCACTTACCCCCCGACCAAACCCGACACCCCCACCTCACCCCCGACCAAACCCGACACCCCCACCTCACCCCCCGACCAAACCCGACACCCCTACCTCACTTACCCTCTGACCAAACCCAACTCGGGTCTGTCGGAGGTGGGGAGGGGCAGAGAGCTGAGCGAGTGTGGGGTCCGTCAGAGGTGGGGAGGGGACAGAGAGCTGAGGGATTCCAGGGTCCATTGGAGGGGGGAGGGGGCAGAGAGCTGAGCGAGTGTGGGGTCCGTTGGAGGGGGTATTATGACATCATAACTATGTCACAGAGAACAGCAGCTGCCCAGCTGATGTGATTGGCCTTTAAAGAATTTCACCCCTGGGGGGCGTCAGAGGTGAGATTTGAAACATTTTCGACTCTTACCCTGATTAGGACCCCAAGACCTCTAACTGTACCAAATTTCAAGTCTCTAGCTCAAACGGTGTGGAAGGAGTAAGCGCAAATACATACACGCATACATACACGCATACACCATTTGACTTTTATATATATAGATGTGATGTGACCAGGTCCAATCCTGTCTCAGTCTGAATCCAAATCAAGTTTCTGGGTGGCAAGCTATCACTTGCCTCTCTGTATGGTTTAGGCTTTACTGGTCTTGAGCTCAAATGAAGTTTAAGTCTAGCCATATGTTGTGGGGCAGATGGGGCAAGTGGAGCTGCACCACATAGAGCAGGGGTGGGCAAACTTTTTAGCCCAAGGGCCACATTGAGGTTCAAAATTGTGTGGAGGGCTGGGTAGGGAAGACTGCCTTCCCAAACAGACCGGACCCACCCCCTATCTGACCCTCACCCACCTTCTGCCACGACTGCCCCCCTCAGAACTCCCGACCCATCCAAACCCCTCCCTCTGCCGCTCCTTGTCCCTTGATCACCCCCTGACACCCCTTCCACTCTAACTGCCCCACCAGGAACCCACCCCCTATCTAGGCCCCCCTTTCTTCCCTGACTGCCCCCTCCCGAAACCCCCCCACCCTAACCACCCTCATCCTCGGAACCCCACCACCTAAGCCCCCTGCCTTACTTACTGTATTTAGCCGGGTGCTCCAGCCTGAGCGTGGGGCCCCACGGCAGAGCCCCACAGGGTCCGCCGCGCTCCACCGCCCTGCGGGGGGGGGGGGGGGAGCACGGGGCCTCATGGCTGCGCCCTGCCCACCCAGCGCCTGGGCCCCGGAGCGTGGGACTCACAGCTCGCGGTTGCGCTCTGCCCGCTAGGCGCTCTGGCCGGGAGCGTGGGGCCTCGCGGTTGCACTTGTGGCCGCACTCTACCCGCTCAGTGCTCCAGCCCTGGAGCGCGGGGCCCACAGCACGCAGTTGTACTCCGCCCGCTGGGTGCCCCGGCCAGGAGCGCAGGGCCTCGCGGCTGCGCTCTACCCACCCAGCACCCCAGAGCCAGCACCCTGCGCTTGCCTGGTCCCCCGCCCTGGAGTGTGGGGCCCCATGGCTCCCCGTGCCGCCACCTGGCCCACCCAGGAGCGCGGCACCTGTGGCACCCAGCCACTGGCACTGCGCCCCAGGCCGGATAAAATGGCCAGCGGGCCACATGTGGCCCACAGGCCGCAGTTTGCTCACCTCTGACAGAGAGGAAGCTCCAGTGGTGGCTGTGCCTCCCTGGATCTTCAAGGAAACTGGAGGAGTATCTTCTGCACCAGCCCTTAGGGTGCTGCAGCCTATTTCCCACCATGCTAACTCTTCTGGCAGGTGTAAGGTGGAGAGATGTCCATGGACCCACCGCCTCCCTGTCTCCACCCCTTTCAGAGTTGGTTAGTGCAGATGATCAAGAAAGACTGTCAGAGCTGGAATGACAGAAGGATACCTACAAGCCATTGGGGAGGGGTCTCCATTAAATAAATGTATGCTTTCACCACACTCTTCAGAAGCAACTTCGCATAAATGCAAAGAATTACAGTTTAATAGGATTGCCAACGGTCTAATCACACAAACCCAAACACCCTTGCCCTGCCCCAAGGACCTACCCCTGCCTTGCCCCTTCTCCAAGGCCCCACTCCACTCACTCCATCCCCCCTCCCTCCATCGCTTACTCTTCCCCACTCTCACTCACTTTCACCGGGCAGGGGCTGAGGTGTGGGAGGGGGTGCAGGCTTGGGGCTGGGGCCAGTGGTTTGGAGTGGGGGGCTCTGGGCTGAGCCTGGGGCAGGAGGTTGGGGTGCAGGAGGGGATGTGGGGTGTAAGTTCTGGAAGAGAGTGTGGGTGCTGGACTGGGCTCAGGGCTAGGGATTGGGGTGTGGGAGGGGGCAAAGCACATCTCTCCACCTTACACTTGCCAGAAGAGTTAGCCCCAGTGCTCAAAGCTGGAGCAGGGTGTGGTTCAGCATCCAATAGGGAGTTTGGGGTGCTGGCTCCAGGACAGGGCTCAAGTCTGGGGTAGGAGGTTGGTGTGTGTGAAGAGGTGAGGGGGGGGTGGGCTCCAACTGGGTGGTGCTTACCTCGGGCAGCTCCTGGGTGGCGGCGCAGTGAGGCTAAGGAAGGCTCCCTGGCCACTCCTGAAAGCATATGCCATGTCCCTGTGATCCCTGGGAGAGAGTCGGGGTCTCCACACACTCCCCCTGACTGCAGGCACTGCCTCCAAAGCTCCCACTGGCCACATTTCCTCCCAATGGGTGCTGCAGAGTTGGCATTCAGGGTGGGGGCAACATGCAGAGTCCCTCTTGCCCCCCCAACGGCTGCAGGGATGTGCTGGCTGCTTCTGGAAGTGGTGCTGAGCTGGGGCTGGGGCTGGTAGGGAGCCTGCCTTAGCTCTGCTGCACAGCTGGACTTTTAGTGGCCTAAAATCTCCTGGTTTGGCTTCTGTAGCCTCCAGGAGATAGAGCCTGATTCCAAGAGACTCCTGGTGAAACTGGTAACAACCACTAGTTAAGCTAGACCAGAGACAGAGACAAAGGGTGACAGGCTGACTTTCCTTCAATGTCTCAATCTCACTGAGAAGGATGGGGATTCCAGAAGGAGAGAAAGAAGGGAGATCTACCTCAGTTCTCACCAATACTTTTTTTATTGAGCTGCAGCAGAGGAAGGGAGAAGACATCACCAATCATATCTATCCATAGAATCTCAGAGTTGGAAGGGACCTCAGGAAATCATCTAGTCCAACCCCCTGCTCAAAGCAGGACCAATCTCATTTTTGCCCCATATCCCTAAATGTCCCCCTCAAGGCTTGAGCACACAACCCTGGGTTTAGTAGGCCAATGCGCAAACCACTGAGCTATTCCTATTGTTCCCAGATAGGGGGATAGATGACTACCAGATGGGGGAAACGGGTGAGAGACGAGGTGGGCAGGTGTCCAATGACTAGGGCACTGGAATGGGAGACAGAGCACCTATCTAATGAATTCCTAGCTAATGAATTCTCTGTGCCTCCATTTCTTATCTATAAAATGGGGATAATAATTCTACCCTCTTTTGTAAAATGGTTACAGGTGAAAAGTGTTGTGCAACTGCTAAGTCCTGTATCTATCTATCTATCTATATAAAAGTCAAGTGGTATGTATGTATGTATGTATGTATGTATGTATGTATGTATGTATGTATGTATGTATGTATGTACGTATGACAGCGAACTCCTCCCGCACCGTTTGAGCCAGAGACTTGAAATTTGGTACAGTGAGGGGTATTAGGGTCTAGATGCTGGTAAGGGTCGAAAAATTTTCGGATCTCACCTCTGACGCCCCCCAGGGGTGAAAGTCTTTCAGGGCCAATCACATCGGCTGGGCGGTTAGGTGGTGATGATGTCATAATACCCCCCTCCAACAGACACCTCACTCACTCAGCTCACCCCTCCCTCCTCCAACGGAACCCTGGAGATCCCTCAGTTCTCTGCCCCTCCCACCTCCCAACAGAACCCCGGACTCCATAAGCTCTGTGCCACCCCCCCCCCCACCTGCGAAGGTCCCCAGAATCCCTCGGCTCTGGGCACCCTCCCCACCTGCGACGGATCTGAGTTGGGTTTGGTGCGACGGTAAGTGAGGTGGGGGTGTTGGGTTCGGTCGGGAGGTGAGGTGGGAGTGTTGGGTTTGCTTGGGGGGGGTCAGGTGGGGTTGTCAGGTTTGCTTGGGGGTAAGTGAACCGGGGGGTGTTGGGGTTGGTCTGGGGGGATCGGAAGGTGTCGGGGTGGGTGCCCAGACCAAACCCGACACACACCCCCGGCTCACTTACCCCCCCACCAAACCCGACACCGCCACCTCACCCCCCCACCAACCGCAACACCCCCTGACCAACCCCAACACCCACACCTCACCCCTCAACCACCCCGACACCTTCCCACCCCCCCATACCAAACCCGACACCCCCCTGGCTCACTTACCCCCCGACTGAACCCGACAACCCCACCTCACCCCCCCAAGCAAACCTGACACCCCCACCTCACCCCCCACCAACCACAACACCCCCTGACCAACCACAACACCCACACCTCACCCCTCACCCACCCCGACACCTTCCCACCCCCCCATACCAAACCCGACACCCCCTGGCTCACTTACCCCCTGACCGAATCTGACACCCCCACCTCACCCCCCCAAGCAAACCCGACACCCCCTGACCAACCCCAACACCCACCCCTCACCCCTCACCCACCCCGACAACTTCCCACCCCCCCCAGACCAAACCCAACACCCCCTGGCTCACTTACCCCCCGACCGAACCCGACACCCCCACCTCACCCCCCCCACCAATCGCTACACCCCCAGACCTAACCTGACACCTCCCCGGCTCACTTACCCCCTGACCAAACCCGACACCACCACCTCACCCCCCCACCAACTGCAACACCCCCTGACCAACCCCAACACCCACACCTCACCCCTCACCCACCCCGACACCTTCCCACCCACCCCCCCCAGACCAAACCTGACACCCCCTGGCTCACTTACCCCCCGACTGAACCCGACACCCCCACCTCACCCCCCCAACCAACCCCGACACCCACTGAGCAACCCCAACACCCACACCTCACCCCTCACCCACCCCGACAACTTCCCACCCCCCCAGACCAAACCCGACATCCCCCAGCTCACTTACCCCCCGACCGAACCCGACACCCCCACCTCACCCCCCCACCAATCGCAACACCCCCAGACCAAACCCGACACCCTCCGGCTCACTTACCCCCCGACCGAACCCGACACCCCCACCTCACCCCCCCACCAACCGCAAACCCCACCCCCCCCACCTCACCCCCCCACCAACCGCAACACCCCCTGACCAACCCCAACACCCACACCTCACCCCTCACCCACCCCGACAACTTTCCACCAGACCAAACCCGACACCCCCCCAGCTCACAGTGCACTGTGTAGCACACAGATTAATAAATACACTGTTCGGTCGGGGGGTGAGGTGGGGGTGTTGGATTTGCTCAGAGGGTCAGGTGGGGGTGTTGGGTTCGGTCGGGGGGTGAGGTGAGGGTGTTGGGTTTGCTTGGGGGGGTCAGGTGGGGTTGTCGGGTTTGGTCGGGGGGTAAGTGAGCCGGGGGGTGTTGGGGTTGGTCAGGGGGGGTGGGAAGGTGTCGGGGTGGGTGAGGGGTGAGGTGTGGGTGTTGGGGTTGGTCAGGGGGTGTCAGCTGTCTGCCCCCTCCCCACCTCCGACTGACCCGAGCAACGCCAGGCACTTATGCTAGTATTTGATATAAATGATTTATTGGCTGGTGTTTGGGATGACCCCATTACACCAAACAACTCAACTGAAACAAATGCCAATCAACTCCTCGTACCCCACCATTCTGTATTTTGGTTTAACCACATTTTTGAAAGAAAGTCTTAGACATGCTTTAAGATGTTTATTGGTACTATTTTTCCTATCACTCGACTTGAAATTCCAAGTTGTCATAGAATCAGAGAGGTAGCCAGGTTAGTCTGGAATAGCAGAAGTGACAAAGAGTCCTGTGGCACCTTAAAGACTAACTCAAGTATTGATGCATAAGCTTTCGTGGGCTAATACCCACCTCGTTGGATGCGTGCAGTAGAAGTGTCCAGGGGCAGGTATAAATAAGAAGGCAAGAACCAGGTTGGAGTTAACAAGGTTAGTCCAATCAGGCTGAACCAGCTTGTTATCTCTAATTAGGGAGGATGAGGTATTACTTTAGCAACTGAACTGGAGGTGTGAACTCCGAGAGAGGAGAAGCTGCTTTTGTAATTAGCAAGCCATTCAAAATCTTTGTTCAATCCCAGATTGATTGTGTCAAATTTGCAAATGAATTGCAGCTCTGCAGTTTCTCTTTGCAGTCTGGTCTTGAAGTTTTTTTGCTGCAGTATGGTGACTTTTAAATCTGTAATTGTGTGTCCAGGCAGGTTGAAGTGTTCTCCTACAGGTTTTTGTATATTGCCATTCCTGATATCTGATTTGTGTCCATTTATCCTTTTTCGTAGGGACTGTCCATTTTGGCCAATGTACATAGCAGATGGACATTGCTGGCACATAATGGCATATATTACATTGGTAGATGTGTAGGTGAATGAACCAGTTATAGTGTGGTTGATCTGGTTAGGTCCTGTGATGGTGTTGCTGGTGTAGATATGTGGGCAGAGTTGGCATCGAGGTTTGTTGCATGGACTGGTTCCTGAGTTAGAGTTATTCTGGCGCGGTGTGCTGTTGCTGGTGAGAATCTGCTTAAGGTTGGCGGGTTGTCTGTGGGCCAGGACTGGCCTGCCTCCCAAGGCCTGTGAAAGTGAGGGATTATTGTTCAGGATGAGTTGTAGATCACTGATGATGCGTGGAAGAGGTTTTAACTGAGGACTGTAGGTGATGGCCAGTAGTGTTCTGTCGTTTTCTTTCTTGGGCTTGTCTTGCAGTAGCAGGCTTCTGGGTACACGTCTGGCTCTGCTGATCTGTGTCCTTATTTCCTTGTGCAGGTACTGTAGTTTTGAGAAAGCTTTGTGAAGATCTTGTAGGTGTTGGTCTCTGTCTAAGGGGTTGGAGCAAGTTGTCATAGTATTATGAGCCCAACTGTGTAGGGCTTGGGTGGAGAAAAATGATAACTAGTAAGCCTGGAAGTCCACATTGGTGTGGAAATAAAAGTTTTAGTGGAAAATTGTCAGAAAGAAGTTCAAAGGTTTGAAATATGAAATAGTTCCAGCAGAGATGAATTAGTGGGCTGAGTGCAGATGAAACCGTCAAAGCAGAATGACAAATGCAGTTTATCCCAGGCATATAAATACCATCAACTGATTAAATTCATGTACCTATAAATTAGTCCCTTACTCTAGCATCAGATGTCCATAGAGCTATGGCTCAGTCTCTCTCTCTGTGTATGTATAGTTATCCTAAAGCATAGTAGATACCACAGTAGAGCCTGTGTAATTTGGAACCATCAGGACCACAGTTCACATGAGATTTGTTTACCTATTTTTTTTCACTACGCAGTAGTAAGATTTTTTTCTGTCTTTGTTAATGTTTGAATTCTTTTAATTGGTTGCTTCGGGCTATTTATTAGCAGGACTTTATCCTAAGTAACTTATCAACTAGCTGTAGGTCCTGTATCTGTTGTTACTTTCTTTATGTTTGTTGCCTTCATTAAATCATATGCTTTTTGACTACCACTTAAGCGTTTTTTTCTGGTTGACCTTCTCTGAGGTTATTTGCCCTTATATCTATCCAGCTGAATGTATCAGAGCTTTCAGAGTCTGAATATGCATATGGTTATTTTTTTTAATTATTTTTTTCTGTTTCTGTAATTTACTCAACTCTGATTCCTGGTTTCCTAAAGTTATTTCTTCCTGCATCACAATTTATCATTTATATCTCTTATCAGCTCCATTGCCAGATCTTGCAATTTTTTTTGTTGAATTAATCAGAAATCCAGCTTTCTGGTTCACATTTTGATGAACTTTTGCATTTTGGTATTACCTCCATTGAAGGATCTCAATGAAATTTACAAACAAATTAAGCCTCAGAGTACATGTATGATGTAAATAAAACGTATCAACCCTTCTGGGCAGATAGTGAAACTGAAGCACAGAGATTAAGAATGGGATTTTCAGAAGCATTTAAGGGATTTAGGTATACAAGTTCCATTGGGAATTTGTGGTCTTAAATCAGCCTAAGAGAGTTAGGCACCTAAATGTCATAAAGTTTCAATGGTATTTGGGCACCCAACTTCCTTAGGCTCATTTAAAATTCCTAGCTTGTGCTGCTAACTCACATGTGGAAAAGCCCACCCCGTGTTTCTTCCCTCCAAATTCCATGGGCCCTTTCATGATATTGTTCTACTGCTCACTTGGGACCAATTTATTGGAATTCTTTTCTTATGACTATGAGCGAAAAAAAACATGCTATGTGCTTTAAATATCAGTAAGACGTGTCCTGTAGGACATCTGTGCAACTGATTCAGTGATTTTGAATCTAGGCTTAAAGTTTCTATTTTAACTACATTTATACAGCATTGTTTTGTCTGATGGTTATTTTTCTGCTATGCTGCTATTTCTTTGATGACATTTATTTGTTACTTGACCTGTTTTGTGTTCCATCCTGATTTGTTACTTTGATGCCTGTGCCAGAAAACAATTAAACCCCAAGCTCTTTTCTTGCTATCCAAGCAAGTTTTCAGTTCGACTAAAAATATGTTGTTGGTTTTCTGATGCTTTTCTTTGGGGCAGCTCTGGAAAGCAGTGAGGGAGTTTACCCTCCACCACAGATACGTCTGTATGTACAGCGATGCAGCTGCATTGTTGCATCACATTTGGTGAAGATGATCTATGCTGAAGGGAGTGCGTATGAACGCTTATGTCTGTGTAACTTATGTCACTCAGCGGGTGGATTATTCACACCCACTGAGTGACATAAGTTTTGTCAATATAGGCTGTAGTATAGACATAGCTTTAGTCTGTCTAATTAAAGTTCTTGAAGGAGACTTTCTCCCTGAGAACCAGATGTTGGTGTTTTGACTGAGATTGCCAACAGAGCGGATTGCCTGCAGGCTGAATCTAACCATTTCTGTTTAAAGACTGGTGTATGTAATGTAAAACAAACAAGCTATACTAGGGAATATATTCAAAGTCCATATAAAAGATTTCTCCTCCAGGGGGAAACTGACCTGCAAGGCCTTGATCTCGGTTACTACTCAGCAGAGAGGTTGCAATATAAATGCAGAAGCTTCCCTTCCCTAAAGGCAATTCCCGTGTTCCATTGAATTTAGTTTTGCCATTTACTTCAGATGGAAAAAGCACATTCATGGCAGGGACTGTTCTGCATTTGTATTGCCTCAAGAACTGAGATGACTCCACAAAGCAAGAAGCGCATAAGTAAATAGACATCACAGGAGTGGGAGTAAAAACTGATATGCAGTGTCTTTATCTTGTTCTCTAGAAAGCTATCACTATGGTTCCAATCAGGGCTGGCGACAGAAATTTGGGGGCCCCCTACTCTGATCGTTTGGGCCCCCCCCAGCCCAGCCGGCACTCCCCCCCCCCAGCTGACAGCGGCTGGCGGCAGCGCGAGCCCGGGAGCGGCGCAAGCCGCCCTTGCTGCTCCCCCCCCACGCACTTTCTCCCCCGGACTGGCTGTGCCGCTGCCACCGGCCGGGCTCACCTCTCCTGCTGGGGACGCGCGCTCGTCCGCTCCGGAGGAGAGTCGCGCCGCCTCCCCGCCCCTTTCCCGCTCTCTAGGCCCAGCGACAAGGGGGGATGACTACAGGTACTGCTGTGTACCGGGCCCCCTCTAAAGTCCGGGGCCCGGTACAGCTTTACCCGTACTACCCCCCTGTCGCCGGCCCTGGTTCCAATGATGAGTAAGGGCACATCTTCACTGGCAATGTTAAAACGCTGCCACGGTAGTGCTTTAACGTGGCTTGTGTAATTGTGGCACAACCAGCTCCACAAGCACTGGTGCACTGTCTATACTGGTATATTACAGTGCTGAAACTTGCAGTGCTCAGGAGGGTGTTTTTTCACACCTCTGAGTGAGAAAGTTGCAGTGCTGTAAAGTGCCAGTGTAGGCAATCCCTAACATTTGTCATAGCACCAAGTTAATGACCAAAGCCGACCTGGCCTATTGTGCAACCCACTGTAAACAAACTGATGGATATGTGCTATTTTTTATCTTAAAGTGTGTTCATCAACCAGTAGGTGCAGGTTATGGGGTTGTTTAGTTAAACAGTGGGAACAGAGGTCTGGGATTGTGTACCTAGACAGTAGGCACTCCTAGGAAGGGTTCAGGGAGCGGAGACAAAACAAAATGTTAAGTGATGCATAGGTGGGGTGGATAGAACAATAAGACCGGTGGGGCAGGATTTTCAGAAGTATTGAACACCCACAATCTACCTGACATTAGTCAGAGCTGTGCGTGATCAACACCATTCAAAATTTGGCCCTGGGTTGAAAGGGTGAGCAGCAGGAAAAAATTATGGTAAGAGGGCTAGCTTGAGAAGAAGGTCTTAGTAAAACTGTCTTTAAGGCATTCTTGAGCTGGAGAAGATATTTCCAGGATCAAAGCCACTGGATATATGGTTGAAGTAGGCAGGGAGGGATCAATATCTATATATATAAAAGTCAAATGGTGTATGTATGCGTGCGTGTATGCATGCGTGTATGTATGTGCGCTTACTCCTTCCACACCATTTGAGCTAGAGACTTGAAATTTGGTACAATTAGAGGTCTTAGGGTCCTAATCAGGGTAAGAGTTGAAAATTTTTCAAATCTCACCTCTGACGCCCCCCCAGGGGTGAAATTCTTTAAAGCCCATTCACATCAGCTGGGCAGCTGCTGTTCTCTGTGACATAGTTATGATGTCATAATACCCCCCTCCAACAGACCCTGCGCTCGCTCAGCTCTCTGCCCCTCCCCACCTCCGACGGACCCGAGTTGGGTTTGGTCAGAGGATAGGTGAGGTAGGGGTGTCGGGTTTGGTCGGGGGGTGAGGTGGGGGTGTCGGGTTTGGTCGGGGGATAAGTGAGCCGGGGGTGTTGGGTTTGGTCTGGGGGGGTGGGAAGGTGTCAGGGTGGGTGAGGGGTGAGGTGTGGGTGTTGGGGTTGGTCAGGGGGTGTTGGGTTTGGTGGGGGGATGAGGAGGAGGGTCGGGGTTGGTCGAGGGGTAAGTGAGGTGTGGGTGTCGGGTTTGTTTGTGGTGGTAGGTAGGGGTGTCGGGTTTGGTTCTGGGGAAAGTGAGGTGGGTGTGTCAGGTTTGGTCTACGGGGGGTGAGGTGTGGGTGTTGGTCAGGGGGTGTTGGTAGGGGGTGACGTGGGGGTGTTGGGTTTGGGTGAGGGGTGAAAATGTGAGTCGGGGTTGGTTGCGGGGTAAGTGAGGTGGGGGTGTCGGGTTTGGTCGGGGGGGGTGAGGTGGGGGTGTCAGGTTTGCTCTCTGCCCCCTCCCCCCTCCAACAGACCCCGCACTCGCTCAGCTCTCTGGCCCCTCCCCACCTCCGACGGACCTGAGCAACGCCGGGTATTTTCGCTAGTAGCATATAAAATAAAAGAAAGAAACTAATAAGAGATACAGCCCTCCCAGTGTTCTGAGAATATTACAGTCAGTGAACACTTTGGGCTTATTATAAGATCCTTGTAATGTGCTATCATTTATCACTGGCATTTTGTAGTGGCTTTTTCTTCCACTTCAGACACAACTAGAGTCATAACATTCCCAGGGAAAACAGTATAACTGTATAACTTATGCATGAATGGACAATTTAACTATGTCAGTTACTCGGGGAAATTTAGGAGGAAAATACAGTGTGTTGATTATATGACACATCACTAGATGAAGAAGGTATTATAACTGTAGCATATTTCTTTTACTTATCAGAAATATCTATATGTGCATTAGCTAAGAAATATGTAGATTAAAAATTCTGCAGATGTAGTTAAAACCCAATAATGAGCCACTGTGTAACAAAAAGAGAAAAAACTTGTGCAGTTATCTAAGTTTGCTGACACTTTCAGAACAAAAATGATGACTAAATAGTAATGTGTACTCAAAACAATGAGTGATATAACAAGATGAATAGGACTTTAGGCACTGTTTAACACAGTAAAGCCATAGCCTGAATACCATAATGCTGATTACTTAAATTCATTATGCAGGCAGTATAATCTAGCAGTCAGTACTATGTCTGTGAGGAGGAAGACATTTACTCTATCATTTTAAATTGAGTTTCAGGCAGAGTGATTTACAAGATCACACTTTTTCTAATTCCACAGATAGAATATCTAAATTTGTTTGTAATTATATATTATTCATCTTAACTGAGGTTCATTAAACCGATTTTATTTACCACTTGCTTAAAATGATAAAAGGCTCAACTTCTGGCCCAATTTCAACCTCCCCTCTTTCAGAGTAATGGCATCATTGTTGAATCAGGTCTTCATTGTTGAATCAGGTTGAATCAGGTCTTCATTGTTGAATGAAATTCTCATGATCATGACATGTATATATCTAAAATCTACACTTATTTCCATTCTCATGGAAAGAAGTGTAGATTTTAGATATATACATGTCCTTCTGAGCATCCACTGCTTTCAGTTACAAATGTCACACCAAATCGGCCTTTCCTATGATGCTAATAATTAAGTACTTTACACTTAAATAGTGTATTTCATCTTAGAATCATAAAGTGGCCTATGAGGGTGGATATACATTGTTATCCCTACTTTGTACATGTGGAAGCCAAGACAGAGAGGTAAAATGTTATGCAGACAAAACTACAGAAGATCGTTGCAGGGGACAAGGCAAGATGCCACATTCATAATAACACAATATGATTTATGACCAATAACTAATATCTAATACTTATACACATATACACACACACATCTCAAATGTTCTGCAGCTGCTGCATAGTTACCAGTCCTCAATGTAGCTTGAGTCCCCGGCTTGATTTTCAGCTTGGGTTCATACATTGTGGTGGCTAACTGGCTAGGAAAGCTGACCACAAGGAAGGGCTGGGTCTCCCTCTGATGTTGGCAGCAGAATGTTAACCAAAGTCTTCCATTTGTCCCATCCTTTCTGTAGGCTTTAGTTTGAATCAAGAGTCTATAGGTCTTGCTGTGTCATGCTGTCTCTGGGTTCGGCGTGATTGATCACCTGTCAATTACAGATATGACTTTCAGCACCTGGGGCCTGATTTTGATCTTGTTTCAATTGTATCTTTGTTCTTGTCTTTTGGGGTGGACTCTTCTCACTTTGTTAGGGCTGTTGTCTGCATTTTCAGCCATTGGTGTTTGCACTTAACATTATCAGGATAGGCTGGTCTGGAGGTTGATTCCATTATCCATGCCTACTTCATTCACACATCTAAGGCCCTGTCTTCACTACCACTTTAATTCGATGTTAACGACGTTAGGTCGAATTAAACGTGTACCTGTCTTCACATACATGCTCTTAACGTCGATGTAAAGGGCCCTCAAGATCGAAATTGGAACTCCTGCCTGACGAGAGAAGTAAGGCTAATTTCGACATTCCAAGCTCGACTGTGGGCTAGTGAAGACGGAACCCGACATTAATAGCCTCCAGAGGCTGTCCCACAATGCTCCATTCTGACCGCTCTGGACTGCCTCACTGCTCCACTGTGACCGCTCTGCACTGCACTCTGAACTCGCTGCTCTGGCCAGGTAGATAAGACCCGGGAACATTTGAATACCATTTCCTGTTTGGTCAGCGTGGCCAGCTCACCTGAACAGCTCAGTCGCCATTCAGAGCAATCAGCAGCACTAGCCGCCATGCAGAGCTCATCTACCCTGGAGACCAGCCAGAGGAGAAGAGCTCCAGCATGGTCCACTCGTGAGGTGCTGGATCTCATCGCTATCTGGGGAGAGGAATCCGTGATGTTGGAACTACGAAACAACAAACGGAATGCCAACACCTATGGAAGAGTCTCCAAAGCCATGCTAGAAAGGGGCCACAACAGGGACACAACACAGTACCGCGTGAAAATTAAGGAGCTGCGGCAATCGTTCCAGAAAGCCAAGGAGGCAAACGGACGATCAGGGGGCGCGCCACAGACATGCAGGTTCTACAATGAACTAAATCCAATAATGGGGGGCGCCCCCACCACCATCGCGCCGGTCTGCGTGGACTCCACCGATGGGATAATCGTCAGGGAGGAGACTGATTCCGAGGAGGATGACCATGAAGAAGAGGGAAATCTCACGGAGCAGCAGGAGCCCAGCGGAGAACCCGTGTTCCCAGAGAGCCAGGAGCTGTTTGTCACCCTGGAGCCAGCACCCTCCCAAGCCTCCCAGGGGGGTAAGTGTTTCTTTTTTAAGTGATTACATGACGCGTGATTTTGTAAAGGAAGCATTTATTAATGAGTAACTTGCCCTAAGGACTTAGCGTGCTTTCACTGCTGGTCAATTTCTACTCAAAGAGTTTGTCAATATACTCCGGGATTGACCGGAAGTCCTCCACGGACATTTCAATGAAGCTATCCAGGAGGTAGCGATGAATCTTCCGCAGCAGATTTCTGGGGAGAGCCGCCTTATGTGGTCCCCCGTGATAGGAGACCATCCCACGCCACGAAAGTAGTAAGTAGTCTGGTATCATTGTGCAGGCTAGCATTGCAGCGTATGGACCAGGACTTTGCATGGAGTCAAGGAGCATGCGCTCTCTCTCTCTCTGAGAAATTCTCAGCAAAGTGATGTCATTCATGGTTGCCTGTTTGAAATAGGGACTGCAATTACTAGGGAGATAAAGATTCCCAGCTGCAAAGAACTCTTTTCTGCTGAGGACCGACCAACCGCCCCTCCCCCGCCCCCCACGAACGCTGACCACACCCCACCCCACCCCGCCCATAGCGGTAGCTAGCAGGGAACCAGAGCAGTCTGCAAGCGGTTGCTTCCGCTTCAGATCCAACGCGAACCAACCCCCCTCCACCCAAGGCCGTAGCGGTAGTAGCTAGCAGGGAATCTGAGCAGTCCGCAAGCGGTCTGAGGAGCCCCAAAAAGACCTTAGCCCTTAGCGAGAGATTTTTTGGCATTTGCTCTGCAGTTTGCGGTTTCAGTGGGAGCCAGCCACGCGGTGGGGGGAAGGGGGCGGGGTTACTCTACAGTATGCAAGCGCCACTTTTAACTTACCATGGCCGGCTGCACGGTGATTTCAGAAGCCGTCTTGGGCTGAGGCACGCATATGTGTCTGAGATGCTCTGACTTTTCTGTGAGCTAGTCAGTCACTTTTAGGTGTAGAACATGACCTTGTAGAGAAATCATATCAGGCCTCTGAATACTGAGGTTGCAAATGGCATAGTACTCCCATTGTGTACCGTCCGAGACTCCATCTGCCTCCTAACCTTGAATGTATCTGTCTCATAACTTTCAAACTTTCTTTGCCCACATTCGCACACAGATGAACAATTATCTCAGAATCCCCCGGCCTGCTCCTCCCACCGTGCACCGCAGATAAGAAAGCGTAAAAAGAAAACGTGAACGCGCGATGAGATGTTCAGTGAACTCGTGGAGAACTCGCGTGCTGAGGCAGCCCGCCAGACGGACTGGAGGGAAAGAATGATAGAGGCAAGGGATCGAGATATACAGGCAAGGGATCGAGAGAGAGAGGCAAGGAATCGAGAGAGGCAGGAATGGAGAGCCGCTGCAGAAAAGAGGGAAGAGCGCGAGGAAAGACGCATGGATGCTTTCCTCCGCATAATGGAGGACCAGAGCGACATGCTGCGATCTCTGGTGGAGCTGCAGCATGCCCAAAGACCACCTCTGCAGCCCCTGTGTAACCACCTCCCCCCCTCCCCAACTCCCATAGCTTCCCCACCCAGACGCGGGGTGAGAACATGGGGGGGCAAGCTCCGTGGGCCGCTCCACTCTACCCCATAAGCCAGCAGAAGCAGCAGCAGCAGCAGCAGCAGCATCAGCAGCAGGCTGACATTCTAGGAAAACTTTTAAAAGCTGCTGTGTCTTGCCCACCCCTCCTCACCCCCCTTCCCACCCCCCCTCCTCTGTCCGCTCCTCCCCCACTGCGACTGCCGGTTTCCCTCCAGGATACCAGGACAGTGATCCCCTGTATTTGTATTACCGATTAACCAATAAAGGAACCATGATTTTTCAAACAGTGATTTTATTTCCTCTGCAAGCATGGGGAGGGGGGAGGGAAAGCATGGGGAGGGGGGAGGTAAAGAGGGTTCAAAGGCAGCAGGCTTAGAGCACAGCAAGGGAGCAGATTCTCAAACGCCATCTCGGCCACTCATAAAACTGTCTTTCAAGGCGTCCCTGAGGCGTAGGGCCTCACGGTGTGCTCTTCTACTTTCCCTGCTGTGTGGCTGCTCATAAGTAGCAGAAAGTAAATTTGCCTCTGCCTCCCAGCCCGCCATAAACGTTTCCCCCTTGCTCTCACAGATATTGTGGAGACAGAGCAAGCAGCAATAACAATGGGGATATTTCTCTCACTGATGTCTGAGCGAATCAGTAAGGAACGCCATCTCCCCTTCAGACGGCCAAATGCACACTCTACGACCATTCTGCACTTGCTCAGCCTCTAGTTGAACAGCTCCTGACCCCTGTCCAGGGCTCCTGTGTAGGGCTTCATAAGCCAGGGCATTAGGGGGTAGGCTGGGTCCCCAATGATAACGATCGTCATTTCGACCCCCCCCCCCCACGGAAATTTTCTGGTTGGGGAAGAAAGTGCCTTGCTGCAGCTGCCGAAAAACCCGAGAGTTCCTGAACACTCGAGCGTCATGAAGCTTTCCCGGCCACCCCACGTACAGGTCGGTGAAACGTCCCTTGTGGTCAACCACTGCTTGCATGACCATTGAGTAATATCCCTTCCGGTTTCTGTACTCGGCGGCCTCGTGGTCCGGTGCCAGGATAGGGATATGAGTCCCATCTATAGCCCCACCACAGTTAGGGAATCCCATGGCGGCAAAGCCATCTATTGTGGCTTGCAGGTTTCCAAGGTTTATAACCCGGTGTAGCAGCCGCTCGACGATTGCCCTACTTACTTGCATCACAGCAAAGCCCACTGTAGACCTACCCACCCCAAACTGATTCACCACTGACCGGTAGCTGTCTGGCGTTGCAAGCTTCCATAGGGCTATCACCACTCGCTTCTGAACTGTGAGGGCCGCCCTCATTCTGGTACTCTCGCGCCGGAGGGCCGGGGACAGCAAGTCACAAAGTTCCAGGAACGTGCCCTTTTGCATGCGGAAGTTTCTGAGCCACTGGGAGTCATCCCAGACCCGCAGCACTATGAGGTCCCACCAGTCCGTGCTTGTTTCCCTGGCCCAGAATCGGCGTTCGATGGCATGAGCCTGCCCCATTGCCACCAAATTTGACAGATTGTCAGTCGCCCTACTTCCAAAACCGTCAGTGTCCCTGTCGTCCCCGCTGTGCACGTCCTTGTCCATCTCCTCCTCACTGGCGTCGGGTTCCAGAAAGCGCAGTTCTCCCCGGATCGCATTCCTCCTCTGCAGACAGTGCAGCATGAACTCCGCAACCGTGATCGAGGTCCTCACAATGGCCATTACTGTTTCCGTGGTGTCAGCGGGCTCCATGCTTGCAGTGCTATGGCGTTAGCACGGCGCGGAGAAAGGGCGCGAATTATGGGATGCCTACCCACAGTGCACCACTCGTAATGGGGGTCGGCGGCGCGGAAAAAGGGCGCGAAACTTGGAAATGCCTACCCATAGTGCAGCACTCGAAATGGTGCCTGCTGGGGGATCAGGGAACTGTGGGATAGGTACCCAGAGTGCAACGCTCGTCATGTCGACGCTTGCAAAAGTTGTGCGGACAGACACTGTCGACTTGCTGTGCTTTGCTGTGCCTAGTGAAGACACACAAAATCGACTGCATACAGTCGCGTTCACAACATCGAAATAAAACTACTGCTGTAGTGAAGACATACCCTAAACTAAACTAATAAGGTTACAGCAGAGTTGGCCCACAGGGTTATTTCATAGAATCATAGAATAGAATAATAGAATATCAGGGTGGGAAGGGACCTCAGGAGGTCATCTAGTCCAACCACCTGCTCAAAGCAGGACTAACCCCAACTAAATCATCCCAGCCAGGGATTTGTCAAGCCTGACCTTAAAAATCTCGAAGGAAGGAGATTCTACCACCTCCCTAGGTAACCCATTCCAGTGCTTCCCCACCCTCCTAGTGAAAAAGTTTTTCCTAATATCCAACTTCAACCTCCCACACTGCAACTTGAGATCATTACTCCTTGTTCTGTCATCTGGTACCACTGAGAACAGTCTAGATCCACCCTCTCTATCATGTAGTTGAAAGCAGCTAGAAAATCCCACCTCATTCTTCTCTTCTATACACTAAACAATCCCAGTGCTCTCAGCCTCTCCTCATAAGTCATGTGCTCCAGGCCCCTAATCATTTTTGTTGCCCTCCTCTGGATTCTTTCCAATTTTTCCACATCTTTCTTGTATTGTGGGCCCCAAAACTGGACACAGTACTCCAGATGAGGCCTCAACAATGTTGAATAGAGGGGAACAATCATGTCCCTCGATCTGCTGGCAATGCCCTTACTTATACAGCCCAAAATTCCATTAGCCTTCTTGGCAACAAGGGCACACTGCTGACTCATGTCCAGCTTCTCGTCCATGGTAACCCCTAGGTTCTTTTCTGCAGACCTGCTGCCTAGCTATTTGGTCCCTAGTCTGTAGCAGTGCATAGGAATCTTCCATCCTAAGTGCAGGACTTTGCACTTCTCCATGTTGAACCTCATTAGATTTCTTCTGGCCCAATC
Organism: Sternotherus odoratus; assembly: GCA_032164245.1. NCBI lineage: Eukaryota > Metazoa > Chordata > Testudines > Kinosternidae > Sternotherus > Sternotherus odoratus. The sequence continues at coordinate 145,680,285 of JAVMKO010000003.1, forward strand.
CTCTAATTTGTCTAGGTCCCTCTGTAGCCTATCTCTACCCTCCATCATATCTACCACTCCTCCCAGTTTAGTGTCATCTGCAAACTTGCTGAGGGTGCAATCCATGCCATCCTCCAGAAGCGACCCTTGGGACACTTCGCTCGATACCGGCTGCCAACTAGACATGGAGCCATTGATCACTATCCATGGAGCCTGACGATCCAGCCAGCTTTCTATCCACCTTATGGTCCATTCATCCAGCCCATACTTTAACTTGCTGGCAAGAATACTGTGGGAGACCGTATCAAAAGCTTTACTAAAGTCAAGGAATAACACATCCACTGCTTTCCGCTCATCCACAGAGCCATTTATCTCATCATAGAAGGCAATTAGGTTAGTCAGGCATGACTTTCCCTTGGTGAATCCATGCTGACTGTTCCTGATCACTTTCCTCTCCTCTAAGTGCTTTAGAATTGATTCCTTGAGGACCTGCTCCATGATTTTTCCAGCGACTGAGGTGAGGCTGACTGGCCTATAGTTCCCTGGATCCTCCTTCTTCCCTTTTTTAAATATAGGCACTACATTAGCCTTTTTCCAGTCAGCTGGGACCTCCCCCGATTGGCATGAGTTTTCAAAGTTTCCTGCAGACCACCAAGCTCCCCTCTCCCTGCTCCCCTTACCCCCCAACATTCTGCATCCCCACTTCTCTGCTTACCTTCAGGCACTTCCTGCTGCCAAACAGGTGTTTGGCAGAGCTTAGAGCTTTCCAGTGGAGGAGGTGCAGAAAAGGCGGGGCAGGGATTTAGGGAAGGGTGGAATGGGGGCGGGGCCAGAGGCAGCGAGGGTGGGGATGTCAGTGATGTGGCCCTCGGGCCAATGTAGTAGCCCTAATGTGGCCTTCCTGGTGATTCAAATTTGAGATCCCTGGTTTACAAAATGGAGTGAGCATTTCAAAATGGAGTTAGTTACAATATGGAGTCTTATTAATATTAGTAACTAGCGAAAATACCTGGCGTTGCTCGGGTCCGTCGGAGGTGGGGAGGGGCCAGAGAGCTGAGCAAGTGCCGGGTCCGTTGGAGGAGGGAGGGGGCAGAGAGCAAACCTGACACCCCCACCTCACCTCCCCGACCAAACCCGACACCCCCACCCAAATTACCCCTGTAAGCTACATTATTCACGTAGCTGAAGTTGCATATCTTAGGTCGAACCCTCCCCCTAGTGTAGACCAGCCCTTGGAATACTGTATGCATGTTTGCTGGTAGAATCTTCTTACGAGACAGAGAGAACCAGATCAGTCAAAACAGATTACTGGTTAATACATATGTCACGTTTCTGAAATAATCTGGGATCATATAGATCATTGGTGCAACCACGGTCCTGTCGGGGCACCAAATCTTATGTAAAGGGGGTCATATAAGGTGTCTATGACCATGTTATGGTCTGCTGATTAGGACTATGCTATCTGTATGTATGTATCTTTTGTGTAGCTAAAATTATGAATATTGTCTATATAGTGTCTGTATTTCAAATTTATGCATGGCTTTCGGGTGAAATCCCAGACAAATTGCTGTTAGCTCCGCCTGGCCGGCTTGATGGCCCATCAAGAACCATCAGCTACACAATGGACCTATTAAGGGAAGGCAGACACATCCTGTACCTTAGCGCGGGGGGGGGGGAGGGGAGAGGGCAGGAATTGCCCAAGTGACTCAAACTCCATTTTGCTGTAAGTTTGCACAGTAAAAGACAAAGAAAACTCCTGCATCTGGAAAGGATAAAAGGGTGGTACTCCACCTCCATTTTCGTCTTCAGTCTTCAGCCCTGCTCCTACCTCTGGATGGGACTTTGCTACACATGGAAGTTCTGGTCAAAGGATTGATGACCTTTGGAGGGGATGCATTCCAGAGACTTTGATTTGAACCTGCAGTTTATTTTACCACTGCAAGCCTGAACCAAGAGATTTGCCATTACTGCATGTAATTGATTTCTTTTAACCATTCCTAACCCTCACCTATATCTTTTCCCTTGTATAATAAACCTTTAGATTTTAGATTCTAAAGGATTGGAAACAGCGTGATTTCTGGGTAAGATCTGATTTGTATATTGACCTGGGTCTGGGACCTGATTCTTTGGAATTGGGGAGAACCATTTTCTTTTGTTGGGGTATTGGTTTTCATAACCATTCGTTCCCAGGACAGGTGGTGATACTGGGAAGCTGGAGTGTCTAAGGTAATTGCTTGTGTGACTTGTGGCTAGCCAGTGGGGCGAAACCAAAGTATTTTCTGTTTGGCTGGTTTGGTTTGCCTTAGAGGTAAAGAAACCCCAGCTTTGGGCTCTAGTTGCCCTTTTGGAAGCAATTTGTCCTGATTTGGCACTTTCAGTTGGTCCAACCAGGAACAGCACCGTCACAACATAGTTGCACAGCTGAAAAATACTGTGGATACTGATTTGAGAGGGATGTTGGCATATGCTGAAATAAAAGAGGAAACAGATCTAAAGGAGCCATAATTTAAAAACTATTGCATACTGTACAGAATAGCAATACTGCATTTATCACTTCTTTAGTACTGGGCATATTCAAAGCACTACACAAACATTATTGGGGGGCAGGGATAGCTCAGTGGTTTGAGCATTGGCCCCCCCTAAGTACAGGGTTGCAAGTTCAATGCTTAAGGGGGACCATTTAGGGAGCTGGGGCAAAAGTCTGTTGGATGATTTAGTTGGGGATTGGTCCTGCTTTGAGCAGGGCGTTGGACTAGATGACCTCTTGAGGTCCCTTCCAACCCTGATATTCTATGATTCTAACTAATTAGTCCTCACCACACCCTTGTGTAGGAGGTATCTAACACTACCATTTACTGTAGGGGCCAAAAGTGGTTCTATTATTCCTACCTCAAAATTAGAATATATTGCACAGAGGCAAACATAACTGAATAAGGTTCACCATGCAAGGTCATGCTAGAAGAAAAACTATTTTGACTAAAATAGCTGGTCTCAAAGGATGATGAAATAGCTGGTTTTCTGGACTATGGGATCGTGCTAGTTTTTAAAATTATGTAAATCTCCAAGTCTGGTAAGAATGAACTCCTGGATACTTGAGAACATGTTAACGGTCTGCTTCCACAATTAGGGAGACTGCTTCCACTACCAATATTTTATATTTATATATATAGTGCCTTTTATTCCAAATCAATAAACTACACACCAGCTTTGAAATGCAGCCACCTCTGGAATGAAGCAAAGCAGCCATCTGGTATGACAGCCATTGAAAATATCATGGTACTTTTAAAAAGAGTGGATATTTGACCCAATGTCCTTCGCCACAATTTTCCATTCTCCTCACTCTAGACAACATTTATGAAGGGGAATGGGAAATGTTGTCTAAGGACACTGGGGAAAATACCTGCTCTTTAAAAAGCACAATGGGATCTTCCATGACTGTGGAAACCATCAAGTATCAGTTGAAAGACCCCCATGAGTAAACTATATGGTACGTGATTCATTTTCCTCTGAAGGATGGAGACTTTGTTGACATTTCCATCTGTGTTTGGTGAGAAGAATTCAGTCATTTCTCTTGGATGTGTACCTTGCCACATTTACTGATGTTTCCTCGACACTTGATTGGATTATTGTATTTGCTCAGAAGTAGAACTGGCCGGGGAACAATTCCACTGTGTGATGACGCTTTAGTTTCTATATTTGTTTTTTGTTCCACACTGGAATGAAAAAAAAACAACTTTTTGAACATTTTCATGAAATAGAATTGTGTCAACATGTCCATTTTTGGATGGAAATTATCAGGTTTTTTATTCCTTTCTCTCGTCAGAGGCAATCAGTTATTCCATCCTTTACCTCTGAAACCTTCCCATTGAAGATTCTGCTGAAATCAATGCCTCCACAAAATGTTTCAGCTTTGCCAGAACAGCATATTTTGATAAAAATATATTTAGTCAAAATGTTCCAACCAGCTATACTCAGAATATATAGCTGCTGTGGTTTGTAGTGGCCTGAATGCTTAGTAGAGTTGAGAGTATGTTACACCAATGCTCAATAGACTTTCCTATTAGCTTTCAAGCTGGCAGTAATTGGCAGTATTAAGCTTTATCTCCCTAAGAAGCTGTGTTTACATCTGTGACAGTGGCACTGATATTGGTTGATTTGCTCTTACTAACATTGCTAAGATTCAGTACTTAAGGGCCATTTTCAGTGGAAGGCTCTCAAACACTGGAATCTGTTTGTTCTTTGCTCCAACAGTGCGGGAGTGTCTTAACTTTCAGGGCATGGTGCAAAGCCCAACTTTTTAATTTGTTTATTTCAATATTTGTTGTGGGGCGAATTTGTATTAAGCAACATTAAACTATGTTCCTTATCAGAGCAATTTCAGAGCACTATGACTATCAGTCTCTGCACATGCTCAAGGCAGTACAGTAGACTCTCAATTATCCAGGATTGGATTAACCAGGATGTGGATTAACCAGGATGTAAAAAAAAAAAAATACGCGCAACTCACAGGGCCGGCTCTGGTTTGCTGCCGCCCCAAGCACACACACAAAACCCCCCTACCAGGGCATAGGGCAGCCAGTGAACCAACACCTCCTCCTCCCGGCGCAGGATGGCTGGTGAATCAACCCCCACTTCCCATATTTCCTATGGATGGTGATTATCCAGGATTTTATTAACCAGAATTTTTTCCCTATCATCCTGGATAATCAGGAGTCTAGTGTATTTTTAAAATAAAAATAAATTAAAAGAAACACTAGAGTTAAAAAAGGCAACTAAGCATTTAAAAATTGTATTTTCTCTTGTGTGTTGTCCTTTGCTTTAATGATCAGCTGTGTACATGCAGTGCACACTTAACCTGACTGCACTGCCAACTGTACAAATGTCAGATAAATTGAGCATAAAGACAACCAATAAGTGAAGAGCACTACTACAAGAGTTGCTGAGCAGTAGAGCTGCAAGAAAGGCTGGAAGCAGCAGACTTACTACAGGGCTTGACTAACCTTTCTGTTTGCCCTTTCTAACTTTTCTTTTTGGTTTCCACAGTGAAGAGGATAAAATGTGTGTGACTAGTCAACAGGAGTAAATGGCTTAGGGAATAGAGCACACCACCTACTATAAACTGAAGGAAGAACACTATATTCTGCCCTGCTGCACTGAGGTCAATGGGGTTCACCACTGTGTTTAACCTGATGCTGTTTGTACAGCTGTAATACAACAAGGATTAATTGGCCTTTGTGTTGAGCATGGAAATAGTTCATATTTTAGAACAAACTGAAAGGTTCAAAGCGCCTGGCCTCACTTTACACATTTCCCCATCTTTGCAGGCACCTTCATAGAGCCCCGATGACTTCAAGTTTCTTGGCGGAAAGAAAGTGCAGCGAAACTAAACACTTTACTGTCCTAGTTCATCTAATAGAGTATTAGAAAACTGGACCAGACATGTCCTGCAGTTCCTAGTTAAGCAAAATTACTGGACATTTTGCCTATATAAGGAATGCAGAATCAAAGTCAGTGTTCTCAACCTGCAGCTAAGGAGCACACAGCTGTGGCCCATGTGATATCCTCAGGGCCATAAATAGGACAGGGCAGGATGGGTACCTATCCCAGCCACTGAGCTGGGGAGGGGAAACGGGGTGGTGCAGAATCAGAGTCAGCACCAGTCCCCAGCAGGATTGGGCCCACCAGTGTCAGCTCCATCCCCGCAGCAGCATCGGCAGGAAACTGGGGTGCTCAGCACCCCATCCCCAACAGGTTTGCAGTGACCATGGCTGAAGTAGGCTCCCCAACATTCGTATTGTAGGGCAGGGTGTATGGCTGTGCTACCTGCAGCCAAGGTAGGAGACCAGCAGGCACTGGGAGGAAGGTGCAGGGGGCTGGGGCATGGGGATGAGGCTGCAGCTGGTGCATGAGAGACAGACTCTAGGTGGGGTACTGGTGGCTCAGGGCAGTCATGTGGGGTGGGGGCTCCATACTGGGGCACAATCCCTGGATGAGGGTGGTCTTTAAGGGGGTTGGGTGCTGAACTGGGGGGCAGTCCTTAGGTGCGGGACTGCGTGCTGGAGAGGACAGTTCCTGGGGAGGGGGCTGTTCTGCCTTGGACAGGGCATCCTATCTATGCAGGGCAGACAAGTGTGTCAGCCCAGTGTTGGGAGGTCTGAATGCTGGGAGGATTATTTCCAGGGGGGGGGAGGGTAGGGGGTTGTGTGATGTTGTTCCCTGGCCAAGGGCAGTCTGGGGAGAGGCTAGGTGCATGGGGGACAGCAGCTCCTGGCTGTGGGGGCAGCCTCTGGCTGGAGGGCCAGGTGCATAGGGGGGCTGGGTGCATAGGGGGCAGTCCCTGGCTGGGGGGTTTACCATGCATCAGGCAGGGCTCCCCATCTTTGCAGGCGGGCTGTGCTTTCCAAGTGCTCAGCCCAGCTGCGCTGCTAACAGCAGCACGGAAGTGAGGGTGGCAATATCCCATGCCATGCCATCTGATAGTAAGGTAATTAATGTTAAAAATTAATGTTTTAACTTATTTTGCTAATTTAAAATGCTCTTGGTAGACATGTGCCAGTGTTGAAATGAAAGGTACCATATCAATTTGAATGGTAGTGCTGTCATAACAAATACTAATTATTTTTTTTTGGTAGATGTACAGGTGCTATATATAGGGTTGCCAGGCATCCAGTTTTCAACTGGACTGCCCAGTCAAAAAGGGACCCTGGTGTCCTGGTAGAGGGCTTTCTGCTACCCAAAAGGACCTGCTGTACTGAGCAGGAGCAACGCAGCTCAGATTGAGTTAGCCATGCAGCATGCATGCTGTGAGGTGGAGAGATTGCAGATTGGGGTGACAGAGTCGCCCATGGTCCTGAGTGATCAGGTTGGGCCACAGCGGGAGTGCAATTGGAGTGTCTCCCGACAGCTCTAGGAGAATGATATATCAGTGCTGTCTGGGCCACACCAGGGCGATGAGAATCAAACGGTCTCTGCCCTTGCATAGCTTGAGCAGGACCCAGTGGACTGGCGGGAATGGAGGAAAGGAGTAGCACAGGTGGCCTTTCCGCGATATTAAGAACTCATTCGACAGGGAACCTGGTGAGTGACCTTGAAGAAAGCAGAACGCCTGGCACTTCCGATTCGTGCATGAGGCAAATAGGTCTATGTGGATGTAGCGGGGCGGCGACTCACCCCATGGCGCCTCCTGCTGGTCTGTCTGGGAATTAGTTCTCACCAGTGTCCGGAGCGCCCTCTGCAGGCCGATGTCCCACTTGCTGCTGGCCCCGCATCCCTCCCGGACCCCGGTGTCCTCTTACTGAGGACGCTGCACTCCTGCAGTACGCCCACAGTCTCAGGCTCTCCCCACTCAGGGAACCCTCCTCCCACTATCCCCACCCTGACTCAGTCTAGGCAACTGCCAGTCACCACTTACACCCGTTCACTGGGGCAGACTGCAGTATAATTGCCACTCATCAAGGAGGGTTTGGCCTGCTGCTTCTGTAGCCCTGGGCTGCCCCCTGCCACTGCAGTACCCTGTGTTGGGCCTTCCCCTAGGCCCTGCAGCCTGGGGGTTTCCAGGCCAGAGCTTCCCTAGCAGCCAGGCCAGTCTACCTCTGCAGCCAGAGGAGACTATCTCTCTGCACCAAACTGAGCCCTTTTTATCAGGGCCAGCTGGGCCCTAATTGACCCAGCCACAGCTGTGGCTGCTCTGACTAATCAGCCTGGGAGCAGCTTGCTCCCAGCCACAGCCCTTTGCAGTCTTTTAAACCCTTTTTTCCTGGAGTGGGGCAGCCACCCCACTACACTGGGGAAACCCCTACTTCAGGAAGATAGACTGGATGGCGTCTGGGCGAATTGACCACTCGTGAGCTTGGAAGGATCTGCTAAGGTGCTCTGGTCTCCTGGGAGAAATGACGCCAGCAGATGAAGCGAGTGGCGATGCAGAACTCCCACAAGCGAATGGCTTCCTGACACAGAGGGGACAACCGGGCTCCCCCTTGCTTGTTGATGTAAAACATGGCCATTGTGTTGTCTGTGAGGACTGCAACACAATGGCCCTGAAGGTGCTCTTGGGAACACTTGACACGCCAGGTGCACTGCTCTGAGCTCCTGTACATTGATATGCAGGGATAACTCTTCTGCCGACCACAGACCCTGTGTACAGAGGTCCCCGAGGTGGGCACCCCATCCTAGAGATGACACATCCATGACAAGGAGGGCTGCGGGGTATGAAATGGTACCCCTTTGCACACTGACTTGGGGTCCAGCCACCAGCCTAGAGAGGTTAAAATCCCCATTGGGATAGTAATCATGGTGTTCAAGCTGTCCTGACTTGGGAGGTATACTGTTGAAAGCCAGGCTGTAGCCGGCATCCCAGATAAATGCAAGGAGCGATGTATCCCAAGTTTTCACGGTCGAGGTCGGGAAGCTTTGCAGGCTGTGGCAATGTTTGCCAGGAATTGGAAGCGTGCTTCCGGCAAAAGTGCTCAGGTGAGGCATGAGCCTAAGACTGCTCTGATGAATTCTATCCTCTGGGTTGGTACCAGCGTGGACTTTGCAACATTGAGCAGAAGGCCCAGCTGACTGAACATGTGCATGGTGAGCTGAACATGAGATTGATCCCTGGAGCAACCCCAAATAAGCTAGTTCTCGAGATATGGGAGATACTTCGATCCATTGTCGATGAAGGAAGGCAGCCACAATGGCCAAACCCTTGGTAAACACTCTGAGAGCTGTGGACAGGCTAAAGAGAAAAATGGTGAATTGGAAGAGTTCTTGTTTGACAACAAAGCGAAGGAAGCGTTGGTGTGCTGGATAGATCAAATGTGGAAATATGCGTTCTTCATGTCAAGGTAGGCATACCACTCTCCAGAGAAGGAATAATGGTCCCCAGAGAGACCATGAGGAACTTCAACTTTACCATGAATTTGCTGAGTTCATGTACGTCCAGAATAGGCTGAAGCCTGCCCTTGGCCTTGGGGATTAGGAAGTAGCGGGAGTAAAAACCCTTGCCCCTTAACTCCCTTGGAACCTCCTCTATTGCCCCATAGCTAGGAGTATTTGAACCTCCTGTAGAAGGAGTTGCTCGTGAGAAGGGTCCCTGAAGAGGGATGGCGAAGGAGGATGGAGAGCCCTGGTTCTGGCAGGTCTGGTGGCCAGTTTGTTTCCTTCTACCACCTTGGCTGTGTCTTCTATAAAAGTCCTGTCTCGGCCGAGGGGGAGGATAGGGTCTCTGAGGCTGTGGTCTGAAGGGCCTCCACTGGATTACTTGGGTATACATTCCCAGCGAATGCATGATGGCTCTTGAGTATTTCAAACTCTGCAGCCTTGAGTCTGTCTATTCAGAAAACAGGCCCTGGCCATCAAAAGGCAGGTCCTGGAGGGTCTGCTGATGCTCTGGTGATAAGCCAGAGACCTGCAGCCACGAGATGTGGTGCATGGCTATGCCTGAGGCCACGGTCCTAGCTGCTGAGTCTGCCGCATCCAGTGAGGCTTGTAGGGAGGTTCTGGACACCTTTTTGCCCTCCACTACTAAAGCCCCAAATTCCTCCCTGGACTCTTGTGGAATCAACTCCTTCAATTTCTGCATAGAGTTCCAGGAGTTATAGTCATAGCGGCTCAGGAGGGCCTGCAGGTTTGCCACTCTGAGCTGCAAGCCTCCGGCCGATCCAGGCATCTAGCATCCTTAGATTTAGGTGCTGACTGTGCCTTTCCTTTTCGTTGACTGAAGCCACAACAAGGGAGCATGGCTGGGGGTTTGAATATAAGTACTTCTTGTCCTTGGAAGGGACAAAGTACTTTCTTTCCATCCCCTTACCTGTAGGTGGAATAGAGGCTGGCGATTGCCAGATTGTTTTGGCATTGGCCTATATAGTCTGGATGATGGGTAGGGCCACTCTGGATGGCGCCTCTGCCAACAGAATGTCCACCACCGGGTCCTCTACCTCCAACACCTCCTCTACCTGGAAGTTCATATTATGTGCCACCCTGAGGAGCAGTTCCTGGTGGGCATGAAGGTCAATAGGAGGAGGGCCCAAAACAGTAGTCCCCGCCCCTGGCTCATCAGGCAAGGACGAGGAGGATACACCAGGGACTATGGGATCCTGTGGAAGATCCTGTTGTGGCGGGTCTTGCTGCCCAAGGTCCACCACGCTAGAGGTGTGGGCCTGTACTGGGGTTGAGCAGTTACTTCAGAACCCCCCGTAGGAGGACAAGTCACAGTGGCCTCCGGTATCTGGGGTTCCGAAGAGGCAGAATGAGTTGCCCCCAAGGGAACCCCTTGGGCTTGATGGCACACCCAGGGGGTCCAGAAAAACCATTGTGGAGGTCCTTGGTTCAGGTCCTGGCCCTCATCCTGCCAGTGGCCTGTACTGCCCTCGCCGTAGTCCAGGGTGTGGTAGCCACTCTCTGAGTGTAACAGCTCAGAGGCAGAGCGAGAAGGCCAAGGCAGTGCTGTGCATGTTTGTGCCGAGTCTCTTGGTGCCATACGGTGTCATGGTACCAGAGACTGGTGGCGTGATCCAGAATGGTACCGTGACTTCGATCGGTGCCAGTGGTCATATTGGTACCAGGAGCCTGATCTGGACCTCGATGATCTTCAGCGAGATTGGCGCTGGGATCACCTCCTAGTAGAGCGATGCTCTGACTGGTACCAGTAGTGGCGTCAGAAATCTGATTGGTACTGATTGTACCACGAGCCAGATCTCTGAGCTGGGACTGCGACTGTGAGCGACGCCGCTAGTGGGATGGTCGCCAGGTCTGAGATCGGGACCGGGACCATCCTGCTTCACTCGGCGATGGCGGGCATACCAGGAATGGCTTCCCTTTTGATGGCACCACCCGCACAGGAAGTACCACAGGCTGCAGAGGGGTTGACTCTGTGAGCGCAAACAAGTCCATGAAGTTGAGAAAGTCTCCAGCATGGAAGGCAGCCTCAGCTTGACCACAGTGTGCACTGGGGAGCTTAGGTGCACCCGACACAATGGCCCTTGCGGCACCGGAGTCAACGGTGCAGGAGCAGTTGTTTGTCCTGGGCACTCTGGCAATGGATGCGGCTCTGATGGAGGTGTGGGGAGCATCGGTGGCTGTTGAGAAGAAGCAGTCGGCACCTGCTTGGGCTGCTTCTTCTGGCCCGGAGATAGAGAGCGGTGCCGTGGCAGAAGTGGTATTGGGGAGATATGGTGCCGTCAATCCTTCACAGAGTCTGAATGTGGCGCTGGACCTGTTGGTGCCGCTGGAGCACTCCTCACTGAAGACATCGGCGCTGAGTTCTGGCACGCAGAAGAAGGGACCGGGCTAAGTGCTGCTTAAGGAGCATAAGGAGCTGCTTCAACCTAAAGCATGGTCCTCGGCTTGAAAGCTTTACAAATGCGATACTTGTCTGCCTGATGGGATTCCCCCAGACACTTGAGGCAGGAGTTGTGGGGGTCTCCCATTGGCATTGGCTTCAGACAAGCCGAGCAGGATTTGAAACCTGGAGACCTAGGCATGGGCCTGGGTACTGGAAGGGGGAAAAGGGAAGAAAACCCCTTTTCACCACTCTAATTAACACTAAGAACTATTAACAACTAATCACAAACTATTAACAGGTACTACAGCAAATGCTAGGGAGAGTGGAGATGAGCTATGCTGTGCTCCACGGTTCCAACGATTGTCATGGGTGGTAAAAAGGAACTGAGGGGGCAGTGGGCTGGCTGAGGCATATATCTGCCACCATGAAGGTGTCAATCCAGGGGGCGCCTCAGCTGACACACCGAGTGTTGCTAGGATAAAAGTTTATCCGACAATCATGTATTCGGCATGCGCACACCTAATTGGAATCGATATGAGCAAGCACTCGAAGAAGAATACAAAGTTCTGTATACATCTTGTGGTTCACATGATATCTCAAATACACTGTGTTATGAAATAAAAAAAATAATTTAATGCTTGAGTATGGTGATGTATCAATGCCATCAGGACTGACTCTATATATCTCTAGAACATGCATGGAACAGCCAGGGGCGATGACAGTGTAAGTTTCCACGCAAAGCCTGCCAGTATGCTTTACTAGGGCCAGCGATAGGGGGGTACAACGAGTACAGCTGTACCGGGCCCCAGACTTAAGGGGGGGGGGGCCCTTAAATCCGGGGCGGGCCCGGTATGCTGCTGTACCCCCTTGTCGCCGGCCGGGGGGAGGGGGCGTGGGCGGCGGGACACCGGTGGGGGGATACCGGCCACAGATGGTGGGGGGAGACCGGCCGGGGGGGGGGGGGGGCCCGCACAATCTGAGTATGGGGCCCCAAAAATCCTGTCGCCGGCCCTGTGCTTTACTCCTGATTTGCAAGGACCACATCTAGGGGTATGTCTTCACTATGAAATTAGGTCGATTACCTTGCAGTCTGTATTTTGTAAGCAGACGTATAAAGAAGACGTATAAAACTTCCAAAACAGACTCCAACGAGAAACTGAGGAACTGGAATTAATTTTCAAATTGGATACTATAAACCAAGGGCTTAACAGAAGTTCAGATTGGTTCTCTCATTACAGTAATTAATTGCATTTCCTGAGTTACTGACTACAGATCTCCATTTCAAAAGGTGTATCTTCCTCCTAGTGATAATGGACCATCTACATTTAACAGCCCTCTTAGAATTGGTATGCTAATGTACAATTTCTTTTTCTTTTCTTTTTCTTTCTGTGTGTATAAATGCATTTTACTTCTGTTCCATTCTATGCATCCGATGAAGTGAGCTATAGCTCACGAAAGCTTATGCTGAAATAAATTAGTTAGTCTCTACGGTGCTACAAGTATTCCTCGCTTTCTTTACAGATACAGAGTAACACGGCTGCTATTCTTGATCATATCATACAGGTCACCATAAAGAAATCAGATGTAAGTAACTTAGTCAGTATTGATCCTGGCTGGGATTGGACAAAAGATCTATGAAAGACTATCTCTATATCCCGAGCTACTCAGACATCATTATGGAAAGTTTTTAAGCATACTTGACTGGATACATTTTATAAGGCAAAGTATATTTATTTTAGAACACTTGCTACTGCATTAACTAATTATTACAAATAATACAAGAGAACTTTACAATTCATAGCATATAGGATATACTATTGAATGTTGCTGTGACCCTGTTTAAAGATTACTTAAAGTATTTAAACATTTTTAATTATGTCACAGTGAAATTTAAGTTCTTTTTTATTTGTTTGTTTTTTATATAAATCAAATATTTTATTGGACAAAGACTAGGTTTTGTATGATCAGGTCTTACAAATTTCACTGTTCACTAGCATTTGCTGATTTTGCAGTTGTATATTTTTATACTTCCTTCTAAGCAAATTATATATAAATTGGCAATGTTGGTAAAGATTTACATTGTGAAATTTCTAATACAGTAACTAACAGTCCAACATCATGCAAAAGGGGTATTTTTATACTTTAGTATGAAACAGACATAAATAAAAGGACTGTCATGCTATTTCATGGAGGCACACAAATTACTATGCAGCTGAAACATTATAATTTTGTGCTTAAAGATTTCTTCCTCCATTAGTATCTAGTGCTAAATCCTGAGAAATCAAGCTTGGAGATCTCCTTCTCATTAAAAAAGTTGGTTCGGTCTATGCGAGAACTAGGACTTCCAACTTTACTCAGCCAGGCCTTCCTGAAAAATAAAAAAAAATTAAAGTGTTAGAATAAAATGAATTGCATGTGTGACATTTGCTCTTCTGTCGTGCTTTCTATTTAAATGGCTCATGAAGCTCAGCTTTTCAGTGAGGAAATTAGTCCTGATAAATGGTTTCCAAATATATTATCTCCCTCAGCTGTTTCCCCTTTTCTCTTTACAAGCAAGATAAAACTATTTAAATAGTAAATAAAATTGTCAGTGTTTCAAAATACATTGCAGAATATTACATACAATTAAATCTAGACTTTGAATAAAATTTTAGCAGAAAGGTGTGGTGCGTCCCCACTCCTCTCCCTCCCTCCCAGTGCTTCCTGCCCCTCCGCGGCTGTTTGACAGAGCTGGGAGGGACGGGAAGGAGCAGGGATGCGGCGTGCTCAGGGGAGAAGGCGGAGAAGAGGCAGAACTGGCAGGGACTTAGGGGAAGGGGTTGGAATGGGGTGGGAAGGGGGCAGGGCTGGGGTGAGAAAAGGTGGGGTGAGGCAAAACTTCTGGGAAAGGATGGAATGGGGATGAGGTGAGGGATATGCAGGTGTGGGGCCAGAGCCAGGGCAGAGGTGGGACCAGGGATGGGGGCGAGTCAAGCACACAGTGGACAGAGGGGAAGTCAGCGCCTACGAACCTTTTAGTGTCATGCACAGTCAATTGAAAGCAGACGGACTAAAGCAAAGCTCTTGCAAGCACTTTAAATACTAAGTGATCAGTGAACACTGCAGGAGGAGGGAACATTTAAAATTTCAGCTGCATGTGTTGTACTTGCTGCAGGGACACAGTTCTCCAGGGCTTGCAGCCTAGCATCTTTCAGGAATCCAATGGTCACTTACAATTAAAAATAAAATGAATCAATCAAATGTGGGAGAGGATGTGGGCAGGTCAAATTTCAGATATATGCACAGTGCAGCTGTCCCATGATGAAACAAGCATGGAGGCATTTCCATACCCAGACTGATTTTTACAGTATCTAATCATTTACTATTAAAAAGAGCCCAGCTCTTTTTCATTCTGAGGTTGTGGGGAGGATCCTAAGCCACCTAAGTACTAATTTAAAAGCCTGTGAAATGTAGGGTGACCAGATGTTCCATTTTTAAAGTGACAGACCCATACTTAATCCCTCCTGCAAATGTCTTGACTTTTTCTTAAAAATGGGCAAATTGTCCCATATTTGTCTCTCCTCCTCCCATCAATACTGGCAGTTCCTGCTGCTGGCTGGAGCCCTGTTCACCAGGCACCCACCCATCAGCGGTGAGTGGGGGATGGTCCAATGGCCAACGGTAGGTGTGGGGGTGCAAGGCTGATGGTGGGGCAAAGTTGCACCACACAGGGACAGCTGCTCCCCTCGCTGGTCCATCAGTGCAGCCACTTCTGTGTGCCGGCTCTCAGCCAGGAGGGCCCCACCCCTCATCCCATTTCCGGCCGGTACTGGCTGCACTAAAAGCTGCAGTGCCTGGTGAGTGTGGGCAGGTGACAGGTGGTGGCTGGTTACATGGCGCCTCTGTTGTCCACTCATCAGCCCTTTCCATACTCCCCCTCTCGCTGTCCTCTCCCTGCTTTGTTCCCTTGCTCTCCAGCCCCAAGGCTCCTCCATATCCCCCCGGCAGGACATATCCCACTCCCAGTGCTGTGTGGAGAACCAGCCCCTGGTCAGAGTGCCCAGTTAACCAGCAGCCTGGCTGGCAGGCTCCTTCCTTCCTTCACTGCCTCTGGCTGGGCTGGTGCCTGGGAAAGCCCAAGACCCTCTGGCCCAGGGTGCTGGTCAGGAGGAACCAAGTCCTGCATGTGCCAAAGCCCTGCACAGCTCTGGCATGGGGAAGCCTCTTTACCCTTCAGCTAAGCTCTCAAGAGATGGTGGGGAAATGATTTCCAGCCTGTTTGCGCCCTGACCCTGCAGACTCCACAGCAGTCCCCCCAGGCAGGGACCTAGCACCTTCTTTATCCCATGCCCCACTCTGTGTCCTGCCCCCAAGGAGTGTGGAGCTGCTCATCCTGTCCTTTAGACACCCTCCCCTGCTGAGCCATCTCTCTGGCTGGGTTAGCTGAAGCCCCTGCAGTCAGGTTCCCTGGGCCCTGGTGCACAATGCATCCTAAGGGCTTAACCCCTTCCTGCCCACACTGTTGTTGGACATAGGAGAAAGCTGGGTTATGTTGGTGGTGAGCAGCAGCCTGGAGGTATTAGCTGACTTTTGACACTGACAGGAAGGAAAAAGCTGCTTCCAACCATGGGGTGGGGGGAGAATAGATGAGCTCTGCAAAGACATGGGCCAGGTCATTCCTCCCACCCCTCCGCCCCTTCAGCTGGAAGCAGCTCCCATCCCTTCCCTGCCACACAGTGCTGAAAGGCTACTTTCAGGTAGCCCCTGATAGAAATCTCGGAACGGGGGGCATATGACCCTGCATGCCCCCCCCCCCCCCCCCCCCGTGCTGCGGCACTGGGGAAGACGTGGCACTAGGTACCAGGAGAGGCAGGTCTGGACCGGTGGCCCAGCCAAGAATGCAGGGTGGACAGCATGAGGCAGAGAGGGTCTGGTCAGTTGATCACCACTCCCCGTGTGAGAGAGGTGTATGGGAATGTGTGTGTAGGTATGTCACCTCTCTGCATGTGAACCTTAAAGATAAGAAGGTAAATTCTGTAAATTCTGTATAAAAAATCCAACTACTCAGTATTTCTTTTTAACAAGGGCTCGGTCAACTTGACATTAATTTGAACATTTTTATGCATAGTTCTGATGGATTTCCATTGAATTCACTTGAATATGAGTAATTTTACCAGGTGTCCCACACTCAGAATGGAAATATGGTCACCCCAGTGAAACGCAATGGAACCAAGTTTTGAAGGTGATCTAAGCACAAAAGGTTGGGGACTCCAGGCTTTAGAAAGGGCTACCTATGTGTGATTGCCTCTTTCCTGTTAATATGGGTGGTGGGTGAACCCCACCTTGGATAGGCTAGGCAGCTGGCCATGCCCCTTTTGACCGAGGTCTTGCCCCCCCACATGCTGGAGCCCTGAACCGTGCCCGCATAACAAGAAGAGCCCTCAGGGCCCCCTGGAGACTGAAGGAGCCCTGGCCTCCCCACCCCAGTCACGACAGCACTGCTCCTGGCCCCAAAGCACCAGTCCAGTCCTAGCCACCCAAAGCGGAGCCACCATCACCACCCCCGAGCCGCCTCACTCCCCTGCCAGATTCTTCCATCCACCACTGGTTCACTGTGTTCCCTCCTCACTCCCCTTTCCCAGAGGAGGAGGGACACAGCGAGCAATGGCAGGCAGGCAGACAGCAGCAGCAAGCAGCGGGGGCCTTGGGGAAGGGGCAAGACCACCGCAACCCAGGGGTCCAGCGGTGAGTCCGCGGCTTAGCCTTCCCTGGCCTATTGTACCTGCTACCCATGCATATTAACTACAGTGTTGTTTACTAGCACAACAGTGTAACGAGGCAGATATGAACTTTATATAGAATGAGAAATAGAATCTGAAAAAGGGAACATTATGCTATTAAACTTTACTGTTTTCAATTAGCAAGGATAGAATATTTGAGATTGCCTTTTGAAGATTGTATTTTTAAGTAAGTGAGAGAGTAAACCAACATTTCAAATAGAAATAGAAAACACTATTGCCAATCTCAAGCTTTCAAAATTCATGACCCAGGCCCCCAAATCATGAGATTGGTTTTAAATAATGAAACTTGGAAAATAGTAAATGTGGGGTTCTTTCTCTTTGCTTTCTGGTTTCTGAGTCTTTAGGATGCACTTGGTGCATGTTTGCAGGCTTTTCTACACATTCATGAGGGCTAGAAACTTACTTTTATATTAAATAAGAGTGGGCTGACCCACAACATTTAAAATATTCATTTCATCAATAGTCTCCAGGAACTTGGGTTTAAAACAGGGGTCTCAAACATGCGGCCCCCATGGCTCTTTTCTGCTGCCCGCCATGCTCCCCCCCGGGACCCCATCACTCCCCCCTCTGACTTGCCTAAAGCAACTCCAGCCGGGCCGGCACTGGGGAAGCAGGAAGCAGCCGAAATCACATGGCTACAGCTCCTGTGGGAGGGTAGGAGGGAGGCACCGAGCTCTCTTCCAGGCACTGCCCCTCTCCGCTCCCATTGGCCGAGAACTGGGAATCACGGCTAATGGGAGTTTTGGGGGAGGTATCTGGAGGCACGGCCATGACAACACAGAGTTCCTCTTCTTCCCTCCCTCCTCCATGTTCCAGTAGCTTCTCGGAGGGCACCGGGGCACGCAAGTAGGGAGCCTGTCGTGCCTCCCCCTCCACCTGTCCTGCAGCCGAACTCCCTGCCTTGGAGTCCCCTGCCGCATCCTGCACCTCAACTCCCTGTCCTGAACCCTGCCACATCCCTCCTGAACCCTCTGGGAGTAGGGAGGGGGCAGAGTTGGGGTGGGGGTTTTGGGGAAGGGGTTGGAATGGGGATGGGGAAGGGGCGGGAAGAGGTGGGGCAGGGGCAAGGCCTCATGGAAAGGGGGGGGGGGGCAGGATGTCAGTGATGCAGCCCTCAGGCTAATGTGCTAATCCTCATGCGGCCCTCATGGTCATTTGAGTTTGAGACCCCTGGTTTAAAAGAAAAAAATGTGGGAACTCTTGCAACAAAACAGGCAGAGTTAGGAACATTATGGTAAGCATGCTTTTTTTTTTTTTAATATGAACATTATGTGTGTGTGTGTGCACACAAAATAAGGCAGGACCAAAAGATGTTATGAAATTCACATAAATTGAGTATTAACATTTACAAAAATATCTGCATCATAGCTTTTGGTAAAGTTAATGTGCTAGAGATGTTGACCCCATCTATACTACAATTCAAACTAGGTCAGAGAGGATCAGGTTTTAAATACAATTCTTTCCTGCAAGCCTGGGTGGTGGGTATAATAGGCCAGAAGAGGCTCTGCTTCCTCTGGCATGTGCTGTTGGATACCCAGTTGCAGGTTTGGTGGGGGAAGTTTTTGCTTTACTATGCTTCATGCAGGTTCCGGGTGACTGAGGAGGCGGTATGTGCTCTCTGGACTCCAGAGAGGTTAGTGATGAACCCAGGAACCTGCGTAACATATACCAAATGCTCAGCTGTCCCAGAACCTGCCTGGGGCATATCAAAAGCTCAGGTTCTTCTTTGGAAAGAGAGGCGGTCATACTGAGGCTTTTCCAGAGCAGCTTTGGGTCTGGGGAGGGGTAGTGAAGTGATGCTGCAGTGTGGCTGCAACTGACCAAGGGCTCCTTCAGTCAGGTATGGGGGGGAGGCTCGGGGCTCATCTGGCTGAAGGGGAGCGCATGGGGCTCTGGTCGGGGGAGTGCAGGCAGAAGGGGCAGATCTGGGACTACACCTGTCCGAAGGCGGATCCACCTGCCTCCCATGCCTGCAAGCACTAATTTAGATTTCCTGGCCAGAAGGACAGTGCTTCTCATGGGCCTAGACATCTTCAAATTTTAGTTATCACCTATGCTGAATGCAGCAAGACGGCTGGAGTCTGAGTTGTTACAACACCAAAGATGCTGCTGAGCCAGCTGACATGCATTATTTCCTCTGCCTCCTCCACAGATTCTTTAGGTTCTATATAAAGTGGAGCAGAGGAGGCAGGCGCAGTGCAAATCACACATACCAGCTGGGTCAGCAGTAGTGGAGGGTTAAGATGGGAAATGATGTATAGGCCCCCAAATAAACCACCCCAAAAGTCATAGCTCAGAGTAATCTTCTGCTTCACCCTTCCCCTGGCTCAGGGGCATAGGATATTGAGTCTGCTAATAAAAGAAGAAGCTGGGGACAAGGCTGTTGTGAAGAAAGTAGCAGGAGGGAGGAGCAGTCAGGGACATCCCATGGGAAATAAGCTGGGGAAGACAGGCTCTCAAATGCAAAGCATTAGAGAAATCTGGAATGGTTGGGGGGTTCCAAGAGAGAAGCTTGCAGAGAATTATTAATTGCTTGGAGGAGGAGGAGAGCATGCAGAACAGCATTCAAAGATCTCCAAAATACACTGAGCCTAGCAACCTTATAAAGTGATTTACAAAACTGTGCTCAAAACTGTGTGGACTTGAAGCCTGTTGAAGCAGAATGCATCTGTTTACAGAGCCTTTGAAACTAAAGTTCCCTCTACTGCTGCTGCCATGGAAACGGATGTATCCAATCAGTGAAAGTGGGTCAGGGCAATTTTAAATTACCATGCCTACTGTACTGTAAAAAACAAAAACAAAAATTGTTAGCAACAGAAAATGATAGGTTGGGATCAAAGGGCATTATGTGTGTATTTGTATATGTATATCTGTACATTTAGCACATTATACTATATATATGGCGAAGGAAGGGGGAAGTGGCAGAGAGAAAGAGAGAGAGAGAGAGAGAGAGAGAGAGAGAGAGAGAGAGAGAGAGAGAGAGAGAGATAGTGCATTACTCCCTGGAGGTGAAATACAATTTTGACACATTTTATCAGGATGACCATATCAGACACCACTACAAAGCACAGTCACAAGTCTGGGACTAAGTCAGGGCTAGTCTTACCATGAGCTGAACTGAGGCAGCCGCCTCAGGTGCCAGACTGTGGAGGGGAGAGCATCATTTGAGCTTCCTGCCTCTGGCTGGGCTGTCCCACAACATTTTGGCACCTGAGGCAGGGAGCTCAAATGATGCCCACAATTCCCCGTCGCTTGGCCCAAAACTTTGAAAGGTCTTTTGTGCCCTCCTTCTTCCAGCACTGCACTCCACCATCTCTGTGCATCTAGAGCAGAGAGAATACATATGCACCAGCAGCTGACACAATTTTCTACACTCTGGGTCCTAATGACCCCCCCCCCCCTCCACAGTCTGGCACCTAAAGCATCTGCCTCAGTTCACCTCATGGTAAGGCCAGCCCTGGCCTAGGTCACCTTAGTGAATGAAAGGAAAACAAATACAATCACAACCTGGACCAATTGACAGTTGGTCCAAGTGAGAGAGGCCAAGAACTGGGTGGGCATGGAAACTGAAGTATGCTCTCATTGGGAGATGGGGCGCGGGGGTTCAGTCAGATCCTGCTGCAATTATGGTTGGCACTTCTCTATAGACTATCCAGTGAGGAATTTCTTTGAGGAACAATTTGAAAGTAATGTCAACAACAGTAACGAGCAGAGTCTTTGACATGGAAAGGATATAAATTAGGTGTGACATCCTGAGAGTACTGAATAAACAGCAAGATTATACATATCTATTTAGATGTCACATATCTATTTATAATGTTATGAAAAACACAACTTCTATGTGCTCATTACATTCTGTATATGTTACGAATACTGAGCCAAATTTTCTACTGGTGTAGATTGGCATAGCTTTGTTGATTTCAATGGAGCTGCAGCCATTTACATTAGTAGAGAACGTAGTCCATTATGTACACATTCCTTAGAAACCTGCTTCATTAGACACATTTGACCCTTATTAATTCACAGTCAAAAGGGAGCAATTTCTCAGCTAGACTCAACTTTAAACCTAAGAACAACTTGCTCTGTTCTGATACCCACTGTAGATCTCTGTTTCACATACTGCCTAAATGCTATTTTTGTGAAGCTTGAACAAAATTGGTTGACTAGTTCTTGATATATGAGCAGAAAAAAGCATTTTCCCCATATGTTCTTGTAGCGGGGTGACCACCCGCTCCCAGCCCTAAAGGCTTAGAACAGCCCAGGAAGGGGTTGTGGCTGGGAGCAAGCAAGCTCCCAGCCTGATTGGGAGAGCAAGCTCAGCTGGGTGGCCATGCCCCAAACTCACTAGCAGGCCTGTATAAAAAGGCCGAGAGGCAGGAGCCTGAGACTGTCTCCTCTAGCAGTAGAGGTTGACAGGCCTGGCTGCTGGAAGCTTAAGGAACCTAGAGGGAAGCAAGGCTGGGGCAAGGCTAGAGGAGCTGGGGAAGCTCTGGCCTGTTAAACCCTAGGATGCAGGGCCTAGGAGAAGGCCTAACAAAGGGGTACTGGGGTTGCAGGGGGCAGCCCATAGCTACTGAGACAGAAGCAGCAGGCCAATCTCCCTTGCCGGTGATGAGTGGCAATGATACTGAAGTCTGCCCCAGTGAACGGGGGCAAGTGGTGACTGGCAGTTGCCTAGACTGAGGCAAGGTGGGGATAGAGGGTGGGGGTTCCCCAGGGAGGGGAGACCCTAAGACTTGTGGGGGTATTGCAGGAGTGCAGCACCCTCAGTAAGAGGGCACCGGGGTCCAGGGAGGGACTCTGGGCCAGAACAGCAAGCGGGACATCGGCCTGCAGAGGGTACTCCGGATGCTGATGAGCTAATTCCCGGATGACCCAGCAGGAGGTGCTGCAGGGGTGAGTCGCCACCCTGCTACAGTTCTCATCAGAGATTTTGACCTGCTTAAACAGCTTCAGCAACAAACTTCAAATCTGGCTTATTTCAAAGAACTCACCGAGATCTTGAAAAGCAAGCTACAATTGCAGAAAATTAGGTAGCATTAAAGTGATGTAAATCTGTGAAACTCATTACCACAAGAGTTCACTGCGAATGGTAGTGTTTTACACCCACGTTGCACTGGTCTAAATGACTACATGAGGCACTGGGCAACTGAGACTCAGGCCCTAGAAGTGCTTCATGCCCTCCTGCTGCAAGGGTACACTATTGGGGCTATCAGGAGAAAAAGGCTTCCTGTTAGAGTTGCCAACTTTCTAGTCACACGACACTGAACACCCTAGTCCCACTCCTTCCCTGAGGCCCCACCTTCCACTAATTACATTCTTTCTTCCTCGGGAGTTCACTTCCTCCACCCTCACTCACTTTCACTGGGCTTGGGCAGGGGTTTGGGGTGCAGGAGGGGGTGAGGGCTCCAGCTGGGGGTTCAGGCTCTGGGGTGGGGCTGGGGATAAGGGGTTTGGGATGCAGGAGGGGGCTCCAGGCTGAGGGGTGGGGCCAATAGATTTGGCGTGCAGGAGGGGGCTGCGGGTTGAGGCAGGGTGTTGGGATGCAGGAGAGGAGGGCTCTGGGCTGGGGCTGAGGGGTTTTGGGTTCAGGGGAGGGCTCTGGGTTTGTGTGTGGAGGGGCTGTCAGGACTTGAACAGGGGTTTGGAGCATGGGGTTGGAGGGCGTGGGCTTACCTTGGGCGGCTCCTGGTCAGTGGCGCAACATGGGAGCTAAGGCAGGCTGCCTGCCTCTCCTGGCAATGTGCTGAGCGTGCCCCGAAAACAGCCAGCAGGTCTGGGTCTAGGCAGGGGGTCCAGGAGGCTCCACATGCTGCTCTCGCCTGCAGGCACTGCCACTCCCCCCCCCCATCTCCATTTGCCACTGCTTGGAGCGGGGGGAGTGTGTAGAGCCCCGTGGCCCCCCCCCCCCCACCTAGAACGCAAACCTGTTGGCCACTTCCAGGCAGCAGTGCAGACCCAGGACAGGACAGGTAGGAACTGGCCTGCCTTAGCACTACAGCGCCACTGACCGGACTTTTAACAGCCCAGTCAGCGGTGCTCACCAGAGCCACCCTACTTCCTGTGTCCCTTCCCCTTCTAGCACATTTGCTAACTCAAGGTAAGACTTAGGCCCATACTACAGACTGAAAAAGGGGGTTGGCTTTCCCTCTCTCATGCTGGGGGCTTGGAATCAGCCCACTCTGGATGGTATTTGTTCTCCCAACCCTTGGGAGTTTATTTCCAAACAATTTTTGAGAAGACCCAAGGACTGCCCCTCTGCCAAACAGAAAAAGAAACTAGTTCCAACACAAAACAAAGAAGAATACCTTTTTCTCCCTGCACCTCTCACACTCTGAGGGTGTTTGGCTTTGTTATTGGCCCCAGGGTGTCCGTCCTTACTCTACTCAGGTAGCCAGTTAATGAAGGTTTCCCTGAAGAGAGTATAGAAGCCATTCACCCTAGGGCAGCCTTTCTCCCTGCTGCCACTAGCCCTTCAACAGCTTGTCTCTCATCCCTCTAACTGGAGGAGGAGTTTCAAAAGATTTCAGAGAGCACTTAATTGGATTCAAATATCCCTAGTTGACCCGAGGTAGCCCCTTCTTAGCTTCTAGGGAAAAGGGATTTTTTATCATTATAGAGCTAATAAGGAGTCTGCCATGTACTATCTTACAGCTGTCCAGCCAGACTTTGTCACAGACTATATTGTCATTTCATGAAGTCTGATTAAAAATTATTTTTTACATTGAGCCTATTAAATCACACAAGACAGAAAAATGTTTGAATGAGGAGTTTTTAAGCCACTAGCTACAGTACCAATCCAAATGGTAGGAAAAGAAAAGACAGATTTGATACCTAGACTCTGGTGGATTAGCACATGTCAAAGAACATTAAAAAGTAGGTGTGTTTAAAGCAAATATAATGTGCATAGTTACGCATATTACAGAGCTTGTGCCAAGAGTGTTGGTTTTGTGGCAGGGCGCTGGCCAGGAGTGCCTGAGCCAGCCCTGCCGGCCCTTTAAGAGGGAGCAGAAGCCTGCAAACCTCCCTTGCAGAAAGGCTAATCAGCCACCTGGGCTGCAGGGCAATTAGCCTTGAGGGGTTGCACCTGGTGGCAGCCTCCTCAGGGGGATAAAAGGCCTGCGAGAAGGCAAGCCCAGTGTGGTGGGGATGGTATAGAGCAGGGGTGGGCAAACTTTTTGGCCCGAGGGCCACATTGGGGTTCAAAATTGTGTGGAGGGCCAGGTAGGGAAGGCTGTGCCTCGCCAAATAGCCTGCCCCCCCCCATCTGACTCCCACTCACCTCCCACCCCCTGACTGCCCCCTCAGAGCTCCCAAGACATCCAGCCCCCCCACTCCTTGTCCGATTGCCCCCTCCAGAGATCCCCCCCTCCCTAACTTCCCCCCGCAGGACCCTACCCCGTACCTAAGCCCTCCTGCTCCTTGTCCCCTGATTGCCCCCTTCCAGCAACCCCCCACTCTAACTGCCCCCCAGAATCCCCAATCTAAGCCCCCTGCACTTAGTTCCCTGACTGCCCTCTCCCGAGACCCCCCCACCCTAACCACCACCCAAGCCCCCCTGAGCGCCCCTCACCCCCGTTCTTGCTTACTTTGCTCAACCGGGCATGGCCCCACGGCTTGCTGCTCTCATCTGGCTCCTCGCCTGGCCCCGGCAGCTCAGCCCGGCACCCCCGGGCGGGAGCGCGGCGCCCCTCACCGCGCTGCTCGGCCCCTGGGCACGGAGGAGGGGGCCACTGGCACCACTCCCCTGCCGAGAGCTCGCAGGCCGGATAAAATTAAAGTGAAATAAAGAGAAATACGCGCCACTCCAACAACGGTCAATGTGTTTTGAGTGCGCCATCTATTGGGGAAATGTGGGCATTGCAGGGAAAGGGGAAAAAAAGGAGGTTTTTACTATAATTTGGACAAGTTCGGCGGGCCGGATTAAAAAGCCTAACGGGCCGTATGTGGCCCGCGGGCCGTAGTTTGCCCATGTCTGGTATAGAGTGTGGTGTGGTTTGAGTGATTCAGAGCTGTGGGTTTGAGCTATTCAAGAGTTGCAAACTGTAAGCTGGAGTATACAGAGTCTGTGGGGCTGTGAGTTGTATACTGAAGGACTGGACAAGCTATATGTATTGGTGGTGGGGCCTGCACTGTGAAGAAAGAGCACTGTTTGGAGCAGAGAAGGGTTTCCTGCCTGTGTTCCTGAGAGGGGTGAGAGAGTGGTCTGTCACAGTTTCTAACCAACAATCACATAACTAAGATCCCTATGACTAATTTAGGGCATGTCTTCACTACGACTTAACGTCGACTTTAACGACGTTAAGTCGAATTAAACGTGTACCTGTCTTCACATACATGCCATTAAAGTTGATTTAAAGGGCCCTCAAAATCGACTTTATAACTCCTGCCTGACGAGAGAAGTAGCACTAAAATCGACCTCTCTAGGTCGATTGTGGACTAGTGAAGACGCAACTGACATTAATAGCCTCCAGAGGCTGTCCCACAATGCTCCATTCTGACCGCTCTGGACTGCCTCACTGCTCCACTGTGACCGCTCTGGACAGCACTCTCAACTCGCTGCTCTGGCCAGGTAGACAGGAAAAGACCCGGGAACATTTGAATAGCATTTCCTGTTTGGTCAGCGTGGCCAGCTCACCTGCACAGCTCAGTCGCCATTCAGAGCAATCGGCAGCACAAGCCGCCATGCAGAGCTCAGCATCACAAGACTCCATGCAGAGCTCAGCTGCCCTGGAGACCAGCCAGAGGAGAAGAGCTCCAGCATGGTCCACTCGTGAGGTGTTGGATCTCATCGCTATCTGGGGAGAGGAATCCGTGATGTTGGAACTCCGCAACAACAAACGGAATGCCAACACGTTTGCCAGGGTCTCCAAAGCCATGCTGGAAAGGGGCCACAACAGGGACGCCCAACAGTGCCGCGTGAAAATTAAGGAGCTGAGGCAAGAGTTCCAGAAAGCCAAGGAGGCAAACGGACGATCAGGGGGCGCGCCACGGACATGCCGGTTCTACAATGAACTAAATCAGATAATGGGGGGCGCCCGGTCTGCGTGGACTCCACCGATGGGATAATCGTCAGGGACGAGACTGATTCTGATGAGGACGACAATGAGGAGGAGGGAAATTTCACGGAGCAGCAGGAGGCCAGCAGAGAAACCGTGTTAGCAGACAGCCAGGAGCTGTTTATCACCCTGCAGCCAGCACCCTCCCAAGCCTCCCAGGGGGGTAAGTGTTTCTTTTTAAGGGACTACATGACGCGTGATTTTTTAAAGGAAGCATTTATTAATGGTTAACTTGCCCTAAGGATTTAGCGTGCTTTCATTGCTGGTCAGTTTCTACTCAAAGAGTCTGCCAATATACTCCGGGATTGACCGGAAGTCCTCCACGGACATTTCAATGAAGCTATCCAGGAGGTAGCGATGAATCTTCTCCACCAAATTTCTGGGGAGAGCCGCCTTATGTGGTCCCCCATGATAGGAGACCATCCCACGCCACGAAAGTAGTAAGTAGTCTGGTATCATTGAGCGGGCTAGCATTGCGGCGAATGGACCAGGACTTTGCATGGAGGCAAGGAGCATGCGCTCTCTATCTCTCTGAGAAATTCTAAGCAAAGTGATGTCATTCATGGTTGCCTGTTTGAAATACGGACTGCAATTAGTAGGGAGATAAAGATTCCCAGCTGCAAAGTACTCTTTTCTGCTGAAGACCGACCAACTGCCCCCCCCAAAACGCTCACCCGCCCTCCCTCCCCGCCAGCCCGTAGCGGTAGCTAGCAGGGAATCTGAACAGTCTGCAAGCGGTTTGCCTCCGCTGAAGAGCCCCAACCAGCCCTTAGCCGTTAGCGAGAGATTTTTGGGCTTTGTTTTGCAGTTTGCGGTTCAGTGGGAGCCACGCTTTGGGGGGAAGGGGGTGGGGTTACTCTACAATATGCAAGTGCTGCTTTTAACTTACCATGGCCGGCTGCACGGTGATTTCAGAAGCCGTGTTGGGCTGAGGCACGCATATGTGTCTGAGATGCTGTGACTTTTCTGTGAGCTATTCAGTCACTTTTAGGTGTAGAACATGACCTTGTACAGAAATCATATCAGGCCTCTGAATACTGAGGTTGCAAATGGCATAGTACTCCCATTGTGTACTGTCCGAGACTGCATCTGTCTCATAACCTTGAATGTATCTGTCTCATAACTTTCAAACTTTCTTTGCCCACATTCGCCCACAGATGAACAATTATCTCAGAATCCCCCGTCCTGCTCCTCCCGCCGTGCATCGCAGATACGAAAGCGTAAAAAGAAAACGTGAACGCGCGATGATATGTTCAGTGAACTACTGGAGAACTCGCGCACTGAGGCAGCCCGCCAGACGGAATGGAGGGAAAGATTGATACAGTCAAGGCAGGAATCAGCGCTACAGTCAAGGCAGGCAGCAGAAAAGAGGGAAGAAATGTGGCTGCAGCGACAGGACCGCGAAGAAAGACGCATGGATGCTTTGCTCCGTATAATGGAGGACCAAAGCAACATGGTGAGCTCTCTGGTGGAGCAGGGCCAAAGATGACCTCTGCAGCCCCTGTGTAACCACCTCCCCCCCTCCCCAACTCCCATAGCTTCCCCACCCAAACGCGGGGTGAGAACCCGGGGGGGCAAGCTCCGTAGACTGATCCACTCCACCCCACAAGCCAGCACAAGCAGCAGCAAGCTGAGGTTCTCTGAAAACTTTTAAAAGCTGCTGTGTCTTGGCCCCCCCTCCTCTCCCCTCTTCCCCCCTTCCTCTGTCCGTTCCTCCATCAGTGAGACTGCTGGTTTCCCTCCTCACCCACCCCTTCCAGGCTACCATGACAGTGATCCCCTGTATTTGTATTTCTGATGAAGCAATAAAGGAACCATGATTTTTAAAACAGTGAATTTATTTCCTCTGCAAGCATGGGGAGGGGAGAGGGAAAGAGGGTGCAAGGACAGCAGGCTTAGAGCAGAGCAAGGGAGCAGGTTCTCAAACGCCATGTCGGGCACTCATAAAACTGTCTTTCAAGGCGTCCCTGAGGCGCAGCGTGCCCTGGTGCGCTCTTCTACTTTCCTTGCTGTCTGGCTGCTGGTAAGTAGCAGACAGTAAATTTGCCTCTGCCTCCCAGCCCGCCATAAACGTTTCCCCCTTCCTCTCACAGACATTGTGGAGCACAGAGCAAGCAGCAATAACAATGGGGATATTTCTCTCGCTGATGTCTGAGCGAATCAGTAAGGAACGCCATCTCCCCTTCAGACGGCCAAATGCACACTCTACTGCCATTCTGCACTTGCTCAGCCTGTAGTTGAACAGCTCCTGACCCCTGTCCAGGGCTCCTGTGTAGGGCTTCATAAGCCAGGGCATTAGGGGGTAGGCTGGGTCCCCAATGATAATGATCGGCATTTCCACCCCCCCACCCCCACGGAAATTTTCTGGTCGGGGAAGAAATTGACTTGCTGCAGCTGTCTAAAAAGCCTAGAGTTCCTGAACACACGAGCGTCATGAAGCTTTCCCGGCCACCCCACATACAGGTCGGTGAAACGTCCCTTGTGGTCAACCACTGCTTGCATGACCATTGAATAATATCCCTTCCGGTTTCTATACTCGGCGGCCTCGTAGTCCGGTGCCAGGATAGGGATATGAGTCCCATCTATAGCCCCACCACAGTCCGTGCTTGTTTCCCTGGCCCAGAATCGGCATTCGATAGCATGAGCCTGCCCCATTGCCACCAAATTTGACAGATTGTCAGTCGCCCCACTTCCAAAAACGTCAGTGTCCCCGTCGTCCCTGCTGTGCACGTCCTGGTCCATCTCCTCCTCACTGTCGTCGGGTTCCAGAAAGTGCAGTTGTCCCCGGATCGCATTCCTCTGCAGACGGTACAGCATGAAATCCGCAACCGTGATCGAGGTCCTCACAATGGCCATTACTGCAGCCGTGGCATCAGCGGGCTCCATGCTTGCAGTGCTATGGCGTTAGCGCGGCGCGGAGAAAGGGCGCGAATTATGGGATGCCTACCCACAGTGCACCGCTCGTAATGGGGGTCGGCGGCGCGGAAAAAGGGTGCAAAATTTGGAAATGCCTACCCATAGTGCAGCACTCGAAATGGTGTCTGCTGGGGGCTCCGGGAACTGTGGGATAGGTACCCACAGTGCAATGCTCATTATGTTGACGCTTGCAAAAGTTGTGCGGACAGACACTGTCGACTTGCTGTGCTTTGTTGTGCTTAGTGGGGACACACAAAATCGACTGTATACAGTCTGCTTTACAAAATCGAATTAAAGGAAATCGACCTACTGCTGTAGTGAAGACATACCCTTAGTCAAGGAAAACTAAGTTGGTCAAATCCCCCATTGTAGGCATTTTCAAAACCATTCATGTGGAGGACCATTCTGAACCAACCATTATTCACTGATTCAGATGGGGAATTTTGCTTAAAATGAGTATCAAATGGCACTGAGGAAGTAAATCAACACTATACTAGACAGGAAATACTGTAAGATTGGTCCCAGCAACTACAAATATATGTCCCTTACATCAGTCTCAAATAGACTTATTGAAATGATACTTTAAAACAGAATTTTAAAGCAGCTAGATGTATGTACAATAAGGAACAAATCAGCACAGCTTCTGTAAAGGGAAATTATGGTTTATTAGTGCATTAGAATTCTTTGAACAAGTTAACAAAATAGTGGGAGAAGGAGATATATTGTCGTCTTGTTACTGTGTAATCCCCCAACTGTCTGTATCCATTGGTTGTCTCATACATAGGTTGCAAGCTCACTGAGGCAGGTTGAAGCTCATTTTTGTTCTGTGTTTGTACGGAGCCTAGCACAATGGGGTCTTGGCCCATAATCACAGGCCTGGGTGCTACATTAACACGAATAGTTAATAATAATTAATTAGTTGATACAAGTTATTTGTACTTTTAAAAGTCTTGGACAATGTTCTAACAAACATCTATTAAGAAATTGACCTTGTCATGGGGCAAGAGGTCAACTACTGTCATGGATTACTAATTGACCAGCAGACAAAAAAAAAAAGGAGTAGGAATCGTAGAATCATAGAAGATTAGGGATGGAAAGGATCTCAGGAGGTCATCTAGTCCAACCCCCTGCTCAAAGAAGGACTAAATCATCCCAGCCAGGGATTTGTCAAGCCTGACCTTAAAAACCTCTAAGCAGATTCCATCACCTCCCTAGGTAACCCATTCCAGTGCTTCACCACTCTCCTAATGAAAAAGTTTTTCCTAATATCCAACCTAAACCTCCCCCACTGCAACTTGACACCATTAGTCCTTGTTCTATCATCTGGTACCACCGCAAAGTCTAGATTCATCCTGTTTGGAACCCACTTTCAGGTAGTTGAAAGTAGCTATTAAATCCCCGCATCCCCCATTCTCCTCTTCTGCAGACTAAACAATCCCAGTTCTAGCCTCTCCTCATAAATCATGTGCTCCTGGCCCCTAATCATTTTTGTTGCCATCCACTGGACTCTTTCCAATTTTTCCACATCCTTCTTGTAGTGTGGGGCCCAAAACTGGACACAGTACTTCAGATGAGGCCTCACCAATGCTGAATAGAGGGGAACTATCATGTCCCTCAATCTGCTAGCAATGGTCCTACCTATATAGCCCAAAATGTCATTAGCATTCTGGGCAACAAGGATACACTGTTGACTCATATCCAGCTTCTCATCCACTGTAACCCCGGCCTAGGTCCTTTTCTGCAGAACTGCTGCCTAGCCATTCAGTCCCTAATCTGTAGCAGTGCATGAGATTCGTCCATCCTAAGTGCAGGATTCTGCATTTGTCCTTGTTGAACCTCATCAGATTTATTTTGGTCCAATCCTCTAATTTGTCCAGGTCCCTCTGTATCCTATCTCTACCCTCCAGTGTATCTACCACTCCTCCCAGTTTAGTGTCATCTGCAAACTTGCTGAGGGTGCAGTCCACACCATCCTCCAGATCATTAATGAAGATATTGAACAAAACCGGCCCCAGGACCAACCAACCCTTGGGGCACTCCACTTGATACTGGCTGCCAACTAGACATGAAGCCATTGATCACTACCGTTGAGCCCAATGATCTAGCCAGCTTTTTCTGCACCTTACCTCCCATTCATCCAGCCCACACTTCTTTAACTTGCTGGCAAGAATACTGTGGAAGACCGTATCAAAAGCTTTGCTAAAGTCAAGGAACAGCACATCCACTGCTTTTCCCTCATCCAGAGAGCCAGTTATCTCATTATAGGAGGCAATTTGCTTAGTCAGGCATCACTTGTCCTTGGTGAATCCGTGCTGACTGTTCCTGATGACATTCCTCTCCACAAAGTGCTTCAAAATTGATTCCTTGAGGACCTGCTCCATGAGTTTTCCAGGAACTGAGGTGAGGCTGACTAGTCTGTAGTTCCCTGGATCCTCCTTCTTCCCTTTTTTAAAGATGGGCACTACATAAGCCTTTTTCCGGTTGTCCAGGACCTTGCCCAGTAACCATGAGTTTTCAAAGATAATGGCCAACAGCTCTGCAGTCACATCCACCAACTCTTTTAGCACCCTTGGATGCAGCGCATCCGGCCCCATGGACTTGTGCTCGTCCAGCTTTTCTAAATAGTTTTGAACAACTTCTTTTTCCACAGAGGGCTGGTCACCTCCTTCGCTTACTGTGCTACCCAGCGCAGTAGTCTGGGAGCTGAACTTGTTCATAAAGATGGAGGCAAAAAAAGCTCTGAGTACATTAGCTTTCTCCACATCCTCTGTCACTAGATTGCCTCCCCCATTCAGTAAGGGGCCCAAATTTTCCCTGACCTTCTTGTTGTTAACATGTCTGTAGAAACCCTTTTTGTTACTCTTAACATCCCTTGCTAGCTGCAACTCCAAGTGTGATTTGGCTTTCCTGATTTCACTCCTGCATGCCTGAGTAATATTTTTATATTCCTCCCTGGTCATTTGTCCAATCTTCCGCTTCTTGTAAGCTTCTTTTTTGCGTTTAAGATCAGCAAGGATTTCACTGTTAAGTCAAGCTGTCGCCAAGGCCAGCCCACAACATTTTGGTACCTAAGGTGGGGAGCTCAAATGATGCCATGTCCCCTCGCTTGGGCCAAAACTTTGCAAGGTCTCTTGTGCCCTCCTCCCTCCAGCACAGCACTCCACCATCTCTGTGCATATAGAGCAGAGAGAACACATATGCATCAGCAGCAGACACAGTTTTCTACCCTCTGGGTCCTAGTGGCACCCCCCCACAGTCTGGCACCTGAGGCAGCTGCCTCAGTCCACCTCATGCTAAGGCCAGCCCTGCTGGTCACCTGCCATATTTACTATTATTTCTACACATTGGGATGATTTGTTCCTGCAACCTCAATAAGGATTCTTTAAAATACAGCCAGCTCTCCTGGAATCCTTTCCCCCTCATGTTATTCTTCCAGGGGATCTGCCCATCAGTTCCCTGAGGGTGTCAAAGTCTGCTTTTCTGAAGTCCAGCGTCTGTATTCTGCTGTTCTGCTTTCTTCTTTGTGTCAGGATCCTGAACTCAACCATCTCATGGTCACTGCCTCCCAGGTTCCCATCCACTTTTGCTTCCCTTACTAATTCTTCCCTTGTTTGTGAGCAATGGGTCAAGAAGAGCTCTGCCCCTAGATGGGTCCTCCAGCACTTGCAGCAGGAAACTATCCCCTACACTTTCCAAAAACTTCCTGGATTGTCTGGGCACAGCAGATATTGGGGTAATTAATGATTTATTACAACAATCTGTAACCCACTAACCACCCTTAATTTGCTTTCCCCCTCCTTTTCCTCCTATAAGGAGGTGTTAACTGGCCACTTCATCTTGAATGGTTTCAGAGTGGTAGCCGTGTTAGTCTGTATCAGCAAAAACAATGAGGCATTCTTGTGGCACCTTAGAGATTAACAAATTTATTTGGGCATAAGCTTTTGTGGGTTAAATCCACTTCATCAGACGCATGGAGTGAAAAATGCAGTAAGCAGTATATATATTACAGCACATGAAAAGATGGGAGTTGCCTTACCAAGTGAGGGGTCACCTTGATTGAAGTGACCTCATTAGCACTGACCCCCCACTTGGTAAGGCAACTCCCATCTTTTCGTGTGCTGAGCAAGTAAGAGATCACAAACTGTCTAGATAGGTGCTTAGTATTTGTAATATCTAAAGGCATCTTTCAAGTCATGACTGAAAACTACTCTGCTGGAGGATGTTTTAGTCATTTAAACTGAGAGCTCTAATAAGGAGCCATAAAGGTTTGATTCAGAACTATTCAGGATGCTCACTAGCTTCCCCACTGACCCACATCACTGAAATCAGATTTTTATAATCTCATATTGTCCTGTTTCTCTAATTTCTATTATTATTATTATTAGCAGGCACGCAGGAAAAATGATGTATTGTTGTGCGAAGCAACATTGCTGCTTCCCTATAGCAAAGTCTACCATTGTTGTCTGTGAACCCTCATTATGAATAGAATTAAATATAAGTTTAACTTCAAACCTACAAGCTGTTTAAAGAGGTTATCAGAACATAACAATGTATTTTAAGAATAATATTGGCTGACATTATGATTTGATAGCTGCTATGTATTTTTGAGGCTTTTTATGTTTTTTAAAATAAAACTCAATACATTTCACTTGAAAGTCAGTCTCTGTTTCCTTCAGTCTTTAAAAATGAAATGGCAAAGCAGGTGGATGCTGTAATATAAATGTTTTATTATTACACTGAGTCTGTCTTCTGGACCACTTGTCTACGGAAGAAGCTTTCTTCTTAGTCTGCAGCAGTGATATAAAAGAAATCAAAACTGGAGAAGAGCCAAGACTGAAAATCCTGAGCTATCTTGTACTCAGACATATGTGGGATAGGTATATATTACCTGAAATTAATACATGCAAAAAGCACAAGCTTACTAACTTTTAATAAGGATTTTATTGCTACTACACTGTGCTCATATCCTCCCCTAATTCCACCCCTGCATTTGTGCATTTTCATAGCTTCTCATTAGTTTTTGTCTTTCAGCAGTATGTTCTGTATTGAGGTGGAAATACCCCTTAAATAGTCTCAAAAGCTACAGTCAAAGCCAATTTAACTCCAGATCAGAAATCAATTCCACTGAAATCAATAGCAAAATATCCACTGAGAACAATGAGAGAGGATTGGGTCCCTATTTCCAAGTTCAAAGAAGATATAAACCTATTTTAATAAGTTATTGTGAAATACGGAAAGAAAAATACCACAATGAACAATATAAAGTAAGTCAACAGCCACTAGAAAGTCCTGAGTGGCCCACTACAGTTTTTACATGATTAATATCTCATACCTATAGTACCACATATTTGTATTATTGACTCTATCTCTATCACGTCTTGTACCAGTAGCATTTTAGCTCTTGCCTTCACACTTCATCTGACATAGCTCATCAGTGAGCTACGGTGGTCTGTGAGGTGATGTGGAGGAAGGGTGTTTAGGAGCCAGTACATTAATATTTGCAGACATCAAGTGGTTGTAGTGTTGAACCAATCCAAAAACATGCTGGTCCCAGAACTCAGCACCATTCTTCTGTAGGCTACTCTCCATGAGGTTTAGGGATGGACTAAAATGGTTGGTCCACCTTCCGAACAGTAAGCAACAAAAGCTCTGATTTCTGCTCAATACAGGCAGGTTTACAGGTTTTTTGAGTTTGGGTTTTGCTCAGAGAAGCTAGACTATGTTTGTTGTGACTGATGGGGTTAATATCCAGAAGTCATTGCTATATGAAATAAACTCTTTAAGTCAATGAAGAGACATGTGGGGATCAGAGATTTCTGTATATGAGCAAGTAGTGATTCCCAGGCAAACTGAAAAGGCCCCAAACATTCTGTATTCTCAAAGTCCAGAGCAGGAAATCTCTCCCTTAATGCTCAGAAGTTATTAATTTTTCAAGTTACGACTTATTTCTACAACAGCCTCTGGGACTTTCGTGACCCTAACTGTTCTTTTAAGAGTAGGGAAAATGGCTACTCTTAAAAGAAACACCATGGAATCTTTAATGTCCATAAAAGCCTCTGTTTTTATGGTCTTATCCAAAAATATAAAAAACATCCACACACATTAAACTGCATTATTAATTGTATACATTTATATATTTATTGTATACAATTCATCTACTTCAGTAGGACAGAGAGTTCAATTCAGTCTGCTGGGATTTGAATATATTGTTTCAAGGTTCCAATACATTGACTGTGAAGCTACATATCTTGGGGAGGGCTTGAACTACATGCTGATTGCTAGTGGGTGTAAACTAGGTAAGCAGAACCTGAATTTCCCACAGGGTTTAATAATCTAAATAACATCTTTTGGTTGGTTTTCACTTCATTTTCAGCGGAAGCATGAATAAGGTCCTAACAATTTAGACTCCAATCTACTAGTAAAATATTATTTAATGACAAATTTTTAAAATGAGCAGTAAAAATCAGGTGAAATCAGCTTTTTTCTTTGCTTATGGGTGTAATTAAACATTTATAAACTGTTAGTTTTTCCTGTGGAAAATTGCTCAAGCAATGCCAACTTTCCAAGTATAATTTACAGTATATATTTCAGTGATGATGGATAATACTACTACAGTAAGTGAAAAGCAAAACTATCTTTTTTTCTCTTGATGTATAGGTTTCTAATTTTTGATGGCTTTTTAGTAGTAAATCCTTGATTTTGTTAAAAGTACAATTACTGGTGAAATAAATATAAACTTATACCAATACCCACATTTCACCCAAATTTTGGCCGTTACTATTCCCTCCCCTGAAACTTTACATGGCTGCCAAAAATCTCATTTGTTTTTCATAACTTAAGCCATTTGTTTCCTTTTCCAAATTTCTTGGTCAGTAAAATCAGTTTCTAACCAACTTCACACTGCTGCTGTGATTAAGTAGTTAATATTTGTACTGATTTCAAACTGAAAATGTAAAGCATTATGTAAGTGCCACGGACTTACAAACAATGCTAGGGATCATTTCATTTTTTTAAAAGCTGTTCTAACTGATTTTTAAAAAAAGTTATGAATAAACATTTGTAATAAAATCTATATATATAAAAGTCAAATGGTGTATGCGTGTGTGCATGTATGTATGTTCCCTTACTCCTTCCACACCGTTTGAGCTAGAGACTTGAAATTTGGTACAGTTATAGGCTTTAGGGTCCTAATCAGGGTAAGAATTGAAAATTTTTCAAATCTCACCTCTTACACCCCCTAGGGGTGAAATTCTTTAAAGCCCATTAACATCAGCTGGGCAGCAGGTTAACACCTGCTGTTCTCTGTGATATAGTTATGATGTAATAATACCCCCCTCCAACGGACCCCGCACTTGCTCAGCTCTCTGCCCCCTCCAAAGGCCCCCCCACTCGCTCTGCTCTCTTACCCCTCCCCCCACTCCAACGCCCCCCCCACTCGCTCAGCTCTCTCCCCCCTCCAACGGCCCCTGCACTCGCTCAGCTCTCTTCCCCCTCCCCCCTCCAACTGCCCCCGCACTCGCTCAGCTCTCTCCCCCCTCCCTCCCACTCCAACGGCCCTCCCACTCACTCAGCTCTCTCCCCCCTCAGGTAAGAATAGAAAATTTTTAAAATCTAACCCCCCTCTCCCCCTCCAACGGCCCCCGCACTCACTCAGCTCTCTCCCCCTCCCCCTCCCATCTAAATGCAAGAGAATGAAATTAATTAGACAAAATGAGACTTCTGAACAAAATTTGTATTAATAAAAAACATTGTAGTCTTTTTACATCCCAGTTTCCAATTACAAATACACCGAGCAGCGCCAGGTATTTTTGCTAGTGTTTTATAAAACTTACATTTTGGACCTAATCTAGGAGTGCCACATTAATAAATACAAACATGGACCAGTATTGTGGCTCACTGTGTTAGTTCATAAACTCCTGAGGATTACAAGTTGTGGAGCAGAGTTCTTGGTTGGCTTGGTATTTTGAGACAAATTTTTTATTCTTTCAGAAAAATTGAGTAAATGGGCCTTCACAAAGGCATAAGTCATGGAGCTGGAATCATTACCCATCTCCCTAGGACAGGGTTTCTCAAACTGGGGGTCGTGACCCCCGGGGGGGGTTGTAAGCTCCTGCTGCCGCAACTCGCGGCGGCGGGGCCGGGGCGCACCTGGCAGCCCGCCCGCAGCGGCGGGGACTGGGGCCGGGGTGCACCCGGCAGCCCACCCGCAGCGGTGGGGTGGTGGTCTGGAGCGCAGGGGGGTCCGCGCTTTTTTTTTTTTTAAATTCGGTGGCTTTTAGGCGGAGGGGTCGCGCCACACCGCCGGAGCACAAAAAGGGGTCGTGGTCTCAACAAGTTTGAGAACCGCTGCCCTAGGACATGTTATGGAACACCAACAGAACCACTCTGCTGCAAGAGCTAGGTCTCCTTCATTCTGTTTTGTTTTTTGGCTAGAAATTTGCATAGCCATAGAGCAACTGTTCAGATCCCCAGAGCTGCACTTCACCACTTTTGTGCTGATATGAAGTAACAGCTCTGGCCTGTGAATGCCCCTTGTGCTGTGTGCCATTCCTGCATAACTGATTCACAGCAGTTCTGCTGTATTTCGAGCCTTCCATGCATGCAATGTTGTTGTTGTGGGGGTTTTTTTTTGGGGGGGGGGGGGGAGAGAATGTGGCAGTGTACAAGATTTGGCTCTTTGTGGCTTGTGTTTGCCATAACATTCCTGATTTTCAACTCTGCTGGCATTTTATCTTGAGATGAAATTTGAGACAAATCCACAAAGTTATCAGAATCTCAAGGAAGTAACAGAATAAGACAGTTTGGAATAGCTAATTTCTAAATAAGTTTTCAGTTACTTAGTGCTGCCATCACCGAGTTCCATTGTTATTCTAAAAACATGTATTTAACATTGATGGGATTTTATGGAATAAAGCCTCTCAGGAGATGCACTGTAATATACCCTGGTAGAAAGATTTTGCTTGGCTGTTTTCTAAACTATAAATGCATAGAGAATACAAAATGTTTTATAATAAACTAGCATAAGTGCCCGGCGTTGCTCGGGTCAGTCGGAGGTGGGGAGGGGGCAGACAGTTGACACCCCCTGACCAACCCCAACACCCACCCTTCACCCACCCTGACACCTTCCCACCCCCCCGACCAACCCCAAGACCCCCTGGCTCACTTACCCCCGACCAAACCCGACAACCCCACCTGACCCCCCAAAACAAACCCAACACCCCCACCTCACCCCCCGACCAAACCCGACACCCCCACCTCACCCCCTGAGCAAACCCGACACCCCCACCTCACCCCCCGACCGAACAGTGTATTTAATAATCTGTGTGCTACACAGTGCACCGTGAGCCGGGGGGGGGGGGTGTCGGGTTTGGTCGGGGGGTCAGGTGGGGGTGTTGGGTTTGCTTGGGGGGGTCAGGTGGGGTTGTCGGGTTTGGTCGGGGGGTAAGTGAGCCGGGGGGTGTAGGGTTTGGTCTGGGGGGGTGGGAAGGTGTTGGGGTGGGTGAGGGGTGAGTGTTGCGGTTGGTCAGGGGGTGTTGCGGTTAGTGGGGGGTTGAGGTGGGGGTGTCAGGTTTGCTTGGGGGGATGAGGTAGGGGTGTCGGGTTCGGTCGGGGGTAAGTGAGCCGGGGGGGTGTCGGGTTTGGTCTGGGGGGGTGGGAAGGTGTCGTGGTGGGTGAGGGGTGAGGTGTGGGTGTTGGGGTTGGTCAGGGGGTGTTGCGGTTGGTGGGGGGGTGAGGTGGGGGTGTCGGGTTTGCTTGGGGGGGTGAGGTGGGAGTGTCGGGTTCGGTCGGGGGGTAAGTGAGCCGGGGGGTGTCAGGTTTGGTCTGGGGGTGTTGCGATTGGTGTGTGGGGGGGTGAGGTGGGGGTGTCAGGTTCGGTCGGGGGGTAAGTGAGCCAGGGGGTGTCGGGTTTGGTCTGGGCACCCACCCCAACACCTTCCCCCCCCCAGACCAAACCCAACACCCACACCACACCCCTCACCCCCCCGACACCTTCCCACCCCCCCAGACCAACCCCGACACCCCCCCGGCTCACTTACCCCCCGACCAAACCCGACACCCCCACCTCACCCCCCCAAGCAAACCCAACACCCCCACCTCACCCCCCCACCAACCGCAACACCCCCTGACCAACCCCAACACCCCCACCTCACCCCCCGACCGAACCCGACACCCCCACCTCACTTACCGTCCCACCAAACCCAACTCAGATCTGTCGCAGGGGGGGAGGGGGCCCAGAGCCGAGGGATTCCGGGGACCTTCGCAGGTGGGGGGGGGCACAGAGCTGATGGAGTCCGGGGTTGAGGTGGGAGGGGCAGAGAACTGAGGGCTCTCCGGGGTTCCGTTGGGAGGGGGGAGGGGCAGAGAACGGAGGGATCTCCGGGGTTCCGTTGGGAGGGGGGAGGGGCAGAGAACTGAGGGATCTCCGGGGTTCCGTTGGGAGGGGGGAGGGGCAGAGAACTGAGGGATCTCCGGGGTTCCGTTGGGAGGGGGGAGGGGCAGAGAATGGAGGGATCTCTGGGGTTCCGTTGGGAGGGGGGAGGGGCAGAGAACTGAGGGATCTCCGGGGTTCCGTTGGAGGAGGGAGGGGTGAGCTGAGCGAGTGAGGTGTCTGTTGGAGGGGGGTATTATGACATCATCACCACCTAACCGCCCAGCCGATGTGATTGGCCCTGAAAGACTTTCACCCCTGGGGGGCGTCAGAGGTGAGATCCGGAAATTTTTCGACCCTTACCAGCATCTAGACCCCAAGACCCCTCACTGTACCAAATTTCAAGTCTCTGGCTCAAACGGTGCGGGAGGAGTTCGCAGTCATACGTACATACATACATACATACACCACTTGACTTTTATATATATAGCTGGAGATATACCAATCTCCTAGAACTGGAAAGACCTTGAAGGTCATCGAGTCCAGTCCCCTGCCTACACTAGCAGGATCGAGTACTGTCCCCTGACAGATTTTTTGCCCCAGATCCCTAAATGGCCCCCTCAAGGATTGAACTCACAACTCTGGGTTTAGCAGGCCAATGCTCAAACCACTGAGCTATCCCTCCCTCCCCCCTTTTTCTTGTTTGCAAAAAATAAAAATCAGGAGAATAAAATAAAACCAACCATTTTGGGGAAAAGTTATGACATCTCATAACCATCAGAGGAAATTGTTTTGATGAGAATGGTTCTAGATTAATTTAAAACACTTAGTCAAAGCGATTCTGTGCTATCACACATTGCATATAACGTCAAGTATGCTACAGCCTACACATTTTCAATACGTCAAAAATAAAATGTATGTATCCAGAAACAACATTTACATCAGCTGTCAGTTAAATGTGAATTTTAAATTACAACAGCTGCAATGAAATTCAGGATCAAACAATATAATTTATAGCAAATAAAGAGTGTTCACCTCTCAGAAAAAAAGTGGAGTTAGGGGAAAAAAGCAAACAGTATCAGAGCTCCATTGTTTTCTGTGACACCATCATGACTTCTAAGTTTTTAAGCAAAATATGATTTTGATCTTTTACTCTAAAAGAAGCCAAAGTCATTGATTGTCAAGAGACTACACAGAGAGGAATATGAAATAATGATAAACACAACTCTTGAGTTAAAACAGGCCAGGAGCCAAATACTGTACTTTTGTTTAACAAATTGCTCTCAGCATAATCCTTTCTGCTGGCTGAGAAACAGTTTAACATTGGCACCGTCCCAATTTATATATTTGTATTACACACAGAAAACTAGGTTAAAAGAACATTATTAAGGTTGTAAAGTCAAGTGTTCAAAATTTAGAAATACCAGAATTAAGGTTGCCTAAACTTCGAATGCTTGACTTTTCAACACTAAGAATATTCTTTTAATATATTTTTGTGCATAATTTCCTAGGTTTTTAAAAAAGAAAACTGAAAAAACAACATTCCATCAAATGTCATCGTATTGACACCACATGGCTCATCAGCAGATTTTGAATCTTTAGATGCACCTTATAGACCTTATAGACCTCTGCCACTTGAGCTAATGGACTAACAGATAGCAGTAGGCCAATGCTCAAACCACTGAGCCATCTAACCCCCCTGCTCCTTGTCCCCTGCCCACCGCCTCCAGAGACCCCCCTACCCACTCCCCCTCACCCCTATCCAATCCCCCACCCCCGACAGACTCTCGGGACTCCCATGCTCCTTCCAACCCTGCCTGCTCTCAGACTGGACCCTGGGACTCCCCGCTTGTTATGCAACCCTCTGGCTCTGGCCCCCTTACCACACTGCTGAGCAGTGTGGGTGCCATGCACATGGAGCCAGACACGTAGCCCCGCCCCCCAGAACGCAGAACCCAGAAAAATCATGGAGCAGGTCCTCAAGGAATCAATCCTGAAATAATTAGAGGAGAGGAAAGTGATCAGGAACAGTCAGCATGGATTCACCAAGGGCAAATCATGCCTGACTAACCTAATTGCCTTCTACAATGAGATAACTAGCTCTGTGGATGAGGGGAAAGCAGTGGATGTGTTGTTCCTTGACTTTAGCAAAGCTTTTGATACGGTCTCCCACAATATTCTTGCCAGCAAGCTAAAGAAGTATGGGCTGGATGAATGGACCATAAGGTAGATAGAAAGCTGGCTGGATCGTCGGGCTCAACGGGTAGTGATCAATGGCTCCATGTCTAGTTGGCAGCTGGTATCAAGCGGAGTGCCCCAAGGGTTGGTCCTGGGGCCGGTTTTATTCAATATCTTTATCAATGATCTGGAGGATGGTGTGGACTGCACCCTAAGCACGTTTGCTGATGACACTAAACTGGGAGGAGTGGTAGATACACTGGAGGGTAGGGATAGGATAGAGAGGGACCTAGACAAATTAGAGGACTGCGCCAAAAGAAATTGGATGAGGTTCAACAAGGAGAAGTGCAGAGTCCTGCACTTAGGACAGAAGAATCCCATGCACTGCTACAGACTAGGGACCGAATGGCTGGGCAGCAGTTCTGCAGAAAAGGACCTAGGGATTACAGTGGATGAGAAGCTGGATGTGAGTCAACAGTGTGCCCTTGTTGCCAAGAAGGCTAATGGCATTTTGGGCTGTATAAGTAGGGGCATTGCCGGCAGATCGAGGGACATGATTGTTCCCCTCTATTCGACATTGTTGAGACCTCATCTGGAGTACTGTGTCCAATTTTGGGGCCCACACTACAAGAAGGATGTGGAAAAATTGGAAAGAGTCCAGAGAAGGGCAACAAAAATGATTAAGGGCCTGGAGCGCATGACTTATGAGGAGAGGCTGAGAGAACTGGGATTGTTTAGTCTACAGAAGAGAAGACTGAGGGGAGATTTGATAGCTGCTTTCAACTACCTGAAAGGGGGTTCTAAAGAGGATGGATCTAGATTGTTCTCAGTGGTAGCAGATGACCAAACAAGGAGTAATGGTCTCAAGTTGCAGTTGGGAAGGTTTAGATTGGATATTAGGAAAAACTTTTTCACTACAAGGGTGGTCAAGCATTGGAATGGGTTACCTAGGGAGGTGGTAGAATCACCTTCCTTAGAAGTTTTTAAGGTCAGGCTTGATAAAGCCCTGGCTGGAATGATTTAGTTGGGGATTGGACCTGCTTTAAGCAGGGGATTGGATTAGATGACCTCCAGAGGTCCCTTCCAACCCTAATATTCTATGAATCTATGAACGCTGCCTGTGCGGCTCGCTGAGGCTCCAGGGGAGGAGGGAAGGTGGGGGCGAGGCCAGCAGTAGTCTCCTGCTGGGAGCTCAGGGGGCCTGGCAGGATGAGCCCATGGGCCAGATGTGGTCTGCGGGCTGTAGTTTGCCCATCCCTGCCCTAAGTTTGTGCATGTTGTTAAATTAGATGGTGGCAACAGCTGATTTCCTTTGTTTTCTTTCTCAGCTCTTCCCTGGAAGAGGTGGGGGAGTGAAAGGTTAGAGAAAAGGTGTAGCCTTGGGAGTTTAGTACAAGCTTGGAGTGGCCAGTATTAATTTTTAGAATCCTTGCAGGCCCCACCCCCCCTTCTGCACTCAAAGTGCCAGAGTGGGGATTTTGCCTTGACATGGTTTCATAAATATTTGCTGATAGCAGTGAAATTGTGAGACTCAAGGATCTTAGTTTCCATCCCAGGCTTTGGAGGGGCGTGTATTTTACTGGACACAGACTCTTGTGGTTTATCCAAAAATTGACCCCTTCTGCACCATCCTCTCCAACCCATCCAAGTCCCGTTCTCATTCTCCTTGCCTGTCGAATCCCAGCCTCCACTCCTTAAATTTCTCATCCTAATCCCAGACCCTTTGGCCAGCCAGTCCTAGTCTTCCCTCTGGGATCACTACCCGAGTCCTAGTCTCTTCCCATTCCAGTCTATCTCCACCCTATACCCAGTCCCACTTTCCTTGTCTAGTCCACTTTCCCCCTTCTGGCTCCTAGTCCGATCTCTCTCTCCCATCCCTGCCAGCAGTACCCAGTCTCCTTCTCTATAGTCCACGTCCAGTCTCAGTCTCCCACCTCATTATCCCCCTCTCCCCCCTCTCCTTGGGTCTTTGTCCCAGTCTCTTTTCCCAGCCAGTCCCAGTTCTCCACCCACACCCCAATTCATTGTCATATCTGTCTCATCTTCCCACCACCCCTGTTATCTCCCCACTGGTTTTTAGCTCCAGTCTCCTTGTCCAGCTAGTCCCATTCCCATCAACCTCCTCATCCATTTTTAGTCCCATCTAGTCAACTGGCTCATAGTCCCCCTTCCCCTATCTCCCTTGTCCTGATTTACTCTCTCACATCTCCCAGTCCCAGTCTCCTTACCTGACCAGTTCCAGCTGCCCCTCCGCACCCTCTCCTTGCCCAAACAACATGCTCAGACATTCTATGGGGTTGGCACATATGCAGTCTAGTCAGCACTAGGAGCTAGGAGAGACTCAGGGATACTCAGTGAGGATGGGTTCAAGAATAGCAGCCGTGTTAGTCTGTATCCGTAAAGAAAAGTGAGGAATACTTGTAGCACCTTAGAGACTAACTAGTTTATGGAATCTTCAGATATTTTAGCTACTAAAATCAAAGAAGCCTCTCCTGAGCTCATGCAAAATGTATTTTTTCCCTCCAAAAAGGCTTATAACTTGGCCAAATTTGAACAGATTTTCACTGGAATGGCAAAAGGCATTCAGTACTCACCCTATTGCAAAATTTCAAATCCTTGCTTCAAAGAGTGGGGCACTACAGCATTCTGAGAAAAGGTTACCAGATTTATTTTAAGAGGGCAGGGTGGGCCCGGGATCAGTGAGCCACGCTCCTTGCCCCCTACTTGACCGGGATGGCCCAAAAGGTCTACTGAGGCCTAGCTACCGAGGCTGCACGGGAC
Source organism: Sternotherus odoratus (assembly GCA_032164245.1). Classification (NCBI taxonomy): domain Eukaryota; kingdom Metazoa; phylum Chordata; order Testudines; family Kinosternidae; genus Sternotherus; species Sternotherus odoratus. Next base: position 145,724,616 of record JAVMKO010000003.1, read on the forward strand.
TATGATCGGGTGAACGCGGCAATCCTGGATGCCCTAGACGTCAGTCCGGAAACCTTTCAGCAACGGTTCTGAACCCTGACTTATTCCCCAGGTGCCCGACCCCGGCTGGTGTCCCAGGAGCTGAGCGAAGTATGTAAACGGTGGCTACAGCCAGAGAGCCAAACCCCAGCGGAGCTCACCGAGCAAGTGGTCCTAGAGCAGTTTGTCCACATCCTCCCACCCCGAGGATGAGCCTGGGTCCTCCACCATCGGCCGGCCATTCTAGCTGCTGCCGTCTCACTCATGGAGGACTTCTTGGCCGCCGAGGCGCCAGTAGGAGCTGGGCCCCGAGTGCATCCCCCAGGGTCTGAATGCCCGGCCTTAGAGAGGAAGGGAAATGCTCGAACCGAACCGCAACCCCCTCCATGCATCACAGAGCCCCGACCAAGGCGCCCCGAGATGCTGGGTCGGCATACCCCAGGGAGTCCTGAAATGGGGGTAATGAGGGTCGGCCGAAGTGCCCCCAGATGGCAAGGGGGAACATCCACACAGCCTGGACAAGCAGAACTCGGGCCTTGCTTCACCTGTGGGAAACACGGACACCTACAGAGAGATTGTACGGAGATGGACTGCAGCTTCGGGCGCGTGTGCATCGGGGAAAACCACACTGGACAGCCGCAGGCCAGTAAAATTACAGTCCCAGTGATCATTGGGGACCACCCGACCGTGGCCCTGATTGACTCGGGGTGTGGGCAGCCTCTGATCCGTCAAACCTAGGGTGGGGTTCGCCCTAGGTTCTAAGGCGAACCCCACCCTGGGAACGATCCAACTTCAGTGTATCCATGGTGACGTACGGCCCTATGCCAGCACCCGGGTCCAATTGATCGTGGAGGGGGGTCATCCGATCGTTGGTGGTGGGCATAGCCCCCGGTTAGCCTATCCCGTGATCTTGGGCCAGGACTGGTCAGAATTTGCAGAGGTCCTCCAGGAGAGTGCTGGAAAGAACCCCAACACTGTCCCCGTGCTGGAAGGAGACAGCCCGGACAACCATGACAGGGAACGGGAAGAACCATAACCCCCAGGGCAGGAAGCGGAGCCCGAGGATCCCCTACCAGTGCCCAACGACTTTTGTCAGGACCAGTACCGACTTTTGTCAGGACCAGAATGAGGATCCCACTCTCAGCCAGGTGTACGAACAATAGTGATCGTGGACGGGACTGTGGTCAATCCAGGGTGAGCAAAGGAGTGGCCCCACTTTGAGCTACGCGGCGACCAGCTCTATCAGGTAGAGCGGGTCCCTCATGCCGGGGAGATCCGAACCCAACTGTTGGTGCCCCAACGTCATCGACTGGCGGTCCTGAAGCTTGCCCACGACATCCCAGCTGCTGGACACTTGGGCCACGAGAAGACCCTCGCCCGAGTCCTGGCACGGTTTTTTTGGCTGGGGGTGCACCAGGAGGTGAAGAACTACTGTAAGTCCTGCCCCAAGTGCCAGCTCTCTGCGCCCCCTCAGACCTCCAGAGCCCTGCTGATACCCATGCCCATCATAGAGACGCCCTTTGAAAGGGTAGCTATGGACTTGGTGGGGCCCTTGCCAAAGAGCCTGGTGGGGTTCCAGTATGTGCTGGTTATTGTAGACTATGCCCCGGTTTCCTGAAGCCATACCTCTCCGAAGCATCACGGTCCGGGCCATCGCGGATGAGCTCGTGAAGGTCTTAGTCCATGTGGGCCTACTGCAGGAACTCCTTACCAACCAGGGCACTAACTTCACATCCCGACTACTGAGGCAAGTGTGCGATCTCCTGGGAATTAAACAGCTGCGCACCTCTGTCTATCATCCACAAACGGATGGCTTAGTGGAGTGCTTCAACCGGACACTGAAGGACATGCTGCGCAGGCTTCCCCCGGAGGAGCTACGCCGATGGGACCAGCTACTTCCGCCCTTGCTGTTGGCCCTCCGGGAGGTGCCTCTGTCCTCCACAAAATTTTCCCCTTTTGAGTTGTTATATGGACATCATCCGCGGGGGCTGCTAGACATCATGAGTGAGACATGGGAGGAAGCCCCATCGACAGCCCAGGGCCTTCTCTAAAGTACATCTTCCAGCTTCAGGAGCGTGTCACCCACGCTGAAGACGTCTTCCAGCCCAGGAGTGTTTCGCCCATGCTGAAGACGTCTCAGGAGGCACAGGCCCAAACGTATAACCGGGATGCTCGCGTCCATGAGTTCCAACTGGGGGACCGGGTTTTGCTCCTCCTACCCTCCAGCGAGTCAAAATTACTAGCCCGCTAGCAGGGGCCATATGAGGTGATTCGGAAGGTCGGCCGCATTCCCCGACAATGTGATCATTTACAGTGCACATTGGGAAGGTCACCTGGAACGGGTAGCTGCGGTCCTAAGGTCCCTGCAGGCCATGAGGTTGATGGCCAATCCAAAGAAGTGCCGCATTGGATGGCAAGAGATCACCTACCTGGGATACACGATCGGGTGGGGACAAGTAAGGCCCCTTGTTGGCAAGGTTCAGGCTCTGGCCGCCTGCCCGCCTCCCTCCATGAAGTGCCAAGTGCGGCAGTTTCTGGGCCTTGCAGGCTATTACCGGTGGTTTATTCCCAATTTTGCCTCGATCGCCACCCCTTTGGGCTAAGGGCTAAAGATAGCCCTCGGTGGATAGTATGGACCCCCGAGTGTAATGATGCCTTTCAGGCCCTCAAAGACAGTCTCTGCCGTGAACCTGTTCTGTACAGCCCCGACTTTAGCCAGGAGTTCATCCTCCAGATGGATGCCTCAGAGGTAGGACTTGGAGCCGTCCTGTCCCAGGCAGTGGACAGGGAAGAACACCCAATTTTATACATCAGCCGCAAGTTGTTCCCCCAGGAGAAGAATTACACTGTGATAGAGAAAGAGGCATTGGAAGTGAAATGGGCCTGTGATGCCTTGTGTTATTACATTCTCGGTGTCCCGCTCACACTGGTCACCGACCACGCCGCGCTCCAGTAGCTGGCCAAAATGAAAAACAATAATATGAGGCTAACGTGCTGGTATCTTGCAGTCCAACCCTATGCCTATACGGTTCACCACAGAGCCAGTAAGGACCATGCGAATGCGGACTTTCTCTCTCGTCTAGGAGGGATGGACAGGACTGGCTCCGATGAGCAAGAGCCAGTTTTGAAGGGTAGGGTGTAATGAGGCGGTGTGGTGCCCCACCGCCCCTCAGGGGGACAAGCCTCCCCAGAGACCACAGGGGGCAGAGCTAGTGAGTCCTGCACCCGCCCCCCAGAGGTAACCGCGCAGGACCGGAAGTATAAAAGTCCGGCCCCAGAGAGCACTTGGGAGGCAGCCACCAGAGGAGCCAGACGTTACTGGTAGAGCTCCTGACCGGGAAGCCGTCACAACTTATATAACTCACTGATCATTAATATTCTTGTATGACGTACACACAGGGTGTTATGAATATGTAGCAACTGGTGCAATTTAGAGATGCCCTATTATGAATATGTGCTAGAATTATATTCTTAACATGTGCTTGGCAAGCAATGCATAAGCATAGTTTAAAGCAAACAAGGGAATGTGTATTTGCTTTTCTGACCACCTTGGTCTTCAGGCAGAAACAATGAAAGTCCATTTACCTATAAGGTAAACAAAGCTATCAAGATAATAAGTGGGGGAGGACGTAGCATGGTGTCTACATCCCAGGAGATGTGAGAAACTTTATCTGGGCTATAAAGACAGGGGATCTGAGCCTCAAATGATAAGGAATGGAATCAACTGATTGTATACAGTATTACTGTATTATAAAATTGTATCAAATAAGATCTTTTCTAAAAGCTAATGACACTGGTGATTCATATCACTGTGAAATGTATGAATTAACAGTACATGAGAAAATATGGATATTTAATGATACTATGCTTTAAAGTCTGTGACCAAACATAGGGAGAAAGAGGTTCCCGCCCAGATAGGAGGGAAGAGGTTATCTACTTGTCTCTAATGAAATTAAGCAAGGTGTGACCAGAAACAATGAGCGCTCTATTTATATACAAATCAACAGAGGGATGAAAGACCACAGGAAGTGAGGAAAGCATGAGGTCATCCTGCCTCTTGAAACAAGGTAATTGAACTTTGGAAGATGCTGTATAAGCAAGGAAAGAGAACTTGTAAGTTATCCATCACTAGACAGAAACAAGGGGCCAGAGTTCTTGCACACTGAGAGAAATGAGTCCTTCAACAAAGGGCCTGAATCAATGGGAATGTAAGATTGGTAATGGAACTACCCTAAGCAAAGACTGTAGCTTGTTAAATTAGGTCTTAGCCATTAGAAAGCATATTTTTACTTTTGTTTGTTTGTGACCTTTTCCCAACTTTATTCCTTCTACTTGATATAACTTAGCATATGTCCTTTTGTTAATAAACTTGTTTTATTTTTACAATGAACCAAATCCGTGCTATGCTTGATGGGAAGGGTATATTTACACCTGTTAAATCAATAAACTGTAATATGCTCTTGTTTCTTTAAAGTTTCAAACAAACCTTATTATTTCCCCGAGTATTCGAGAAGAGGGCTGGACTCTTCAGGGCACAAAGTTTTGGGAAAATTAGGACTGGGAGTGTATTGGGGTCAATCTGCAAGTATTGGGGTCAATCTGCAAGTAATAACCAAGGCATGTGAAAGACAGGGTGGGGCTGGTGTGCTGGAGGAAGACTGCCGGGGAGTCAGCGTTGCTAATCCAGGGATGTGCTGTGCATTGCAGGTTTGTAGGCTGGCTGCTGGTGTCCAGGTTGTGAGCCATAGAAGCAGTGCATTCAACATTACAGAGTGGACGGTGATACAACCCCTCACTAGTCTGGACTGCACCCATAATGTGACAATAATATTGTAATTTTATGTTTTTATTCATGATGTAAAATTCTTAAGATTACAAGACAAAGCCAGAAATTAATAAATACTGTACGTTCCCATTTCTATTCAAGTCTGAGCTCTGTGACTTTATCTTCACACACTACTATTTCAAATTTGGTGACAATATATACCTCCAGACCAGTGGCACTGCTGCCCGCATGGCCCCATAGTATGCCAACATCTTTATGGCTGACCTGGAACAACGCTTCCTCAAATCTCGTCCACTCACATCCCTTCTCTATCTACGCTACATTGATGACATCTTCATCATCTGGACCCATGGGAAAGAAACTCTGGAAGAATTCCACCATGATTTCAACAGCTTCCACCCCACCATCCACCTCAGCCTGGACCAGTCTACATGGGAAGTCCACTTCCTAGACACCACGGTGCAAATTAATGAGAGCCACATCAACACCACCCTATACCGAAAAACTACTGACAGCTATGCCTACTTTCATGCCACCAGCTTCCATCCCGGACATACCACACGATCCATTGTCTACAGCCAAGCACTGAGGTACAATTGTATTTGCTCCAACCCCTCAAACCGAAACCAACACCTACAAGATCTTCACCAAGCTTTCTCAAAACTACAATACCTGCACAAGGAAATAAGGACACAGATCAACAGAGCCAGACATGTACCCAGAAGCCTGCTGCTGCAAGACAAGCCCAAGAAAGAAAACAACAGAACACCACTGGCCATCACCTACAGTCCTCAGTTAAAACCTCTCCAACGCATCATCAGTGATGTACAACCCATCCTGGACAATAATCCCTCACTTTCGCAGGCCTTGGGAGGCAGGCCAGTCCTGGCCCACATCAACCCACCAACCGTAAGCAGATTCTCACCAGCAACAGCACACCGTGCCATAATAACTCCAACTCAGGAACCAATCCATGCAACAAACCTCGATGCCAACTCTGCCCACATATCTACACCAGCAACACTTTACCCTTGTGAGTGCTCTTTTTAATTTCCGTCTCACTAACCCTCACTTTACCCTTGTGAATGCTCTTTTTAATTTCCGTCTCACTAACGTCCTCATTCTTGTGTAGTTCCTTTTTATAAAATTAAATGCGTTTGTGATCAGGGTTTTTTGGAATTTTCCCCTCTCCAAGATGCTAAAGACCTTGTTTCAAAACTAGTTGAAAGTTGAAAAGAATGAATATGGTCAAGAAAATTATAAACTATGGACTTGATTTAAGCTTTATTTTTATTTTTAGTAATGACCAGCAAAACACTTTAAATTAAGATTCTAAGGACCCAACATAGAAATAGTGTGATTTCACTAGTAGTTTTGCTTGGGTAAGGATTACAGGAACTGGTTGTGAAGTTTTAAAATGCTATTTATTAGTTGTAAATATTAGTTTACATCTAAAATGAAAACCCTATATGATGAATTATTTATTGCATGACTTACCAGTATGTATAACTGCATTCAGATTTATTTAAAATGGGTAGGTGAAACAGTACAGTCCTGTTAAGTCAAATATACCATGTGCATTATTATTCACTATATCCTCATTCACTAAGGGCCAGATTTCATGACACTTATTTGTACTGAGTAACCCCGTATTCTACCACTGAGTTTTTTAAAAAAGTACTATTCAACACAAGTAAAGACAAAAGAATCTGGCCTTCTAATCTGAGCCCAATAGTTTCTACTTTCATTGTTCTTTTTTCTTTTGTATAAATACCTAATATAAAGACAAGCTCTTTTTAAAAAAAATTAAACAAATAAAAATAATATAAAATATTTTATGTTTTGGGTGTTTTTTGGAAAAACATACAAATTATATACAATTTCTGGAATGTATTTGAAATAGAAATAGGTCAATCTAAATGCAATGGAATCATGTCATAAGTAGTTGTTCTGTAACAACTGATATAGTCATGGGATAATTTACGTATGTATACTTTTTTATTGACATACCAAGTAATATATATCACCATGAAATGTATGCTAATTTAACAAGTAAGAACCAGAGCTCAGATTATAGGGTGACTGGAGAAAGGGAAACATACAATGTATCTAAACAGTTTAAATAGAAAAGATGGAAGCCTTACATTTGACTACAAACTCTACATCTTTGAAACATGAAAAGTAAAGGATCTAACATGACAGTACAATTGTCAGAGAATGGTATGTTATTTTTAAATGCAAATCAGATGTCTAATCTTGCCTTCATTGAAGTTAACAGTAAAATTTCCCATTACATGCTGTTATTTTCTGAAATTGCTATTGAGTAATGTTCATTCTTTTCTTTTGGGTAATCCCCTTAAGAGTTAGGCTGAGGACTAACCATCAGGAAACCAGTTCAGCCAACTCAGTTAAGGGCTTTTAAAAAATCTCGAGGAGCAAATTGGCTGTTTACATAAATATATTAATGGATCATTTCTCTTTTTCTTTTAGGTTTTCAGTCAGCTGGTTGTACAGTTGTGTGTGCACATGTGCCCCCTCCCCAACATAAAAACTACCCTCAACACTTTAAATTATCCCGCGACTCTGCAAGAAACCAAAATTGTTAGCTCTTTCATTATTCCCTGATGCCCTATATATTTAATTATGCTTTTGCCTGAATGAGTGATGTGTGTTGGGGGGATAAGATTTCTTATTTTTAGGGAGAATGATTTTGATTTCTTTGCTTGACATTGACTCGATTTATCAACCATTAAACTAACAGCTTAATTAATGTGTTTATAATTTTGTACATGCAACCAAATCCTTATGTTTTTACTCAGGAAAACTCTTGATGACTCTATGGTATGGGAGTTTTGGCTGATGAGTAAAAAATGCATAATGACTGCAGTATTTGACCTAGAAATCATAAGTGTATTTAGTAAATAAAATAAACAAATACGTTCAGTACCTTTTTTCAAAACTGAGCCCACATGACAAAAGAGGTAAAACTTTTCTGACAAACTATATTTACACACTGCAAGTCAACCAGAAAATAGTTTCTTAGCTATTTAATTTAAATCCTACAGCATTTTAAAGAAAAATGTAAAAAGTGATTACTCAACAGCAAAAACTTTGCCAACTCCAGATATTTTGTTCCCCTAGGAACTTGGGATCAATACAAAGGAGCACAAACTGAGAAAAAAACATGACTTTTGTAAACCTTTTCCTCTGCAAATCAGATAACAAACCCTTGCTCTCCATCCAGGATAACTACATTGGAAACAAGATGGTGAAATAGTGAAATTACACATATATAGAATCCCAACATTAATCTTGCATCTTGTCGTAAGAAAAGAGCCTGAGACATAAGTCCTTGTATCAGAGGCCTGAGCTATTCACCGAATCTGACAAGAACTGAGCTGATACTGCAGAAATGTATATTCCTAAGAAGTGGTCATCACAGAGTACTCACACAAACACAACCTGATATCAAGTGGTACCAGAACATCCCGATATAAGGGATGGTACAAGATGTTCCCCAGGGATAACAGGAACAGGATAAAAGATAAGGTCAGGATGACAGTACATAATAGAGATGTTTTGATTGAATCGACATGTACAAAATGTTGGGTGATAAATAGTGACAGAGGGCAGTAACTATGTCAAATGGGCAGTCCTAACTTGTTTGTATCAGGGTATAAAGATGTATCTCAGAGGGCATATCTTTGCCTGGTCTTAGGAAGGAATGGAAAGTCCTGCTGTTCACTGAACTAGTCCATTGTTTTGAGTGGCTATCCTGCTCCTAAAATAAAAGGGATAAAACAGCCCTGGAGAGGGCTGTTGCTGGGAGAAAGCAGCAAACTTGGGCTGAGTGGGAAAGCAGCTGAGGGTGTGGCTGGCCACAGCTGTGGCCAGCTCAATCAGAGCCTAGCTGGCCCTTATAAAAGGTCTGAGAGTTAGGAGCTGAAAAACAGTCTCTTTCCAGTCTGGGGAGGAGCAGGGCCTGGCTGCCTCGGACAGGGTACCGGAGGTGGAACAGTGCTGGTGGAATAGGCAAGGGAGCTGTGGAGCTCCAGTCAAACAACTCCCCAGGCTGCAGGCCTGAAGCGAGGCCTAAGGAGGGTACTGGGGTTAGGCAGAGGCAGCTGGTCCAAACCCCTCTTGCCTATGATGACTGGCTTTTACACTGCAGTCTGCCCCACAGTGCAGGGGCTTGATGATGACTGGTAGTAACCCTAGACTGAGGCAAGATGGGGATTAGAGGGTTGGGGGTTCTCCAGGGAGGGGAGACTCAGATGCAGAATGTGGGGGTATTATCAGGGGGGTAGCACCCCAAGTAAAAGAGCACTGGGGTCCAGGAGGGACACAGGGCCAGCAGGCAGAGAGACACCAGCCTGCAGAGGGCACTCCGAGCTGGAAGAGCTAATTCCCAGGACACTACAATGAGGCACCACAATGGTGAGTCATGACACTCTGACATGGGCATACATGTATTAGTGGTCTGGTAGAGTCTTCAGGATACTAGTATCATGTTTTGTTGACAATAAACCTGGCCGGATGCCTTTGTCCCTTAGCAGATCTTGTGGTCATGGGGTGGTTCGCTCAAGGTCTGTCCTGGCAGCTGTCTGTGCAAGGCTGGGGCAGCACAAAGAGGGAACAAACATAGACACACACACACACACACAGCCAAACATCTAATCACAGTTGTCTTGTGTATTTGCCAAATCTCGGGAGCAAATTTCCCTATATGTACAGAACAAGACCTGACTCTAGCTAAGAAGCTTTGCACATTCAGAAAGCTATATAGAATTAAAAAAGACCTGAACCGCTACAAAAATAATGTCTTATTGTAGCAGGGTGCAACCCGCTTCCCCCCTAAAAAGAGGGCTGGGGTAGCCCCGGGAGGGAGCTTGTAGCAGCCCAGGACCGGGGTTGTGGCTGGGAGCCTGCTAGCAGGCTTAATTGGGTAACAGGCTCAGCTGAGAGGCCACGCCCCAAACACAGGCCTGTAAAAAAGCCTGAGAAGCAAGGGCCTGGGGAAGACACTGTCTCCTCTGGAAGCAGAGGGAGACGGGCCTAGCTGTGGGGAGGCAGTGAGCAAGATACCTGGACTGGGACAGGGTAAGGGCTAGGCACTGGGAGCTAGGGAGCTCTAGCCTGAGAGCCCCAGACTGCAAGGCCCGATAGGGGGCCTGACCCAGGGTACTAGTCAGTCTCCCTGAGCCATAAACAGGGTACCTGGACTGGGACAGGGCGAGGGCAAGGCAGCTGGGAGCCAGGGAGCTGCAAAGCTCTAGTGAGAGGGCCCCAGGCTGCTGAGCCTAGCGAAGGCCCATCCCCCGGGGTACTGGGGCTGCAAGGGGGCAGCCCTGGGCTTGGTAGAAGCAGCTGGCCAAACCCTTCTTGCCTATGATGAGCAGCCTGATACTGCAGTCCGCCTCAGTGTGTGGAGGCAACTGGTGATTAGCAGAGGCAAAGCCTGAGGCGAGTTGGGAATAGTGGGTGGAAGGGTTCCCCAGGGAGGGGACACCCTAAGACCAGGGGGGTACTGCAGGGGTGCAGAACCCTCAGTTCGTGGGCACCGGGGTCCAGGAGGAACACGGGGCCAGAGCAGGAGCGGACATCAGCTGGCAGAGGGCGCTCCAGACGCTGCAAAGAGCTAATTCCCGAGACAACCAGCGGGAGGCGCCACCGGGGTGAGTGACCGTGCTGCTACACTTATAAATAGGGCTGTCATGTGATTTAAAAAATTGATTGCACAATTAAACATTGATTGTGTAATTAACTGTTTAATTAAACAATAATAGAATACTACTTATATAATATTTTTGGATGTTTTCCACATTTTCAAATATATTTATTTCAACTACATCATAGAATACAAAGTGTACAGTGCTTACTTTATATTTATATTTTAAATACTTGCACTGTAAAAATAAAATAAATAGTATTTTCAATTCATTTAATAAAAGTACTCAAAATGTAGAATTATGTACAAAAAATTAAGTACAGTCAAAAATAAAACAATGCAAAACTTTAGAGCCTACAAGTCCACTCAGTCCTACTTCTTGTTCAGCCAATCGCTGAGACAAACAGTTTGTTTGCATTTTCAGGAGATAGTGCTGCCTACTTCTTGTTTACATGTCCTGACAGTGAGAACAGGCGTTCGCATGGCACGGTTGTAGCCAGCATTGCATGATATTTACGTACCAGATGCACTAAAGATTCATATGTCCCTTCATGCTTCAACCACCATTCAAGAGGACATGTGTCTATGCTGATGATGGGTTTTGCTTGATAGCAATCCAAAGCAGTGCAAACCAAGAAATGTTCATTTCCATCATCTGAGTCAAATGCTACCAGCAGAAGGTTCATTTTCTTTTTTGGCGGTTCGGGTTCTATAGTTTCCGCATTGGAGTGTTGCTCTTTTAAAACTTCTGAAAGCATGCTCGACAGCCCATCCTGATCAGATTTTGGAAGGCACTTCAGATTCTTAAATCTTAGATTGAGTGCTGTGGCTATTTTTAGGAAACTCACATTGGTACCTTCTTTGTATTTTGTCAAATCTGCAGTGAAAATGTTCTTAAAACAAATAACATGCTGGGTCATCATCCGAGATTGCTATAACATGAAAAATATGGCAGAATGCGGGTAAAACACAGAGCAGGAGATATACAATTCTCCCCAAGGAGTTCAGTCACAAATTTAATTAATGTGGGTTTTTTTTGTTTGTTTGTTTGTTTTTTGACAAGCATCATCAGCATGGAAGCATATCCTCTGGAATGGTGGTGAATGCATGAACGGACATATGAATGGTTAACATATGTGGCATGTAAATACCTTGCAATGCCAGCTACAAAAGTGCCATACGAACATGTTTTCACTTTCAGATGACATTGTAAATTAGAAGAGGGCAGCATTATCTCCTGAAAATGTAAACAAACTTGTTTGTCTGAGCAACTGGTTGAACAAGAAATAGGACTGAGTGGACACGTAGGCTCTAAAGTTTTACATTGTTTTATTTTTGAATGCAGTTATTTTTTTACCTTTATTCTACAATTGTAAGTTCAACTTTCATGATAAAGAGACTGCACTACAATACTTGTATTAAGTTAATTGAAACATACTATATTTTATTTTACAGTGCTAATATTTGTAATACAAATAATATAGTGAATACTGTACACTTGTATTCTGTATTGTAATTAAAATCAATATATCTGAAAATGTAGAAAACCATACAAAATATTTAATAAATTTCAATTGGTATTCTATTGTTTAAAAGTGTGATTAAAAATATGGTTAATCACAATTAATTTTTTTAATTGTGATAAATTTTGTTGAGTTAATCATGTGAGTTAACTGCAATTAATCAACAGCCCTACTTATAAAGTTATTTTTTCAAACCAGATCAGTATGGCTCTGACTGATTCTCTCTGATTCTCCATGTACAGTAGCTCCCATGCTCAAAGATCTCAACTAACATTAATATGCTGTGTGTATATATACCATTTATGATTAGCATTCTAAAGAAAGGTCCAGAAATTAAGTGTGGAAAGTCAAAGGAGATTTTGTATGTAACAACTGTATGCTAAAAAAAATCCCTGAATAAATTTTTCCAGAAGCCTGGGAGAAAGATGCTCCAGGATGCTATTGTGAGGCCAAAGATTTCTACACTGCAAAATAATGTTAGTATGGGGAGAAAAGGAGGATAATATTTTCCCCATTTATTAGAATTAAAAATAATAAAGATAATCTGCTTTTAAAGTCTTGGCTTTAGTTTCTATATCTGGCTGGGTCTACATGAGAAAAAACCACAACCATAATTAACTGGTCAATCAGATGATCACATGATAATTTCAATAATCACAACCTCACCTAATTTAAGGGATATCATTTAATTCTTTTAAAATATTTTTATTCTAAATATATTCAGCTGGATTTTATTAATAAAGGAACAATTTTACCCATAAGCACTTTCTTGAGTAAACAGTAATCAGGAAATTAAAGTGATCTGAACTCTATTGCAAAGCCATTCTTCTGAGCTCTCTCCCCACCTCCATGATGTTTTATGCAATCTTCTCCTCCTACCAACAATACTTCAGAACCATGCCAGGTGCTGTGTACATGTGTAAAGCCTGCAGTGAAATCCCACTGGGTAGATAAGGCAAAAATGTGTCTAGAAGTGGTGCTTGTATTTTTCCCTCTGAAGACTTAAGTTTCTATCTAGAGCTCAAATCACGAATCAGTTTGTATTCCACACCATACTGCTCTGGTGCATAAGCAGTAAACATTATACCATCAGTTCATCCTGCCTCCTCCCTGCAGCTTTGGGTTTAGCAGCATTTGCTGAATTGGCTTCATTACATCCCAAAAGAACAATTCAAAATCCAATCAAAACTACTTTAAAAAACAACCTTCAAAAATCTAAACATTAACTCAAGAATTACACAGGGTCTGATTTAGAACAAAAACAAAAAAACATGGACAGGATTGTTATTCCCTAAACATAATTTCAGATGACTTAATACTGAACACGTAGTATCTCCTTTACTCACTCTGTCGACCCTTTTATTTGCTAGCCCTAAAAAGGTGTCCAAAGATGTTAGGAACAACAGAGTTTTGATCATCTTGCTATGGTTCTGGACAGAAATGGAACAGAACAAGAAAATATTAAGTTGCTGGAATCCATTCACAATAAATATAAATGTTCCCCTTTCAGTAAACAGTACCACCAAATTCCAAGAGTTCAAATCATAAGTCTTGTGCCAAAAAATCATGAGATTGGCTTAAAAACCCCCAACCCATGAGATTTAAAGAAAATAAGGTTGGGGTTCTTTTTATTTGCTTTTTGAGGCTTTGGTGTTCATGTTTTCAGCTTTTCTCAGAAGGGCTAAATGAAAGCAGAGATCCTAGTAGAATATCATTCCAAGAACTGGGGCTTTAAGAAAAACTTGAGATATTACAAGAGTCATGAAAAAACTGTGCATTAGTAACACTGTCATAAAGGGCCTGATCATTGAACCCTTACTCCGGTAAAGTTGCCATTGATTTAAATGGTACAAAAATGCCTGAAGAGTGACTACTGAGGATCCTCATGACACCAGCAGATTTTTTAAATCAATTAAGTTATAATTACTCACCTAAAAGTAAATTTCCTTTTGTTGCAGAGTGCACAGAGCTAACAGGTAAGCCTGCACTCTGATCACTCTGGCACTGTAGTTCCCCAAAGAAAGCTGACTGAGGTAATTACAGGTAATTAGCTAACCAGGATGGTGGGCTGGATGAACCAATTAGCCCATCAGCTCAAGGCTGATAAAGCAGCTCAGGAAGCAAGTGCCACAAGACAGAGAAACTGGGTTAGTTACAGGGAAGGGAAATCTCTTGGCCTCTCAGGTCCTCAGGAGAGGGCCCAGAAATACAGAGGATGCTGTAAATAGTTTATTGCATGGGACTGTAAGGGTGTTAGTGGAAAAAATTCAAATAAATGGCACAGTGGATACATAGCCATTACAGTATAGGCCAGTGTCATAACCATAAAATAGCCTAGAATTCCTTTTATGTGTAAGGGGTCAAGAAGCTAAGAGAACCTGGTTAGCACCTGACCAAAAGGACCAATGGGGACTGAAAATGCTTTCAAATCTGGGGGAGGGAAGGCTTTTGTTCTGTGTGCCTTTGCATGTGGGTCATTCGCTTTGGGGATTTCAAAGGAGCCAGACAGCCTTTTTCTTCTCTCCATCTAGTTCTATATCAGTCTCTGAACATCACAAATAGTAAGTAATAGCCAAGCAAGGCGTGTTAGCTTATATTTGTTTCTCACTTGTGAATCTCTCATGCTTTAGGGCAGGGGTCTCCAAACTACGGCCCGCGGGCCGGATGCAGCCCGCGAGGCCCTCTCATCCGGCCCGCGGAGATCTTTTTGGCTCCGCGCTGGGGCCTGGAAGCGCCGCGCGGGCCGCTGCCGCCAGCCGCGGGGCCTGGAAGCGCCGCGCGCTCGGCCGCCGCCGCCAGCCGCGGGGCCTGGAAGCGCCGCGCGCTCGGCCGCCGCCGCCAGCCGCGGGGCCTGGAAGCGCCGCGCGCTCGGCCGCCGCCGCCAGCCGCGGGGCCTGGAAGCGCCGCACGCTCGGCCGCCGCCGCCAGCCGCGGGGCCTGGAAGCGCCGCGCGCTCGGCCGCCGCCGCCAGCCGCGGGGCCGGGACGCGCCGCTTGCTCGGCTGCCGCCGCTGGCCAGGGACGGCTCGGAGCTGGGGCCGGGACGCGCCGCACCGCCACGCAGTTGCAGGGGGCGAAACAAGGAGCCAACCACTGCCAGGCGGCGAACCGGTCTGTGGGGAGAGACCGGGTTGAGCAGGTCAGTTGGGTGGGGTGAGAGACCTGGCTGGGTGGGTCAGTTGGGGGGGGGGGTTGGAGGAAAGGAGGTTTTGGGGTGAGAGATCTGGCTGGGTGGGTCAGTTGGGGGGGGTTGGAGGAAAGGAGGTTTTGGGGTGAGACCTGGCTGGGTGGGTCAGTTGGGGGGGGGGGGGTTGGAGGAAAGGAGGTTTTGGGGTGAGAGACCTGGCTGGGTGGGTCAGTTGGGGGGGGGGGTTGGAGGAAAGGAGGTTTTGGGGTGAGAGACCTGGCTGGGTGGGTCAGTTGGGGGGGGGGGGGGTTGGAGGAAAGGAGGTTTTGGGGTGAGAGACCTGGCTGGGTGGGTCATTTTGGGGGGGGGGGGTTGGAGGAAAGGAGGTTTTGGGGTGAGAGACCTGGCTGGGTGGGTCATTTGGGGGGGGGGTTTGGAGGAAAGGAGGTTTTGGGGTGAGAGACCTGGCTGGGTGGGTCATTTGGGGGGGGGGTTTGGAGGAAAGGAGGTTTTGGGGTGAGAGACCTGGCTGGGTGGGTCATTTGGGGGGGGGGGGGTTTGGAGGAAAGGAGGTTTTGGGGTGAGAGACCTGGCTGGGTGGGTCATTTGGGGGGGGGTTGGAGGAAAGGAGGTTTTGGGGTGAGACCCCTGGCTGGGTGGGTCAGTTGGGGGGTGGGTGGGAGGGAAGGAGGTTTTGGGGTGAGAGACCTGGCTGGGTGGGTCATTTGGGGGAGGGGGGTTGGAGGAAAGGAGGTTTTGGGGGGAGAGACCTGGCTGGGTGGGTCAGTTGGGGGGTTGATGTGTAGTGTTCATGTGTAGTGAACAGGTGTTCATGTGTAGTGAACAGGTGTTCATGTGTAGTGAACAGGTGTAGTGTTCAGGTGTAGTGTTCATGTGTAGTGAACAGGTGTTCATGTGTAGTGTATCAATGTGTTATTAAATAATAACTGAATAAAATAATATTAAATAAATAATTAAAAACAACATCCATGTTTTGATTCTTTTTTATTTGGACCTCGAGTGTGTTGTCGGCCCCCGAACTGCTATTTGATAGCTAATGCGGCCCTCGGGCTGAAAAGTTTGGAGACCCCTGCTTTAGGGAAATATCCCTGTGTTTTTTCTGTAACTCTGAAACTAAGCAGAGGGGATTCCTATATGGGTTTTTCTTTTAATCTTTTGTCACTCTGTAAAGTGCTTCCACACTGATTTTTATAGAGGAAAACTGTTTTTTCTTTTTTTCTTTAATTAAAATTCTTTTAAGAATCTGACTGATTTTTTTCATTGTGTAGATCCAGGGTTTTTGGATTGGGCTCAGATTTGAGGTTTGGTGAGGGGTTTATTCTCTGTGTGGCCCGGGGTGGGGGGGTGAGTAGGGGTGGGGCAAGACAAGCGGGGGGGATTGGGGCAAAGCGGATGGGGTGGGGCGAGGGCGGGGCTTTTCGGCCCACAGCTGGGTTTTTTGCAGTCCTTGCTGCTTTCTGAGTTGTGCAGGCCTGAACCAGACACAGGAGAAACTTGTGTCTTGGAGAAGTTTTAACCTAAGCTGGTAAAATAAGCTTAGGGGGTCTTTTTATGTGGATCCTCACATCTGCACCCTACAGTTCAGAGTGGGGTGGGAACCCTGACAGCCAGTTTCTAGACAGCAGGAGCAGATCATACCCTGGTACATCTTTCTATTTACTTTTTAGCTATAAAACTTCATAAAAATGGTTACCTACCTTTTTTGTAACTGTTCTCTGAGATGTGTTGCTCATACCCATTCCATTCTAGGTACATGCACACTCACATGCAAAGTTGTCAGACTTTTTTGCCTAAGTGGTATCCGTAGGGCTGGCTGTGGCACCCTCTGGAGTGCTGCGCTCATGTGCCAGTATGTTAGGCGCCACTGGCCTTACACCCTCTCAGTTCCTTCTTGCCAGAAACTCCAACAGAGGGGTAGGAAGGTGGGTAATAGAATGAACATGAGCAACACATCTTGAAGAACGACAGTTACCAAAAGCTAGGTAACCATTTTTTTCTTCTTTGTGTGCTTGCTCATGTTGATTCCATTCAAGGTGTATCCCTGGAGGTGGGTTCACAGTTCACAGTCATGGGGCTTGCAATACTGCTCTGTCTCTTTCTTTTCTCATAAAGGAGCTTTGCCAAGAAGGCCAAGACCTAGGAGCCAGGAGCAGCCGAACTTCATATGCTCACTGTCTGCGGCATATGAAGACTCAGCAAGTAGAGTGTGGCTCGAGAGTCCTTGAGTCCATGCAGCCTCGTATCCATCTGTTCCAGAAAGAACCCATTATCCTCAAACAGAAGGTCCTAGATGGAGGATGGCATTTCCTGGAACAGACTCAAGGACTAAAGCCTGGAACTGCATCTCATTACTATGGCCAAGGTGACAGCCCTAGCCAAAGAATTGGCTGTGTCCCAGGCCATCAAGAGAGAGTCCTGCTACAGTGGTGCCCTACCCCAGAATGGTAGCGAACTCGTGGCCCATGTCTGGAGGCATGGAGTCTTTAAACCAGGGGTCTCAAACTCAAATGACCATGAGGGCCGCATGAGGACTAGTGCACTGGCTCGAGGGCCGCACCACTGACACACACACACACCCTCGCTGCCCCGGCTGTGCCCCCACTCCACCCCTTCCATGAGGACTAGTGCACTGGCCCGAGGGCCGCACCACTGACACACACCCCGCCCTTGCTGCCCCGGCTCCGCCCTCACTCCACCCCTTCCAAGAGGTCCCACCCCTGCCCCACCTCCTCCTCTGAGCACGCAGCTCCCCATTCCCTCCTGAAAAGCACTAGGCACCACCAACAGCTGTTTGGCAAACAAAGCAAGAGCAATCTAGGAAGTCCAGAGCTAGAAACACACGCGGCCCAGCCAGGCAGCAGAGAAGCCTCCACTTCTGGCCCCTCCGTCCTGCAAACTGCTATGGGGGGCCGGGGGGGGGGGGGGGGGCGCCAGGAAGCTTGGCGGGCCGCAGGGAAGGGCTTTGCGGGCCGCATTTGGCCCCCGGGCCGCATGTTTGAGACCCCTGCTTTAAACGTTGTAAGAGAGCGCCACAAATTAAAATTGTATCTCCCCTACAAGTCTATTTTTTTTTTTTTTTGATACTTGAAACTGAAGGCTGGTTGTTGAATAAACTTTATGTCCAAAAAGATCCAGCTTCCTAGCATCTTTGTTCTTTGGTGTGGAACTTACTTGCCCTTGCCTGTCCCTCTCATTGGCCGCCAATACAACTAGCGACCCTGGTGGTTGATGGGTATACAAATATTCAAACCCCTTAGCAGAGATGAAATATTTCTTTTCTGCCCGTTTGGAGGCAAGAGGATAAGAGGAAGGAGTTTGCCACAGGGCCTTGGCTATTTTTAAGGATTCAGGGGTCCTGGGGCAAAGCAATTTTGCACTTTTAATTTTTACTCACCTGGTGGCACTCTGGGTGTTTGCCTGTCGAAGTGCCGCTGGTAACCCGGAGCATTGCCCCATCCGTAAAAGCGCCACTGAGTACTATATTCTCGGGGGAATTGCCCCACTTGCCCCCCACCCCTCTGGGCAGCCCTGCCTCAAGGGCAGGCGGCACCACACATGATGGGGTTGCTGCAGTTAGGATGACGAACTGGTTGTTCAACTGTTCTACCAGTTCCTTCACCTCCAAGCTCATGTTAGATGCCACCCTTGTAAACAGGATTCGGTATTCCTTAAAGTCATTAGGCGGGCTGACATATGAGGGTACTGCTACTGTCTCATCAGGCAATGAGGACTCAGAAAACGATTCATTTTCAGTGTCATCAGAAAATGAGGACTGCACCATGGGGGGGGGGAGGGAAGGCATGAGTCACTGTCTTGTCACAAGGGGGTGGGGGGGAGGAATAGCTCAGTGATTTAAGCACTGGCCTGCTAAACACAGGGTTGTAAATTCAATCCTTGAGGGGGGCTATAGAGCAAAAATCTGTTGGATGATTTAGTTGGGGTTGGTCCTGCTTTGAGCAGGGGGTTGGACTAGCTGATCTCCTGCGGTCCCTTTCAACCCTGATATTCTATGAAGGGAGGGCTCATTGGAGTGTGAACCTGCATCTCTACCCCAGTGTCAGAGTCCATGTTGTGCACCAAGTCCAGAGCCGATGGTGTGGGCGGTTGCTTCTCCAAAGTGGCCTGGGAGAAATGGTGTGAGAAGGGCAGTGGCATCATTGGCATTCCCATGCATTCCAATAGGGTCATTCGGGTGGCTACTGGCTCTGCTGCCATGCCACCACTGGAGGAGCTGAGCCGATCTCCAGTGCCCATGATAGTTTCGCTCCAACTCCAATGCGTCCCTTTCCGGTGATCAAAGTGGAGCCATGGGCCATTTGGCAGATGACCCTAGGTATGAGGGACCGCTGCCTTGAGGATGGAGATCGATGCCTCTTCATAGACTGGTGTCAGGGATGTGGGGATGGGTTCTGCATGGACAGCAGTCCTGCATCAGCAAGGATCTATGCACTGATGGAGACCTACCGTATTTTTCGTCCTATAGGACGCTCCGGCGTATAAGACGCCCCCGAGTTTTTAAATAAAAAAGCCGGAGGGGAAAAAAAAACCCACACCACCACACAAAAAGCGCCGCTTTTTTCGCGCCGCTCTCCCGTCCCCGCCGCGCGGCGGGCTGCTGGGAGCGCGCCCCTCTCCCGTCCCCGCTGCACGGGCGGGCGCTCCCAGGGGCCCCGGGGCCCGAGCTGCTCCCGTTCCCCACCGGCCCCAACACATGCGGGTGGGCTTGGGGGGGGAAGCGTCGCCCCGCCCCGCCCGCCGGGCCACCTGCAGCCGCCCCAGCTCCAGCCGATATTCGGCGTATAAGACACCCCCCCTAATTTTGAAGCTATTTTGGGGGGTTAAAAAGGCGTCTTATACGCCGAAAAATACGGTAAGTCCAGGGATCGGCTGGCGAGAGGAGAATTGGTGCCAGGTGTACAGAGATGGAGGCAGGGGTCTTCATAGGGCACCAAAATGGCTAGGGATGGCCCTGCATAGGCCTGTTGCAAGATGACCAAGGCTTGAAACCCATGGACCGGGGCATGCCCTGCCCTGTGGCAAAGTCCCTGCTGGGACTCTAGGTGCTGAATTGTTAGTGTTAATTTAGCACATTAACATTAGCAAGCACTCGAAGAACTAAACAATCTGCCTCCAATACACTCTTACACATATTTATTCGATTATGCCCGTCTCATTCCAGAGATAAACATACTTCTCTATTTCCTTCTGATCGCATGCCCACCCTCATTCCCCCTCTTCCACACACACACCCCTTGAAAATAAGAGGGGAAATGGAATAATTTAGGTCATTTGTCTCCTAAAACCATTCTCTGTGTTTTTTTCCAGACTGCCTCTGCCTCCTAACTCGTGGAACACGCTCCCAATGATGGTCTCCCATGCTATCCTCTCTTCATCCAAGTCTTTTCTTCGCATTCACATCTTCTGCAATGGCCCCCCAAATGAGTCAATAATTATATAAATTACACATATGTATATTAGAGAGAGAGAGTACACAAAGATATGCACATATCTACTGTTACTCATGACATTCTTCTCCCCTCCCTATTGTTATTACTTTCACTCATTAACTCACATCTATAGTGTTAGCTCTTCAGGCCAGAGACCAGTCTTTCTACTTGAACAGTAGGGAGCCCCATGTGCTGCAAAATAAGTAATAAATGGAACAGTTTACTAATCAAATTACAAATGTTTGTATTTTGCTTCTTCTTATGCAGACATTTAGTGTAGTTATAATTTTGTGGCATTTATTACTATTAATCGTATTTGATATTGCTTTAGCAGCTTTCAACTGACTGAAGCCCAAGGCACTTTAAAATAGTCCTGCTATTTAAAATGTCACCGGAACACTTTAGAGTAAACATCCCAATTAGATTACATGGAGGTAGAGGAGTACATGCCTCTCAGAGTTACTGTTTCATGTTTTCTGCAGACTTATGAAGACAGCACCGCCTTGGTTCATATTTGGATAGTGATTTTTGCAACCATGAAGGCTGGAAACTTGCTTTTTTTTAAAAATGAAAGGTTGGATTCTGCTCTTATATGTATCCCACACATACTGGCAGGCACTCACAATACTGGAACACAATTTATGCTACAACATTGTGAGGGACACAAAACAGGAACCGATACAAATTTCTTTTTTATGTGTCCCTTTGTCTTTTCTTAAAAAATAAATATTTTTTCTGAGATCATGCTGACTGGAAAACTATTAATTTGCTATAATTATTTTAAAAGATACAGTACACACCTAAATAGTCCAAATTCATACAGCCTGATTTCCTAGTGGCCGCTGGTCACCTGGTCTCATTCTAGTGGCACAAAGTAGCCATAACCCTGGCTTCATTTGCCATGGGAGGATTTCCTCTGCATAGAAGAATCTTTAGTGTGATGATGAGTTGCTGATATTGACACCACTACTTTACCTCAGGTGCTGAGGGCAGGGCTGGTGCATCCTTATTCTTTGGGGAACCTTGTCTGCTGTAATGGCCTCAGGGTGTTTTGGGAGCTGGCGTGAGATATAGCAACCTTCAGGTTGCTCTACCTAGCACTGAGGAGTAGGCTGAATCAGGGAGCTGCAAAACTGGCATTTTGTCTCTCACACCCAACTTGCACCTATGCTGAGTCCAACTTGACTGGTCCAGAGAATCTGGGCAACAATCTCTTTCTTTATGTGCAACATCACCATGAAGTACTAGTTAAATTATCTATAATATAAACATGATGAACATTCATTTAATATTGTTCAAACTGTGAACTCAAATCATTGCTTTAAATTACTCCTGGGGGAATTCTGTGGCACTGTGCATGCACAGAATTTATATCCCCCATAGATTCCTTTGTTTCACTGCAGAAAAATGACTTTCTGATGGGGAAGCAAAGAGAAGCTACAAGAGCAGTCATATGACCGTCCCCAGAAATATGTTGCGGATGCCCATGACAGCCAGCAGAGAGGTAAATCACTGTGGGGCAGAGGACAGGACTGGGAAAGACCCTGCTGGTGCATTCTACCCTGAGCTGGGCTCAGCTGCTAGTCACAGCTGGGCTGGGAAGGACGGAACTTCTTCTTCCCCAGCATGACATCCAGGATTGTGTCAGACTGACCCCCAGATTTCTTCCTTGGCTGTAGGAAGCTCTGCAAACTCCCAATCTCCCCTGCACTTCCTGCACCCATTGCTCCTCAGCTGCAGGGGGATGGAACACTGCATGGGGAGATGATCCCCCATCCACCCAATCCCTGTGCATCCAGACCCTGTCATAACCAGACCCTCCTGCCAAGCCTCACCCCCCCACTCCCTCCCCCGCACCCAGAACCCCACATCAAGCCCCACTGCCCCTGCACCTGGACCACCCCAATGATCCACCTGCAACCCCACCCTACCGAGCCCCTTTCAAGGAAGGAGAGGAATTATTTAAGTTCAGTACCAATGTGGACACAAGAACAAATTCATATAATCTGGCAAGCAGGAAGTTTAGATTTGAAATTAGATTAAGGTTTCTAACCATCAGAGGAGTGAAGTTCTAGAACAGCCTTCCAAGGGGAGCAGTGGGGGAAAAAGATATATCTGGCTAAGACTAAGCTTGATAAGTTTATGGAGGAGATGGTATAATGGGAGGACCTAATTTTGCAATTACCTGATCTTTCACTATTAGTGGCAAATATGCCCAATGGCCTGTGATGTGATGTTAGATGGGGTGGAATCTGAGTACTACAGAGAATTCTTTTCTGGGTTTCTGGCTGGTGAGTCTTGCCCACATGCTCAGGATACAGTTGATTGCTGTATTTTGTGTTGGGAAGGAATTTTCCTCCAGAGCAGATTGGCAGAAGCCCTGCGTTGTTTTTGTTTGTTTGTTTGTTTTGTTTTATTTTTGTCTTCCTACTCAGCATGGGGCATGGGTCACTTGCTAGAGATCTTGAAGTCTTTATACCATGATTTGAGGACTTCAATAGCTCAAGCATAGGTTAGGGGTTTATTACAGGAGTGGGTGGGTGAGATTCTGTGGCCTGCATTGTGTGGGTCTTCAGACTAGATGATCATAATGGTCCCTTCTGAGCTTAAAGTCTATGAGTTGCACCTGGATCCCCACCGTACTGAGCCCTACTCTCCCAGCATTTGAACCCTCCCACTGAGCCTCCCCACACCCATACCTCCCTACTGAGTTCTATCCCCTCCACATCAAGACACCCCCTTGCTGAGTCCCAACCACCTTCACCTGGACCCCCCTGCAGAGTTCCATTACCATTGCACCCAGAACCCCCCAAGAAGCCCCTGTGCATGCAGTTCCCACCCCGCACCAGGATCCCCCACTGAGCCACCCAAACCCAGATTGCCCCACACAGAACCCTCTCAACCTATACTTGGATCCCTTTCTGAGTCTGCCTGCCCACACCTGGTGCAGCTGGCATGGCGGGGCAGGGCTCTGGGTGTTTCTGTGGCAGGCCCAGTCTTTGCACCATGTCAAGTTTGGGTGCAGCCTCACCGCTGAATCTATGTCCTTACGGGGGAGGGAACTGCACAGTGATCTCCCACCTCTGTGCAGCCAGTGGCCTGTGCTACCCAATGCTAAGCTAGAGCCTCCACATTTATTTGACAAATAAAATTTACAGAATTTTGCAAAATTTTAAAATACTTTATGCAGAATTTTCAAATTTTTGGCACAGAATTCCCTCAGGAGGATTAAATGCATGCATTTTAAACCCAGGTAGGAGTCCCAAATTACCTTGCCAGGCAATCTCTTGGCTTTCTTTAAATATGTGTCAAGAGCAACATGTTGTTATTGGTCCTACAATTAAGGGTGTTAAAATCGAAACATTATTCCATAAACTTGAACCATGGTACACAGTGCCTCCCCTGATAGCTGTGAATAGATGGCAGAATGGCCCTGACATTTTGGAGTCCTGCATTTAGATGTGACCTTAGAGTGATCTCAAAAACTACTAATATGTTAGTGTTGATTTGCTTTGAGAGAAAGGGAGTGATTGAGAGAGGGGGTATGGGTACCGACTACTGCGCTTTAAATGACCAGCATTAACCTGAACTTGGAAAGGACTGTGTGTTCCACCCCCAGGCTAGACTCTGTCACCTTTATTCGTGTTTATTTCACTGTTCCTAAATTTCACTTGAGAATTTGCCTAAACTAATCTTGTGACCTGCTGAACATGACTATTCTGGATTGCATTTTAGGAGCTGCAGATGAGAGAATTTATTGCCACCTAAACGCAGCTGTTTAAAATTAATACAGTAAACCCTCGATTTAACGGACCCCGATTTAACGGACTTCGGATGCAACGGACAAAATTTCCGATGCATCCGAAATCCGTTTTGGGGGCTGCCGGCTCCCGCCCCAGGGAGCCGGCTGGGTTGACAGCTCCCGCCGGCTCCCTGCAGCGGGGACCCCTGCGGGAGCTGTCAAACCCCCCCCCGCCCTCCCGCCCGGCTCCCCGCAACGGGGAGCTGGGCGGGGGGGGGGGCGTTTGAGAGCCCCCGCTCGGCTCCCCGCAGCGGGAAGCCGGGCGGGGGGTTTGACAGCTCCCGCCGGGCTTCCCGCTGGGGGGAGCCGAGCGGGAGCTGTCAACCCCCCCGCCCGGCTCCTCGCAGCGGGGAGCCGGGCGGGGGGGGGGCGTTTGAGAGCCCCCGCTCGGCTCCCCACAGCGGGAAGCCGGGCGGGGGGGTTTGACAGCTCCCGCCGGGCTTCCCGCTTGGGGGAGCCGGGCGGGAGCTGTCAACCCCCCCGCCCGGCTCCCCGGAACGGGGAGGGGGGGGGGTTTGAGAGCCTCCGCTCGGCTCCCCGCAGCGGGAAGCCGGGCGGGGGGGTTTGACAGCTCCCGGTCGGCTCCCCCCAGCTGGAAGCCAGGCGGGAGCTGTCAACCCCCCCGCCCGGCTCCCCGCAACGGGGAGCCGGGCGGGGGGGGGGGTTGAGAGCTCCCGCCCGGCTCCCCGCTGGGGGGAGCCGAGCGGGAGCTGTCAACCCCCCCGCCCGGCTCCTCGCAGCGGGGAGCCGGGCGGGGGGGGGCGTTTGAGAGCCCCCGCTCGGCTCCCCACAGCGGGAAGCCGGGCGGGGGGGTTTGACAGCTCCCGCCGGGCTTCCCGCTGGGGGGAGCCAGGCGGGAGCTGTCAACCCCCCCGCCCGGCTCCCCGGAACGGGGAGGGGGGGGTTTGAGAGCCTCCGCTCGGCTCCCCGCAGCGGGAAGCCGGGCGGGGGGGTTTGACAGCTCCCGCTCGGCTCCCCCCAGCTGGAAGCCGGGCGGGAGCTGTCAACCCCCCCACCCGGCTCCCCGCAACGGGGAGCCGGGCGGGGGGGGGGGGTTGAGAGCTCCCGCCCGGCTCCCCGCTGGGGGGAGCCGAGCGGGAGCTGTCAAACCCCCCCGCCCGGCTCCCCGCAACGGGGAGCTGGGCGGGGGGGGGGGGCGTTTGAGAGCCCCCGCTCGGCTCCCCGCAGCGGGAAGCCGGGCGGGGGGTTTGACAGCTCCCGCCGGGCTTCCCGCTGGGGGGAGCCGAGCGGGAGCTGTCAACCCCCCCGCCCGGCTCCTCGCAGCGGGGAGCCGGGCGGGGGGGGGGCGTTTGAGAGCCCCCGCTCGGCTCCCCACAGCGGGAAGCCGGGCGGGGGGGTTTGACAGCTCCCGCCGGGCTTCCCGCTGGGGGGAGCCGGGCGGGAGCTGTCAACCCCCCCGCCCGGCTCCCCGGAACGGGGAGGGGGGGGGGTTTGAGAGCCTCCGCTCGGCTCCCCGCAGCGGGAAGCCGGGCGGGGGGGTTTGACAGCTCCCGGTCGGCTCCCCCCAGCTGGAAGCCAGGCGGGAGCTGTCAACCCCCCCGCCCGGCTCCCCGCAACGGGGAGCCGGGCGGGGGGGGGGGGGTTGAGAGCTCCCGCCCGGCTCCCCGCTGGGGGGAGCCGAGCGGGAGCTGTCGACCCCCCCGCCCGGCTCCTCGCAGCGGGGAGCCGGGCGGGGGGGGGGCGTTTGAGAGCCCCCGCTCGGCTCCCCACAGCGGGAAGCCGGGCGGGGGGGTTTGACAGCTCCCGCCGGGCTTCCCGCTGGGGGGAGCCGGGCGGGAGCTGTCAACCCCCCCGCCCGGCTCCTCGCAGCGGGGAGCCGGGCGGGGGGGGGGGCGTTTGAGAGCCCCCGCTCGGCTCCCCACAGCGGGAAGCCGGGCGGGGGGGTTTGACAGCTCCCGCCGGGCTTCCCGCTGGGGGGAGCCGGGCGGGAGCTGTCAACCCCCCCGCCCGGCTCCCCGGAACGGGGAGGGGGGGGGGTTTGAGAGCCTCCGCTCGGCTCCCCGCAGCGGGAAGCCGGGCGGGGGGGTTTGACAGCTCCCGGTCGGCTCCCCCCAGCTGGAAGCCAGGCGGGAGCTGTCAACCCCCCCGCCCGGCTCCCCGCAACGGGGAGCCGGGCGGGGGGGGGGGGGTTGAGAGCTCCCGCCCGGCTCCCCGCTGGGGGGAGCCGAGCGGGAGCTGTCAACCCCCCCGCCCGGCTCCTCGCAGCGGGGAGCCGGGCGGGGGGGGGCGTTTGAGAGCCCCCGCTCGGCTCCCCACAGCGGGAAGCCGGGCGGGGGGGTTTGACAGCTCCCGCCGGGCTTCCCGCTGGGGGGAGCCAGGCGGGAGCTGTCAACCCCCCCGCCCGGCTCCCCGGAACGGGGAGGGGGGGTTTGAGAGCCTCCGCTCGGCTCCCCGCAGCGGGAAGCCGGGCGGGGGGGTTTGACAGCTCCCGCTCGGCTCCCCCCAGCTGGAAGCCGGGCGGGAGCTGTCAACCCCCCCACCCGGCTCCCCGCAACGGGGAGCCGGGCGGGGGGGGGGGGGTTGAGAGCTCCCGCCCGGCTCCCCGCTGGGGGGAGCCGAGCGGGAGCTGTCAAACCCCCCCGCCCGGCTCCCCGCAACGGGGAGCTGGGCGGGGGGGGGCGTTTGAGAGCCCCCGCTCGTCTCCCCGCAGCGGGAAGCCGGGCGGGGGGGTTTGACAGCTCCCGCCGGGCTTCCCGCTGGGGGGAGCCGGGCGGGAGCTTTCAACCCCCCCGCCCGGCTCCCCGGAACGGGGAGCCAGGCGAGGGGGGGGGGGTTGAGATCCTCCGCTTGGCTCCCCGCAGCGGGAAGCCGGGCGGGGGGTTTGAGAGCTCCCGCTCGGCTCCCCCCAGCTGGAAGCCGGGCGGGAGCTGTCAACCCCCCCGCCCGGCTTCCCGCAACGGGGAGCGGGGGTGGGGGGGGGTTGAGAGCTCCCGCCCGGCTCCCGGCTGGGGGGAGCCGAGAGGGAGCTGTCAATCCCCCCGCCCGGCTCCCCGCAACAGGGAGCCGGGCGGGGGGGGGGGGGCGTTTGAGAGCCTCCGCTCGGCTCCCCGCAGCGGGAAGCCGGGCGGGGGGTTTGACAGCTCCCGCTCGGCTCCCCCCAGCTGGAAGCCAGGCGGGAGCTGTCAACCCACGCCCGGCTCCCCGCAGCGGGGAGCCGGGCGGGGGGAGGGGGTGGGGTGGGCTGACTCACGGCTGGCTCCATATAACGGACTAATTCGGGCGGGGGGGTGTCCGTTGTCACCCGAAAGTCCGTTATTTAATGATTTTAAAAAATTATTAAATAACGGACTTTCGGTTTTAACGGACACCCCCCCGCCCGAATTAGTCCGTTATATCGAGGTTTCACTGTACTTGCTTCCTATCAGATACGGCTAAACTATTTTATTGACATCAGGACATTACAGAAAGCACTATTAAGTCTCTGTCCTTCCTGACTCTGTCCTTTGAACCTATTCCTGGAGCCAGTAACAGCCACTAACTGGCTGCCTATCAGGGGAAACTGCTGCTGCAAGCAAATAATACTCTGTGCAACTGCTCGCAGAATTTGAATCACTGGCTCACATTAATCACAGTGAGTTGGTATTTCTTGTCTTCTATGTTCTGAGAATTCTGTTTAATTTTTTTTATTGGGTCAGATCAGGGGTAGGCAACCTATGGCATATGTGTCAAAGGTGGTACGCACGCTGATTTTCAGTGGCACTCACACGGCCCAGGTCCTGTCCATCAGTCTGGGGGGCTCTGAATTTTAATTTAATTTTAAATGAAGCTTCTTAAACATTTTAAAAACCTTATTTATTTTACATACAATAGTTTAGTTATACATTAAAGACTTACAGAAAGAGACCTTCTAAAAAAGTTAAAATGTATTACTGGCATGCAAAACTGTAAATTAGAGTGAATAACTGAAGACTCAGCACACCACTTCTGAAAGATTGCCAATCCCTCGGACAGATGGTCCATCAACAGAATGACCATAAAGAATGAGAAAGTTTGTCCTCGGTACAATATCCCACTCTGCACATCTCACCATTCCTATGGCACTGGGTTTGAAAAGTAAGTATGAACAGATTAAGGCAAATACCTTTAGCTTCTATTTACACAGATTTACAATGGTTCATGAAAAGAAATGCCCTGATCCTGCAATGGGTATTAGCATGGATGGGGCCCTAATGCCTGTGCAGAATCTCACTGAAGTCAACTCGATTTCACACTGGTGTAAGGATCCACACATGCAGATCCTATTGCAGGATTAGGTTAATAGAATGCAGTATCCATATTAGCCAGGAAACAATATTTAAACCATTGTAGAAAGATCTGTTTTAAACCCTGCTGTAGAACTGACCCCCTTCCACAGTTTTCTGCAGGGAGTAGATGTTCTCTGTGGAGTGCTCTCCTTGGGACCAAACACATTTCCATGTAGGACTTCACTCTAAAATCACTAACTCCTCCACACCTTCTACCCCATATGGAACAGGGGTTTACAGGCATGAGAGGCAGAGGAGGACAACCAATAGCAGCATGATTACCATAGGAGGAGTATGCTCTGCTTCATGATGTCAAGCTGGGTCCAGCTGGCATGGTATTCATCCCAGACAGCTGGAAAATTTGTAAGATAATGTGTAACTTATTTACATACACCACAGCACACACCCAAAGGAAGAGGCTGTGACTTATTTTCAGCTTTTCAAAACCTGTTTGATTCAGCATTTAGGGCCCGATCCTTCTCTTGGGGTCTACTTGACTGGGCCAATATCTAAATTCCATCTGAAAATGCACTTGAATATTATTTTAACAGACTTTTCATTAACATAAACATGATGAAAAGCTGCCCCTAAATGCAGGCAAAGGATAACTGAAAGAGTATAAGACATCATTCAAAATGCCAGGAAAGGATCAGAGTTTTGTTTTTTAAAACATTGGCAATTTATATAGGGGTTTCTAAAGGTGAGAAATCTGCTGTACAGACAACAGAATGGCAGAGAGAAATCCTGTCTGCTGTTTGGGTTCTACACTAAGACTCTTTAAAAAGGATAATTAAGACAGTATCACATTTAATAGGAGACCTCCTGAATGCCTGCTGAGCTGACCCTGTTTACAAGTACAGTAAACCCTCGATTTAACAGACCTCGATTTAACGGACTTCGGATGCAACGGACAAAATTTCTAAGCAAGTCTGATGCATCCGAAATCAATTTGTCACGGGCTGGCTGCCGGCTCCCGGCTGCCGCCCGGGTCACAGCAGCGGGCGGGCTGGCTGCCAGCTCCCCGCTGCCGCCCGGGTCCAGGCAGTGGGTGGGCTGGCTCCCGGCTGCCACCCGGGTCCCATCAGCCAGAACCCGGGCGGGCTGGTTGACAGCTCCCGGTTGCCGCCTGGGTCGGACCCGGGCAGGCTGGCTGACGGTTCCCAGCTGCCGCCCGCGTTCCAGCAGCCGGGACCCGGGCGGGCTGGCTGACGGCTCCTGGCTGCCACCCGGGTCCTGGCAGCGGGCGGGCTGCGGAGCTGCCGCCCCGACCCTGTGGCGGTCGGGCTGCTGCTCCGATAGCTAGGGGTTTTTTTATTATTAAATAACGGACTTTTTCATTTAACGGACACCCCCTCGCCCGAATTAGTCCGTTAAATGGAGGTTTTACTGTACTCAGGAAATTATTAACTGCTCATATGTGCCATTCTAAACTGCTGTGGTTCAGAATTTACTCCCTATACTGTCCACATCACTATCAGACAAATGAAACTCTCTGTGCAATTATCAGATTTGTTATTATGAATTGTTAGTGTTTACTAACAAGCTAAATTACAGGATGCGGAAAAATGAAAAATTTGCCATGTGGTATATATAAATATAACCTCTCTATACAGTTCATAACTACAAAGATCTAGAATGGCTGGCTCATTACAGACATTGTTTCTCCTCTCTCCATGTTCACACACCCCATTCAAATGCTAGAAGAATAATCCACACTCCCTGATCGGAGATAACAAACTGGTTCAACTTATTTGGACTAACCTTTTCACCTCCCACCTGGTTCTTACCTACTTTCCCAGACCTGCCTCTAAACATTTCCACTGCTTGCATCCGACGAAGTGGGTATTAGCCCACGAAAGCTCATGCTTCAAAACTTTATAGTTAGTCTTTAAGGTGCCACAAGATTTTGTTTCCTTTGCTATTCCAGACTAACACGGCTACCTCTCTGATTCTTTACATTATATCTGTTACTTATTGTACATGTAAGACCATTAAAAAGGCATTCTGTTTCTTGAGGATAAATATTCAAATACAGATAAATGCTTATATTTTCTAATATAGTTAAGGACAGGTGTACAGAATGGAAGGATGATCCTGTGGTTACGGAACTGGACTGGGATTCAGGAGATACAGATTGAATTCACATGCATGCAACAGACTTGCTATGTGACCTTGACCAACTAATTTCATCTCTCTGTGCTTCAGTTGCACCTCTGTAAAATGAGACTTATACCTCCCACTCCTTGTCTGTCTTGTCTATTTAGATTATAATCTCTTTGAGGCAGGGGCTGTCTCTTATGAGTTCATAGGGTGCCTAGCACTATGATACCCAGATTTTGATTGGCCTTTAAGCACCAAATGCAATACAAATTAATAAGACATATCATGAAGACTATGAGAAACCAATAGTGTTAGGGCATCCTATATAATAATTGGCTAGGGAAGTTTGTGTGAAGCCATCATACGCAGTAGAGATGGCCCGGACGAACGGCATGCTGGGGGTTGTAGTTCGGAGGCACAAAATGGCCGCCGCGCGTGCCCGCCTGAGGGATCCTCACTCACACGGAGCTAGAGCACCAAGGAGCAGTTATACATATAAAGTTAGACATAGTTGGAGGGAGCTGAGCGGGGGGGGGGGGGCGGGTCGTTGGAGGGGGAGGGAGCTGAGCGGGGGGGCCATTGGGGGGAGGGAGCTGAGCGGGGGGCATTGGGGGGAGGGATCTGAGCGGGGGAGGGAGGAAGCTGAGCGAGGGAGGGGCTGTTGGTGGGGGAGGGAGGGAGCTGAGCGAGGGGGGGCATTGGGGAGCTAGGGAGCTGAGCGGGGGGGGGCCGTTGGGGAGCGAGGGAGCTGAGCGTGGGAGGCATTGGGGGGGAAGGGAGGGAGCTGGGTGTGGGTTGGGGAGGGAGGGAGCTGGGCGAGGGGGGGCGTGCGTTGGGGGGGTAGCTGGGCGAGGGGGGGAGTTGGGCGAGGGGGTGGGACGTGAGCCCTTACCGTTGGTCCGTGTACACGGGCTTTTACACTAGTTCTGGTATATTTGAACTAGATCACACTCTTAGGTTTATTTCCCCCACTTTCACATGAAAATAGTACTTTTCTAAACAGTTTTCTTACTTGTACCAAATGTATCAAAACACCAAACTCATCATTACCCAAAATAACCTAGACAATACACTGCTAATACAATGCAAAGATGATGATTTAATCTGATACGGATAAACAAATGTACTACTGAAAGCTTCATATGAATAAACATGTCACAGCCTGTAATTTAAATCAATATATTTTTAATAATAGTAATAATATTTAGGACTTCTAGAGAATTTGTTTACTCTTCAAAGTGTTTTACCAACATTAGTTCACAATCCTATGAAGTAGCTAAGGAAGGAGTTGTGGTTTAATGATTAGAGCATGGGATTAGAAGTCATGAGTTTCATGTTCTATTCCTAATTCTGCCACAAATCTGTTGTGTGATATAAGCAATTCAAATAATGAACCTCTCTATGTCTCAGTTTCTCCACCTAGAAAATGGGAATAACACATATTTAGCTACTTCACAGGGTTGTTACAAGCTTTAATTAATGTTTGCAATAGGGATTTAAATCTCAGATATTTACAAAAATATTCCTTAGTACTCTGTTTCAAAGAAAATATAAATATACAAAATATTTCTGTAGCTCTAAGAATCAAACTGAGCACCATTAAAATTTTAAATAAAAAACCAAACATCTATATATATAAAAGTCAAATGGTGTATGCGTGCGTGCGTGCGTGTATGTACGTTCCCTTACTCCTTCCACACCATTTGAGCTAGAGACTTGAAATTTGGTACAGTTATAGGCTTCAGGGTCCTAATCAGGGTAAGAGTCGAAAATTTTTCAAATCTCACCTCTGACGCCCCCCAGGGGTGAAATTCTTTAAAGCCCATTCACAGCAGCTGGGCAGCAGGTTAACACCTGCTGTTCTCTGTGACATAGTTATGATGTAATAATACTCCCCTCCAACGGACCCCACACTTGCTCAGTTCTCTTCCTCCCATCCAAGGGCCCCCACACTCACTGAGCTCTCTCCCCCCTCAGGAAAGAATCGAATTTTTTTTAAACCTCACCCCCCTCCCTCCCTCCAACGGCCCCTGCACTCGCTCAGCTCCCCCCCCCCCCAACGGACCTTGCACTCGCTCAGCTCTCTCGCCCCTCAGGTAAGAATCGAAATTTTTTAAAATCTCCCCTTCCTCCCCCCACTCCAATGCCCCCCACCCACTCGCTCAGCTCTCTCCCCCCTCCCACCCTCCAACGGACCCCGCACTCGCTCAGCTCTCTGCCCCCCCCCCCTCCAACGGCCCCGGCACTCGCTCAGCTCTTTCCTCCCTCCCCCGCTCCAACGGACCCTACACTCGCTCATCTCTCTTCGAGCAACGCTGGGTCCCCTTCCCCCCCTCCGACGGACCCGAGCAACGCCGGGTATTTCTGCTAGTAAATTATATTTGTGCTCTAATAAGCACAGTCAAAAATACTCTTTCTGTGTTTACAAATGTGGGCCTGGACATTGATCTTTGCAGGCAGCCACTTGAGCCTGTTGAGAGCCCCATTGGGGTTATATGCCTGGCTAAGAGATCACATGCATGGGTCAGCAAGCAGAACCTGGATCATAAAATGTAATTCATCATGTTCTTATTAATGATTGTCCATCAATACTACTATTTTATTTAGGGAAAGTTTGGACACAGCATTTGAATTCTGAAATTGTTGGAAAAGGGCCATATCCTGGAAACTCCCACCCACAGAAGAAGGGTTTGCAAGATTAGATTCCAGTTAGTAATAGTTTAAACCAGAAGTCAGTGTACACCAGAGGAGCTATCCTTATTGGGTCACTCACTTGATATAGATACAAGAGCCACTTATACTAGTTAATCAAATTCCTCTAAAGGAATTTGAAATAAACCATTTTATCACTCAACTTACTCAGAAAGACATCTCTCTCCTACATTCTTTGAGCAGGGACTTAAGCCACACTATGTTTTTAGTGATCATTTTTAATTTTGTGTTATTATTTTTCCCTTTTAACTTCACTTTCTCTTTCCTCTACTGATTCATCTAAAGTATTTATTAATTATGTGACCTAAAGGGCTGGAGACACAGACAATTAATTTAATTATTAATCTGCTAGAGACCATTACATAATGATGGGACTGCACTCTGTTCTTCCACAAATCCAATACAGCTACATCAGTCAGCTTAATCAAGCTAGAACTACAGACTTACAACTGTTCTTCAACATCTGTTTCCTTCGTGTCTCTTGCTGTTAAATCCTTCAGAAAAACCATATTGAAAGCAAGTGAACTTTAAAAAAAATAAAGGAAAATATTTCAAGAGGCTATTGATAAGGTGGTATTCGAGTCTTTTTTCTATTTCCTAGTTCATTTTAGTCTCTGTCTTTATAACCAGCTAAGCAAATCTGTGTTTAGTATTTAATCGGAATATGTATTACTCTTTTAAAATATACATTTTTCAAATCTTAAAGGGCAGCATCCAGACTTCCAATCTTTGACACTCTGCTAATGATTGCAAAGGAACTTGAAACAAGGGAAATATGCTGGGGTAATAGGTAGACTAATGTAGAAGTGAATTAGATCCTCTACTTCAGAGGACCTTGATTAATGACGTAACATGCTAACTACTTTGCTCTTAATATTGAGCAGTGAGTTTTCTCATTTCACTCATGCCAATATTCAATATTTTTCCTAGGTGATAGGGAGAAACTGTTCATTAAATAAAAGGAGGAAGACTTTGTAGCACCTTAGAGACTAACCAGTTTATTTCAGCATAAGCTTTCGTGGGCTATAGCTCACTTCATCGGAAGTCTTCCTCCTTTTATTTACGGATACAGACTAACACGGCTGCTAATCTTAAAATTGTTCATTAAAGCTACTGGAAACAACTAGTGACTAACTTAGCAGAGTTCACCACTAGGACTACTGCATTTGATCATCTTTGCTCCCACTAGTAGATCTCACACAGCATGTTGTGAGGATTACTACTGAGATTTTCTGAGGACATTGGGATAATATGATATGTCATACTATAAGAGATATCTGGAAAAGCAACCAAATGTAATGCAGTTTGTTGCACATGCTCACTGGAACCCTATTTGTAAACAGCTCTTTAATAAACTGAGCTTATCTATTTTAGACAATGTTTTTTTATGATAAACAGACTTTATACATGAATGCCTGTCTAGGACAAACAACAGGAAAGAGTGAGCATGTGTTTTGCTCTCTCTGAAGTGTAATAGCATTACTCAGGAGCAATCCCTCTGGCTGATTAAGGAACAGCATGGATGGTATGGGTAGGGTGAGGGTGGAAGTGGGGATGGATGCTGTTGATAAAGCAGCATAAAGAGTTTAATTTCCAGAGAGGAAGTGAATTTGATGACAACCGTCAGAGGCCAAGCAGCTTCCAATTTACCCCAAGTTCAGAAAGTTCTGTCATCCATCACATTCCTACTTAAGGCAATCCAGCTTTTGCTCTTGCACATTACAGTGGCTATAAATCCCAGAAAACAACAGTTCTTTCTGTTGGATATAAAAGGAGTATTATGAGCCCCATAAAAATTGAGTTTTCCATCTGGAAGAACTGTATTTCTTTGATGGAGGATAGAATTTAGATAGTCAAATCTTTCTTCAGTTAATATATATATGAAAAGAATGGTGTCCTAATACTAAGAGATTAAGACACCAGGACTTAGAAAGCACTTCCTTCTGAGAAATGCTAATTGGGTGATAAATGGTAATCAAGAACGAATCCTAGTAATATGTCACAAGATTCAGTATTAAGGGTCCATCTCTGTGAAGGACCCTTAGTTCCCAATTGCTCAGCTCAGTACCTTGCAGGATTGGGCCCAAACTGAAGAGAACCAAGAAATATTTTAAAGAGAGACAAAGAAACTTTCACACAAATTTAACTTTTGTATTTTTTAAAAAAAAGCTGTACACAATTAAACATTACATGAAAATGCTTTCTTTCAATGAAAACAATTGTTAAGTTTTAGAAACAGAGAAACTGCCGTATCAGCTAAGGATAGTTTCCTCTACTCCAGTATCCTCTCTCCAGCAGTGGCCAGGTTGATACTAGAGAAAATCACCACAGACCAACCACAGAGGTTTCTTCCTAACACCAGACAGATAGTGGTTTTCTTACGACCTAAACCATAAATAGTTGTCATTCCTGTACATTTTAATCCTATTTTATCATAGAATCATAGAATCTCAGGGTTGGGAGGGACCTCAGGAGGTCATCTAGTTCAACCCGCTGCTCAAAGCAGGACCAATCCCCAACTAAATCATCCCAGCCAGGGCTTTGTCAAGCCTGAACTTAACACCCTCTAAGGAAGATGATTCTACCACCTCCCTAGGTAACCCATTCCAATGTTTCACCACCCTCCTAATGAAAAAGTTTTTCCTAATATCCAACCTAAACCTTCCCCACTGCAACTTGAGACCACTATTCCTTGTTCTGTCAGCTGGTACCACTGAGAACAGTCTAGATCCATCCTCTTTGGAACCCCCTTTCAGGTAGTTGAAAGCAGCTATCAAATCTCCCCACAGACTTCTATAGACTAAACAATCCCAGTTCTCTCAGCCTCTCCTCATAAGTCATGTGCTCCAGGCCCCTAATCATTTTTGTTGTTCTCCTCTGGACTCTTTCCAATTTTTTCACATCCTTCTTGTAGACTGGGCCCCAAAACTGGACACAGAACTCCAGATGAGTCCTCACCAATACTGAATAGAGGGGAATGATCACATCCCTCAATCTGCTGCAATGCTCCTACTTACACAGCTCAAAATGCCGTTAGCCTTCTTGGCAACAAGGGCACACTGTTGACTCATATCCAGCTTCTCATCCACTGTAACCCCGGCCTAGGTCCTTTTCTGCAGAACTGCTGCCTAGCCATTCGGTCCCTAATCTGTAGCAGTGCATGAGATTCATCCATCCTAAGTGCAGGATTCTGCATTTGTCCTTGTCGAACCTCATCAGATTTATTTTGGTCCAATCCTCTAATTTGTCCAGGTCCCTCTGTATCCTATCTCTACCCTCCAGCGTATCTACCACTCCTCCCAGTTTAGTGTCATCTGCAAACTTGCTGAGGGTGCAGTACACGCCATCCTCCAGATAATTGATAAAGATATTGAATAAAACCGGCCCCAGGACCGACCCTTGAGGCACTCCGCTTGATACCGGCTGTCAACTAGACATGGCCAGTAATGTTATGTAACTGTTATAGTCTTACTAGCAAAAATACCCGGCGTTGCTCGGGCCCGTCGGAGGGGGAGAGGGGGGGAGAGAGCTGAGCAAGTGTGGTGTCCGTTGGAGGGGAGGAGGGGGGTGAGATTTTAAAAAAATTCAATTCTTACCTGAGGGGGGAGAGAGCTGAGCGAGTGGGGGGGCATTGGAGGGGGAGAGGGGAGAGAGAGCTGAGTGAGTGGGGGGCCGTTGGAGGGGGGAGGGGGCAGAGAGCTGAGCGAGTGTGGGGCCGTTGGAGGGGGGAGGGGGCAGAGAGCTGAGCGAGTGCGGGGTCTGTTGGGGTGGAGGGAGGAGAGAGCTGAGCGAGTGCAGGGTCTGTTGGGGTGGAGGGAGGAGAGAGCTGAGCGAGTGCGGGGGCCGTTGGAGGGGGAGGGGGAGAGAGCTGAGCGAGTGGGGGGCCATTGGAGGGGGGAGGGGGAGAGAGCTGAGCGAGTGGGGGGCCGTTGGAGGGGGGAGGGGGCAGAGAGCTGAGCGAGTGTGGGAGCCGTTGGAGGGGGGTATTATTACATCATAACTATGTCACAGAGAACAGCAAGTGTTAACCTGCTCCCCAGCTGATGTTAATGGACTTTAAAGAATTTCACCCCTGGGGGTGTCAGAGGTGAGATTTGAAAATTTTTCGATTCTTACCCTGATTAGGACCCTAAAGCCTATAACTGTACCAAATTTCAAGTCTCTAGCTCAAACGGTGTGGAAGGAGTAAGGGAACGTACATACACGCACGCACGCATGCATACACGCATACACCATTTGACTTTTATATATATAGATTATCCATATAAATGTCTAATCCTTGTTTTGAATCCTGTTAAACTGTTGGCTTAAAAAATACCTGGTGGCTCTTATTTCCACACATTATAGTAGACTCTCGATTATCTAGGATGATAGGGAAAAATATAATTCTGGTTAATAAAACCCTGGATAATCACCATCCATAGGAAATATGGGAAGTGGGGGTTGATTCACCAGCCATCCTGCACCGGGAGGAGGAGGTGTTGGTTCACTGGCTGCCCTACGCCCTGGTAGGGATTTTTTGTGTGTGTGCTTGGGGCGGCAGTAGCACATATTTTATTTTGACATCCTGGTTAATCCATTCCTGGATAATCGAGAGTCTACTGTAATTAAACATTGTGTGAAAAAGTGTTTTCTTCTATCATTTAATTTGTTGCCTTTCAATCCAAATGACTATTCCCACATTCCTGTATTATGAGAAAGGGTAAACTGAGAACACCTGATTTATTTTCCCTGTACTATCCATTATTTTATACACCTCTATCATAACCCTGTTTATTCATTTCCTCTCTAAATTAAACAGTCCTATGTTTTGTTTCTATGTCATGATTTAGATATTCACCTGCAGCACAGTGGTAATGGATGAAAATAAAGTAGAAAGTGAAACCAAGAAAAATAAGTGAAACTGGCTGCCCTTGTTTCTATTGGTGAAGTTGAATTAAATATAAAAAGCAAACAAACATCATAAACGTGGAACACCAAGTAAGATTTTTACCATCCTTCAGGTTTAATATTCTTAAAATGGTATTTGTAGCACAGGCAAGAATATATTTTTAAACAATATATATGACTAGCGAAAATACCTGGCGTTGCTTGGGTCCGTCGGAGGTGGGGAGGGGCCAGAGAGCTGAGCGAGTGCGGGGTCTGTTGGAGGGGGGAGGGGGCAGAGAGCAAACCTGACACCCCCACCTGACCCCCCCGACCAAACCCGACACCTCCACCTCACTTACCCCTCAACCAACCTCGACTCACATTTTCACCCCCCACCCAAACCCAACACCCCCACGTCACCCCCTACCAACCTCAACACCCCCTGACCAACACCCACACCTCACCCCCCGCAGACCAAACCTGACAAATCCACCTCACTTTCCCCCGCAACCAAACCCGACACCCCTACCTACCACCACAAACAGACCCCACACCCACACCTTACTTACCCCTCGACCAACCCCGACCCCCTCCTCACCCCCCCCAACCAAACCCAACACCCCCACCTTACCCCCCCCACCAACCCCAACACCCCCTGACCAACCTCAACACCCACACCTCACCCCTCACCCACCCCGACACCTTCCACCCCCCCAGACCAAACCCAACACCCCCGGCTCACTTACCCTCCGATCAAACCCGACACCCCCACCTCACCCCCCCGACCAAACCCGACACCCCCACCTCACCCCCCGACCAAACCCGACACCCCTACCTCACTTACCCTCCGACCAAACCCAACTCGGGTCCATCGGAAGTGGGAAGGGGGCAGAGAGCTGAGCGAGTGCGGGGTCCGTTGGAGGGGATAGAGAGCTGAGCGAATGCAGGGTCCGTTGGAGGGGGTATTATGACATCATAACTATGTCACAGAGAACAGCAGCTGCCCAGCTGATGTGAATGGGGTTTAAAGAATTTCACCCCTGGGGGGCGTCAGAGGTGAGATTTGAAAAATTTTCGACTCTTACCCTGATTAGGACCCTAAGACCTCTAACTGTACCAAATTTCATGTCTCTAGCTCAAACGGTGTGGAAGGAGTAAGCGCACATACATACATACACGCATACACTTTTATATATATAGATTTACAACATACACTTTTATATATATAGATTTACAGCCTGACAGTGTTAACACAGTCACAGTGTTAACACAGTGTTAATGCATACACTTTTATATATATAGATTTATAGCCTGACAGTGTTAACAATGTAGTAATTGTGTGCTGGTGAAAAAAGGTAAAGCATTCAGATTCCTTGGCCTATTCTGGTCACTTGGTTTCACTTGGACGTGGACCAGTATACCTGGCTTCTCTGCCACTTTTTCCTCTGCTTTCAAATCCAGTTAGGGACTGTATCAGGACAGATAGAGGGCATGGAAGGAATGTGCTATTATCAGCTGATGGAGGTTTAGAGCAGGCCTAAAGGGCCTGATTCAAAGCCTGTTGAAAACAACAACAGTCTTTCCAGTGACTTCAGTGGGCTTTAGATTAGATTCAGAGTGCTTTAATTAAAGATAGCTCCTTAGCAGAGAGGAGTTGCAGATATTGGTCCTTGTCTTCTTTAAATCCTTGCTGTGAAATGAGATTTCTTTGCGTGAACTGGGGTTTTATTTGTTTGCTTGATTGTTTTCTAAGAGGTTTTGGGAAGGTTACATTTCCATTATGTCTATGGAAACATGTTTCCATAAGAGTCAAAATCCATAAAGTTGTATAAGGCAAATCTTTCAATAAATATGGGATTGACTATAGAAGTTTGATTCTCATGCTGCTTACCTTGACCAGCACATCTATGCAACTGTTGCCTTTTTTGTTTTTTAAATGAAAATTAAATATTGACTACTTAGGTATTTTTAGCATACTGTAACTCTTTGGAATGGAAACATACTTTATCACTTTATAGTCATGTTTAAAAAGCATCCTATGATTTGGAAACATACAATAAATTCTATACAAAATATATAACCAAAACCACCTCTGTGATCCTGAAAAGATGCCACTAATACAATTAAAAAAACAAATCTTGTTTTTGGAGGCAAATTCTCTCAAATTAAGAACGATGATTTTCACTCAGGTAAAAATATCTACAAACACTATGAATCATTGTATCATATGTTACTCATCATGAGTGGGTAATGAGAACAAGCAATCCAACAAACATTCTTAAGAGCGGATTAAATATGTTACATCTTGCAGCTATTAGAAAACTACAGATCTCTGTAGAAATCATGAAATAAATGTTTATCATTTCCTTATATTTCTCCATAAGTATTAATCAATCAAAAGGTTATGTATATAAAAGGTTAAGGAATTCCATGCTATTTTGGCAAATAATAATGCCCTTGACTTTGTGATTTTGCCTCACTTCTTTACACTAGAAAATACATTTTTACATTTTTAAACATCAAGCTTTATTTATTTTTTAAAGTAAATGTTGTGGAATATACTGTTCTGAATTATATTTGTTTAAGCCTTACAAATAATCTTTATCAGCAGGCTTTCCTATGACAACACAGCTACCAAGACTTTAAAGATTCCAGTTTGTCCTCTGCAACAAAAAGCTGTTTGGAGACACACACTTTTTTTTTTTTAATTCCCTCCCACTCTTCTAGACAAATCTTCTAGTCCCATGAGAGATCCACTTCTGAGCACAGCCAAAATGTGAAAACTTATAAGCCTTATAGACTGGTACTTCAGTTAGAACAAAAGCTCCAAACTGGGATAGTCATTTAATATTTACTTTTTTGAATGTATTGATATTTCCTCAGACACACAATATAAAATTCTTCACTTCCCACAGCCCCCATTGGCCAGTGGGAGCCGCGGTTGGCGAACCGGCAAGTAAACAAAGCAGCGGGGCCCGCTAAGGGTGCTTACCCTGCGGTCCCATGTGCCAAGGTTGCCGATCCCTGGTCTAAGGGTTAAATGACTAAATACATCCATACAAACAGGAACAAATACAACAAGGTCTCATGTTAAGTCATATATCTTCCTCCCTCTCGCCCTTTGTCTGTATGTTGCATATTTAAATTGTAAGATCTCTGTATTTCTATAAAGACAAATGCATATCTATGTCACTATATCCATAATAAATATAATAACAACTTTGAATGATAGGAGTTTCCACCTGGTCTCTTACAAGGTGCATGGACTCCAGTACCAATTATACCAATTTAACCTTAGCTCTGAATTTCCTGAGTTCATAATGATTGTTTTTGGAATAATGATAACATTCTTGTGATTTTCCCCCTTATACTCAACTATAACTCCAGCTTAATATTTTTTTTCTGCTGGGAATTTAAAAATACGCCTCTGGCTAAGGATGATCTCCCTTAATCATTTAGAATTCAGAAGTGGTCATCAGAGGCTTGTTCCCTCCCTATTTAATGACAGGTCTTCAGAAATATAAAACAACAGATACCAAGAAAGGGGACACGAACACCAAAAAAATCAGGTTTATAATTCATGAGCTATGTGCAAGAAACATGGGAGGATTATAAAACAAGAGCAGAACTCAGACAAACGATAAGATAATATAGTAAACACACGAGTGCACAACCTAACAACTTAAAGTTAGCAGTACTACTAAGGTACACCTACATCTAAATAGACACTTTACCATCAAATTCTCATCTGGACATGGTTGCCTCAGGAAACTGACACTGGTTCTCTCTCCAGCAGGTTGGAGTATTTATGCTAATTCTCATCCCTTACTCACTTCAAAGACAAGGATTGGCTAGAAACTCCAACTTGAATGTGGGAATCCTTGTTTGCTTTCTTTTCTGTATCATGCATCATTGTCAATGAATCAGAGACCCCAAACTCTCCTTCTGATGTGTCTTCCTGGCTGAACTCCAAATAGTGAATCAACATTATTACCACACTCTTCCTAGGTTTCCAACTCTAGACTAATTTCAAGCAGTTATAGTAAAATCAAAGAATCCCGAAATCTGCATCTTTGGGGAGAAACCCTACAGACTTCAGAAATAAAATATTAAGCTTATACCAGAAAAGCAACATGGAAAATAAATATATTTCTGAAACACTGTAAGAGCAGCATAACTTAATTGTTTTTCATTGTTATGTTTTTAAACTTTGCAGATTGATAGATACATGCAGGCTGTGGACAGGGTTTCCATATATTTGGTTTTGATATTTATAGTGAATGCTTAACCTTATTCATGCCTATGTCTCGATCAATGTAACAGGTTTCTCAGCAAGTAACTCAGTGATCTAGAGTAGACAACTAAGTAATGCACATTTGATGAGACAAACATATTTAGAATGTTCACATTAATAAATGCTTCCCGTTTTATGTGGTACTTTAGTTGCCCCTGCAGCTTGGTCAAAGATAGAATCTATAGCGTGTCCCAAGGAGGCAACATACACTTCTCAAGTCTACTCTTTTTCAAGCAGTAGAACTAACCTAACTACTGTCAGAATCCAAATATTGTGGTAGAAATTTGGTTAAGAACCACTCCTTTATAAACAACATTTTAAACTGAACTGTTGCTCACTACTACTTATGAAAAGGGTGTATTTGTTGCACAAAATATTTCAGAGACAATATTTGTTCTGCAAGCAGAAGCAGTAAGGATCTGAACTGGTATACATCCTACTGTATCAGTGCTAACGGAATGTCTTCAAACTATCGTATTTTTCGCCCTATAAGACGCACTTTTTCTTCCCCAAAACGGGGGGGGAAAAGTTGGTGCGTCTTATAGGGCGAATGTGCGCCCCGGTTCCCCCCTCCCTGCCGAGGGCGGGCTGCCGGGAGCGTCCCGGTTCCCCCCTCCCCGCCGCGGGCGGGCTGCCGAGGTTCCCCCCTCCCCGCTGCGGGCGGGCTGCTGGGAGCGTCCCGGTTCCCCCCTCCCCGCCGCGGGCGGGCTGCCGGGAGCGCTCCCAGCAGCCCGCCCGCGGCGGGGAGGGGGGAACCTCGGCAGCCCGCCCGCGCGGCGGGGACGGGAGAGCGAGGAGCTTTTTTTTTTTTTTTTTTTTGTCCGGCTTTTTTTATTAAAAAACG
Source organism: Sternotherus odoratus (assembly GCA_032164245.1). Classification (NCBI taxonomy): domain Eukaryota; kingdom Metazoa; phylum Chordata; order Testudines; family Kinosternidae; genus Sternotherus; species Sternotherus odoratus. The sequence continues at coordinate 145,768,091 of JAVMKO010000003.1, forward strand.
AGGGGGCGTCTTATAGGCCGGAGCGTCCTATAAGACGAAAAATACGGTAGTTCCAGAATGTTTTGAAAACATGATCCCGAAGCATTACATTAGGTCCCAGCAATGTAACAACTGTAAAGAAGATTTTTCAAAGGCACAAATGGCTTTCAATGGAAGTTAGGAGCCTGACTGACATTTGTGCCTTGTAAATCTGCCACTCGAAAGTTCAGTAAAAGCTTAGCATAAATACTTCATTTTCAAAATTGAAGGGAGTTCTCAACTTTAAATTAGTTACTGTGGTTTAGAGATTTATTAACTGTTGAAATTAGTATCTTAAGATGTTCAGTGTGAGTTAAAAAATATTTACCCCTTCCAATTAGCTGAGAAATTTTCTAAATCCAGTTTCCAGATGAACAGCTGCCTTCTCTATTGTTTACACAACAGTCTGATTCAGCCTTATAGTACAAATTGCTTTTAACTCTGAAATAGAAAGGGGGTGGTCTAAATGCTATTTGTTCAGCTGGTGACTACTAAAAAATAATAGTTCACAATTCTAGAGCATTTTTCAGCTGAGGACCACTTCACAAAATTAATTAATTAACTCTTGCAACATCCCTATAAGGTAAGCATTATCTCTATTTTAACTGGGTAAACCAGGGGTGGGGAACCTTTTTTCTGTGAAGGGCCATTTGGACCTTTATAATGTCATTCGCGGGCCGGTCCCCTCCGAGGAAGCCCAGGCTGGCAATGGGAGTTGAGACCCCAGCTGGCAAGGGGCCAGCGGGGGAAACCCCAAAGCAGTGGCAGGCAGAGTGCTTAGCCCTGCACTGCTTTGGGGTTTCCCCCGCTGGCCCCTTGCCAGCCAGGATCCTGCCGCCTGTCCCAGTCAGCTCCCGCTATCAGCCTGGGTGTAGGGGGTGACCTTCCTTTACCCCCATCCAGCCTCCCCCCATCTAACCACCTTTCCTCCCCCACCCCTGCCTGGCCCGGCCCATCCCACCAAACCTAACCTCCTCCCAACCCAGCTTCCTGCCCCCCATGCCTGACGAGCCCAGCCTCCCCCCCCCCCAAACCTCCTTCCCTCCCGCACCCACCCCATCCAGCCTAGTCTCCTGCCCCCCCTCCCCGCCCGCCCAGCCTGTCCTCCACCCCCCACCCCCTTGCCTGCCCCCCAGCCCAGCCTCCCCCCCACACCTCCTTGACCGTCAGCTCCCCGCGGCTCCTCCTTACCCCGCCCAGCTAATGGTGGCCACGCAGCGCCGGCGGCTCCCCCAGGCGCTTCCCGGACCCTTTGCCGAGCGCGGAGCCGCCCCCGCATGGCAGCCCGTGCGCGTCCTGGCTTCATCAGATGAATGTTGTGGAAATCTCCAGAGGCAGGCATAAATATACTGTGGAAGGAATGCCAGCTGTGAATGGCTCACTGTAGCAGGCAGCTGACTCAGCAACCTGCTGAGCCAGCCCCTGCTCCCTCCTTACCCCTGCAGAAGCTACAAGCCTCTGCAAGCAGCCTGCTGAGTCAGGCTAATTGGCCAGCTGGCTGTAGCTCTGCACTGCAGAGGGCTTGATGGGCTCCACCTGGCAGCCTCCTCAGGTATATAAGCCCTGCTAGGGAGGAAGCCAGGGTGGGTTGTGGAGCTGGGAGATAGAGGTAGGAAGGAAGGAGGTAGGAAGAGAGTGAAGGAAAGAGAAGGTGCAGGGTGGTCAACTAGCAGAGGCAGCAAGCCTGAAGGGGCTAGTTAACCCTGAGGCCAGCCAGAGGCGAAAGGCTGAGCCTCAACCTGCACTGGGGAAGAAGCTGTATATAGGTGGTGGGATTTGTGCACTGTGTATATAGCAATAAAAGGACACTGGTGAAGCCACAGAGCAGTCTCCGGCTGATATTTTGAAGAGGGCGGTCAGGGGCCCGCCTACACGTGGGGGCTTGTCCGGGACCTGACAACACCAGCGACGTGGTTGGTGGCCCGGCAATGGAGGGGACTCTGCAGTGGCTCGTGGACCAGAATAAGCAGGCACAGCAGGCCATGGAGGCCATGCAACAAACCCACCTGGCGATGCAGCAGGCCCAGGCTGAGCAGCAGAAACAAACCCAGCAGGCCCTGCAGGCCATGCAGCAGGCCCAGGCTGAACAGCAACAGATCTTGCAAGAGTTCATCAAAGAGCAGGCAAGTACCCAGGCAACCCTTCTGCAGGGGCTGATGAGTCGAGGGGCAGGAGAAGGCATCAGACCGCCGGGCTGGGGACTTTGTAAAATGAGCCCGGCGGATGACCCAGACGCCTTTCTGGGTACTTTTGAGAGGGTGGCCACAGCAACCGGGTGGGACCGGACCACCTGGGCCCTCCGCCTGGCTCCCTATCTTGTGGGCGAGGCCCAGGCAGCCTATATGGCCCTGGGGACTGTAGAGGCCCAGGACTATGATGCCGTGAGGGCAGCTATTCTGGACCGGGTAGGCCTATCGGCAGAAAAATACCGCCAGAAGCTGCGGGCGGCGCGCTGGACACCGGCAGTGCGGCCCCGGGCGTTCAGCCAAAAACTGAGGGACTGGGCAACCCGTTGGCTGAGGCCCGAGGCCCGGTCCAGGGAGGAGATAATGGACTCCATATTACTAGAACAGTTTCTACAAAGCCTCCCCGAGACCGTACGGACTTGGGTCCGGCGGCACCAGCCAGAGACTGTGGAGGCTGCGGTGCGCCGGACCGAAGAATATGTGGAGGCTGAGGGGCCCCGGGGAGAGGACCGGCCCCGAAGAGACCGGGACTTGGGGCGCAGGCCCCTGGACTCTTTCCAAACCCAGGGGAAGGAGAAAAAGAAGGAAGCCCGGGGGGCTCCGGAGAGAATGGCCCGGCTTTCCTGCTGGCAATGTGGGAAAGCGGGTCACCTGAAGCGGGACTGCCCGGTCATGGAGTGTGGCTGGGCGGATATGTGTGGGTGGACCGAGGTGTGGGGGCAGGGACGGCAAAAAGGGGTACCCACCCTGTCAGTAAGGGTGGGGGGAAGAACCCACCAGGGATTCCTGGACACAGCCTCCCCCTGCACCCTAGTGAAACGGGCATTGGTCCGCCCGGAATGGTTGGTCCCAGGGGCTACGATGGGCCTGGGATGTGTCCATGGGGACAGGAAGCCCTGCAGGGTGGCCCAAGTACCCCTGGCGATCAAAGGCCGCTTCCGCTGGCAAAGGGTGGGGGTACCCGACCGGTTACCTTGCCCGGTGCTAGTTGGAAGGGACTGGGGCCTGGTGGGAGGACCGAGGCCCTGGGGTACCCCAAGGCCGGGGGTGAGTGCTCGGGAGAGGGGCTCCCCCGAGCAGAGGGACGGGCTCACGCCCGAGACGGAAACCAAAGAGCAAAATACTCCTAGACAGCAAAGAGAAGAGTGGGTGAACCCCCGGGGGGCCTATGTGGGGGAAGTCCGGGGTGAGGTCCCCGTGACTGAAGGGACAGATCCCCCTGAGGACCCCGTGGAGACAGGACCCACGGAAGAGGTCCCGAACCCAAGAAAGGGTGTAGGGGAAACTGAGGCGTGGTGTGCTCCGCCTCCGGAGCAACCCTCCCCCGATCCTGGCCATAAGCGCCAGGGTGCCGGGGAAACTAAGGCAGGGACAGTGACCCCCAAGGAGCAGGCCGTGGGGAGCCCTGGCCTTAAGGCACAGTCTGGGCAGGAGTTGGGGGCGCTGCCACAGTGCGACTGGTGTGATGACCTGAGGGCAGAGGAGAAGTTGTTTGGCCAGCCAATGCCACCGCAGTGCTCTGCCTGTGGGAGGGGAATGACCGGACCCTCTGTGGTGGAGGTTAAGGACCCAGTACCTGCCAAACCCCTCGTGATATGGCGACCCAAGGGGCGGGGGAAAAGGCCCCTAACCAGCCTGATGGGGCTGGGGCTTAAGGGGGGAGGTGTGTAGCAGGCAGCTGACTCAGCAACCTGCTGAGCCAGCCCCTGCTCCCTCCTTACCCCTGCAGAAGCTACAAGCCTCTGCAAGCAGCCTGCTGAGTCAGGCTAATTGGCCAGCTGGCTGTAGCTCTGCACTGCAGAGGGCTTGATGGGCTCCACCTGGCAGCCTCCTCAGGTATATAAGCCCTGCTAGGGAGGAAGCCAGGGTGGGTTGTGGAGCTGGGAGATAGAGGTAGGAAGGAAGGAGGTAGGAAGAGAGTGAAGGAAAGAGAAGGTGCAGGGTGGTCAACTAGCAGAGGCAGCAAGCCTGAAGGGGCTAGTTAACCCTGAGGCCAGCCAGAGGCGAAAGGCTGAGCCTCAACCTGCACTGGGGAAGAAGCTGTATATAGGTGGTGGGATTTGTGCACTGTGTATATAGCAATAAAAGGACACTGGTGAAGCCACAGAGCAGTCTCCGGCTGATATTTTGAAGAGGGCGGTCAGGGGCCCGCCTACACTCACCAATTACAAAAGCAGTTTCTCCTCTCGGGGTGTTCACACCTCCAGATCACCTGCTGTAAGTGGGCTTCACCACCCCTACTGATGGAATTTACCTTGCTTTCTTGCCTGCATATTTATGCCTGCCTCTGGAGATTTCCACAACATTAATCTGATTAAGTGGGTCTTAACCCACGAAAACTCATGATCCCTAAAATCTGTTAGTCTATAAGGTGCTACAAGACTCTTTGTCGCTTTTGCATGTTCAATAAATCATTTGTGGTACATTTTCTCAATTTTTTAAAGTATAATTTTGATAAACGATACACACACCTGTAAACTCTAATCTAAGTCCCGAGGTGGTGGTTAGGACCAGGGAGTCTCTGGAGGGGGTGGCCAGGGAGCAGGGAGGGGTTGGGTGGGAGAGGTCTTAAGGGGGAAGTTAGGGTGGGGGGGTCTCTGGTGGGGGCAATCAGGGGACAAGAAGCAGGGGCATTGGATGGGTGGGGATTCTGAGGGGGCCAATCCGGGGGCGGGAAGTGGGAGGGGGTTGGATAGGGAGCCTGTTTGGGGAGGCACAGACTTCCCTACCCAGCCCTCCATTCAATTTTGAACCCTGATGTGGCCCTCGGGCAAAACGTTTGCCCGCCCCTGTGATATAATCTTTTCCTTGCCAAATCCTCTTTGCTACATTTGACACAATAGATCATCCTTTCCTTTTTGACATGTTATCCTCACTGAGTTTATAAGATCTCTTGTCTTTCTCCTGTCTCTCCAACTATTCTTTTAACGTCTTTTTGTGGCGTCTCCTTCTCCTCCATCTATCACCGCCACTCACCCTTTTTCTATCATCTCTGTTGATGCCACTGATGTCTTCCTTGTGATTCAAGCTCACAATTGGGAAATTATTTTTACTCCTTCCTTCTCCTTTGCCCACACAGCCAGACTATTTCCAGACCCTGATTCTCTTCCTCAACATTTTCAAAATTCACCCTTCTCTTTCCATCCTCAGAATCAAATCTATAACTCTGTTCCTTTCAATATCACACCTTGATTACTGAAATAGCCTCCCTTCTGATCTCCTAGACACACACATTTGCCCCCTTTAGTTCACATAAATTATAGCCACTAAAGTCTTCTTCCTTGCCCGTTGTTTTGATTGTTTGAATACAGTAGTTTCCCATCCATTATCACATTGTCCTATTTATCCTCCCTGGTAAATCTCAAATTGCTTTGTCTCCACCCCCTAGAATCCCTAAAAATAGCCTCAATCTTCCTCTGTTGTATTTACATTCCTACCCTCGTTCACTCATTTGTCAGCTTCTCAACAATCACCTCTGAGCCTTCATCCATGTGCTCCCCTATGTAAGATACAACCTTCCTATACTCATTTCAGTCCCCCCTCTGTCCACACAAATTCCTCTTAAAGTCCCATTTCTGCCTTCAGGCCTACTTAACTGATGTGTATAAAATACCTTAGTACAGGTCCTCTTCCGATAATCTGTCCTTAGACTGAGCTCAAGATAAAAATAGTCCTTCTAAAATTAAGGAAAAATGTCTAAATGTCCTCAAAATATAGATTGGCATTTCCATTCACTTTATTTTACACCTCCAACTAAAACAATTGTGGAATATGAGTCTTAATTAATACCAGAAATATTGCCTTAGGAAAATTAATATTAGGTAAATTTGGAGATTAGATTTCAACTATTTACTCAATATTTTGCGCACAGTGATGGAACTCATTCATGGCATAAGTATAAAAACCATAACCAATGGCTTTCAACCAACACTCAGATCTATCTCAGACTACTCTGGCTATTGTTTGGGAATGTATTCAAAATGTTAATACAGTAAAAACATACCTACTTTTCCAGGTATGTTTTTCAAAAATCTGTTACTTTTTGGAAGAAAGGAATTACTCTAAGGGCTGGTCTTCACTGGGGGGAAGGGGGAGAAATCGAGTGAAGATACGAAACTTCATCTACGTGAATCATGTAGCTGAAGTTGGCGTATCTTCAGCCGACTTACCTGCTGTTCTCATGGCGGCGGCAGTCAGCGGTGCGCTCTCCCATCAACTCCAGCTTGCGCCTCTGGGCGAGCTGGAGTTCCAGAGTCGACGGGGGCGCCGCTGGTGATCGATTTTTTGCGTCTTGATGAGATGCGATAAATTGATTGCCAAAGGATCGATGGCTACCCACGGTATTGAAAACAAGCATGGTATTAGTGACAAAATGATAAACACCACTTTGTTACCTAGCATCATGTGGAATGCATCTATGTAATACTGTCAACATTCCAATATTTCCCTGAACTCCAAACACCTGACATCTAAGTTGACTAACTCATATTTAGCTAAATAAAGACAGAATGGGAACAAATATACTTATCTTCCCCTGAATCCTCCTTCCCCATTTATGATATTGTAAGATAAAAAAATCTAGACACTCTTGATAAGGGCACATACTGAAATTTGACCTAAGTAGCTCTTGTGTTGTTTGTATTATGTGTATATCTGATTTTCTTTCTTCTTAATAGTCATTGGTATTTTTACTGAAAACTTCAAATATTAAAAATAATTGTGAATTCAGTTTACACCATTTTTATCCTTAAAAAAATCCAACACTTCCAGGACAGGGAATATTATACTTTCCTCATTTGTATAGTGGTAAGTGGTAATACAACACAGTCCCCTCTACTAAGGAAGGAAAATAGTTAAATACCATTGTTATTTACTAATGGTAGTTGCTATTTAAAAGTTTACATCGGGTATTACTTCTTAGGAGCATGTCAATTCTTTTAACCTACTTTAACAAGGCATCATAATTTTTAATAAATTGTAAGTTTAGCTAATCCACATATGCTAATCTTTACTCCTTTTTTGTAAATTAATAATTGCAAATGAGTAATGTTATAATTCAAACTTGAAAAAATCCACTTAGAAAAAGAATAACTATTCTGTCACTGTAAGTTGCTATAATGTCTAAAAAGACTTTAACTTCATTTTATGAATAAAGGAGAAGGATCACAAGATACTGTAAGGAAAAACATTGTGTTTATACAGTTCTCTTTTATGCAAAGGGAAAAATAGATGTTTTTATTTCATTTTTTAAAATAACATATTTTGGACTGGTAAGAAATCCTTCAATCTATTTTTTAACTGCATAACACTGTCTCAGTTATGCACTGCTACAGATCTAATTTGGCTTTGAAAGTGACCTTACTATTCTTGATTCACAGGCTCAGCAACAGGTGAAAACTCTGTGAAATGAAGCTTTTTGTGACTAAGGGTAATGGTATGCTGTCCATGTGGACATGTAATAGCATGGGGGAACAGGACTATAAAATATAGGGGGCGGAGGGAGTCCCTAACTAACAGAAGGGATTCTACAGAGTAGTCTAAAAATGGCCTTACGGAATTTCAAATGAGGTATGAACAGTTGAAAAGTATAAATATCTGCAAAACAAACAGCTCCACCAAGAATTAAAAAAGTAGGGTGTTATCAAATAAAAGAACCCTACAATTAGCAGGGTCTTAAATACAAGACTTCTATAAAACTGCCAATGCACCTAAAACTACAATAAATGCTAGTGTTCATAGAATCTCAGAAAATCATCTAGTCCAACTGCCTGCTCAAAGCAGGACCAATCCCTATTTTAGCCCCATATCCCTAAATGGCTCCCTCAAGGGGCTGGTCTTCACTCGCGCGGCGCAGGATCGATCTTCTGGCGATCGATTTATCACGTCTTGTTAAGACACGATAAATCAATCGCCCGGAGCTCCCCCGTCGACTCCGGAACTCCAGCTCACCAGGAGGCGCAAGCTGGAGTCGATGGGGGAGCGCGCCGCCGACTGCCACCGCTGTGGTGACGAGAGGTAAGTCGGCGGCAGATACGCAAACTTCAGCTACGTGATTCAAGTAGCTGAAGTTGCGTATCTGCTGTCGATCCCCCCCTCTCTCCCCCAGTGAGGACCAGCCCAAGGATTGAGCTCAGAACCTTCAGTTTAGCAGGCTATTGCTCAAACCACTGAGCTCTCCCTCCCCTTTGTTAAACAAAGATGCCTTTTATATCATACAAAATGCTATCTAATAATAAACAAAAATATTTATTTTCAAGGATACTTTGCACAAATATTTAATCCAATGATATAACTTTTTGGTATACTACCCTCTGGAAATGGTTCATGAGATTTTCCACTTAAAATACATTTTTAAAATACATACATTTTTAAACCACCATACAATATAGAAATTACTTAATCCTTTTCTTCTAAGACTTTTTTTAAAAAAAGAATTATCAGAAAATAAACATAGATGATCAAACTATAATAATGCATGAAGGGAAGAATCCTGCCCTCATTCACACGCTGCTAATCCCAGATTTCAGCAAAATATTGGGAATTTTACTACTGCTTTCAAAAAGGCCAGGATTTCACCCAGACTGGTTTTAAAATAGGGAGGAATTCAGCCCTAATCCTGCTAAGATTTACACACATATGGGTAGGTCTTCACTACCCACCGGATCGGCGGGTAGCAATCGATCTTTTGGCGATTGATTTATCACGTCTCGTTAAGATGTGATAGATCGATTGCCAATGGCTCCCCCGTCGACACTGGAACTCCAGCTCGTCGAGAGGCGCAAGCTGGAGTCGACAGGGGAGCGCACGGCCAACTGCCACTGCAATGAGGACAGCAGGTAAGTCGGCCGAAGATACGTCGAAATTGCATATCATCGATCGATCTCTCCCCCTACTGTAGACCAGCCCATACTATTAAACTTTAAGCAAATGAATAGTCCAACTGCACAGGTATTTGTAGTAATGTGGAACTAAAAAAACAGTTAATGATTTTCACTTAGTTTTATTAAATGGTCTGATCCTGAAAGCACCCAGGAGAAGTGCCATTGCGCAGGGGCAATTATTTGTCACATTGGTCTCAAAGTTTGTTTCTTTATATGAACTTTCCTGTTTTGTATGTCATCATTCTAAAATTTAATAAGAAATTAGGGAAAAAGGTAAAGAGAAACTCCTTTACACTGGTATTACACTGGTATTACAAAGACTTTTTTCTAACTAATTTTAATTGACTTTGCATATCTGCATCATACAAATGGCAAAAAATGCCATGGAGAAAATCCTGACATTTCAGTGAGAGAATTTAAATTTTAAATGTATAAAAATAAATGTCCTAACCCACCAGAGACACAAAGACCCATCAGAAACACAAAGGGTCACTTGAGCCCTCTCTAGACCTGTCCTTTCAGTTGGAGCGATGTGTACACATCCAAGAGCAGTATTTTTGTGTGCTCATTTAAAAGTAGGAAAACTCAAAAGTCATTCTAGATGCACAGACACATGCATCTCTAATATACTACTGGTTACAGTGAAGCTAACAATAGGTCCCACATTCCAATAACAGTTTTAACCCATTTATTCTGGGAAACTTTCATGGGAGAGTGTGTAAGCCACTTTATTAGAAGTTCCTGGAATGTGTTTGTGATGGGTTGGGATCACAGAAACCCCTTAGGAGCTGCCACCGCAAGTGCCAAGGCTACTCCTGCCTCAGTTTTTCTGCCCCAACAGCTTAGGACCTCAGTACCCTGCCAGGTCTGAGCCATGTCCCCTAACAGCTGTGGACTTTCCTGGAAACAGGCAGGAGGTATTCTTACCTCTGGCACTCATATGCTCAACTCCCAATGGGGTCAAACCCTGAATAAAATTTGTTTTGCCCTGTATAAAGCTTATACAGGGCAAACTCCTAGATTGTTCGCCCTCTATAACAATGATAGAGAGATATGCACAGCTGTTTCCCCCCTCCCCCAGGTACCAACACGTACTCCAGGTTAATTAATAAACAAAAAAGTGATTTTAATAAAGATAGGAAAAAGGATTTAAATGGTTCCAAGTAGTAACAGACAGAATAAAGTGAATTACCAAACAAAATAAACAGATCATGCAAATCTAACACTATTACAGCAAAAAGCCCATCCACCCATCTGGCTTTTCATTGTTTGCCCCAAGAACCCCAACCGAACACTGTGCATTACCCCGAAGTCACACCCAAGATCCCCAGGTCCAGATATCTCCCTGTGGGTGGAGAGCCCCTCCTCCTTCGTATCCAGTCCACCTGGACTCTCAGAGCACATGGACAAAGTAGCAGGTTTGAACCAGACTCCCCTCACCACCGGTCAGGCCACATTCCTGAGAAGGCTCAGGTGGGGACGGGCTTCTACAAAGTTCATTGTTTGCTTGACTGGTTCTCAATTGGCCTTAACTGAGAATAGTTTTTCTCAGAGAGCTGTTCAGCTGCTTTCCAAAGTCCACACACAACCAACCAAGCACATAGTCAATATTCATAACTCTGAATACAACACAGACACATACATACAAATAGGATGAACAGATCCAGTGGATCATTACCTTCACAGAGATATAACTTTTTAGCAAAACCATATTCCAGCAACATCATACATATATTTACAGGCACACACACCCTCCTAAAGCCTTATGAGGTACACCGTCACAGTGTTGTATGTCAAAATCAAAATCTTGGAGAGCTAAACTCCACCGAAGAAGCTTTTTGTTCTTGTATGTGATGCCATGAAGCCACTTCAGCGCAGCATGGTCGGTTTGTAGATGGAACCGTCGTCCCCAAACGTATGGGTGTAGCTTTTCCAGAGCGTACATTCCTTTTCGGGCGTAACATTCCTTTTCGGGAATGGACCAGTGGCTCTCCCTCTCAGACAGCTTCTTGCTGAGAAACACGACTGGGTGCAACTGTTGATCAGGTCCTTTCTGCATTAAAACTGCTCCCACACCAGGCTCAGAGGCATCTGTGGTTACTAGGAACGGTTGGTCAAAGTCTGGGGCTCTGAGCACAGGGTCAGACATGAGTGTCACTTTAAGCTGGTTAAAGGCCTTTTGACACTGCTCCATCCACTGGACTGGATTTGGCTGGTTCTTTCAAGTTAGGTCTGTCAGTGGGGTGGTGATTTGGCTGTAGTGTGGTACAAATCGCCTGTAATATCTGGCCAAGCCTAAGAAGGACCTGTTTCTTGGACTTGGGGACAGGCCACTTTTGGTTAGTATCCACCTTGGCCTGTAGAGGATTGATAGTTCCTTGACCCACCTGGTGTCCAAGGTAAGTCACTCTGTTTAGGCCTATTTGACACTTTTTAGCCTTAATAGTTAGTCCTACCTCCCATATGCGCTCGAAGACTTTCTGGAGATGTTCTAGGTGCTCTGCCCAGGAGTCAGAAAATACGGTCACATCATCAAGGTAGGCAACTGCAGATTCTCCCAATCCCACTAGGAGACTATCTACAAGTCTTTGGAAGGCAGCGGGTGCATTTCGCAGCCCGGAAGGGAGTACATTAAACTCATACAGCCCTGCATGCGTAATGAAGGCTGACCTTTCCTTGGCAGATTCCTCTAACGGTACTTGCCAGTACCCCTTGGTTAGGTCGAGGGTGGAGATGAACTGGGCCCATTCCAGTTTCTCCAACAGCTCATCTGTGCAAGGCATTGGATAGTTGTCGGGCGAGTTACCGCATTTAGCTTACGGTAGTCCACACAAAAGCGTATCTCCCCATCCGGTTTGGGGACTAGAACCACTGGAGATGCCAATGCACTTTGAGAAGGACGGATTACACCCATCGATAGCATGTCTTGGATCTCCCGTTCTATAGCAGCTTTGCCTTGAGGAGCCACCCGGTAAGGTTGGGCTCTAACTGGGTGGGCATTACCTGTGTTAATGGAGTGGTATGCCTGTTCAGTCTGTCCTGGGGTGGTTGAGAATAGTGGTGCGAAGTTGGTGCACAGGTCCTTGATCTGCTGGCGCTGCATGCGTCCGAGAGTCATGGAGAAGTTTACCTCTTCCACACCACCGTCACTGTTCCCTTCGTAGTAGACACCTTCAGGCCACTCAGCATCATCCCTTCCCTGGGCTGTAAACTGACAAACCTTTAATTCTCTGGTATAAAAAGGCTTTAGAGAGTTAACATGGTACACTTTAGGCTTTTGGGGTGAGGTAGGGGACGCTATCAGGTAGTTAACTGCTCCCAGGGGCTCTTTGACTGTAAAGGGTCCCACCCATTACACGTCCATCTTATGGGCTTGAAGCGCCTTCAAGACCATTACCTGGTCCCCTACTTTAAAGGAACGTTCTCTGGCATGTTTATCATACCAGGCCTTTTGCTCTTCCTGAGCATCCTTCGGGTTTTCTTTAGCAAGGCCTAAAGAAGTTTGGAGGGTGTTTTGCAGGTTGGTTACAAAGTTCAGAATGTTAGTCCCTGGAGAAGGTGTAAACCTCTCCCATTGCTGTTTCACCAACTGTAATGGCTCCTTAACCTCATGGCCATACACAAGTTCAAAGGGTGAGAACCCTAAACTGGGATGTGGTACAGACAAAGAGCAACTGCTGTAACACTAGGTCCCAATCGTTGGAGTGCTCATTTACGAATTTCCGTATCATGGCCCCCAAAGTTCCATTAAACTTTTCCACCATGCCATTTGTTTGTTGGTGGTAAGGGGTGGCAACCAAGTGGTTCACCCCATGAGCTTCCCACAGGCTTTTCATGGTCCTGGCCAGGAAATTGGTTCCTGAATCTGTAAGGATGTCGGTGGGCCAACCTACCCTGGCAAAAATGTCCGTTAATGCCTGGCACACACTTTTAGCCCTGATGTTGCTTAGAGCTACTGCTTTTGGCCATCAGGTAGCGAAATCCATGAAAGTCAGTATGTACTGCTTTCCTCTGGGTGTCTTTTTTGGGAAAGGACCCAGAATATCCACAGCTACTCGCTGAAATGGAAACTCAATTATGGGGAGTGGCTGGAGAGGGGCCTTCACCTGGTCTTGGGGTTTTCCCACCTTTTGGCACACCCCACAAGATCGGACATAATGAGCAATGTCCTTGCCCATTCCCTCCCAGTGGAATGACTTCTGCACACGGTTCTGGGTTCTGTTCACCCCGGCATGACCACTAGGGTGATCATGGACTAAGCTCAGGAACCTTGCCTGGTACTTAGTTGGAACTACCAACTGTCTCTGAGACTGGTCATTTGGGCGAGGTTGGTTGCTGGAGACTGGCGGGGTGGAACGATGAGGTGTCTGGGGTTTTCCTTGGGATGTAGGTGGGGTTTGGGATTGTCCCCTCCAGTAGGATGTGGTCCCGGACTGTCCCTTCTGGGATCCACTCCCACTGCTAGGCGGTTTTTTCTTCTCTGCCAACTCCGCCCATTTGTTTCCAATGTTCCCCGCCTCGGGTATAGTTTTGGGTTTCCCATCTCGGATGTACTTTCTATTTCCTCAGGAACGCCCTCTAAGAACTGCTCCATTTGCATTAGGAAAGACATCTCCTCCAGAGAGTTAACCTCTGCTCCCGATATCCAGGCATCCCAATTTTTTACAATGTGGTAGGTGTGTTGGGAAAAGGCCACGTCTGGGTTCCACTTGAGGGCTCTGAACCGCCGACGGGCATGCTCGGGCGTTATCCCCATTCGGATTCGGGCCTGCCTTTTAAAAAGTTCATAGTTGTTCATGTTTTCCCAAGGCATTTCAGCTACCACCTCTGCTAAGGGTCCACTGAGCTGTGGCCTCAGCTCCACCATATACTGGTCTTGAGGGAGGCTGTACCCAAAACAGGTTCTCTCGAAATTGGCTAAGAAGGCCTCTGTATCATCACCTGTCTTGTAGATGGGGAATTTCCTGTGATGGAAAGCGGTACCTGGAGAAGCGTTGCTAGGCTGGGCTGGTTGGTTCTGCGTAGCCTGTGCCAAGTCCATAGCATGTCGTCTATCTTTTTCCTTCTGCTCAACATGCTGTCTCTCCTGCTCAGCCTGCAGTCTCTCTTGCTTCTTCATCCGCTCAGCATGCTGACTCTCTTTTTCCTTCTCCCGCTCAGCATGCAGTCTCGTCTGCTCAGCATGCTGTCTCTCTTTTTCCTTCTCCGCCGTGCATTTTTCCTCTATTTCGAGCTCCAATTTTTTGGCCTCCATTATTCTTTCATGTTCCCTTTTTCTCTCTTCAGCTTGGAATTTGGCTAATTCTAAATCCTTTTGGCTTTTACCGCTTTTCATTTTAGTCTTCCTGTAGTTAACTTAACTACTATACTGATAACTGAAAACAACAAATCACTTGTACTTGTACCACTTGTAATAAACAATTTGTCCAGGGTGTTACTCTCCTGCCTACCAGCAGAGGGAGAAAGTCCCCCTACTCTGACTTCAGTTTCAGAAGAACTGGATTTCCCAGTTCTCCCCGCCCCAGGCACACACACACAGGAACCCCCTGCTGTGGTTACCTAACAATTAGCTATTCATAGCTCAACAGACCTTCCTACCCAGCTCCTAGCTGCAAAACCTGCCAAACCGGTCGGTTTCCAATCAACTAATGCCTCGGCCTAGCTCCCTGCTGAGAGGTCATTAGCATACTCTGCTTACAGAAAAAAACCCTGCAAACCCTGGGCTATTCTGCTTCTGCAGAGAAAAACTGCTTAGAAGACAAAATAAGCAATATTTTATGTAATACTCTTTCTAGGTTCACAAAACTATATCCCACCACTGCCAAGGTGTATCTCCCCACTCTGAACTCTAGGGTAAAGAAGTGGGGATCCCGCATGAAAGAAGAAATCACCCCCGAAGCTTATTTTACCAGCTTATGTTAAAACTTTCCCCCAGAACATAAACTTCCCTTATGTCTGGGCTTAGAAAACGCTGCCACCACCAACTTAAGCCCCCAAAACCATGGGTTAGAGTAAATTGGAACCCCCTTCCTTAACACCCCTCAAATCTCCTCCCATCCCCTGGGAGAGGTTTGAGAAATAAGAAATCCCTCACTTGCTGTGAGATGTGCCTGATCCAAACCAGGATCTATCCAATGGAAACAAACAGACAGAATCTTAAAAGGAAGATTTTAATAAAAGGAAAAGAAGGAGCATAAACGCCTTGTACAGAAATCAATAGAAGAACAACTCACTGGCATCACATAGTATAACTGACACCACCCCCCCCTTCCCCAATTCTTCCACTGCTACAGCTTAACAGCAAAGAAATACTGTGGACCAATTATCAAGTGATATAGTTCAAGCTTACAAATCACTTACTGCTGGACTTGGCTTTCTTAGAAGATTATAGAAATGTAGAATAGAAACATAGGTGTGGTTCCTCCCATAGCCAGGGGAATGGCACAGGCAGACCCCGAGGGAGTCGAGGAGAAACTGAAAGTAAAAGCCCTTTCGTTTGTTCCTAAGGTTGATTATGTCATCTCCCTCTCTTGGTTGCTTCAGGTTAACCCTTCACAGGTAAAACAGTAATTCTAAGCTACTTCATACTTATGACAAATGGTCACCATTGGATGGCCATTTTCACTAGGTTTTGTTGTTGTTACAAAACACACCTTTAAAGCCATTTGTTCCATATGGCTGATGTCAGGTGTGAAGTCCAGAATAACAGAGTCATATCTTGTTGACTTCAGATCTGCCACAATCTTCTATTTGACTTTTGTGTGATCTCATTTTGAACTGTTTTTCCAAGGTAGTGGTGTGTGTACAATTCTTGGGTGTTGACTCTTTTTAGATGCTCCTGGAGTACAGCATCACAATTTTAAGGACGTTTCCATTTTTTGACACATACAGCTGATCTGAAATGCCACACAGTACTAGGTTTTGGGTAGCAAGCATTCTCACAATGGCATCTTCTGCCTCTAATTTTCCACAAACTAAGACTGAGAGCAATCCCTCCATATGAGAGAAGGTATAAAGGACCCTGGATCCATTCCCATTTTGCCTCTTTCCTGCTATAATCTCTGGACTATGGACTTACACCAAAAAGAACATATTGACTATGGACTGAGGAGCTTCCAATTTTTTGGAAGTTATCAGAGACTTTACAAGCCAGCAGTCTTTAACATCAGTCCTACAAACCTGATCCTAGAGCTTTGCAATGATTGTATGTATATGACTTCCTTAAACATTTTAACTCTCCTCTTTCTTTTCTCTTATAAACATTTAGATACTAGATAGTAAAGAATTGGCAACAGAGTGCTTATTGGGTAAGATCTGAGTTATATATTGACCTGGCTATGTGGCTGATCGCTTGTGATTAGAGGACCCTAAGTGTGATAAATTGCCTATCCAAAATATGCGATGGACTAGCAATATTTTGTGGCATATTGTCACACACATCTGGAAAATAAGAAGCTTGCCACCCATCTGATTGTTTCCTATGACACACATCTACAATAGATAATACTCTGCAATAAACTAGCACGCACTTTTGGAAGTCACTTTGTCTACTTTCCTTATCTTCCAATTTGAGAGTTATCACCTGCTTCTCTTTGGGGATGGTAATCTTGTTTGAGAAGGAAGAGTGTGTCTGATTTCAAGGGAAAGTGACAGAAGTGACAGGTGGGTTTTTTTTGCCACAGAAGCTATCTTTCTTTTTAAAAACCTGTTCTGTTAGGTCTTGCCTAAACCAGGGGTTGAAAGTAACAGAGACAGTCATTTCTGTTGAGCTGCTGCAAACAAGTGTTCTTCGGTTTAGTTTTAAATGCCAGAAATCCCGAGAAAATTTTGAACATCAATAATGAACAAGTTCCTAAACACCCCCTTCCGTCTTTTCTCTCCTATTCATGACTGTGCCTTTTGTTAAGTCATTGTCCTTGCCTAACACAACTTCCTTTTTTTCTTTATACCAAGCAACTGCCACCTCCAACACACACACCTGATTTCTTCTGGTTTGTCTTCCATAACTAAACTCAACACCAGTATCATCTGTCATGTCTCACACATTTGACAAATATATAAAAGTAAAAAAACTCAAAAATCCCGCAAAACTGTAGCAATGTTAGTGTGACCCAGGGAATAGGGTCCTAGACTCAGAAGATCTGGATTTTGTCACTTATCTGCTATACGACCTTAGGCAAGTTACTTCATCTCTTTCTTACTTTGATTGTAAACTCTTCTGGAAAGGGAATCTCTCTTACTATGTTTTTGTAGCGTGCCTATCACAATAGGAACCCAAACACAGTAGAGGGCAGTAAGCACTACTATAATACCAAAATATAACAGTGTCACTTAACTGTGTGAGATAAGCAAATTCTATTATGTGTAACTCATCCACCCTCAATGCATCATCAGGGTTTGAACTTTTTACCTTCAGTACACAGTCAGCACTCACTATAGTGAAAGGAGTAACTCCAGTAACAGGCTGTAATCATTTGTGGACCATTAGGAAATGCACAACATACTGAAACGATTACATATGCATGAGTAGTCTCATTTTGCCCACAGTACTCAGACACATAGATTTGGGAGATTCTTAAAAAGAGACAGTGTGGCTAATGAAATAAGACTTTTGTCTGCCATTTCCAGCTTCTCAGGATGGTATGAGGCCTTGCTCAATGACAAGTATTGTGAAAGGAACTGAATTACCAACAGCAGTTTAGAAAACATAAGTGTAAGGTTTCCTTGATCCTAGCCTGGTGCAAATGCCTCTAGCTCAATGTGTATTTTGATAGGGCGAGTAGGACAAGGAGGAGGATCTATTTTGTCTGATTCCCATCTGGAGATACAGCTACATGTGGCAGGCTAAAAGGAGATACTGGGGAGCATGCCCAGTACATGTGGTATCTTGAAAAGTTTTAGCAGACCCTTCAGCAACCTCTGCTGGGCATAATACAGATTACAAATGGTAATTTTGACATCTTATAATTCAACCAGATCTGAATGGATTTCCATGTGGACAACAAAAGGCAAGTCTTTGAGGACTATCCTTTTGCAAAAAATTTAAAGTTTTGCTACAACTTAGGGAGAAACTAGAGCCCTTGAAAAACAGGTCAGAAAAGTTTGTATACTGAGGTTAGGCACCTCAATATAAGGGTATCTACTACTTTGTTCATAATTTATGATTTAAGAATCAGAGGAAAAGTAAGTCATTTTACTCAGCCAAGCAGTATGAAAGGTGACAGAATTAGCACTTGTCACCAAACAGTTTTAATTATTTTTTTTAAGTTTTAAATGTAAATAGTTTCTCAGAGTTAGTACCGAAGGTAGACATCTTGATAAAAATGGTATCATTTAGGGCACTTGCTCACAGAAGACCAATGGAAAATACAATTACATTGCAGCAGTGGTTCCAAGTCTTTTTTGTTGTTGTTGGAGGGGAAGGCCCTACTTACAGTGGACAGGTAGGCAGAGACATTCCTCAACAACACCATTTTCCTGCCACAATTGGTGGTCTTTTTCTGATATTGTCCATTTCCATCTTTCTAATTCTGCTAATTTGTCTATTCTGTTTTCCTCCTTCTAATTTTGTGTTTTTCCATTTCATAGTCTCTTTTTTGTTTTTCTATATTTTAATATTCCTTTTTGCTCCTCTCCCCAGTTCTGCCATACACCAGAAGGCTAACTATTGCTCAGGAGTCAAGAAGGCACATTTCTAACAACCTTGATTTGTTATTTGTATAAGTCACTGATATCTAAATCTAATTTTACATTCTCTTCAGAATCATTTTAACAAATTTGACAGGTTAATGAGGCTAACACACACTGACAAAGAAGTACTTACATTGCATTTACTTTATCTTCTGAGCCCTGAACTTGGCCAGTAACAGTCCCTTGTCTGGTATTTTTAACCCAGCCAACTACTCCCATTTTCCTAGCTTCATCTTCTGTGTACTGATTTGGAAAATAAAACAAAAAATACACATAGTATATTCAGCACCAGCAGTTATGACACACACACATTGTGCATGAATAGTCTTAAAGCCCCAGTTTCATTTCGACAACTTTCTTAAAACCTACTCTTCCTAAAAAGTATCTGGAGATATTAATGCACCTACCCAAACATCAGGATTTTCCTGCCAGTTCTGGACTTGCAGCAGAAGCAGACAATTTTTCGACAAGAAAGTGAGACTTATCCCCCTTGTGCTTATCCGTGTTTATCATAAAATCAAGCCTGGGCTTCACTTCCAAGTTACATTGCAGGGAATAAGGCAAGTAGCAGTATAGCTTCTTTGGGATAATTTTCTCATGATATTTCAGAACCTATTAATGGTTCCATTTTGGGGAGAATACAAAAAATTTACACTCTCCATTTTAAGAATTTTCAATATATACTATTGAATATATATATATATTGTAGAGAGGTCAAGGGTCTTCCACATCACCCCATACTGCCACTTCAAAGAAATAACATTGGCAGCAAAAAACAAAAGTCCGTAAAAAATAATCTTTTGGTAAAGCACTTCTGAATTTGCTACACTCCCTTATGACATCCCATCTTCATGCAAACGGTCAAAATAATTAGCAACTTTCCTTGAGAAGTAAATGAAGAACAAAACACTTGAAAAATAAGGAATTGTGGTAGCAATAAAGTTTGAAGTCCAGTTAATTGTTTGGGTTGTTAATATGGCTCTTTTTGCAATATATTATTATTGTGAACATATGCTGATTGTTTGTCACTTACTTCTTGAGATGGCTTCAGACACTTCAGTTTATCTCCACTTTTTTTTAAGTTTAGCCATTTTGTATTATCTTTCTCATACCTAAGTAACATATCAAGAATCAGAGAGGTAGCCGTGTTAGTCTGGAATAGCAGAGGTAACAAAGTCCTGTGGCACCTTAAAGACTAACTATAAAGTTTTGAAGCATAAGCTTTCGTGGGCTAATACCCACTTCGTCGGATGCAAGTAGTGGAAGTGTCCAGAGAGGCAGGTATAGAAAAGTAGGCAAGAACCAGGTGGGAGGTAACAAGGTTAGTCCAATTATGCTGAACCAGCTTGTTATCTCCAATCAGGGAGGGTGGGTTATTCGTCTAGCAGTTGAATGGGGGGTGTGAACATGGAGAGAGGAGAAGCTATTTTTGTAATTAGCAAGCCATTGAAGGTCTTTGTTCAGTCCTAGATTGTTTGTGTTAAATTTGCAAATGAATTGTAGCTCTGCAGTTTCCCTTTGCAGTCTGGACTTGAAGTTTTTTTGCTGCAGTATGGTGACTTTTAAATCTGTAATTGTGTGTCCAGGCAGGTTGAAGTGTTCTCCTACAAGTTTTTGTATATTGCCATTCCTAATATCTGATTTGTGTGCATTTATCCTTTTTCGTAGGGACTGTCCAGTTTGGCCGATGTACATAGCAGGGACACTGGTGGCATATAATGGCATATATGACATTGGTTGATGTGCAGGTGAATGAACCAGTGATGGTATGGTTGATCTGGTTAGGTCCTGTGATGGTGTTGCTGGTGTAGATGTGTGGGCAGAGTTGGCATCGAGGTTTGCTAATTACAAAAACAGCTTCTCCTCTCTCCATGTTCACACCCCTCATTCAACTGCTAGAAGAATAACCCACCCTCCCTGATTGGAGATAACAAGCTGGTTCAGCCTAATTGGACTAACCTTGTTACCTCCCACCTGGTTCTTGCCTACTTTTCTATACCTGCCTCTGGACACTTCCACTGCTTGCATCCGACGAAGTGGGTATTAGCCCACAAAAGCTTATGCTTCAAAACTTTATAGTTAGTCTTTAAGGTGCCACAGGACTTTGTTACCTTAAGTAACATATGTGTATCTTTAAATATACATGTTTTAAAACCACAAAACTGCATAGAAAAGGAAGTCTATCTCTCTGAAATCCAGCAAAGAATTACTCTTTCTTCTTTGTGTAGAATAAGTCAATCAATATTAGCCAACACATATTCTTCTACTTCTCATACATCAGTTGTATAAATATAGATATCTCAGATATTTTAACTATCTATATTTTTTCTACATCATTTGAGAAGAAACAATCTGTGTGCAAGCACACACCTCATGTTTACATGCTGCAATGCAGAGTACAGTCAGACTCGCCACAATTGTAAACTTTAATGCAGTTTTCAAAGATATAGTTGGGAATTTTCCACTTTATGTTTTAAATGTTGCTCAATAATACAATAATATACCAGAGTATGCACAGAAGCTCTCTCTTTATATATCTTTATGCAGTTACATATACTGCACTCAGATTTGGCTATTAGCCTCTGGGGACGACATTTTAATATACTTCATATACACTCGACTGGGTTGGCCCAGGCTGCTATTAATGAAGTTATTATTGATTAGTTCACTAGGTAACTGTTCCTATTTAGACACTATCAGCACAATTTCAGTATTTTAGTGTCTTCTGTCACATCTGTGAAACAGTAACAAAGATAATTTTTTAATTGTCTATTTGGTTATATTTGCCTGCAGATAAGGCATCAAAATATAAGAGAGGCATAGACTCGTTTTCTCACACAAAACACTCAACACTCACTTCTCTACTTAAATATAAAGCAGGCCTGGGATGCCATCATGACTTTCAATCACACACAGACAGATTCACACTTCCAAGTTAACAGTAACTTAGCACAAAGCAAGGGACCATATATCTGATGGAGTGGCAACTCAGCACAGGAGCCCAAAGTAGCTGGGACAGACCAGAGCTGACAGGGTAGAATGAATGAATGTTACCAAATTCAAGACATATGTTATACCCTAAATTCTTCAGCCATTTCATCTTTCAGCTGTTTTACAAGTATAAAGCTTTATGTTCAATATTAAACATAGGTCAATATTTTCAGAAATTACAGTATTCTAGCTATTTCTGCTCTGTGAAACATATATCCTCTTGATTTCTGAATTTCTGCCTTTCTTTTGAATTGTAACGCTCCTGCTGAAGGTTCAGAACTGGTGGAGAAACTTGTCTGGGATCTGAGCTATAGAGTCCAGCCTTTCACACCATGTGATTATTAGACATCATTTGTCAGAAAAATAATCATAAGCATTGTAGATTAATTTCTTTAATTCGCTGAAGAATTAACACTGAGCTTTTATTTTCATGAAGAAAAATACAAAGAGAATACACATTGCTTCAGTAGCTCAAAACCAATGTTTTCCATTCAACACACTGTCAGGCCCTTATGATATTTAAATTCAGTGATTGAAGCCTCTTAATATTACTATGATACAAACAATTGAATAAAATCAATATGAATAAACTTTTCTTAAAAAATTCTATTTTAATAGTAGGATTATTCTATACCATGCATCTACTATAAAAAGAACCTATGATTTTAAAAAACAACAAAAACACACAATACTTAACTGTCCAGCTAAGGACTGTAAACGCCAACGGGATTCCTTTGTACTCTACTATAGGCCTCCTACAATATTTTTAGCATTGGAAATACTGTCACACTGTTGTAATTTAAAATTGGCCCAGTGCATGCTGCCTTACCATTCTGAAACAAACACCTAGAAAAAAATGAAAAGGAAAGAGATTAATTTGACAGAGTTAATGCTATTGCTAACAACTTTACCTAATTTGTGTGTCTGTAAACTAAACTGAGTACTAGAGATTTGTTCTAGTCATTTTCTATGAAACTTTAAAGAATGGTTATACCCATTTATCACACTTTTAAAATACAGATAGCTACTTAGGAGTCAGGTTTATATATACATACATCTTTTGACCTTATTATTAGGGCCCTACCAAAATCATGATTCATTTTAGTCAATTTCATGGTCAAAGGATTTTTAGCTGGAATGATGAAATTTACCATTTTTAAGTTGAAGTTTCATGGAAGTGTAATTGTAGAGGTCCTGACCCAAAAAGGAGTTGGGGGAGAGAGGGTGTTGCAAGGTTATTCTAGAGATGGGTTGAGGTACTGCTACTTTTACATCTGCTCTACTGTTGGTGCTGCCTTCAAAGCTGGGCAGCTGCAGAGGGGCAGCTGCTGGCTCGGAGAACAGCTATGAAGGCAGGTCTGTCACCAGCAGCAGTGCTGAAGTAAGTAAGGGTGGCATTGTATGGTATTGCCACCTTACTTCTGTACCTCTACTGGTAGGGCATCGCCTTCAGAGCTGGGCTCCTGGCCTACAACCACCACCACTCAACGGCCACCCAGCTTTGAAGGCAGCACAGAAGAAAGGGTGGTAATACCATAATCTCCCTGCGACTTCCTTTTGGGTCTGGACCCCCAATTTGAGTAACACTGGTCTCCCCCTGTGAAATCTGTAGCGTATAGGGCAAAGTACACAGAAGACCAGATTTCATGGTCCATGACGCATTTTTCATGGTTGTGAATTTGGTACATTCCTACATATTATGGTCTTCCTTAGGACATATAATGACAGAAAAATGTCTTTTGTAATCCTTCTTCTCCCTTTTGCAGGATTCTCTATCCCTAACCGTAACTTCTTAGCAATACGGCAGAAGAACACTCCTACAGCTTCAGGTTTTAATCCTTGAGGACAACCGTAGAAAGGTAAAAAATAAGCCAGGGCCCCTTATTCTTGCATAATATATTTAATTTTTCTGCAGGCATCCCAGGAACCCTCGCCTCCCCCAAGTTCTTTTTTTTTTTTAACACCTCATGTTGAACATCCAGAATTGGCATTTTATTTATGGGAACTTTGCCTACCATGCAAATGAAGAAACTGAGTGGAATGTTCAGAAGGCTCACAGGGACAAAGCTCACTCTATCCCAACACTGCTGCCCCAAGACTCACAAACTAGGAGAGTTTCATCATCTTCTGCTAAGGAGATAAGACCTCTAGTCAAAATCCTGAATAGACAGTATCTTTACAGAATACAGAATGTCAGCAGTCTCCAAGTATGAAATAAATGCTATATTATAAAAACATATTTCCAAGCTTTTAGATATACAATTGGTGGCCTACTCTACAAAAAAATTAAGGTTGCTAAACGTATGTATGAGAACATATATAAATACAATATATAACCTTTTATGCCTTTATTTTATGCCAGTGTATACTATCTGAACAGAGGTAACAAAGTCCTGTGGCACCTTAAAGACTAACTATAAAGTTTTGAAGCATAAGCTTTCGTGGGCTAAGACCCACTTCGTCGGATGCAAGCAGTGGAACAAACAAAACAAGCAAGAATTCCCACTTTTATGTACTTGTATTATAGCAGTATGTAGTAGCTCCTGGGAAGGAGGTGCAGCTCAGTGGTTTGAGTATTGGCCTACTAAACTGAAGGTTGTGAGTTCAATCCTTGAGAGGGCCATTTATGGATAGGGACAAAAATGGGATTAGCTCTACTTTAAGCAAGCAGTTGGACTGGATGGTCTTCTAAGATTCTATGAATATCAGCCCCTCCCTTGAGCTAGACATTGTACAAAGAAGTAGTAGTAATGTGGATCTCTCTCATTCATTTCAGGAGGTTTATATTTTTATTCATGTTTACAGCTATATAATCCATAGCCTTCCTTCACACCTTCCACTCAGGTATGATCAAAAAGATATCAGGCCAACTTTATCACTGGTGTAGGTAGATATAATTACATCAAAGTAAGTGGTGTTATATCCATTTTTATCATGGTAAATTTGATCTGTCAGCTGCCAAGTAATATGATTTGTGATTTTTATAATTTTTTTAAACACAGACAGAGGGGTAGGAGGGCAGAGGGGTAGGAGCGCAGATAATAGAATGGATATGAGCAACACAACTTGACGAACAATAGTTACAAAAGGTAACCATTTTTTTCTCCTTTAAGTGCTTGCTCATGTCGATTCCATTTTAGGTGACTTACAAGGGTACCGATGGAGGTAGGCTCAGAGTTCACAATTTTGCGGCTTGCAGTACTGCCCTACCAAAGACAGCATCATCCCAAGCCTGCTGGATCATAGAATCAATCATAGAATCATAGAATATCAGGGTTGGAAGGGACCTCGGGAGGTCATCTAGTCCAACCCCTTGCTTAAAGCAGGACTAACCCCAGTGTGTAGCAGGACATAAACATATGTCTTTGTGATGACCCTTCGTCCACCAGCGCAGCAAAAACAATCTTGGGGAGGGCCTCTTTGAATTTATTCAGGAAGTCCCACAGATTCAAATTATAGTGCACAGCAGGGCCTGGCGATTAGAGACCCTGAATTGTAGGCTAGCCATCAAATACATTTTTCTGCCAAATAAATCAAGTCTTTTGGCCTGTTTGTTCTTCAGTGTGCTGCTAACTTGACCCTGTCTGCCTTTCGTGCCTTTCGTTCACTGCAGACACAACCGGTGATGCTGCAGGGGGATGTGTATACAGATATTCAAATCCCTTTGCAAGTATTTGCATAGTATTTCTTTTCCACCTTCTTAAAGGTCGCAGAATAGAAGAGGGAGTTTGCCACAGTGACTTGGCAATTTTAAGCAATCCCAGTTGGAGGGGCTGAAATGACATTGAAGAGGTCATCAGCTCCCTCCACGACCTCCTCGACCTGGAGCTTTAAGTTTTCAGCCACCCATTAAGGAAGGCCTGGTGCTTCTTAAAGTCAGCCAGTGGATTGATGGACTGGGAAGGCCCGGCCATTGCCTCATCAAGGGATGATGACGAGAACTGTCCTGCTTGAGGAAGAGCGTGTTTTCCCTCCTTGTCCGGGGAACACTCCTTTGGTATTGGGGTCCAGTGCACTGGTGCCGTGTCTGGCTCAGTACCACGCTCTGACTGCAGCACCAGCAGTGCCATAGCCAGCTTATTCGAGGCAGCAAGGGACGGCTGGAAATACGTGACCGGCATCACCAGCACTCCCTGTGGGTTCCAAATGGGCCACTGGGTAGGCCATTGTCCCTGCTGCAATGGCACTGTGATAAGTGCTGCAACAGTCTCAAGGGGGCGCCACAGCCAACCCTACAGATAATGTTAAGGTAAAAGTCTCCGAAAACTGCACATGGGCATGTACACATCTGGAATGGTATCATGAGCACACACTTGAAGAACTGAAACTTCCATTCTCTCCACCATTCACTTCCATTCTAGGTTTATCAGCTTCAAGATATCAACTTCTTATCTAACTTTCACACACAGTGAATGCAAATAAAAATAATTTAGACTACACTTGACCACATAGTATTTTAAGTACATTTTGTACTTATTTCCATATTCCATTTATTACATCCTTATTTCTTAGAATAAGCGAGGTCTGCCCCAGAGAACTATATCATGGGCTTCCTGAAATCACTTCAAAGCACTGCACTTCTAATTATCAATTTTTTACATCTTTATAAACTTTTCTGCTTATTATGCAGTTCACCTAATTACTAATGCTGTGGACCTCTTTTAGTATAAAGCCTTTCCCCTGAACAACTTTACTCCATTGGTGGAACTACAATTGCAAAAGATGTTTCAATCAATAGGAGGCTTTCAAGGTGCATCACTACACATTCAATTTCACTGCCTCCAAGTTAATCATAAAGGAGTGCTATTGCACATCTCTGGGAAAGCTTCTGTTCTTCACAAACAATCCAGCCTCCTTGTTTGGCAGCTGTGAAACTCAAGCACTCATATTTTAAAGCAGGGTTTCTCAACCTGGGGGTCGTGACCCCCCGGGGGGTCGCCGAGCGCTCTCCGGGGGGTTGCGAGCTCCTGCCACCACAACTCGCGGTGACTGGGGCTGCGCCCCGGCCCCCCCAGTCCCCGCCGCGGGTGGGCTTCCGGCTGTGCCCTGGTCCCCAGTCCCCGCCACGGGCGGGCTGCCGCGTGCGCCCCAGTCTCCCGTGCCCGCTGCGGGCAGGCTGCCGGCTGCGCACCGGCCCCCAGCCCGCCTGCTGCGGGGACTGGGGGCCGGCGCGCAGCCGGGAGCCCACCCGCTGCGGGGACTGGGGGCCGGGGCGCAGCCGGAAGCCCACCCGTGGCGGGGACTGGGGGCCGGGGCGCAGCCGGAAGCCCACCCGCGGCGGGGACTGGGGGCCGGGGCGCACGCGGCAGCCCGCACGCGGCAGGGACGGGGGACCGGGGCGCACGAGTGGGGTTTTTTTTTTTGGTGGTGGCTTTTTTTTTGTTTGTTTGTTTTTTGTAATTCAGCGGCTTTTCGGCGGAGGAGGCGCCGCTGGATCACAAAAAGGGGTCGCGGTCTCAACTAGTTTGAGAACCGCTGTTTTAAAGTCATATCTTGGAGAGAGTTTGAAGCTTTTATACAATCATAGAACTGGAAGGAACCTCAAGAGGTCATCTAGTCTAGTGCACGGCACTCAGGGCAGGACTAAGTATTATCTAGATCAATGTTCCCTCTAATTTTTGACAGGCCATGTGCACAAAAAAAAATTCTGTGCAATTTGACAGGCTGTGTGCGCAAAACATTTTTTCTGTGCAAGTTTTTATGCATGCAGTGTTTTGCCTTATGTGGTTTAGGATCTGTGTGTGCTCACACACATGCACAGCTTAGAGGGAACAGTGATCTAGACCTGACAGGTGTTTGTTTAACCTGCTCTTAAAAATCTCCAATGATGGAGATTCCACAACCTCCCAGAACTGGACACAATACTCCATCTGGGACGTAACCAGTGCAGAGTAGAGTGGAAGAATTACTTCTAATGTCTTCAATACAGCACTCCTACTAATATATCCCAGAGTGATGTTGGATTTTTTTGCCACAGCATTACACTGTTGACTCATATTTAGCTGTGGTCCACTATAACCCCCCCCCCCCCCCCCATTCCTTCTCACACTACTCCATCGCAGGCCCGTCACTTCCCATGTATACAACCCTCTGGAAAAATGATATGGATGGGAAGTGCAAGATTACTGCCGAGAAGCATCAAGCAATAACGCATATTTGACGGGCACGTACAGGGCCTTTACGAGCCCCTTATTTTACACATTGATCTTAGAGCTCAGACGCATGCTGCAGGGAGAGTTCGTAACTGGAAGTTTAACACCTTTGCCCAGCTGAGGCCATTCCTGCCAGTCATTAGGAAAAGACCGGGGGCCTAACCGCTCCCTCTCTCTCATGGGGGAGGGCGGGAAGAGCGGGGTCCCCCACCCAACCCGTTCTCCGGACGCAGCCAGCTACGTGCATTAGTTCAAGGCACGAACTTGGAGCGCCGCGCATGCGCAGCCAGCCGCGTCATACACGCCCCCCGCCCCGGCTGAGGATCCGGTCACCCGCCCCCGCACTTACCCTGCACCCGCCCGAACACTTCATAGTCCACCGACCTGAGGACGCCGGAGGCCTTGGCGGACATGGTGGGGTGCGGGCGAGGGAGCCGGCCTGCTCGGATCCGTTGCGGGAGTACCCGGGACCTAGGGAGCCGGGACGCGCCGCGCTAGCACTGTGGGCTCGGCTCCAGGGGCACGGATGGCAACGCGCGTGGCTCAAGCTTCTTGGAAAAGCGGCCGTCTGCCAGGCAAAGCGTGTGTCGGGCCCGAAGCTCGCTGCCCCGGGGCGGAGAGCTCTGAGAACGTGTCTCACGGCGCCCAACACTGCGCAGATACCGAGGCACAGCCCGCTCCAAGAGACACCCCCACCCCGAGAGGGCGGCTCTACCCCTGACCGGGCTGGGGGTGGCACCTAACTCCTGAGACGACACCCCCTCCCCCTCTGGGGAGAGATCTCCAAATATTAAGCCCTCCCCTAAACCAGCCGTTGAACCCAGAAACAATTCTCAGTGAGCGGGAGCCCCCCCCCCCTCCAGGGACCTGCAGACCCTCCCAGGCAGGCCCCTCCCCCAACATGACTTAGCGCGCCGCCTCCTCCGACCAAGAACTCTTTTTCCCACCTGCAAAAAGTGAGGCGTGTCAGAACAGGCCATGTGAGGGGATTTGGGATAGGGACTGTATGGGAGACTCTCCCTTCCCTGGCCTTCAGGAAGGAAGAGGCTTGGGGCAAAAACGTTTTCCAACTTCTCCAATGAATAAGGCGACTTGGGTCAAGCTCTTCAATTGTTTTTCATTGGGTGGACCACACCTTTATAGAGTCTCATGGATCACATTTCTAATCATGCACAAGTCTTTCCATTTGTGATCAGGTAACATTGAAAATAATGTTTTAGGAAGTTATTAAAGGTACAGCAGATTTCTGATGTCAGATTTGTGTCTGCCAGCCAGTCTCTACGCAAAAGAATAAATGGACACAAATCTGATATCAGGAATCATAACAGTAGGAGAACACTTCAATCTTCGTGGCCATTCCATTAAAGACTTGGTGTCGATTTTGAAACAGAAAAACTTCCAAAACAGACGCCAACTGAGGAACTGGAATTAATTTTCAAATTGGACACAATAAACCAAGGGCTAAATAGAACTTGCAAATGGTTCTCTCATTACACTAATTGATTGCATTTCCCTAGTTAATTTACCTTTAATAATTATCTCCTGCCAGACACAGACATCCATTTCAAAAGGTATTTATTTTTCTCCTGCTGATAATGCCCATCCAAATTAAACAGCCTCTTAGAATTGGTATGCTAATGTACGTTTGTTTGGTTTTTTTGCTTTCTGTGGGTTGGTCCCCACTAGGGCTTAACATTGACTTTAACGACGTTAAGTCGATATAAACATGTACCCGTCCTCACATGTATGCCATTAAAGTCGATTTAAAGGGACCTTAAAATCGACTTCTGTACTCCTCCCTAACGAGAGGCGTAGCGCTAAAATCGACCTCTCTAGGTCGATTGTGGACTAGTGAGGACTCAAGTGACATTACTAGCCTCCAGAGGCTGTCCCACAATGCTGCATTCTGACCGCTCTGGACTGCTTCACTGCTCCACTGTGACCGCTCTGGACAGCGCTCTCAACTTGCTGCTCTGGCCAGGTAGACAGGAAAAGACCCGGGAACATTTGAATAGCTTCCTGTTTGGTCAGCGTGGCCAGCGCACCTGCACAGCTCAGTCGCCATTCATAGAAATCAGCAGCCCAAGCCACCATGCAGAGCTCAGCATCACAGGAGACCAGCCAAAGGAAAACCCTCCCAAGGGGGTACCCCAGTCCATGAACGATCAACTGGTGAGTGGTCTTTTTTTTTTTGCACCCCCCACCCCCCGCCAGTCTGCACAACCGCCCCCGTCCCCCCCGCCAGTCTGCACAAGCGCCCCCGTCCCCCCTGCCAGTCCGCACAACCGCCCCCGCCAGTCCGCACAACTGCCCCCCGTCCCCCCTGCCAGTCTGCACAACCACCCCCCTCCCCCCCGCCAGTCTGCATAAGCGTCCCCCTCCCCCCGCCAGTCTGCACAGCCGCCCCCATCCCCCCCGCCAGTCTGCACAGCTGCCCCCGTCCCCCCCGCCAGTCTGCACAACCACCACCCCCTCCCCCCCACTCCCAACAGATAGCCCATACACAGCCCGTGGTTTTCTTTTGGTTTTTAAATGTCCCAGTGCAGCGCGCCTCAAATCAATCCACACCCCCTCCCCCCACCACGCTGCACCCCCACCCGTCCCCCCCGCCAGTCTGCACAACCACCCCCCCCAACTCCCAACAGGTAGCCCATACACAGCCCGTGGTTTTCTTTTGGTTTTTAAATGTCCCAGTGCAGCATGCCTGAAATCAAGCCACACCCCCTCCCCCTGCCACGCTGCACCCTCACCAGTCTGCACAAGCGCCCCACCACTCCCAACAGGTAGCCTGTACACAGCCCGGTTTTGTTTTGAAGTTCACGGTGAGCCCCACGCAGTGTGCTGGAGGAGGGATCCACGTGGGGGGGGAGAGGGGGGGTTACTCTGGAATATCCGAGTATGGTTTAAGGTTAACATGGCCCGCTGCATGGTGATTTCAGTAGCCGTGTTGTGTTGAGGCTGTGTGAGAGATGCTTCTGTGACTTTTGTGTGAGGCATCCAGTAACTTTTTAGGTGCAGAATATACTCATAATAGGCCGTTGAATAATGTGGTTCCCCGTAGCATAGTACTCCCGTTGTGATCCGTGAATGTTTCTGTCTCATAAACTTGTGCCTTTCTTTGCCCACAGCTGCACAGTTATCTCAGAATCTGCCCAACTGCCCCTCTCACCGTCTATCGCAGATACGGAAGCGTAAAAGGAAACCGTGTGATGACATGTTTAATGAACTACTCCGGAACTCCAATGCTGAGGCCGCACGGCAGATTGAATGGAGGGGAAAATTGCTACAGTCAAGACAGGAATCGAGCTGCAGCAGAAAAGCGTGAAGAACAGCGGCTGGTGTGTGAAGAACAACGGCTGGAGCGTGAGGAAAGACGAGAGGCACGTGAAGAAAGGCGGATGGATGCTTTGATCCGGATAATGGAGGACCAAAGCGATATGCTCAGGTGTCTGGTAGAGCAGAACCAAAGATCGCCTCTACAGCCTCTGTATAACCACCTCTCCCCCTCCCCAAGTCCCATAGCTTCCCCACCCAAACGCGGGGTGAGAATCCGGTGGGGGAAGCTCCGGGGACCGACCCACTCTACACCACAAGCCAGCACAAGCAGCAGCAGGATGAGTGTATCCGAAAACTTTTAAAAGCTGCTGAGTCTTGGCCACCCTACACCACCCCTAATCCCTTCCCCCCACCCGCTCCTCCACCACTGCGACTGCTGGTTTCCCTCCCCTCCCAACCCCACCCCAAATTTGTGATGAACCAATAAAGAAACCGTGATTTTTAAAACAGTGTATTTATTTCCTCTGCAAGCATCGGGAGGGGGGAGGGAAAGAGGGTGCAAGGATGGCAGGCTTAGGGCTGAGCAGAGCAAGGGACCCGGTAGTCAAACGTCATCTTGGGCACGCATGAAACTGGTTTTCAAGGCATCCCTGAGGCGCAGCGCCTCATGGTGCGCTCTTCTACTTTCCCTGGTGTCTGACTGCTGGTAAGCAGCAGACAGTAAATTTGCCTCTGCCTCCCAGCCCGCCATAAATGTTTCCCCCTTGCTCTCACAGAGATTGTGGAGCACAGAGCAAGCAGCAATAACAATGGGGATATTTCTCTCGCTGATGTCTGAGCGAATCAGTAATGAATGCCATCTCCCCTTGAGTCGGCCAAATGCACACTCTACAGCCATTCTGCACTTGCTCAGCCTGTAATTGAACGGCTCCTGACCCCTGTCCAGGGCCCCAGTGTAGGGCTTCATAAGCCAGGGCATTACGGGGTAGGCTGGGTCCTCAATGATAACGATGGGCATTTCCACCCCCACCACGGAAATTTTCTGGTCGGGGAAGAAAATCCCTTGCTGCAGCTGTCTAAAAATCCTAGAGTTCCTGAAAACACGAGCGTCATGAACCTTTCCCGGCCACCCCACATACAGGTCGGTGAAACGTCCGTTGTGGTCAACCACTGCTTGCATGACCATAGAATAATATCCCTTCCTGTTTCTGTACTCTGCGGCCTCGTTGTCCGGTGCCAGGATAGGGATATGAGTCCCATCTATAGCCCCACCACAGTTAGGGAATCCCATGGCGGCAAAGCCATCTATTGTAGCTTGCAGGTTTCCAAGGTTTATAACCCTGGGTAGCAGCTGCTCGACGATTGCCCTGCTTACTTGCATCACAGCAGAGCCCACTGTAGATTTACCCACCCCAAACTGATTTGCGACTGACCGGTAGCAGTCTGGCGTTGCAAGCTTCCAGAGGGCTATCGCCACTCGCTTCTCAACTGTGAGGACCGCCCTCATTCTGGTATTCTTGCGCCAGAGGGCCAGGGAAAGCAAGTCACAAAGTTCCATGAACGTGCCCTTACGCATGCGAAAGTTCCTGAGCCACTGGGAGTGATCCCAGACCCGCAGCACTATGCGATCCCACCAGTCAGTGCTTGTTTCCCTGGCCCAGAATCGGCGTTCCATGGCATGAGCCTGCCCCATTGCCACCAAATTTGCCAAATTGTCAGTCACCCTACTTCCAAAAACCGCAGTTTCTTCTTCGAGTGATTGCTCATGTCCATTCCATATGTGTGTGCGCACCGCGCATGCACGGTTCCGGAACTTTTTCCCTAGCGATACCCGTAGGGTCGGCAGGGGCGACCCCTGGAGTGGCGCCGATATGGCATTGTATATATACCCCTGCCGACCCTTCCCCCGCTCAGTTCCTTCTTTCCGTCCGTGGCGGTTGCTGGAACAGCTTCTGTGCTACTCCCGTTGATACTCGTTCTTATAGTTGTTAGCTTAGTGTTAGTTTAGTGTTAATCTAGTGTTAGTTTAGTGTTAGATATTAGTTGGTTTGGCCTGACACCAGGTTATGCCTGGGGCGTCAGGTTTTAAAAACTGCGATAAGTGCGGTAAGCCTATGCCGGTTAGTGACCCTCACTCCCATTGTTTGAAGTGCTTGGGAGAGGGTCATCAAACCGAGCGCTGCTCAATTTGCAAGGGCTTCAAACCCCGCACAAAAAAGGAGAGAGATCATCGCCTTAAATTGATCTTAATGGAGTCAGCTCTGCAACCATCCGAGCCTTCCACCTCCTCTAGCGCACCGGCGTCAATCCGCGGCGCCGCGGCACCGAAGGCCAAGAAGGCCTCCAAGCACCGTTCACCGCGGCACCGTGATGGGTCCAGACGGCACCGGTCACAGTCGCCGGTACCGTCTAAGAAGTCAAGAGGACGGTCCCCGGCCCGTAAGTCCTCCGGTGGCCCTCCTGCGGTGCGCACGGCTCCGGGGCATGTGCAACAGCCCCCTGCTGAGCCTGTACCGCCGGCTCAACGAGCCATGGCGAGTGTACCAGCCTCTCGGGAACCAACATTCTCCCCAGAGAGAGATCAGCCCGGGTTGGACATGCCGTCAACCCCGGAGGCTTTCGATGCGGCAACCGATCTCCTGGACTTGACCAGAGATCCAGTTCCGCAGTTCCTGGTCCCGGCACCGCTCCCTAGGAATGTGGCACCAATTATCCCGTCGATGCCAACCCCGGTGCCGGTGGAAGCGGCACCGTCAACATCTCGGGAGGTACCCGGAACCGGCATCCTCCCAGCGGCACCGTCGATCCCGGGCCTGACCCTGCCGGCACGGCGGCACCGTGACCTCCATCCCACGCCCTACCCGATCGTGGCACCGGACGGCACCGCCCCTCCGTGGTCCCAGTCAGACTACTCGTCTGAATCCGACTCGAGGTCCTCTAGATCGCACTCGAGGCACAGTCGGCACTCCTCCCGGTCGTATCGCTCCCGGCACCGACACTCATCCCGGCATCGCCGCCCTACCGAATGGAGGGAAGAGGCTCAAGGCCCGGGGCATTGGCCCTTCTGGACCCCCTTCGCATTTCACCAGGCGCAAGGGCCGGCTTCCACGAATACGTCACTCCCCTCGGTGCCGCGGGGCCCCATATCGGCAACAATTACTAGACCCCAGCTGGAGGCAGAGATACAGCAGACGGCACCGGGTCCCTCGGCACCGGGGTCCTCGGCACCGGAGTCTATGGTCACCCAAGGCAACCTGCAGGTAGAACCTCATCAGGATGTTGAGGGCCTGCAGCAAGTAGGGGACCATCAGTTGGCATCCTCCTCCTCCTCCCCTGATGAAGCTGTTGCGGGGTCATCAACATCTCTGCCACCTATGGATATTCGAGGCCACCAGGACCTCCTTCGCCGGGTGGCCCAAAACCTCAATTTGAAGGTTGAGGAGTTTCAGGAGGAGGATGACCCTACGGTAGACATCCTCACATCTGACTCCCCGTCTAGGGTGGCCCTACCATTTCTTAAGAAGATTCAGACAACCATGGAGAATCTCTGGCAGACCCCGTCTTCGATTCCACCCACAGCTAGGGGAGTGGACAGGCGGTACTTTGCCCCGCGAGCTGGGCTTGATTTTCTCTTCACCCACCCTCCACCGGGCTCATTAGTAGCTGATGCGGTGAACCACCGAGAGCGTCAAGGCCAAACAGGGCCCACTCCTAGGTCTCATGACGCTAAGAAACTGGACCTATTGGGCAGGAAGGTTTACTCCTCTGCAGCGCTCCAGCTTAGAGTTGCTAACCAGCAAGCAGCTCTAAGCAGATACTCCTATAACTCCTGGTCAACCATGAGCAAATTCCAGAATCAGATCCCTAAGGAATCAACCCGAGAGTTCAAGGCTATTACAGATGAGGGCAGGCTAGTCTCTCGGGCGGCCTTGCAGGCGGCGCTGGATGCAGCTGACTCAGCGTCTAGACAGCTGGCAACTGGACTGGTGATGCGCAGGGGGGCATGGCTTCAGGTTTCGGGAATCCCTCCCCCGGTGCAGTCCACTATCCAGGACCTGCCATTTGATAAGCAGGGCTTATTCCACCCCGACACAGATAAGAAACTCCAGTCCATGAAGGACTCAAGGGCAATGCTACGATCCTTGGGCCTACATACACCGCAGACTCAAAGGAGGCCCTTTAGACCACCGCCTCCCCCTCCGGCTAGGCCTTACCAACCCCCCCAAGCGAGGAGGGAACAGCCTAGGAGGGGAGGAAGGGGAGCTAGCCGCGGCCGCCCAAGACCTGGCTCCCGGCAGTCCCAGAATTCGGGCACGCACCAGCCCAGACCGAACTTTTGAAGGTGCGCACGAGGACCACGAACCAGTTTCTCTGACCTTTACGAACCGCCTATCCCGCTTCTACCAGGCGTGGGGACGTATCACCTCGGACAGATGGGTACTCAGCCTCGTCGAAGTGGGATACTCCATCCAATTCCACACCCTCCCTCCCACCCATCCTCCCTCTCCGTCCCTCTTCAGGGACCCATCTCACGAGCAACTCCTAGATCAGGAGGTACATTCCCTCTTATCTTTGGGTGCTATAGAGGAGGTTCCTCAAGAATTTCGGGGCAAGGGCTACTATTCCCGTTACTTCCTAATCCCGAAGGCCAAAGGAGGCCTCCGTCCCATCCTGGACCTACGAGGCCTCAACTCTTACATAAAAAAGTTGAAGTTTCGCATGCTGTCATTGGCATCTATAATCCCGGCTATGGCCCACAGAGACTGGTTCGCGGCCCTCGACCTGAAAGATGCATACTTCCATATTTCTATTATTCCGAGTCACAGAAGATTCCTACGTTTCGTACTCGGACAGCAACATTACCAGTTTACAGTACTCCCCTTCGGGCTTTCGACCGCCCCAAGGGTATTCACAAAGTGCATGGCTGTCGTGGCAGCCTTCCTCAGGAGGAGGGGCATCCACGTCTACCCTTACCTGGACGACTGGCTCATAAGGGCAAGTTCAAGGGGCCTGCTAAAAAGGCACATATGTTTCATCAGGGCAACCTTCCTACGATTGGGACTTATCCTGAACGTTCCAAAGTCGACCCTCATCCCTACACAGAGGATCGAGTTCATAGGGGTCGTTCTAGATTCCTGTCAAGCAAGGGCTTTCT
Organism: Sternotherus odoratus; assembly: GCA_032164245.1. Taxonomy (NCBI): domain Eukaryota; kingdom Metazoa; phylum Chordata; order Testudines; family Kinosternidae; genus Sternotherus; species Sternotherus odoratus. Next base: position 145,804,440 of record JAVMKO010000003.1, read on the forward strand.
TACCTCCGTCCCGAGCGAAATCTATTGCGGACATTATTCGTCCACTCCTGCAGTTCCCGACTACCACCGCCAGGAACTGTATGGTCCTCATGGGACATATGGCGGCGTGTACTTACGTGGTGCCGTACGCGAGACTCCGCCTTCGACCTCTACAATCGTGGTTCGCGGGCGTCTACAACCAACGCAGAGACCCGCTAGACCTCATAGTGACTCTCCCAGTGCAGGTCAGACACTCCCTCCACTGGTGGCTCCAGCCTCAGTCCTTGAATATCGGGGTTCCCTTTCGCAAGCCCCAACCGTCTATGACTCTGGTGACGGACGCCTCCTCTCTCGGGTGGGGGGCGCATCTCGGGGAAATCCGGACCCAGGGCCTGTGGTCTCAAGAAGAGCTCTCCCTTCACATCAACGTCAGGGAGCTCAGAGCGGTTCGTCTAGCATGCCAGACGTTTCAGCCACTCTTGCGAGACAAGTATGTGTCAGTCCTAACAGACAATACGGCCACGATGTTCTATATAAACAAACAGGGTGGTGCTCGCTCTTCTCACCTGTGCAGGGAAGCCCTCGCCCTATGGGATTTCTGCATCCCTCGAGGGATCTCCCTCACAGCCACATATCTCCCAGGGACTCAAAACGTGCTGGCCGACACTCTGAGCCGTTCATTCAGAGGCCACGAGTGGTCACTCAGGCCGGATATTGCCCATTCGATTTTCCTAAGGTGGGGGTTTCCCCTCATAGACCTGTTCGCCACGAAGGCCAACAGGAAGTGTCAGAGGTTTTGCTCCCTTCTCAACCTCAGTCCGGGGTCAGAAGGGGATGCCTTTCAGGTAGAATGGTCAGGGGGCCTATTCTATGCGTTTCCCCCCTTTCCCCTCATACACAAGGTGTTGATCAAAGCCCAGCAGGACAGGGCGTCTCTCATAGTAATAGCCCCGGCGTGGCCTCGACAGCACTGGTACACGATGCTGAGGGCAATGTGTGTGACGAGACCCTTAACGCTGCCCCTGTCCCCAACACTGATTTCCCAGGACCACGGCAGGTTGTTGCACCCCAACCTGCGGTCGCTCCACCTCACGGCGTGGAATATCCGTGGATGAATCCCGAGGAAATGCAGTGCTCCGATTCAGTTAGGGATGTTCTACTTGGTAGCAGAAAACCTTCCACTAGGCTGACGTATGCTGCCAAATGGAAGCGTTTCTCCTTGTGGTCCCGAGGGAAGGGCAGGGAGCCTATGACCTCTACAATCCCCAGTATCTTGGATTACCTACTTGAGTTGAAGCAGCAAGGGTTAGCGCTCTCTACTATTAGGGTACACCTGGCTGCTATATCAGCTTTCCACTTAGGGGTTGGGGGCGCTACAATATTTAGCAACCCCTTGGTTCTCAGATTTTTGAAGGGTTTAGAGAGGTTGTATCCTCAAGTCCGCCAACCCGTCTCCCCGTGGGACCTCAATCTCGTACTGAGGGCGTTGATGAGACCCCCATTTGAGCCCATGAGCACATGCCCATTATCCTATCTTTCATGGAAGACTGTCCTTTTAGTGGCAATCACTTCTGCCCGTAGAGTTTCCGAACTTAGGGCTCTCACTTCCGAGCCCCCCTACACGGTCTTCCATAGGGATAAGGTTCAGTTACGTCCTCACCCGGCCTTTCTCCCCAAGGTAATATCGCCATTCCATATGAACCAGGATGTCTTTTTACCGGTATTCTTCCCCAAGCCCCATGCTACCAATAGGGAAAGAATGCTTCACTCGTTGGATGTGAAGAGGGCTTTGGCCTTCTATATTGATAGAACCAAGACTTTTCGTAAATCTCCACAACTTTTTATTTCAGTGGCAGAAAGGATGAAGGGGTTACCGGTTTCTACCCAGCGTCTTTCGACCTGGATTACATCATGTATTAAACTGTGTTATAACCTCTCGAATGCTACTCCCCCAGCACTGACAGCGCATTCGACCAGGGCGCAGGCTGCATCCACGGCATTCCTGGCACACATTCCGATCCTGGACATCTGTAGAGCGGCGACGTGGTCTTCTATACACACCTTCGCGTCGCATTACGCCATCGTGCAGCAGTCGATGGAGGATGCCGCCGTGGGACAGGCGGTCCTAGCGGTAGGAACTCAAGGTACTCCTCACCCTCCTCCCAGATAACTGCTCGCAAGTCACATATGGAATGGACATGAGCAATCACTCGAAGAAGAAAGAACAGTTACTTACCTCGTAACGTTGGTTCTTCGAGATGTGTTGCTCATGTCCATTCCGAAACCCTCCCGCCTCCCCTCTGTCGGAGTACCGGCAAGAAGGAACTGAGCGGGGGAAGGGTCGGCAGGGGTATATATACAATGCCATATCGGCGCCACTCCAGGGGTCGCCCCTGCCGACCCTACGGGTATCGCTAGGGAAAAAGTTCCGGAACCGTGCATGCGCGGTGCGCACACACATATGGAATGGACATGAGCAACACATCTCGAAGAACCAACGTTACGAGGTAAGTAACTGTTCTGTCCCTGTCCCTGCAATGCATGCCCAGGTCCAGGTCCTCCTCCTCCTCCTCCTTCTCACTGTCAGCAGCTTCCGGAAAGCGCAGTTGTCTCCGGATCGCATTCCTCTGCAGACAATGCAGCATAAAATCCAGAACAAGGGGGGAGGTCTTCACAACGGCCAGTGCTGCAGTGATGGCATCTGCGGGCTCCATGCTTGCACTGCTATGGCGTTAGCGCAGCGCGGGGATTTGGCTCGAATAATGGGATGCCTACCCACGAGTGCACAGCTCGAAATGGTGTCAATGGAAAAAAGGGTGCGGAATGATGTCATGCCTACCCACAGTGCAGCACTCGAAATGGTGCCTGCTGGGGGCTCCGGGAACTGTGGGATAGGTACCCATAGTGCAATGCTCGCTATGTCGACAATTGCAAAAGTTGTAAGGACAGACACTGTTGACCTGCTGTGCTTTGTGGGGACGCACTAAGTCGACTTTATAAAGTCTGCTTTAGAAAATCGACTTAAGGAAAATTGACCTACTGCTGTAGTGAAGACATACCCTATGTGTATAAATGCATCTTACTTCTGTTCCATTCTATGCATCCAATGAAGTGGGCTATCGCCCATGAAAGCTTATGCTGAAATAAACTGGCTAGTCTCTAAGGTGCTACAAAGTCTTCCTTGTCTTATTTAAACATTTCCAAGGTATTTATAACTCTGAGGTTCTACTGTATTTATAGCTATCTGTAATGCAGTTTGTATGCACTGTTGACATAGTTATGTCTGTCCCCGGATATTAGAGAGACAAGGTGGGTGAGGTAATATCTTTTATTGGACCAACGTATGCCAGTGAGTGAGACAAACTTTTGATCTTACACAGAAAGCTTGTCTCATTCACCAACAGAAGTTAGTACAATAACAGATGTTACCTCAACCACCTTGTCTCTTTAATGCAATTTAGCAGGTAGAAACAAGAGCTGGCACCTTATGAATAGCCATCTCTCTACAAAACCCCAGATCCACAGGCTCACAGTATTGCGGCATCTCTATGAAGCAGTAGTAGATGTCAGAGCCTTGATGTGGGAGGAGAAATCAGTGATGTGCTGTCTAGGCATATTCTTAGAGCAACTTTATTTTACACTATATACAGCAGTCCTCGAACAGAGTTAGTCACAAACTGCTTGCACACACTCCCCTCTTTTATGCAGCTCAGTTCAAATACAATCAGCTGGTTTCTCTCCCTCAAGAAGTGACTCTAGTTAGAAGAGTAGTGGGCAGCCTGCAGGCCGCATGTGGCCCATCAGGGTAATCGGATTTGGACCATCAGCAGGCATGTCGCTCCGCAGCACTCAGTGGCCACAGTTCGCCATTCCCAGCCGATGGGAGCTGCGGGAAGCGGTGGGCTGCAGGGATGTGCTGGCTGTTGCTTCCCATAGCTCCCATTGGCCGGGAATGGCAGATACTGGGCAGCGTGCCTGCGGACGGTCAATGTCAGAAAAATGTCTTGCAGCCCACAATCAGATTTTTCTGGTGGGCTGTCTGCGGATGGTAAGTTGTCCACCAATGAGTTAGAGAGATTAAAGCAGAGAGCAAATTCCTTTGCTATTTGCCATAGCTTCCCAAAAGACACTATATTACAACACTAACAACAATGCCAGAACTTCTTTAAAGACTATGCTGATTGCATGATAAAAAATATATTCTTAAGACCATATGTAATAGTACCAGATGGTGAATCCCACCTTAACAGAATGAAGTTTATTACTTTCTGCCAATCATGCTAATTCAGCTACCCAGGCAATCAATTTGCCTGCCTTTTTATTTGTGCCGAATATACCACTGTGTTATAGTAAAATGTATTGTTTTCCCTGGCTGTGCAACAATTTTTGTAATGTAACATGATTGTGAATGATACCAAGTGTTCAATATGCGTATAACTATACATCCTATAGGTCAGATTCTCCTCTGATCCAATCATTTAGTATCACTCTGGTAGCAGGAAGTGATCAGAAAGCAGCCGAATCTGGTCCTCTGAGAATTCCACTTGTGTTGAAGAGTTATCAGCTGATGGAGAGCCGGAGTAGCTTTCCTAAACCACCAGCATTACCACAAATCCAGCCCTAGTCAAGGGGTTTGTTGGGAAGAGCCAGGAGTAGCTACTTAAACTTCTTGGAGAATAAAACACATTTAAGGAATTGTATTTCACATTTGAAACCTATCCATTTACAAATTTAAGATCTCTTGCTGTTGCAAAGGTAGCACCATTTTGTTCTGAGAACCAAAGATTCTGCAGTCATGTAAAAGAAGAACTTGATATCACAGTTTGAAAATCTCTTGTCATTTGCTGCCATCTACCAGCAATTCAGTGCAAGGCAGGATAGAGATAGTTTTAGAGCAGCGGTTCTCAAACTTTTTGAGACCGCGACCCCTTTTCCTGTTGTGTGAGCGGGGCGTGACCCCTCCAGTCCCTGCTGCGGGGGGGGGGGGAGGAGGGGGGGGCTGCCAGCTGCGCGCCAACAAAGGCTGCCAGGTACGGCAAGCAAAGCCCAGACAATGCAGGGGGACGGGGGCTGAGCACGACCCGCTCTGCTCTCCAGCGAGGGGCAGAGAGTCAGGGCCTGGCTGGTGGCCCCTGTAGCCGGGGGAGGAAGGGGTCGGAGCGGGGTTGTTGGCAGGGGCAGGCGCTTGGTACTTTCCAGGCATCTTGTCACTCACACAAAGGGCTTCTCTTGGCAGTGCTCGGCTCCCTTCCCGCCCGGGCGTGCGGTGCGCTCACTGACATCCAAGCCAGCGCGGAGCCTGCCTCCCGGAGCCGGGGCGGCGGTGATAACGACCCCCTCCCGCAGGAGCCGCACGCCGGCTGGCCAACCCCGCAGCGCCGCCAACTTTCACTGTGCTGCCCGGCCGGAGGCGGACCCGACCCCCCTGGCTCCGCTCCTCGGCTGCAAACCACGCCCCGAGCCGGTACAAGCCCGGACTCTCCCGCCGCTGCCAAGTGCTGGAAGGCGGAGCGCCTTCGGCCCGCATGCCCCCAAGCGAGGAGCCCAGCCCGCGGCGGGGACTGGGGGGCCAGCGCGCAGCTGGGAGCCCACCCGCTGCGGGCGGGTTGCTGGCTGCGCCCTGGCCCCAGTCGCCGCGAGTTGCGGTGGCAGGAGCTCGTGACCCCCCAGGGAGCGCTCAGCGACCCCCTGGGGGGTGGCGACCTCCAGTTTTAGAAACCCTGTTTTAGAGCAAGTTTACTGTATGAATACAATAAATAGAAGCTGAAGTGCTCTGTCCCAGGCTTTGGTAACAAATCACCTCCTGAGAAAAGTTAGACCTCAGAGCCCAAGCACCCTGGTGTCAGCTGTGACAGTCTTGTTCTCTTCCCGGATGTATCTTGATGCCCGTTGTAGTGACCGGAAGAATTGTGACGGGCAACCACTAGGAGGTGTAGTTACGCTGAGTCAACTCCAGGAGAGTGCGTAATAGTATCATCAAATGTGAGAACAGCCTTGAGCTTCTGCTATCTGTGTGTTTGGGAACGGAACCATTCCCAGCTGTGTGAGTGTTTACCCAGTCTGTGTGAGAACGAATGCGTGGGAAACTAAATGGGGAAACTGAGGCAGGACAGCGTGTAACCAATCAGCTTGTTGCTTGCAAATGAGACATGAGTATGTATGAGATGCAAATGTGTGAGTGTATTTAAGACCACTCCTGTAATCTGCTCAGGGGCTCTTCCTTCCTAGCAATGGTTCCAGAGTGCTAGGCACCCCTTCTGCGGTCGCGTTGATAGACTTGAGCCCCTCAACGCCTATTCGAGGGACCGAGGCCTTCCAATAAACTCATCTACTTTCTACAACCACGTGTGTGTGCCTTGTCTCGCAAAATCTAAAGTACCTCACAACACCTGTGTAGAGTTTTCTTGGTAACCTGACTCAGTAAGGCCACCTTCTCCTCTTTTGACTAGATCTCCTTAACCTTCATTCATGCATTGTCCCTGAGATCCTCCTGCTTCATGGAGATTTTGTGGACTTCTGTCCTCTTACCTACTGCTATCATCTCTATCTGAAGGGAGTCAGTAACAGAGGAAAATGTATGTGATCTGGCTGATTAGCTGGAAACACATGCTCTATTCTCATGTTCTCCAGATTCAAAGTCTTTTAGGCTGATGGCTTTGCTTCTGATTTGCTGGGAACACAAGAGCAAGCATTATATTGAAGTCAAAGGTCCTATTAGAAACCAGGAAGCTTTCAAACAGATAAATGTTCAGTGAAGTAGGAGGTATTTTCCAGGTGGGAATCTCAAAATGGTCATTCTTCGCTTTTATCTAGAATTATGTCTTACACTTTGGTCAAAATGTCTTTGACTTCTATTAAGGTCCATTGGCCTTATCAGATTTCCAGCATGCGATGCATGGATCGACACTCTTCACTTAGTCTACTGTAAGAAATTTATGAAAGGTGTGTTCCGTGTGTTTCCTCTGGTGCATGAACATCTCCATCATAAGATGTTAATCTTGGGGTATGTCTACATTATGAAATTAGGTCGATTTTATAGAAGTTGATTTTAAAGAACCAACTTTATATAGTTGATTTTGTGTGTCCCCACTAAGCGCACTAAGTTGGTGGAGTGTATCCACTGTGTCTCTCCCTCCGCGGGAGGGTGCTGGTTTTGAATCAGCTGGTCCTGTCCATGCTCTGGCACCGGCTCAACACCCTGAGCCCGGCCCCAAGGATCCTGGCCAGACTCCAGAGGCTCGCCCTGCGGTTTTTCTGGCCAGGACTGCACTGGGTCTCTGCAGGGGTTCTGAGTCTTCCCCTGGCGGAAGGAGGGCAGGGCCTGGTCTGCTTGCGCAGACAGATCCACGTCTTCCGCCTCCAGGCCCTGCAGAGACTCCTTTATGGTGTTGGTAGTCCAGCATGGAGAACGTTGGCGCATGTCTTCCTCCGCTGCCTCCAGGGGCAGCTATGACCGGCAGCTCTTTTTTCTCCAATGGGGGGGACTTCCGTGAGACCTCTCGGAGCTGCCGGCCTTCTACCAGGACCTCCTCCGGACCTGGAAGCTCTTTGGGGCGACCAGGTCCTTTGTGGCCACCGGAGAGGATCTCCTCGCGGAGCCCCTGCTACACAATCCAATCCTCCGTGTGCAGGTGGCGGAGTCTCCCTCGGTGCGCCGGAGGTTGGTCCTGGCAGAAATCACCAAAGTCGGAGACTTCCTGGACTACAACGGGGGGGACTGGGCGGATCCCCGGGCGCTCGCTCGGCGCATGGGGGTCTCCACCCTCGTGACCCCCCTGCGCGTACTCCGGGAGGTGAGGACCGCTCTGTATCCTGTCTCTCTCAGTTTCCTGCGGCAGGCCCTGCGAGAGGGTACTCCCCGCTCACCCCGGGCCCTCCGGAATTAGTACTTGGGCCCCGGCTTCGTGAGCCCTCCCGGCCTCCCCACTCCCACACCCCGAGCCGGCTGCACACCTTGCAGCCGGTCTTTTTCCAAACCGCGCTGAGGAAGCAGCTGTACACGCTCGTGCTCCACACGATTCATCTCCTCACCCTCGCGTCCCGCCCCGATACCAAGTGGCGGGACTACCTAACACCAAAAGAGGGTGAGAAGCCCCGGTGGGCCACCTTCTACTCCACCTTAATTTCACTGCCCGCCAGGGATATTAGTTGGTGGCTCGTTCACGGAGCCGTGAGCACGGGCGTGTACCTGGCGCTTGCTAAAGTCGCCATCTATAAAACTAGGAGGAGGCTGCTAGATGAGGGGGTACGCTGCGACTGTGGGGCCTACTTCAGGTCACTCATCCAGTCACGCATCCGGGCAGAGTTCCACTGGGCAGCGTCCACTGGCTCCCTCAACAGCTTCGCGGAGCAGTGGGCGCTGTGCGGGGTTCTCTGCTCGGTGTCCCCATCCTGTACCCTCGTTTTCAACCTATGACCATCATGCACTCCCCTGCCTTTTTTTCATTAGTTGTCCCCCGTATTTAGTTGGCTCCGGGTCTAGTGTCCCTCCCGCCAGGCTGGGGGAGGGACTTTAGTAACGGGCGGGCTTAGGCCCGCCCACTTCTCAGGTACCCAAAAAGTGGGAAGGGATTGTGGCAGGGAGCCTGCTAATTCCCCGGCTGAGTGGGAAGCAGGCTCAGCTGGGTGGCTACGCCCCAAACACTCAGGCCTGTATAAAGCCTGAGAGGCAGGGGCCTGAGACAGAGAGTCTCCTCTGTAAGCAGAGGGAGACTGGCCTGGCTGCGAGGAGCTGTAAATAGGGTACCCGGACTGGGGCAGGGCTAGGGCAAGGCAACTGGGAGCCAGTGAGTGGGAAGCTCTAGTGTGAGGGCCCCAGACTGCCGAGCCTAGCACAGGCCCATCCCACGGGGTACTGGGGTTGCAAGGGGGCAGCCCTGGGCTGGGTGGAAGCAGCAGGCCAAACCTGTGATGAGCGGCCATGAGACTGCAGTTGGCCTCAGTGAGCGGAGGCAGGTGGTGACTAGGAGTGGCCAGGTCTGAAGCAAGTTGGGGGATAGTGGGTGGAGGGTTCCCTGGGGAGGGGACCCCCAGACTTGGGGGGGTTCTGCAGGGGTGCAGCACCCTCAGGTTGAGGGCACCAGGGTCCGGGAGGGCCACGGGCCTGTGACGGTGCTGTTCCTGGTGGGATCCAACTGTGAGGTCAGATCAGGACAGATTGCTTCCAAAGGGGAAACTACAGCCCAAAGCTGGGGGTTTTCCACACTAAGGCAAACCAAACCAGCCAAACAGAAAAGACTTTGGTTTCGCCCCACTGGCTAACCACAAGTCACACAAGCAATTCCCTTAGACACTCCAGCTTCCCAGTATCACCACCAGCAGCCACCTATCCTGGGGACCAATGGTTATGAAAACCAATCCCCCAAATAAAGAAAACGGTTCTCTCCAATTCCAAGGAATCAGGCCCCAGACCCAGGTCAATATACAAATCAGATCTTACCACAAATCACGCTGTTGCCAATCCTTTAGAATCTAAAATCTAAAGGTTTATTATATAAGGGAAAAAGGTATAGGTGAGGGTTAAGAATGGTTAAAAGAAATCAATTACATGCAGTAATGGTACATCGCTTGGTTCAGTCTTGCAGCTGTGGTAGAATAAACTGCAGGTTTTAATCAAAGTCTTTGGAGAGCATCTCCTGCAGAGATGGGTCAGTACCTTTGTCCAGAGTTCCCTGAGAAGCAAAGTTCCATCCAAAGCTGGAAACAAGACAGGCTGAAGACTGGAGGTAAAAGACAAAATGGAGAATGCTTCTTCCAGCTTTTATAGACTCTGTCTTCTGGGCCAAGACCCTCCTCCTTCTTTTGCAGAGTCCGGTTGCAAAATGGAGGTTTACAGTCACAAGGTCCAATCACCACACTCTTCAGGATTCAGTTCCTGACCAGGCAGTTACATTCCTAGAGCAGTTCGGGTGTGGACAGGCATATACAGAGTCCATTGTGTGGTTGATGTCCCTTAATGGCCCATTAGCCAGGCCAGTCAAGTTAACAACAGCCTCTCTGAGATTTCTCCCAGCAGCCAAGCATTAATTTGAAGTACAGGCATCTTATATCCAGTATTCATAACTTTAGTTTCAAAAAAGATACACACATATTAATGGCATATTCATAATCAGTCATTCATAACCTGGTTGTAGGCACCCATTATGACCCCCTGTACATAAGATTTGGTGCCACTATAGGACCCTGGTTGCAGCAATGATTTATAGGGTCCCAAATTATTTCAGTAATGTGACAGGGCCAAGTGCGCAGGAGCGGATGTCGGCCGGCAGAGGGCACTCCGGAGGTAAAGAGCTAATTCCCGTGACGACCAGACAGGGGCGCCGCCGGGTGCGTGACAGACCGCGCTACAACTGTTTAAAAAGGCAGTAAAACATTTGTTTCCATGGTCACCTTTTACTTTAAAAATTTTCATGAAATTCAAACTTCTGACATGCTTTGTCCAAACAAACTTATTTCTAAGTATACACAGCACCATCCATTAAAACTTAAGAAAACCAAAAGTGTGGGGGGGAAGGGGAGAAGGAAGAGGTGGAATGAAATCAATTCACCTGGTGAGGTCCGTTTAAAGTACAGGCTACCAGCAGCCAATTAAGTGAACCAAGAAAAAGAAGAAGAAAAGGATACAGTTAGCTCTGAGCTAAGAGTAGGCTCCATGAGTTGAAACAGTTGGGAATCCTTACGCCTAGGTTCTCATTCTGCCTCTGGGAGGAGAATGGGTTGTTTGTTTGTTTTTACCAGCTCCTGCAAACCCTGCCGGTTTTTCACTCTCCCAGGACCAAGTCTCAGCTCCAGTTTTTTAAAGGTAGTTTGTTAACTCTGCTTTTGACTTTAAACCTTTTGACTTTTTGACTTTAAACCTTTAAAGTTTGCAGAGGAGGGAAAAAAGGGCCATAACCCAGGACTCGCTTATGTATCTGGGAGAGGAAGGGAGGCGGAGATAACACTTCTTTACCCAAAAGGTAGCCTTTAGATCCCCACAATTCTTATACAGGTGCAACACTTACTAACTCTTAACAAGGAGAAGGGAAGGGAAGGGGGTAACACTTTATCTATTAAGCGAAGTGTAGTGAGCGGAAGATTAATGTGACGGCAACCGTTAGGGGGCGCAGTTACGCTTCTAAGTCGCTTCCAGGGTAACATATCATTAAGGTTATCCGTATAGGAATGGCCTTGTGTTCCTGTTATCTCGTGTGTGTGTGTGTGTGTGTCTGAGAAGAGTTTCTCAGCTGTGTGAGCTGTTTACCCCGTCTGTGTGAGAACGAGTGTGTGTGAAACTAGATGCAATGCAAAATAAAGCAAGACGGCGTATAATCAACAAGTGCAGGACAGCGTGTAATCAACAGGGGCTTGCCTGCTTGCTTGCTTGCTATTCATGAGATATGTTTATGTATGAGATGTAAATGTGTAAGTGTATTTAAGCCCACGTTTGTGTTCCATCCGCGGGCTTCTTCCCTGGGCACTGCTCCGGTATGCCAGGCCCCCGTTCTGCGGTCGCGCTGAGAGGGGCCCCTAGCGCCAAAGGGCCGGGACCTTCAATAAACTCACTACTTTCCATCTAGCCACTGTGTGTGAGCCTCGTTTCTACGGGACTCCCTAAGGTACCCTGCAACAAAATGGCGCAGCGAGCAGGGTCCCGTGAAGCGACGCCCACCGGTGGCCGAAGGCGGGGGAAGTAGGGCAGCGGTTGCTGGCCCTGCTGCACAGATGAGGGTGGCCCCCGGCGGAGCGATGGGGGGGGGCGGTCGTGTGCGTGAGAGCCAGCTGGGCAGCCCCAGCTGAGTGGCCTGAGTCTCACCAGGTCAGGTCACTGGCATTGTCCCGGAGCAGCTTGTAGCGGGGCTGCACCGGTTGTGAGCCAGCTGGCACTCTGGGATGAAGCAGTGCGCTATGGGTGAGTTGGCGTGGCTGTATCTACCGCGCTCTGGGCCCGGGACGGTGAGCTTCTGCGGGTGCAGGGGCTCTAGAAGGTAAAAAGCAGGATCGGGCCCAGAGAAAGTAAAAAGCAGGATCATGCCCAGGCAAGCGGGCAGGCTACAGAGAGAAGGGGGAAAAAACGGTTGGAGGCTTTGGAAGCAGAGCATACTGCAGTGAGATAAGCAAAAGAATTTGGACTGAAGGAACGTGTGACCTTGACAGAGAAAGCAAGTAGATAAGAGAGAAGGGGGAAGTTAACTCTGTAGTTGCTGATGCACAGGTCATGACGCAGAAGGTTGTACCCTCGCAGACGGAGAGGGCTCAAACCCTCACGGGCCATTGTGAGGTACAGTAACATGTTGTCAACAGACGTCGGGAAGGCAGGGGCGAAAGCCAGTTTCAGTTAGGCAGGGGCAAAATCCCATTTAGTTGCCCAGGTCAGGGTGGTTACAGCAGCCCCCTCATGGGACCCTGGGACCTAGAATGGCAACATCTGGAGTTCCTCCTCAGGCTCGGAGAGCGAGGAGGTCGCCCTCCCCCCCCCCCCCGGCATGTCCGGTGCAAAGGTTGCAGGCATGGGGAGGGGGGGTGTGCTGCAGCCTGAGCTTGTATGCACCTTTAAGGAAGTATGCTACAGAAGTTTGTGAAGATTCTCCGCCAGGAGTTGGGGGAGGGGTAATGAGCTAGCTGGGAAGAAGCGGGGCTGCGAAAGAGAACTGGAAGTGCAGCCCGGCTTTAAAGAATGATTACAGAGGGTGTGGAGGGGTGGATGGACCTAATGATATCTTTGTCACTGAGTCCTTAAAGACGCCTGTCCTCCGATTGTCCCTGGTAGGGCTGGAGCCCTTCCTCCTCGCAGTGGTTTTGGCAGCAGATGGGCGTGTGGGCGAACTGGCTTCCACCCTCAGGCAGTTGGAATCCATGTGGGCGAGCTCCAAGACGCAGACGGTGGGCGCTCAGCGGTGGTGGGGGCCTGAGTGGCTCGGAGACCCGGGCGTTCACAGTGACTGTCACTCTCACCCTGGGTAAGGTGCCACCCTTTCGATCACCAGTGTTGGCGGCGCCCACTGGTGAGTACATTCTGAGCACTGACGTTCTGCGGGGGGGCAAGTGGAGGCGCAGTGTGGCCTCTTTGCCGAAGAGGTTATGCTGCGGTGGGGGACATGGGGCACGAGCCAGTGAGCTGAGCTCCGTGCACAGGTGTCAGCCCTGGCTGTGGTCCCCCCCCCCCCTTCTGTGGCTTCTTGTATATCAACAGCCTGCATGGTTCTCGCCAAGAGTCAGCCTGGCAGACCCTGCGCATGGTCGGCGTGTGAATGCAGTTACAGAAGCTGCCAGAAGAGAGAGACACCGCGCAGAACCTGGTCCGACTTGTGTCCAGGCCAGGCTCCCTGGACGTGGGCACGACCGCACACCCCTGAACGGTCAACATCAGGGTGTGCTGTCGGCTGCCTGCCTTGTTTTTGTTTTTCCCCTTGCTTGCAGAGTTAACCCTTGACTCCCTGGACGGGCACAGCGGAGATGAGACGCTGGATGCTGTGACCTGTGGGAACCAGACTGTTGCCTCTCTCTACTGGGAAGCAGAGACCGCTCTTTGTAATCTGTGCCTGCTCTCCTCCTTTCACAGGTGCAAAGCGAAGCAACAACGATCGCGGAGATCGCTCTCCCCCCGTCCTGGCCAGTGTCTGGTGGACTGCTCCCAAGATGGAAACAGAAGTTGCAGTCATCTAAACCAGGGGTCTCCAAACTTTTCAGCCCGAGGGCCGCATTAACTATCAAATAGCAGTTCAGGGGCCGACAACACACTCGAGGTCCAAATAAAAAAGAATCAAAACATGGATGTTGTTTTTAATTATTTATTTAATATTATTTTATTCAGTTATTATTTAATAACACATTGATACACTACACATGAACACCTGTTCACTACACATGAACACCTGTTCACTACACATGAACACTACACATGAACACTACACATGAACCCCCCAACTGACCCACCCAGCCAGGTCTCTCCCCCCCCAAACCTCCTTTCCTCCAACCCCCAACTGACCCACCCAGCCAGGTCTCTCCCCCCCAAACCTCCTTTCCTCCAACCCCCAACTGACCCACCCAGCCAGGTCTCTCCCCCCCAAACCTCCTTTCCTCCAACCCCCCCCCCCAACTGACCCACCCAGCCAAGTCTCTCCCCCCCAAACCTCCTTTCCTCCAACCCCCCCCCCCAAATGACCCACCCAGCCAGGTCTCTCCCCCCAAAACCTCCTTTCCTCCAACCCCCAACTGACCCACCCAGCCAGGTCTCTCCCCCCCAAACCTCCTTTCCTCCAACCCCCAACTGACCCACCCAGCCAGGTCTCTCCCCCCCAAACCTCCTTTCCTCCACCCCCCCCCCAACTGACCCGCTCAACCCGGTCTCTTCCCCCCCCCCCCAACTGACCCGCTCAACCCGGTCTCTTCCCCCCCTCCCCCCAACTGACCCGCTCAACCCGGTCTCTTCCCCCCCCCCCCAACTGACCCGCTCAACCCGGTCTCTCCCCACAGACCGTTTCGCCGCCTGGCAGTGGGTGGCTCCTTGTTTCGCCGCCTGTAACTGGGTGGCGGTGCGGTGCGGCGCGTCCCGGCCCCAGCTCTGAGCCGTCCCTGGCCGGCGGCGGCAGCGGAGCACACGGCGCGTCCCGGCCGGCGGCGGCAGCGGAGCACGCGGCGCGTCCTGGCCCCGCGGCGGCAGCGGAGCACGCGGCGCGTCCCGGCCCCGCGGCGGCAGCGGAGCACGCGGCGCGTCCCGGCCCTGCAGCTGGCGGCGGCAGCGGAGCACGCGGCGCGTCCCGGCCCCGCGGCTGGCGGCGGCAGCGGAGCACGCGGCGCGTCCCGGCCGGCGGCGGCAGCGGAGCACGCGGCGCGCCCCGGCCCCGTGGCTGGTTCCCGACCCCTGCCGCGGGCCGGATGAGAGGGCCTCGCGGGCCGCATCTGGCCCGCGGGCCGTAGTTTGGAGACCCCTGATCTAAACAATGGGGGGAGGGGAGGGCTGGTTCTAGTCTTGAGCATTTTTGTTTGTTTTGAGTTAGCTTTGTGTGTGTGTGTGTGTGCGTAGAGGGGAGGGCATCTTGCTATTCAGTGCCCCCGCTGTTTGTTTTACCCTCTCGTTCCCTGGAGTCTCGTAAAGAAGCGTGGGGAGGAAATGTAGTGAGCGGAAGATTAATGTGATGGCAACCGTTAGGGGGCGCAGTTAAGCTTCTAAGTCGCCTCCAGGGTAATGTACAATTAAGGTTATCGGTATGGGAATGGCCTTGTGTTCCCGTTATCTTTGTGTGTGTGTGTGTGTGTGTCTGAGAACAGCTTCTCAGCTGTGTGAGCTGTTTACCCCCGTCTGTGTGAGAACGAGTGTATGTGAAACTAGACGCAATGCAAAATAAAGCAGGACGGCGTATAATCAACAAGTGCAGGACAGCGTGTAATCAACAGGGGCTTGCCTGCTTGCTTGCTTGCTATTCATGAGATATGTTTATGTATGAGATGTAAATGTGTAAGTGTATTTAAGCCCACGTTTGTGTTCCATCCACGGGCTTCTTCCCTCGGCACTGCTCCGGTGTGCCAGGCCCCCGTTCTGCGGTCGCACTGAGAGGGGCCCCCAGCGCCAAAGGGCCGGGACCTTCAATAAACTCACTACTTTCCATCTAGCTACTGTGTGTGAGCCTCATTTCTACGGGATTCTTAAGGTACCCGAAGGAATACAGAAGAGCCTCACTTAACGTTGTAGTTATGTTCCTGAAAAATGCTACGTTAAGCGAACTATGCTAACTAATCCAATTCCCCATAAGAATTAATGTAAATGGGAGGGTTAGGTTCCAGGGAAATGTTTTTCAGCAGACAAAAGACTACACTATATCTATCTATAAAGTCAAATGGTGTATGCGTGTGTGTATGCGTGCGTGTGTGTATGCTGCCTTACTCCTTCCACACCGTTTGAGCTAGAGACTTGAAATTTAGTACAGTTATAGGCTTTAGGGTCCTAATGACAGTAAGAGTCGAAATTTTTTCAAATCTCACCTCTGACGCCCCCCAGGGGTGAAATCCTTTAAAGGCCAATCACATCAGCTGGGCAGCTGCTGTTCTCTGTGACATAGTTATGATGTCATAATACCCCCCTCCAATGGACCCCACACTCGCTCAGCTCTCTGCCCCCTCCCCACCTCCGCCAGACCCGCACTCGCTCAGCTCTCTGCCCCCTCCCCACCTCCGATGGACCCGAGTTGGGTTTGGTCGGAGGGTAAGTGAGGTGGGGGTGTCGGGTTTGGTCGGGGGTAAGTGAGCTGGGGGTGTTGGGTTTGGTCTGGGGGGGTGGGAAGGTGTCGGGGTGGGTGGGGGGTGAGGTGTGGGTCAGGGGGTGTTGTGTTTGGTGGGGGGGTAAGGTGGGGGTGTTGGGTTTGGGTGGGGGGTAAAAATGTGAGTCGGGGTTGGTCAAGGGGTAAGTGAGGTGGGGGTGTCGGGTTTGGTCGGGGGGTGAGGTGGGGGTGTCAGGTTTGCTCTCTGCCCCTTCCCCCCCTCAAACGGACCCCTCATTCACTCAGCTCTCTGCCCATCTCCGATGGACCCGAGCAACGCCGGGTATTTTTGCTAGTATATATAGACAACTCACCCCTGTGGCTCCTCCTGCTGGTCATCTGGAAATTAGCTTGTTTTCAGCAAGAAGCGCCCTCTGCAGGCTGGTGTCCCGCTGGGCCCCTTGTCCCTCCTGAACCCCAGTGCCTTTACCTGGTGTACTTCCCCCTCCCTGGGGAACCCCCAGTCCTCTGAATCCCACCTTGTCTCAGTCTGGGCTACTGCCAGTCATTATTAATACCCCGCTCTCTGGAGCAGACTGCAGCGTAAGAGCCAGTCATCACAGGCAAGGGGGTTTCTGGGCCAGATGCCTCTGCCTAATCCCCAGTACCTTTAGGTCTTGTTGTCAAGCCTGCAGCCTGGAAGGTCGCCAGGCCTGAGCTCCCCAGCTCAGACTGTCCCTTCCCCAGCACTGTTTCAACACCTCAGTACCCTGTCATGCAGGCACTCAGGCCCTGCTCTCTCCAAGACTGGAGAGAAACTGCCTGAGCTCCTGGCTCATAGCCTTTTATAAGGGCTAGCTGGGCCATAGTTGACCCAGCCACAGCTGTGGCTGCTTCACCAATCAGCCTTTTACAACTTCTTTACCATAGCCACAACCCTCTGCAGGGCTGTTTTGAGCCCCTCAGGGCAAGACCAGATAACCACCCCACTTCATATATACACACACAAAGTATAAGTTTTAAACAAACAATTTAATACTGGTACACAGTGATGATGATTGTGAAGTTTGGTTGAGGTGGAGGAGTCAGAGGGTGGGCTATTTCCCAGGGAATGCCTTACTGCTAAATGAACTAGTAATTTGCTGAGTCCTCAAGGGTTAACTCTCACACTCTAGAGTGCAACAGGAAAGGAGGGGGGGCAGAGACATACACCCTGAGAAATATAGAGATAGAGATGTGCATTTCCCTTTAAGTATCAAGAGTGGGGTCAGAAGTACACTGCCTTGTTAATTAGATCAGCAAGACAGCAGCTGCAGCTGCTGCCTAAGCTAGCAGCTCCCTCCATCGTGTGTCCCCTCTGCTTTATAGAAGATGGGGTAAGCAGGGTGCAGGAGCAGGAGGGAGGGAGACACCCTGATATTAGCCCCCATCTTCTTATTTCCCCCCCCCCCCCAACAAGCAGGAGTCTCAGGGAGAAGCTCCAAGGCAGAGAGCAGGAGCAACACATTGCAGTAGGGGAAGGGACATATGTACTGCCAGCAACTGATAGCCTGCTGGGTAACTGAAATGCCGGCAACTGATAGCCTGCTGGGCAACTGACGATGTTAGAAGGGAGCATTGCACAACTTAAATGAGCATGTTCCCTAATTGATAAGCAATCTAACAATGAAATGACATTAACCAGGACGACTTTAAATGAGGAGGTTCTGTAATGCCTGCTTGTGTCTACTCCCTGATTCCATGCCAACACACCAGCAGTTTTTCCATATCTTTACTTAACCTTTACATATCCCAACAGTTTTAGTCATGGATATTTTTAGTAAAGCCATGGACAGGCCACCGGCAGTAAACAAGAATTCACAGTCTGTGACCTATAACTTACTATATACCCCTAACTGAAACTTGGGCAGGAGGCCATGGGTGCTCTGGTGGTGGTGGTTGGGGGTCCGTAGGTGCTGGGGGAAGTGGCCCAGGAGCCCAATGGTGCTGGGGGAGGAGGGTTCAGGCCATGGTGCAAGGCCCATGACCACCTGCTGGTACTGAGGAGGGGGAGGGTTGGTGGGGCTGGTAGGGGCTCCCTACCCAGATCCACGTCCCTGCAGCTCCTAGGTGGCGGAGGGGCTAGGGGGCTCATCTGTGTGTTGCTCCCATCCCACCACAAGCACCAGCTGTGCAGCTCCCATTGACCAGGAACTGCAGCCAATGGGAGTTGTGGGGGTGGGGTCTCTGCCCCAGGCTCCACCTAGGAGCTACAGAGTCATGCCAGGGGGATCACCCTCCCTCCAATTCCCTGCCCCTAGCCCCCTTCCACATATCCAAACTGCCAAACTGCTGATGGCCCAGTGGCTGCCCAGCTCTGGCAGCTCCTGAGCCAGCATCAGCCTTGCAGCAGTCACGGAAAGTCATGGAATCCATGACAGACTCGCAGCCTCACTTATAATAATGTAAAACCTATCTTTTGTGGTTAGTAAACTTGTTTTGTTTTGTCTAAAACCAGTCTGTGAAGAAATCATAACATGGGGCAGAAAGCTGTGTATATCTCTCTCCACATTGAGGAATTTGATGAATTTATGCCAGAGGTGGGCAAACTTTTTGGCCCAAGGGCCACATGGGGGTTGAAAAATTGTATGGAGGACTGGGTAGGGAAGGCTGTGCCTCCCTAAACAGCCTGGACCTGCCCCCTATCTGGCCCTCTCCCACTTCCCACCCCCTGACTTCCCCCTTCAGAACCATCAACCCATCCAACGCCACCTGCTCCTTGTCCCAGTTTTTGGTTGAGGGGGTGTGCACTTGAGTACTAGGCAATTCCTTATCTGAGCCATCCCATGCAAAACTGATCTCAGCATCTGTGTGTATAGCTGCAGCTGGGTGTATCCCCATCTGTATGTGTGCTGGTAAAGTTGTATCTGAAGCTCAAGGGAGGGCTTGGCTGGCTTGCATCAGCAATAGTGTCAAGGGAGCCCAGGCTGATACGTCAAGCGGGCTCAGTGGAGGGAGGGGACCCATCATAATGGAATTGACTGCTGGTATACAGAGGAAGAAAACTTCATCATGGAGCCACAATAGCTAAATATTCTTAACAGATGTGATCCTGATTATGGCAGTGACAAAAATACGTTCTTTGAGGTGGCCATTTATAGAATGTGACCCCCACAACCTACAATTCTGCTGAGCTTTGGAAAAGTCTGTGTTCATTGGCACCATGTGAATGCCCTCTCACTCTCACAGCACCAAACATTTGGAACCGTAGTTATAAGAAACCATGCAGTCCCCTCAATTCCTTTTGTTTCATGGGTAACTATAGGTGTGGGATTGTTCATTCCATTCACAGAGATTGTCTTGTGTTTTTTTTATAGCAGACTAGCAAAAATACCCGGTGTTGCTCGGGGTATTTGTAATTGGAAACTGGGATGTAAAAAGACTACCATGTGTTTTATTAATACAAATTTTCTTCAGATGTCTCAGCGTTGCTCGGGTCTGTTGGAGGGGGGAGGGGGGGGAGAGAGCTGAGCGAGTGCGGGTCCGTTGGAGGGGGGGTATTATGACATCATAACTATGTCACAGAACAGCAGGTTTTAACCTGCTGCTCAGCTGATGTGAACGGGCTTTAAAGCATTTCACCCCTGGGGGGCGTCAGAGGTGAGATTTTAAAAATTTTCAACTCTTACCCTGATTAGGACCCTAAAGCCTATAACTGTACCAAATTTCAAGTCTCTAGCTCAAACGGTGTGGAAGGCGTAAGGCAGCATACATACACGCACGCACTCACGCATACACACACGCATACACCATTTGACTTTTATATATATAGATTTCATGTTTGCTTGTTATAGTTCTAGTTTTTGATAATGTGGATAGTTTAAACAGTTCAAGTAATTTTCAGCAGTCTTTGCTTTGCACACTGCACCAGAAGATGGACCCTATAAAGAAGACCAGGTTTAATAGTGCATTTTGTGCTCTTTGATCTTCCCAGATTCATATAAATACACTACTCCTGGGGGGGAGGGGGGGGATTCTTCGCCACTGTGTACGTGCAGAATTAATGTCCTGTCTAGATTCCTTTGCTTCCTTGCAGAAAAATGACTTTTTGACAGGGAAGCAAAGGGAAGCTACAAGAGTGGTCACATACCCCACCCAGCAGTGTGGGCATGTCATTTTGTGTGCCTGGAGCAGCTGGCAGGGAGGTAAATCACTGTGGCAGGGTTAGGGCTGGGAAATGATTAAAAGAATGCACCTGAAAACTGTAAACCTATGCGGACATTTGTAGTCTGATTACTAGAAAATCAAGTGCCTACTTTCTATCAGAATGTAGCTACACTGCTATTAATATAATTATAATATATTGTTGGATATGACAAATACAATAATAGCAACAGGATACCTAAAATCAGACAATGCATTAGTGATCAGTCTGGCCAACTGTGTTAAACTGTTTAACAGTTATTAATTGCTAATATCAAGTTAATCTAATGATTGGTTTCCAGTGAATATGGGTAAATGATAACTGAGATGGAAGTAAAACGAATGCATGAAACAATACAATAAAATAGCATGTTTCTGCACTGTTTGGATTCAGATTCGAACTTAGGACGGTCTAATTTTAAAAAGGTCCTAGCAATTGGAAAGTTTCTTCCCTATTTGTAAGCACTTATTGGAATTTCAGAAGCCAATTTTTTTTATAAATCTGCAAAATCCATTTATCTGTTCTTAATGCTTATATAAGGTTACATTGCACAATACCACACTTCTCTGCAGTAATAAGGAAACACTTTCACATATGCTTCAATTCAGTTACAAAGATAAAAGGCTGAACTCTGTGGTACAGATGTGGGGACCCACATGAAAAAAACCCTATGCTTATTTTTACCAGCTTAAGTTAAAACTCTCCCAAGGCACAAATTTATTGTCTTTGGATAAATAGTATTGCTGCCACCACCAAGTGATTTAGACAATGATTAGGTAAATTTTATTCCCCCCAAAATATTCTCCCAAATCCCTACACCCCCTTTCCTGGGAAAGCTTGAGAATAATATCCTCATGAATTGGTACCAGGGCCGGCGACAGGGGGGTACAACGGTTACAGCTGTACCGGGCCCCGGACTTCAGGGGGGGCCCCCTGAAGTCCGGGGCCGGTACAGCTGTAACCGTTGTCGCCCGGGGCTGTGAGCGAGGCGCGGCTCGGGCAGCCACTGCCGCGCTCACCAGCCCCCTCCCCCGGCACCCAGCAGCCTCCCCCGCCCCCCCTTTGCTTCTCCCGGCCACGTGGCCGCAGCACAAGCGGGAGGTAGGAGACGAGCGGGAGATCGGCCGGGGGTCGGGAGATCGGCGGGCGGGGGGGTCGGGAGATCAGCCGGGGGGGGGGGGGGTCGGGAGATCGGCCCCGGGGGGGGGAACGTGGGGAGATCGGCCCCCGGGGGGGGGGAGCGTGGGGAGATCAGCCCGGGGGCGGGGGGAGCGTGGGGAGATCAGCCCGGGGGGGGGGAGCGTGGGGAGATCGGCCCTGGGGGGGGGGCGAGCGTGGGGAGATCGGCCCCAGGGGGGGGGAGCGTGGGGAGATCGGCCCCGGGGTGGGGGGTGGGAGATCGGCCGGGGGCCGCGGTCGTCGGGAGATCGGTGGGGGGGGGGGGATGACGGCGGGAGATCGGCGGGGGGGGACGGCGGGAGATCGGTCGGGGGCGTCGGGAGATTGGCGGGGGGGGACGGCGGGAGATCGGCCAGGGGGGGACGGCGGGAGATCGGCGGGGGGAGATTGGCGGGGGGGGCACGGGAGACTGGCAGGGGGGCCCTGCGGGCGGCGGGAGACCAGCGGGGGGGGGGCGCGGGTGGCGGGAGACCGGCGGGAGGGCCCGCGGGTGGCGGGAGACCAGCGGGGGGGGGCCCACGGGCGGCGGGAGCCTGGCGGGAGGGCCCGCGGGCGGCGGGAGACTGGCGGGGGGGGCCACGGGCGGCGGGAGACGGAGGGGGCCCCGCGGGCGGCGGGAGATTGGCGGGGGGGCCCCGCGGGCGGCGGGAGATGGAGGGGGCCCCCGCGGGCGGCGGGAGACTGGCGAGGGGGGGCCTCGCGGGCGGTGGGAGACCGGGGGGGGCCCCGTACAATCTGCCGTACGGGGCCCCAAAATTCCTGTCGCCGGCCCTGATTGGTACAGGTGAGCACAGACCCAAACCCCTGGATCTGTAGAACAATTAAATTAATCAGGTTCTTAAAAGAAGAATTTTATTTAAAGAAAAGGCAAAAGAATTCCCTTTGTAAAATCAGGATGGAAGATAACTTTACAGGGTAACAAAAGATTTAAAAACACAGAGGAACCCCGTCTAGCCTTAGTTTTAAAGTTACCACACACACACACAAAAAAAACACCCCCAAAAAACAGGAATAAACCTCCCTCTCACAAAGGGAAAATTCACAAGCTAAAACAAAAGAGAATCTAACATGCCTTGCCTGGCTGTTACTTACAATTTTTGTAATATGAGAGACTTGCTCAGGATTGTGTGGAGGAGATGGATTGCTGTCTGGTCCCTCTCAATTTTAAGAGCAAACCCCCACACAAACAAAGAACACAAACAAAGCCTCTCCCACCCAGATTTGAAAGTATTTTTTTCCCATTGGTTCTTTTAGTCAGGTGCCAATCAGGTTATTTGAGTTTCTTAACCCCTTACAGGTAAGGGGGGATTCTAGGCTACCCTTAGCTGTATGGTTATAACACCCCCCCAAATCACAGACAGTGCTCAACAGTCTGTTACACACTGGCTGTGATTTCTTCCTGGAGCTCTATGAGAAAACAGACTTAATAAGACAGATGCATCTCTTTACATACTACTTATATGAAAACTAACTAACAATATGTTTCACTTTTTAAGGACAATTTTAACCAGTTCATTTTGGGAAACTTTCACAGGAGAGTGAATCAACCACTTTGTTAGAAGTTCCTACACCAACTAAGAATCAGAGAGGTAGCTGTGTTAGTCTGGAATAGCAGAGATAACAAAGTCCCGTGGCACCTTAAAGACTAACTATAAAGTTTTGAAGCATAAGCTTTCATGGGCTAATACCCATTCGACGAAGTGGGTATTAGGCCATGAAAGCTTATGCTTCAAAACTTTATAGTTAGTCTTTAAGGTGCCACAGGACTTTGTTACCTACACCAACTAAATCATCCCAGCCAAGGTTTTGTCAAGCCGGGCCTCAAAAACCTCTAAGAATGGAGATTCTACCACTTCCCTTGGTAATCCATTCCAGTGCTTCACCACCCTCCTAGTGAAATAGTGTTTCCTAATATCCAAACTAGATCTTCCCCACTACAACCTGAGATCATTGCTCCTTGTTCTGTCATCTGCCACCACTGAGAACAGTTTAACTCCATTTTCTTTTGAACCCCCCTTCAGGTAGTTGAAGGCTGTTATCAAATCCCCCCTCAATCTTCTCTTCTGCAGATTAAATAACACCAGTTCCTTCAGCCTCTCCTCGTAAGTCATGTGCTTCAATCCCCTAATCATTTTTGTTGCTGTCCGCTGGACTCTCTTCAATTTGTCCACATTCCTTCTGTAGTGGGGGGTCCAAAACTGGATGCAGTATTCCAAGTATGGCCTCACCAGTGCTGAATAGACGGGAATAATCTCTTTCCTCGATCTTCTGGCAATGCTCTTACTAATATAGTTCAATATGCCGTTGGCCTTCTTGGCAACGAAGGCACACTGCTGACTCACATCCAGCTACTCGTCCACTGTAATCCCCAGGTCCTTTTCTGCAGAACTGCTGCTTAGCCAGTTGGTCCCCAGACTGTAGTGGTGCATGGGATTCTTCCTTCCTAGGTGCAGGATTCTGCACCTTTCCTTGATGAACCTCATCAGATTTCTTTTGGCGCAATCCTCCAATTTGTCTAGGTCACTTTGGACCCTATTCCTACCTTCCAGCATATCCTACCTCTCCTCCCAGTTTAGTGTCATCTGCAAATTTATCAGGATGCAATTCATCCCATCATCCAGATAATTAATAAAGATGTTGAACAATACCGTCCCCAGGACCGACCACTTGGGTCCTCCATTTGATACCAGCTGCCAACTAGATATGGAGCCGTTGATCACTACCCACTGAGCCAACAATCTAGCTAGATTTCTCTCCACTGTGACAGGGTCAGGCCGGATGGCTACAGGAGAGTGATAGAAGACAGAAATATTAGCCCCAGGTTAAGCAGGTCCCCTTTTCCCTGGGTAAGGTAACAGGGGCAGTTCCAGAACAATCAGGAACTTACTAGAAAAAATTAAAGCAGACAGGCTAATTAGAGCACCTGGGTTTAAAAAGGAGCTCACTTCAGTTTGTGCATGCGAGGAGCTGGGAGCAAGTGGCACAAGAAGCTGAGAGTGAGAAGGTGTACTACTGGAGGACTGAAGAGTACAAGCATTATCAGACATCAGGAGGAAGGTCCTGTGGTGAGAATAAAGAAGGTGTTGGGAGGAGGCCATGGAGAATTACACCAGGGAGTTGTAGCTCTCACACAGCTGTTACAGGAGTCACTGTAGACAGCTGCAATCCACAGGACCCTGAGATGGAACCCAGAATAGAGGGCAGGCCTGAGTTCCCCCCATCCCTCCATCCCCCCAACTGCCTACTTGTTACTGGAGGAGTTGATCTGGACTATGGGTTCCACGAGAGGGGAAGGTCTCTGTCCTGTTCCGCAATCCACTAGGTGGATCAGTAGAGACTGTGGGAATTGTTCTTCTTCCTATTAGCCAAAATAGAAATAGTTAAATCAAAAAGGAAAAGATAAAAGCCTTACTAGATAATTATTGTGGCTTTGAAGAAGGTGTAGAAAGTGGAAAATTAATGTGACGGCAATCGTTAGGGGGCGCAATTACGCTTCTACGTTGTCTCCAGGGTAACGCATAATTAAGGATATTAGCCTGGAAATGGCCTTGTGTTTCTGTTATTGGGTGTGTGTGTGTCTGAGAAAAGCTTTTTAGCTGTGTAAGCTGTTTACTTGGTTTGTGTGAAACTCGGCTTGTGTAAAACCAAACAGGTAAACTGAGGCAGGATTGCAAAACATGTAATTAGTTATTCATGAGCTATGCATAAGATGCAAATAAGCATAAGTATTTCTGTGTCCGTGTGCCCTTGTGTGTCGGGCTTCCTTCCTGGGCATTGCTCCAATGTGCCAGGTCTCCCATCTGCGGCCGCACTAACCGGGGCCCCCAGCACAGCTGTCCCGCTACATTCAGTAAACTCACTACTTTCCATCTAGCCACTATGTGTAAGCCTTGTTTCTATGGGACTACTCAGTGTACCCTGCAACTAATGGCGCAGCGAGCAGGGTCCCATGAAACGGTGCACATGTGGCCGAAGGCGGGGTGTAGTGACCGGAAGATTATTGTGACGGCAACCAGCAGGGGGTATAGTTATGCTTCTGAGTCAACTCCAGGAGAGGGCATAATGGTGTTATCAGTTTGAGAATGGCCTTGTTTCTGTTATCTTGTTGTGTGTTTGGGAACAGTTTCCCAGCTGTGTGTGTGTTTTCCCCACTGCATGAGAACGAGTGTGTGGGAAACTAGATGGGTAAACTGAGGCAGGATGGCGTAATCAACAAGTGCTAAACAGCGTGTAATCAACCAATTAGCTTGCTGCTTGCTATTCATGAGATATGAGTATGTATGAGATGCAAATGAGCATGGGTATATCTGTGCTGACACACCCTTATGGGTTGGGCTCCTTTCCTGGACATCGCTGGGGTGTGCCAGTTTCCCCCATCAGTGACAGCCTGCAGTCGGGGGCCCCCAGGCGCTGTAATGTCACTCCCTCCAATAAACTCACCACTTTCCATCTAGCCACTGTGTGAGAGCCTCGTTTCTACCGGATATGAGATAGCACCCGGCAACACGGGGGATGCAGGGCAGCGGTCGCTGGCTCTGCAGCGCATACCAGGATGGCCCCCGGCGGAGCAATGGGGGCCGGTGGCGCATGTGGGTGCTGGTTGGGCAGCCCCGGCTGATTGGCCTGAGTCCCACCAGGTCACTGGGGTTAACCCGGAGCAGCTTGTAGCGGGGCTGCACCGGTTGCAAGTCAGCTGGCAGTCTTGGATGGAGTGGCGCACTATGGGTGAGTTGGCGTGGCTGTTTCTACCACGCTCCGGACCCAGGACGGTGAACTTCTGAGGTTGCAGAGGCTCGTGAAAGGTAAAAAGCAGAATCGGGCCCAAAAAAGGTAAAAATCAGGATCGGGCCCAGGCAAGTGGGCAGGCTACAAAAAAAAAAACCAGGTTGGAAACTTTAAAAGCATAGTAAGTGATTAAGTAAAAATAGGCAAAAGGAGTCCTTGGACTAAAAAAAAAAGTATAACCTTAAGGAGAAAAGCAAGTAAATTAGAAAGAGGGGGGAAGTTAACTCTGTAGTTGCTGAAAGCGCGGGTAATAGCACAAAAGGTGGTAACCTCGCAGGCGGAGAGGGCTCAAACCCTCACGTGCCGTTGTAAGGTACTGGTAGCGTGTTGTCAACAGACGCTGGGAAGGCAGGGGTGAAAGCCGTTACAGTTGGCCAGGTCAGGGTGGTTACAGCAGCCCCTCATGAAACCCTGAGTCCTGGGCTGGCAACATCTGAAGCTCCTCCTCAGGCTCGGAGAGCGAGGAGGCTGACCCCCCGCTCCCACAAGCGCGCCTGGTGTAAAAGTTGTGGAAGCAGGGTGGTGCACTGTAGCCTAAGGTGCTGTGCACCTTTAAGGCAAGTAAGCTACAGAAGTTTGTAAAGGCTCTCTGCCAGGAGCCGGGGGAGGGGTTCTTGAGCTGGCTGGTTCGGTCGAAGCTGCAGCAGATTCTCAGGCGAGCCTGCAGCTGGCACATCCCCCCCCCCCCAAAAGGATGAACGGGGGGAGGCGAAGAAGTGGAGCTGCGGCAGCTAGCAGCCCCCTCTCATCGGTGGCTGGTAGAAGCTGTGAAGGGGTAAATAAACCTAGTAATATCTTTGTCACCAAGTCCTTAAAGGCGCCTGTCTGGACAACCTGGAGCCCTCCCTCAGTGCGGTGGTCCTGGCAGCAAACGGGCGTGTGGGCGTACTGGCTTCCACCCTCATGCAGTTAAAATCCAAGTGGGAAAGCTCCAAAACGGAGACAGTGGGGCGCTCCATGGTGGGGCGGGGCCTAAGTAGCTCCAAAACCCGGGCGTTCACCATAACTGTCATTCTCAACCTGGGTAAGGTGCCGCCCTTTCAAGCAGCAGTGTTGGCGGCACCCATCAGTAAGTACATTCTAAGCATTAATGTCCTGCGGGGGTGGCAAGTAAAGGCGCAGTGTGGCCTCCTTGCTAAAAAAGTTATGCTAAGGTGGGGGACGTGGGGCACAAGCCAGTAAGATCCAGGCTGTGGACACCCTCCCCCCCCTCCCCCCACACCCAGAGGCTACTTGTACATCAATAGCCCGCAGACTCCTTGCCAAAAGTAAGCCTGGCAGACCCCGTCCATGGTCTGCTTGTGAATATGGTTACATTAGTTGCCAGAAAAGGTGGACACCATGCAAAACTTGGTCCAACTTGTTGTGTCCGGACCAGGCTCCCTGAATGCGGGTATGACCGCACACCCCTGGCTGGCCCACACCAGGGTGTGCTGTTGGCTGCCCGCCTTGTTTTCCTTTCCCCCTTGTTTTCAAAGTTAACCCTCTACTCCCCGTATGGGCACAGCAAAAATAAAATGCTAAATGCTGTAACCTGTGGAAACCAGACTGCCGCCTCCCTCCACTGGGAAGCGGAGACCGTTTTTTGTAATCTGTGTCCACTCTCCCCTTTGCACAGGTGCAAAGCAAAGCAACAACAATCGCGGAGGGCGCCCCTCCCCATCCTGGCCAGTGTCTGGTGGACTGCTCCCCCCCAAAAAGCAAAAGTTGCAGTCATCTAAACAACGGGGAAAGGGGAGGGCTAGTTCTAGTCTTAAGCATTTGTGTTTTTTGTGTTAGCTGTGTGCATGTGTGTGCAGGGGGAGGAGGGCAGGGGGAGATCTTAGGTGCCTCCGTCGCTTGTCTCCCCCCTCCCTTTCCTTGTGTGTACAGGGGGGGCATCTTGGTATTCAGTGCCCCCGCTCTTAATTTTCACCCTCTTGTTCCCTAAAGTTCACAAAAAAGCATGGGAAGGAATGTAGAAAGCGGAAAACGAATGTGACGGCAATCGTCAGGGGGCGCAATTACACTTCTACGTCATCTCCAGGGTAAAGCATAATTAAGGTTATCAGCCTGGAAATGGCCTTGTGTTTCTGTTATCTCGTGTGTGTGTGTCTGAGAAAAGCTTTTTAGCTGTGTAAGCTGTTTACTTGGTCTGTGTGAAACTCAGCTTGTGTAAAACCAAACAGGTAAACTGAGGCAGGATTGCAAAACATGTAATTAGTTATTCATGAGCTATGCATAAGATGCAAATAAGCATAAGTATTTCTGTGTTCATGTGCCCTTGTGTGTCGGGCTTCCTCCCTGGGCATTGCTTCAATGTGACAGGTCTCCCATCTGCGGCCGCGCCAACCGGGGCCCCCAGCGCAGCTGTCCGGCTACCTTCAATAAACTCACTACTTTCCATCTAGCCACTATGTGTAAGCCTCGTTTCTACGGAACTACTCAGTGTACCCTGCAACAGAAGGGCTATGTGTTTCTTGAATGTTTTATTATGTTTTTACTTGTTTTCCTATCTTTATGTTGATTTAGTGGAAGTGTTAGAAGATAGATGCAAAGAGAGGATGGTGATTAAATGGGAAAGTAGGAAGTAGATGTAAAGGTAGAAGAAATAGAGAATAAGAGTGTTTGTGTGAATGTATGCATGGGAAAATAGGAGATGAAAGAGGTACCAGTGCCAGCCTAAGAAGTACAGCTTCTCGGATCGTTGGGCCAAAGAATGTGCAAGATGAAGGTGACTGGATGACCATGAAGGGCAAGCTGGAACCCCGCTGTTATCACCAGACAAGAGGACCAAATGGCTGAAGAACAAAGATACACAAGATAACCCCTGTGACGGAGTAGGAATACTGTGTGTGTGCCTCGGTGGAGGACAGATTCCCCACCCCTTGCCGAGCAATCACTTCCCTTGCCCAGCAGTCTCTCTGCTCTGCCTGTCCCAGTGGAGTCATGCTGTGAGCTCTCTCTCCGGTGTGCAAGGGGGAGGGGAACATCTCTCTATCCCACCGCTACCATCAGTTGTCACGGAGTGCCCGGGCGATGGTCTGGAACTTGCTCCCTATGAAGCCAGTTAGGACTCCGAGGGAAAACATCCTCTCTCCATACACAGCCTGTCTCCAAGGCTAGGAGCTTTAGAGGTCCCCATTTACACCTTCCTGAGTCTGACCTCAGAGCATTCAGCACCTTCTGCCCCTCCGTGCGCTTCCCCCAGCGAGCCCGTGGATTCTACCCCACTCCACAGTCAGACGTGACTCTCAGCCAGCCAGTAAAACAGAGGTTTATTCAATGACCGGTACCTGGTCTAACACAGACCATACAGCGAACTTGAGCCCTCAGCTGGATCCATTTTGGGGGCCAGAGAGCCAGATAGCTCCTCTGCCCTTCCCTGCCTGACTCCAGCTAGCTTCAGACTCCAAACTGAAAGTCACTCTCTCCAGCCCCTCCTCCCGCCTGGCTCAGCCAGGTCAGGTGACCTCCCTCACCCAGTTGGAGTCAGATTACAGCTTCAGGTATGGACACGTGCAGAGAGGGGAGAGGGTGTCAGCTACTTGCTTACCCTGTCTCTGCTTTGCATCAGCTACACATCCTTATCCCTTCACATAGATGCTCAAGAGATGCATAGAGGGAACTGAG
This sequence comes from Sternotherus odoratus, assembly GCA_032164245.1. Classification (NCBI taxonomy): domain Eukaryota; kingdom Metazoa; phylum Chordata; order Testudines; family Kinosternidae; genus Sternotherus; species Sternotherus odoratus. The sequence continues at coordinate 145,834,353 of JAVMKO010000003.1, forward strand.
GCACACACACAGTATTCCTACTCCGTCACAACCCACCCACACCCAGTGTCATTGAGGTGCTTTATGTTGATTGATTATCTCATCAAAGGTTACAGTTGCGTGACAAAGTGTTGGAGAAAATCTCTATAAGAACTGAGTAAAAATGATAAGATGTTGAGTCTCTGCTACCACCCTCCAGGGGCATTTGATGCACATCAAACAAAGGCTCGGCTCCACCCTTGTGCCCTGGCTACTTGGCCAGTAACTTGGCACGAGCAACTCTTAGGCTGGTAACTATAACAACCTGGCAGAACTCTTAGGAATGAATGCATGAGCGTGTGTGTCTAATGATGGGTTATAAATAGAAATAAGTAATTTGGTGTTGTGTTGCTTTTCTTGCCTGTATTTGCAATAAATGTGGTTCTTTGCCAGGTCCCTCTTATAATATTCTGCTAGTTTTTATTTAAGTTGGTACAACATTCCTTTTCCCCATGCTGGCCAGTGAGGCTAACTGAATGAATGGCAGGTTTGAGCCATGAAAGTGGCCAAACTGAGGGCTGCCATGAACCTCTGAGGCGAGCAAATCTGCCAATAAGCGCAGGACCTACCAAGGCAGAGGAGGAACTTTGTCACACCACCTTATAGTCCATTCATCCTATTCATACTTCTTTAACTTGCTGTCAAGAATACGGTGGGAGACTGTATCAAAAGCTTTGGTAAAGTCACGATACATCACAAACACCGCTTTCCCCATGTCACATTACTGGAATTATTTGGGATCATATAGATCATTGGTGCAACCAAGGTCCTCAAGTGGCACTAAATATCGTGTAAAGGGGGTCATATAAGGTGTCTACGATCAGGTTATGGTCTGCTAATTATGATTAATCTATCTGTATGTGTGTATCTTTTTTGTAACTAAAGTTATGAATATTGGCTATATGGTGACTGTATGTCAAACTTATGCTTGGCTTCTGGGTGAAACCTCAGACAAGCTGTTGTTAACTTTGCTGGCCTGACTGATGGTCCATTAAGGACTATCAGCTACACAATGAACTTTGTAGATGCCCGTCCACACCTGAGCTTCTCCAGGAATGTGACCTGCCTGGTCAGAAACTGAATCTTGGAGAGTCTGGTAACTGGACCACGTGTCTATGAAGCTCCATTTTGCAACTGGACTCTGCACAAGAAGGAGGAGGGGGGCCAGTCTAAAGGAAGTCTAAAAAACCTGGGAAGAAACTCCCTCCATTTGGTCTTCTATCTCCAGTCTTCTGCCTGCCTTGCTTCCAGCTCTGGATGGAACTTTGCTACACAGGGTAACTCTGGCCAAAGGGTGGGTCACATTCCTGCAGGGAATGCTTTCCAGAGACTTTGATTTGAACCTGCAGTTTATTCTACCATTGCTGCAAGCCTGACATTTGCCATCACGGCATGTAATTGATTTCTTTTAACCATTCCTAACCCTCACCTATATCTTTCTCCTTGTATAATAAACCTTTAGATTTTAGATTCTAAAGGATTGGTAACAGCGTGATTTGTGGGTAAGATCTGATTTGTATATTGACCTGGGTCTGGGGCCTGAGTCTTTGGAATTGGGGAGAACCATTTTCTTTGTTTGGGGTATTGGTTTTCATAACCATTGGTCCCCAGGACAGATGGCTGCTGGTGGTGATACTGGGAAGTTGGAGTGTCTAAGGCAGGGGTCTCAAACATGCGGCCCGGGGGCCACATGCGGCCCGCAAAGCCCTTCCCTGCGGCCCGCCAAGCTTCCTGGCGCCCCCCCTCCCCCCCGGTCCTCCCATAGCAGTTTGCAGGATGGAGGGGCCAGAAGTGGAGGCTTCTCTGCTGCCTGGCTGGGCCGCGCGTGTTTCTAGCTCTGGACTTCCTATATTGCTCTTGCTTTGTTTGCCAAACAGCTGTTGGTGGTGCCTAGCGCTTTCCAGGAGGGAATGGGGAGCTGCGTGCTCAGAGGAGGAGGTGGGGCAGGGGTGGGACCTCTTGGAAGGGGTGGAGTGGGGGCAGAGCCGGGGCAGCGAGGGCGAGGGGTGTGTCAGTGGTGCGGCCCTCGGGCCAGTGCACTAGTCCTCATGGAAGGGGTGGAGTGGGGGCAGAGCCGGGGCAGCGAGGGTATGTGTGTGTGTTAGTGGTGCGGCCCTCGGGCCAGTGCACTAGTCCTCATGCGGCCCTCATGGTCATTTGAGTTTGAGACCCCTGGTCTAAGGGAATTGCTTGTGTGACTTGTGGTTAGCCAGTGGGGCAAAACCAAAGTCTTTTCTGTTTGGCTGGTTTGGGTTGCCTTAGAGTGGAAAACCCCCAGCTTTGGGCTCTAGTTGCTGTTTGGAAGCAATTTGTCCTGACTTGGCATTCACAGTTGGATTCCACCAGGAACAGCACTGTCACATCCCATATCCACAGAGTCAGTTATCTCATCATAGAAGGCAATCAGGTTGGTCAGGCATTACTTGCCCTTTGTGAATCCATATTGATTGTTCCTGATCATCTTCCTCTCCTCCAAGTGCTTCAAAATGAATTCTTTGAGGACTTGTTCCATGATTTTTCTGGGGACTGAAGTGAGGCTCAGACAGTCTCCTCTAGCTATGGAGGCAGACAGGCCTGGCTGCTGGGGAGCTTCAGAAGGTACCTGGAGTGGAGCAGGGCTGGGGATCTCTGGCCTGGAAACCCCCCAAGCTGCCAGCCTAGTAGAAGGTCAAAAGGGGTACTGGGGTTGCAGGGGGCAGCCCACGGGTAGGCAGAGGTAGCAGGCCCAAACCCTCCTTGCCTATGATGACTGGCTTATACAGACTTCAGTCAGCGCCAGCGAAAGGGGGCTTGATGGTGACTGGCAGTAGCCCATAGGCTGAGGCAAGGTGGGGATTCCCCAGGGAGGGGAGGTCCCTGAGATCTTTGGGGTACTGCAGGTGTGCAGCACCCCAGGTAAGAGGGCACTGGGGTCCAGGAGGGATACGGGGCCAGCGGCATGTGGGACATCGACCTGCAGAGGGCGCTCCGCACTGGAAAGAGCTAATTCACGGACGACCAGCAGGAGGTCACAGGGGTGAGTCGTCGCACCCCTACACTCCCCCATTCAGTAAGGGTCCCACACTTTCCCTGACTTTCTTCTTGTTGCTAATATACCTGTAGAAATCCTTCTTGTTACCCTTCACATCCTTTGCTAGCTGCAATTCCAATTGTGCCTTAGACTTCCAGATTACACCCCCGCATGCTCTAGCAATATTTTTTTACTCCTCTTGAAAGAGGAATGTTACAGAGGTCTAAGAGACATTATTTTCCTTAAAAGAAGAAAGAGAAATGGGGGTGGAGAGAACCAAATCAATACTCTTTAGTTTAAAACCATAATGATAAGAATGTTCATTCTAAGGGTCCGATTGAAAAGTAAAAGGAAGTTTGTCTAAAATTTGATTTAAATAGATGTACATCCAGCCACTCAAAACAGTATTAAAATTTGGGAAAACCTTGGCTAAGATTTTGCTAAAGATTGCATTGTCTCCTCACATGCAACACAGTAAGAAGAAGGAGGTATGGTCATTTAAAGCAATTAGGGTCTCTATTCTTTATAGTCACTGGCTCCTGAAAAATGAGGAGTTTAAATGGTGCCCTTTCTACAGCGACTAGGACAGTGATGTAAAATTGTGTGTGGGCTCAGGCTACACAAAAGAACTTGTAAGCACAAAAGAGCGTGGGTTGCGAAAGGAATGGTTCATAATGGAGGTGGGCTGACAGCTATTACATTTTGCAGCATTGTGAAGCTATTTGATTCATTCTCATTAACGACATTAGCCCATCGTTCATGCTTGAAAGCAACAAAGAGAAGCTGTCATTAGTGTTTCAGGATCGTGAAATATATTTGAGGCATATTTCATCAAGTATTTCAGTCAGATCTTACTGATTTGATTACAGTTTCCATTTGTGATGGAGAATTTAAATAGTTCAAATTACAACTCCACACAGATGGAATGTATTAAATCAAGAATCTACTATTATAATGGAGTCATTTGATAGCCGATGGGGAGAATATATGAGTTACAGTTTCTTAAATTTAGCACCACATGTTGGCACTCTGTTAGTTTCTGCTCAGTCATTTATTCTCTGGGAGAAGAACATTGTTGCTAGCTTTTAGTAATTTATATAGGTAGCTTATGAAGAGTGCCAACAAGTAACCAAAATGTGTGAATTGTTTCTTCTCCCAGGAGAAAAGCACTTCACCGGGCTAATAGGTAAACTCGAATATGTTTGGAAAAATTTCTAGTGTAAGAAAAAGATTGATTGATTGGCCATGGACCTACAGTGATTCTAGGATTGAAGACAGACTGTCATCCAGAAGCTGCAAGCCTAGAGCTACATAAAACATTTGCAGGCAATGTGAAATTGTTTTTTCACCAGTTCTGCTTTACGTTCAAAATATTTTCTCACCAATTGTGACATTATCCAGGGTATAATCTGGACTAATGAACAGCTGTGTCCACTTAGTTCTTCACCCTGGGGTGCCATTTACACTGCTTTGCTGTGATAACTGCTACTCCTGGCCTACTCACACACAGCCTCCAGCATGTAAATTACTCCCAGTTATATTGTATGAGTACTGTAGCCAATCACTCATGAATTATACTGCAGAGTAACACCAGCAAATTCCCAGTCCCAGACTTTCCCCAGAAATGTACATCTTATACTGTCCAGTTTTTTCCTAGACAATACAACCTCATATAAATTCTGTCATTTTATTAACAAAAATGATATGCACAAATCCTGGTACCCCAAATGAAGTTTTCCAAACACTTCAGTATAAACAGAATAGTATAGATAAATCAGTAAAACAAGTTTATTAATTACAGAAAGGTAGATTTTAAGTGATTAACAGTAATGAGGCATAAAAGTCAGAATTGCCTACAATAAAAAATAAAATGCAACTAATACCTAACTTAGAAAGCTAAGTGAATCCAAAGCAAAGTTTCTCTCACCATGTGTTTCAGCAGTCTTCATGGCTGAAATTCTTTCAGTCAGGATCCCTCCCACAATCCAAAACTGTTTCCTTTGTTCTTCAGGTGTTATATATTTCATGGGTAGAGAGAAAGTGAGAGATAATTTGGGACATCTGCATCCCCTTCTTACAGTTATTATTCTTTGAGAATTATCTCCAGCAGAGGTTCAGGAGATGGAAAATCTGCATGGAAGGGGGCCCCTAGCTGTTTCTTTGTTAAAATGTTGCTCTGTCTGGTGTAAACAATGCTGCCTCTGTTAAGTGTTCATAGAATCATAGAATATCAGGGTTGGAAAGGACCTCTGGAGGTCATCTAGTTCAACCCCCTGCTCAAAGCAGGACCAATCCCCAACTAAATAATTCCAGCCAGGGCTTTATCAAGCCTGACCTTAAAAACCTCTAAGGAAGGTGATTCTACTACCTCCCTAGGTAACCCATGCCAATGCTTGACCACCCTCCTAGTGAAAAAGTTTTTCCTAATATCCAATCTAAACCTTCCCAACTGCAACTTGAGACCATTACTCCTTATTCGGTCACCTGCTACCACTGAGAACAGTCTAGATCCATCCTCTTTAGAACCCCCTTTCAGGTAGTTGAAAGCAGGTATCAAATCACCCCTCAGTCTTCTCTTCTGTAGACTAAACAATCCCAGTTCTCTCAGCCTCTCCTGATAAGTCATGCGCTCCAGGCCCCTAATCATTTTTGTTGCCCTTCTCTGGACTCTTTCCAATTTTTCCACATCCTTCATTTAGTGTGGGCCCCAAAATTGGACACAGTACTCCAGATGAGGCCTCACTAATGTTGAATAGAGGGGAACAATCACGTCCCTCGATCTGCTGGCAATGCCCCTACTTAAACAGCCCAAAATGCCACTAGCCTTCTTGGCAACAAGGGCACACTGTTGACTCATGTCCAGCTTCTCGCTCACTGTAACGGTCCTTTTCTGCAGAACTGCTGCCTAGCCATTCGGTCCCTAGTCTGTAGCAGTGCATGGGATTCTTCTGTCATAAGTGCAGGACTCTGCACTTCTCCTTGTTGAACCTCATCAAATTTCTTTTGGCCCAGTCCTCTAATTTGTCTAGGTTCCTCTGTATCCTATCCCTACCCTCCAGTGTATCTACCACTCCTCCCAGTTTAGTGTCATCTGAAACCTTGCTGAGGGTGCAGTCCACACCATTCTCCAGATCATTGATAAAGATATTGAATAAAACTGGCCCCATGACCGAACCTTGGGGCACTCTGCTTGATACCAGCTGCCAACTAGATATGGAGCCATTGATCACTACCCGTTGAGCCTGACGATCCAGCCAGCTTTCTATCCACCTTATGGTCCATTCTTCCAGCCCATACTTCTTTAACTTGCTGGCAAGAATATTGTGGGAGACCGTATCAAAAACTTTGCTAAAGTCAAGGAACAACACATCCACTGCATTCCCCTCATCCACAGATCCAGTTATCTCATCGTAGAAGGCAATTAGGTTAGTCAGGCATGATTTGCCCTTGGTGAATCCATGCTGACTGTTCTCGATCACTTTCCTCTCCTGTAAGTGCTTGAGGATTGATTCCTTGAGGACCTGCTCCATGATTTTTCCAGGCACTGAGGTGAGGCTGACTGGCCTGTAGTTCCCTGGATCCTCCTTCTTCCCTTTTATAAAGATGGGCATTACATTAGCCTTTTTCCAGTCATCTGGGAGCCCCCCGATCGCCATGAGTTTTCAAAGATAATGGCCAATGGCTCTGCAATTACATCAGCCAACTCCTTTAGCACCCTTGGATGCAGCGCATCCGGCCCCATGGACTTGTGCTTGTCCAGCTTTTCTAAATAGTCCTGAACCACTTCTTTTTCCACAGACGGCTGGTCACCTCCTCCCCATGCTGTGCTGCCCAGTGCAGAAGTCTGGGAGCTGACCTTGTTCATTAAGACAGAGGCAAAAAAAGCATGGAGTACATTTGCTTTTTCCACATCTTCTGTCACTAGATTGCCTCCATCATTCAGTAAAGGGCCCACACTTTCATTGACTTTTTTCTTGTTGCTAAGATACCTAAAGAAACCCTTCATTAACCTTAACATCCCTTGCTAGCTGCAACTCCAAGTGTGATTTAGCCTTCCTGATTTCACTCCTGGATCCCTGAGCAAAATTTTGCCTTTACAGATGCAACCTTGAGATCTCAGCTGTCTGTGTTATCACCAGCCGAGAGACTGCAAAGAATCAGGAAGAGGCTGCGTAGAAGCAAAGAATGCTGCATGAAGTAATTCAGTAGTCACTTAACAAGAATCTAAAGGTGCAGGAGTGGAGGGAAAGTGAAAGGAGGATCTGCCAGCAGAATGAGGAGCAGCAGCAGAAAAATGTGATGTTCCAGCAGCAAAGGACATATTGGCTGATAAGCACCATGGTGTGCCAAGTGGACTCTATCCAGGCGCTCGTAGCCATGCAGGTGGCGCACTACTGTGCGCACCCTCCCCTGCAGCCCTTGTCCCAAATCTCTTTCTCTTGTGCCCCCATGTCACCCCAACTTACTTTCCCCAACATCTAGGTTCTTACTGCCCCCAGCTGCCTCTAACACCTGTAGCTTCACCACCCAGCGCTGAAAACTATGACCCTTGTCCACTGCACTCAACCCCCATCACCATGCATTATAGCCATCCCTGAAGTGCAGCACTCACTGCGCAGCACTCCAGACAGTCTGAGTATGATAACAGGACATATGCAAGTCTGTGATTGTACCACTCACCACCCCACCCCTTTGCCCTTTCTGTTTCCCAAGCAGTTGTGTGCTGTCATCGGCCAAGTCCAGCTTCCCATACAGATAACACCCGCGGTCTTTTAAAGGCCAAAAGCACACTCCACAGTCATTCTGCGTTGGCTCAGCCTGTTGTTGAAGCACTCCTTGCTGCTGTCAAGGCTGCCTGTGTAGGGTTTCATGAGCCATGGCATTAAAAGGTAAGTGGGGTCTCCAAGGATTACAGTGGGCATTTCAACTTCCCCTACAGTGATCATCTGGTCTGGAAAATTAGTCCCAACTTGCAGCTTCCTGATCAGGGCAATGTTCCATGGTCCAGCCTGTGTTAAAGTCAATGAAATGCCCACGGCGATCCACAAGTGCCTCGAGAACCATAGAGAAATACCTCTTCTGATTAATGTTCTTAGAGATCAGGAGGACTGATGCCAGAATTGGAATATGCATCCCATCTATCGCCCCTCCACAGTTAGGGAAACCCATTTGTGCAAAGCCAGCCACAATGTCACCCATGTTACCCAGAGTCACGGTTCTTCTGAGCAGTATGATATTAGTGATCCTGAAAACTTGCATCAACACGATTCCAACAGTCGACTTTCCCACTCCAAACTGATTAGCAACCCATCAGTAGCTGTCTGGAGTTGCCAGCTTTCAGATTAAAATAGCCACCCACTTCTCCACTATCTCTCAATCTCAATCTCATGCAGCTCTCAATCTCGTGTCCTGGTGCTGCAAGGTGGGGGCAAGCTCCTCACACAGTCCCATGAAAGTGGCTTTTCTCATCCGAAAATTCTGCAGCCACTACTCGTCATCCCAGACTTGCATGACCATGTGATCCCATCACTCAGTGCTTGTTTCCCAAGCCCAAAAGCGGTGTTCCATGGTGGTGAGCATGTACGTGAATGCCACAAGCAATCTCGTGCCATATGTGTTATGCAAGTCAATATCATCGTAAGAGTCCTCCTGTCAGTTTGGATCTTAAGGATCTCAACTGCCAAACGTGATGTGCTGGCGAGACTCATTAGGATGTTCCTCAGCAGTTCGGGCTCCATTCCCGCAGACCAAAAGAGAAGACAGAGCACGCTGCACAAAAAACATTGAACGGTGGTGCCAACTGTGGATGGAAGCACAGAGATTGCTGGGATGTGAACCAATGCATGATGGGGCATTGGGACAGGACTCAGAATGCCCCGCACCTTCCGCCTCCTTTCCACAAGCCATAGTGCCAGAATGGGAAGAGGTGCTCTGTGGGATAGCTGCCCATAATGCACCGTTCCCAATACTGCAGATGTGCAGCTGTCATTGTGGACACACTGCAGCTCTTTCCCTACTGCGCTCTTCGAAGGCTGGTTTATCTCAAAACACTCTGCATTTGCAAGTGTAGACAATGCCCATAGAAGAGCTGTAGTTAGCCATGCAATTAAGGTTGGACAGGTCCACAACAAGTTCTACTTTATTGGCAAAAAAGAGCAGTTGCATGAAACAGAAAAATATTTAACGTTCATTTTTTATGTGAGTGACAGCAGGCTGAGAAGTGACTATATTTCCTGGATTTCCTAGCACAGCAGAATCCCTAGAATTGGCCTTCACAAGGTCCTTTCCATCACATGCTTTCCTGCAGCTGCTTTCTGTCTGGCAAGGGGATGGGATATAAAAGCAACCAACCTCTCAGTGCTGAAAAGCTAAAAAATGTGACACCTCTTTCCCTAAATTTGAAGGGCTTATTTTATAACTTGGAGGAACATATGTGATTTTTTAAATCAGGCAGCAGTTAATTGGCAAAAATTCAGCTGCAAAACTCATCTAGTGGGGCTCAGCTCCCATATTTTGTCTCTATAGGCACAAAAATTTACCAGTTACAGTCTCTGGGAGGTTCATGAATGCAGAGAGTGAGTGAGCACAGTATCAGAATCAAGTTCTGATCTATCTTCTGAGAAAATTTCACTTTTTAAATCACACCTAATAGTCAGGAAATCTATAAAAAAAACCCATCTGAATTTGGAGAGACAAATCCAGTCCTGATGTAACAATTGATTTCACCAGCAATGACTTTGGTCTTGGTTTCTAGGTGTAGTGGATGTAGATGTGTACTTGATATGTCAGTGTCATTTTTCCACTCTCCTGCTAACTCAAGTTAGCTGTGGAGTGTTTGAAATTGAGGAGAATCTTGTGATCTATGTTATTTAATCACAGCATTCTTGTCAAATTTAATCTTCAGCAAACTCAGATAAACAGAACCAGCCAGCGTATGAAGCTAAATATGGCAGTGTGATGTGCATGCTTCCAGCCTTGTATACAAAGGAAAGTTCTACCAGTTATACTTCCATCAGTGGAAATTCTTATTCCACAATGAGTGGCTTTTTTTGGTTTAGTTCAAGCCCCTTCCAAATGATATAAACTAAATTGAAGGAAGGTGCTTCTGATGGAATGATTGTCCACACAGGGATATACTGGTATAACTATGTCTGCTTAAATTTACACCCTGTTATAAATTATTGTTGGAACTCTTTTTTTCTATATTGGTGGAGGGGAAAGGAATGGTGGAGAATCTGGAGGCCAACTGACAGTATCAAATAGAAAAATACTCTCTTGATTTGTTTTGTGTTTTTTGGGGGGAGGGGACTTCTGAGGTACAGTAGTCAAATTACTAGTCAGAGAAGGCCTAGTGGTTCATATACAATAAGCCCACATATTTTAGGGTACTTATCCAAATTGTCAAATATTTAGTAGTTTGCCTATCACCAATTTTCACATTTACCTTATTCTAGAAAGGGAGATTGAACACCGGAGAAAATTTCTCTGTGGGGAAAGCTGGTTGCTTCAGATTGAGATCATAGTCATGTTTTAGGCTCAGGGACAAGTTTTCTAAATACAGGGTGTTGACAATGCTAGTGTTAGTTGATCTAAGGCAGCAAGCTATTCAACAAAGGAATGTGTGAACAGTGGGTGTTGTGATATAAGCCCAGGGTAAAATTTGAAATTTCTCATGAATGGAGGGACTGCATTTCCTTCACAGCTAAAACACTTAACTTGGATTCATCAGTTGTTCTCAAGACTTAAAGCCAAAGATGACAGGTGGCACTGTATTTAATGTGCTCTCAATTGATATTCCTCCCACTTAATAAGAGCTGTTGATGCAAGCAGTACAGATAGATCCTCAGCTCAGAATACGAGTCCATCATATGACTCAGGAACCAAATGTGCTTTTATGTGCCAACTGCAGCCAAGACATACTACAAACCTGAAGCATGGATTTATTTTTGACTCTGTAAAACACTTCTGTAGAATGTATCGTTTTGCCTTTTTAAACAGCTTAGTGTCAGCACACTAAAGAAAAAAGGTTAAAATTATTTCCTTTTTGGAAAGGAGGTAAAAACCAAAGAATTCTATCAGTTAATTAATCAATGTATTTAAAATGAATAGAATGTGCAAAACACAGTGTGTTCTCAACACTATTATTGCAAATGGAATTAGAATGATTGTTTCCTAAAACTGCTTGTTTACCTATATCAAAGTTTTCTGAAAAATATTGATCACATTTGTGAATGCCAAGAAGGCAAATTAATGTGTACTAATATTACTATGTTTTGGTGCTAGCAAGGTTTTGTACGTTGATGTAAAATAGATAAAATAATGTTTAATTCTGGTTTCAAAGACAGCTATGTAGAGTGATATTGCTGACCTGAAGTAACAGAATACAATTTTAAAATTAACTTAAAAATACCAGTCAATAGCAAAAATGTAATCAAAATTATAGTTCAAATCCAAACATTGAGAGTAAATCATGTCTAGCTTTCAAATGTCAATTTCTTAAACACTATCTTGCACTGAAAACTGCTTCTTGCATAAAACAGTCACAATCTACCTATATTTCTAATTGTCATGTTATGTAATTTAATTGGTGTGATACCAAGTCTCTCAGTGCTGTAATTCATATCAGGCCCAACACACTCAACACACTTGTCAGACTATTTAGCCAAACAATGTCTTGTGAGGTATCATAAAAACTGGTGACATGCTGACCATGAATATAATTGTGCAAGGTATGTTCAAAGAATTATTTATGTATGCTGGACATATGTTCTTAATATGTTTTGGCAGCAGTGAATATACCAAGCTTGCCCTGTCTGCCTGGCTTGATTACAGGTAGAGGATAATGAAAGTACATTTACCTAGAAGGTAAACAAAGAAATTAAACTAATGAGTGGTGGAGGAAACATCTTGGTGGGCCCAGCGATGGGGAGTGAGGGGGGCACTGAAGTTTGAATTCCCAGGGGATCTTTCTGACTCTTGAGGCAAAGACAATGAACTTTGGGAAACATAAGGGGATCAGAGAGACATTTTATTTACCCATCACTTAGGACACAAAAGGGACAGCACCCTCTAATTCTGTGAACATTGGATCTTCTTGCTAGAAGGGCTAGAGATGTTGGTTTATATAAGTGAGAAAGCTGTTTAGGCAAAGATTGTAGCTTGCTAAGGTTAAGCTTGGACACTAGAAAGCATATTTTATTTTGTTTGTAACTATGTCTCTTTTATTCTTGCTTAGTATCACTTACATCTAAGTTCTTTATTAATAAACATTCTTAGTTTTATGTAAACATCTCACTGCTGTTATAGTGAAATCAAGAGTTCATTCTCAGCTAACTTAACAGGCTGGTGTGTGCACTGCCTCTTTGGAGGAAGCAAACTTAATTTGTTAGTGTCCACTGAGAGCGACTGGACACTGCAGCAATAAATCTCTGGGGAATTCAGGAACTAAGGTTCACTGTATGTTATCTGCAAGGTAAATTGAAGATGGGCAAAATCTCATGTTTGCTGCTGAAGTGGACAGACTGGGGTGGTAAGAAGCCCCAGAAAAATACACTCTTGCTGAAGCAGACAGGTATCAGTGTCTTATGGTTTTGGGTTTCCTACGGAGAGTATCAAAATTGGGTAGAGGGACACAAAGGAACCATTTAAATTTTTAAACTTCAAAGAGTTCTTAAAATATCTAATTATATTTTAATTGGCTTCATACTTAAACATTAGAATGCAGCTTTTAACTTCAGTTTCTGAATGAGAATGGAAAACCATTTGTCTTTGTTTATATTTTTCAATGATACTGTGTCTAGTGACCGGAAGAAATTGTGACGGTCAACCACTAGGGGGTGTAGTTACGCTTCTCAGTCAACTCCAGGAGAAGGCATAATGGTGGTATTAATCTGAAAATGGCCTTGGATTCTTGTGTGTGTGTGTTTGGGAACAAGTTCCCAGCTGTGTGAGTGTTTATCCTGTCTGTGTGAGAACGAATGCATGGGAAACTAGATGGGGAAACTGAGGCAGGACAGTGTAATCAACAAGTGCTGAACAGCGTGTAACCAATCAGCTTGCTGCTTGCTATTAATGAAATGAGTATGTATGAGATGCAAATGAGCATGGGTATAACTGTGCTGACACACCTTTTTGGGTTGGGCTTCTTCTCTGAACATCGCTTGGGTGTGTCAGACATCCTGTATCACGGCAGTGCTGACTGAAGCCCCCAGCACGGTAATGCCGCTCCCTCCAATAAACTCACCACTTTCCAACTAGCCACCTATGTGAAGCCTCGTTTCTCCCGGCAACAAGATAAGCCCCCCGCAACACTGTGTTAGCACTATGGTGTTCAGCTGCATCCTTTTCTGTCTTCCTTTTTCAGCAGTGTGTTATTTTTCTAGACTCGACAAGGCTTACCATTGTTTTGTAGTAATGTGTGTGATGAACTGGCTGTCTATAGGTAATATTGGCTTTTACTGAATAGAATCAAAATCTTGGGTGAGAAAAAGGAATGTGTTAATGTGGTGATCGCCAATCCATTTTCTACCAATAATTACTACAAATTACAAGACAGAGAAACAAGGAATGGTAGATGGAATCTTAATTTTCTCTTAATGCCAGTTAGAGATGTTATTCCCGACCACACACATTATTTTAGTCACAGGAGGTTTTTACTAAGTAGGGCATACCATGACTAAAGAGAAACAAATTTTAATAATTGAGTACTTTTAATAATGAAAAGAAATAAATCACTTGGTCTGTTTAATATCACTCTCTTCTGCTCTTTCTGGTAGAAACCACACCTTTCAGCACAGGAGTGCCTCATGTAGGGATACTTCTGATTCATCCTCCCTCCCCCCAAGCCCTAGAGCAGGGATGGGTAAACTTTTTGGCCCAAGGGTCACATCGGGATTGCAAAATTGTATGGATGTCAGGGTAGGGAAGGCTGTGCCTCCCCAACCAGCCTGGCCCTTGCACCCTGACTCCCTCCCACTTCCTGCTCCTGGCTGCTCCCCTCAGAACCATCGACCCATCCAACCGCCCCCTGCTCCTTGTCCCCCCCCCGAGATTCCCCATCCTAACTGCCCCCCTAAACCCTCCCAAACCCCCCGCTCCCTGTCCCCTAACTGCCCCGACCCCTATCCACACCCCTGCCCCCTGGACTTTCTGCCCCTTATCCAACTCCCCCGCTCTCCATCCCCTGACCCCCCCGAACCTTCGCTCCATCTAACTACCCCCTGCTTCCTGTCCCCTGACTGCCCCCCAGGACTCCCTGCCCCTTATCCAACCCATCGGCCCCGGCCCCCTTTCCATGCCACTCAGAGCAGCATCTCTGTCCTGCTCTCCCAGAGGAGTGTGCAGCCCCGCCCCCCAGAGCGCTGCCCATGTGGCGGTGTGGCTCCGGAGGAGGGGGAGCAACACGAGAGGGGCTGAGGGCAGCCTTCCCAGCTGGGAGCTCAGGGGCTGGGCAGGATGGGCCCGTGGGCTGGATGTGGCCCGCGGGCCATAGTTTGCCCACTCCTTCCCTAGAGGAACTAGAGATTTTCAAATAAAGGGCTGAAAATTTATTTTAAAAGTGGCAAAAAAATTTTTATCCTCACCTCATTCCCTGAAGTGAACAAGCATTTTACATCAACAACTTGTATCCGACAAAGCGGGTATCAGCCCACGAAAGCTTATGCTTCAATACTTTAGTTAGTCTTTAAGGTGCCAGAGGACTCTGTCACTTCAAGCATTTTACTGAAGCTTTAAAAAAAAATTATCTTAAGGCAGAGAATAAACATGGAAAATTTCAGCCCAAATGGTTAAAGTTGGAAAAATTATAGAAAACTGAAAAGATGAGCTTATAATAGAAAGTGCTAGTTAGCCTTAACTGTAGCCATTGTTACCAGTTTCTTCTATAATGTAAGCACCAAATAAAGTGGTCTGATTTTCAGAGGTGCTGAGCACGCTGAGCTTCTATAAATATGCACGGAGATGCTACTTTTAGGCACTCTTGTCTGAAAGTGTTGACCTATATACTTATGATTATAGCAGCTGGCATCCTTTGAAAAGTGTGACAATACTGATATGGCTGTAGTTCTTTCTAAAAGAAACTAACAGTGCCTGCACTGATTTTTTTGACCTTGCCAAAGCAGTGGCATTTTCCTCTTTGGTCACAGATCCATATGTGAACATGACACACACCATTTCTTGCTGTGCCTATTTGTTTTATTATTGTAGAGTGTTAGTCAAGAAAAATTTACAACACAGAATCAGGAAGGGATTAAGTGTGAATTTTTTCTTCTCGAAAATTAAACAACAAAACTCTGAGTATCATAGTCTTTGTTTATTTTATGTTTAATTAAGGTTGTCTATTGCATTTCCTCCAGTATCAATAATTGTACAATTGTTGCCCATTGTTTCAGCACTCAGAACCAGCCATTTTCCTTTATAAGCAGAACTAGTACAAATGTAAAGATCAGAAAATTGAATTTACTCTTAGTAGTAGCTTTAAATCTGATTAGTTTGCAGTTGCTGCCTAGTAATTGTGTAATTCTTGAAAGGAATTTCAATTAATTATATTTAGGTGACAACTAGCTGTAACAGCTATCAGTACTCCTGTCATACACTCAACATAGGCTTCAAACTATACTCGTTAAGTCAGTGGCAGAATCAGGCACCATTTGAACTCCACTTAAATGACTGAAGAAGTTAATAATTAAAATGGACCTCTGCATCAGAATCTTACTTGATCTGACATTAGACTCCTACTGCTGCCTCAGTTTCTTCAATCTAGTTAATTTACTGTCTCATTCTCTGCAGATCTTCTAGCACTTCAATCTGCCACTTTTGGATATGCCAATTCTCATGTTTCTTGTAGAGTTAGCTCTTCAGCCAAATCAGAAAGTCCACCCCTACTTCAGGGCGGGGGGGGGGGGGGGAGGGACATAGGGAGAAATGGAGCCACAAGTCCCATAAAATAAGACAGACACCCAACAAACTCATACTGGTGTCCCATTAGGGCATCTGTCAAACCTCAAGTCCATACAATGCTTTTGTCCTCAATTGGCTATATAGGTCCTTTTCTAGACCCACTGGGCTTGGCAGTCCATTTGCTCGATTGGCAACAGAAATGGGACTTTCGCCTCATATCCTAGAGCCCATATCCCTAAGCAAGCGTGAGTGTCAACTCCTTCAACTGTTCATAGTATCCTAATAAGGCTATGCTACCTCCTCTTGGATCAATGCTTTCTCAAGGCCTCTTAATTCCTTTGTATTAGGGTTCCTTCAGCTATCCTTGTATCAGAGCTGTAAGAACTCTCTCTCTCTTTCACTACCTTAGTTCCCTTTGCACAAGAGATCTCAGCTGGTCCCTGTAAGCGAGCGGCAACTCACCCCGGCAGCGCCTCCTGCTGGTCATCTGGGGAATCAGCTCTCCAGAGCAGCCTCTGCCAGCCAACATCCCGCTCCTACTCCGGCCCCATGTCCCTCCCGGACCCCAGTGCCCTCTAGCTGAAGGTGCTGCACCCCTGCAGAACCCCCTTAAGCCTAAGGGTCTCCCCTCCCCGGGGAACCCTCCACCCACTATTCCCACCTTGCCTCAGACTTCGCCACTGCCAGTCACCACTTGCCCCCGCTCACTGAGGCAGACTGCAGTATCATGGTCTCTCATCACCGGCAAGGAGGGTTGGCCTGCTGCTTCTAATTCTAGCCCTGGGCTGCACCCCTGCAACCCCAGTACCCCTGGGTCAGGCCTTCTGTCAGGCCCTGCAACCTGGGGCTCCCAAGCTAGAGTCTCCCCAGCTCCTACCACCTGTCCCCAGCCCTGCACCAGTCTAGGTAATCTGCTCAGGCTCCCTGCAGCTAGGCCTGTCTTCCTCTGGAGACAGAGGAGACTGACTTCCTGTCTCTGCCTCCCAGCCTTTTTATCAGGCCTACCAGTGTTTGGGGTGTGGCCACCCAGATGAGCCTACTCCCTAATCAGGCCTGGGAGTTTGCTGGCTCCCGGCCACAACCCCTTCGCTGGGCTATTCCAGGCCTTTCAGGTAGGGAGCAGGTGGTCACCCCGCTACAGTCCCTCTTCAGGCCCCTCACTTTGGAAAGACCTTCTCCAGCTCTTTACTAGACCAGTGTCTCCTAAAGAAACTATTTTAAAATTAATTTTATTTGATTTTCCTTCTAACTTAGCAGGCTTCCTCTTATAGGAAGCACCCCCAATCCATATGACACATGATGATTGGTCATCTGACCCAACCACCAGCCCAAATCCATCACCTGGGAAAAGTATGTCTGAGCCCAACTACCCTGAAAGAACTAGTTTACACTGTGACAACACTTAACACAGCAGATCAATATGTCTAATCCAGGGGTTGGCAACCTTTCAGAAGTGGTGTGCCGAGTCTTCATTTATTCACTCTAATTTAAGGTTTCGCGTGCCAGTAATACATTTTAACATTTTTAGAAGGTGTCTTTCTATAAGTCTATAATATATAAACTATTGTTTTATGTAAAGTTAATAAGTTTTAAATTTTTTTAAGAATCTTCATTTAAAATTAAATTAAAATGAAGAGCTCCCCAGACCGGTGGCCAGAGTGAGTGCCATTAAAACTCAGCTTGTGTGCTGCCTTTGGCACCCATGCTATAGGTTGCCTACCCCTGGTCTAATCCAACCAATTTGTACTAGTGTCTCCCAATGCCAGACTTGTTTTTTATTTTTTCTTAATAAAAAACAAAATTATTTCAACCTCTTTTATTTAGGAGGACTTTATCAAAGTCTGTCAAGAAAATCTCCTGTGAGATTGTGAATTATTACTGTATGAACTATTAGCCAGGATTTTTGCACTGTCAGTGAATAGCATTCCAGAAGTAGAGCTTATGTTTATAAAATAATGTGCCCTGAGAACACTGGCTGAGATAGTCAAAGACTCCTAAAGGATCTGGATGCCCAATTCCTATTTAAAATTCACACTTTCTGGGAAATACCAGTATTTAATCCCCTTTGAATCCCAACAATTTCACAAAAGTTGAATGTGAAGACAAATGTGACTTCGGCCCTCACATCAGGGTAAACTTACTTAACTGCTTTTTGGTAAACCATGAAGCCACAAAAAGTGGATTTTGAATGTCAGTCGGAGTTGCAGGCACTTGGCATTTCTGAAAATCAGTCTTATTTAGATACTTACACACCTAGTTCCCCTTTCCCCCCACAGTTCCTTTGAGCACACAAAAGCCTTTTGAAATGTTCCACAAGCCATTGCTTCAGGGACCTGTGCTGAAAACTTGTAGACCATGTACTCAGATGGTCATGGAATGGCAATTATTAATTAAAGTGCTATATGTAAGCATGGGGTACAAATCTACCCAAAATGGGATAACTAGTGTGGATGCATAGGACCATTGTTTCTTACACTGGTGAAATCCCACCACTACTAGCACAGTCACATTCTAGGTAATTATACTTCTTGGGCATTTAATCTTAGTTAAGACAACTGCACAGCTCTCAGTCTTATATACAGTAAACCCTCGATTTAACGGACCCCGATTTAACGGACTTCGGATGCAATGGACAAAATTTCCGATGCATCCGAAATCCGTTATTGGGGGCTGCCGGCTCCCGCCCCGAATAACGGATTTCCCCCTTGCCCGAATTAGTCCGTTAAATCGAGGTTTCACTGTATTTAGTACAGACTGTGAATGAATCCTGCAGTCCTACAATGTCTAATGTTGATTTCTTTCAATAGCAAGATTGTCCTCAAATTAGCAGATTTCATTTTATCTCTTAATATTGTTTGGAATTAAAATCTCTTAAAAATATACTTTGTGTGATCATAGAGTCAAAATTCCACCCTCTTGTTCCCTTCAGCTCTAGCACAAAAAGTCAGTACAGTTTCTAATTAGGAAAACTATATTTTGCCTCACTTGCCACGAAGATGAGGGTAACAGTTTTACACTATCGTTAATACTATATTTGCCTGCCTCTCCCAGACTCTGTCAGGGTGGGACAATTGTATAAAGATTTCTTTTTAAATGGCCTCATTCAAATGCCCAGCGAAATCCTTCCTAACAAGACAGAGTGACTTTAAATATTGCCAGAATTAATCCAAACCGGACAGAGCTCTAGGGCAGGTCAGCACTGCTAGGCGGCCAGTGACATATCAGCCCCTTCTCTCTTTTCCCTTCTCCAGCTCACTCCCCACCACACTTGCCTCAGTCTCTACACCTGGCTCCCCTTCAGACACCCAGTTCTACCGCTTCCTCCAGAGCTCCTTTCAGCTCTGCCTCTTCCGAACCTCCTCCCTCAAATCCTCACCTTGAACTCTCCCTATCCCGACCCCCAGAGTGCCTCAGCTTCCCGGGCCTGCCCCAAGTCCTCCAAAGCTCCTAAAGTGCCTCTCCCACTCAGTCCCCCATCCCCTGCGTCTCGCTATCTCAGCCCCCTTCTCCACTTCACCCTTCCGCTCCCCCCGCCCACCGCGCAGGAAGTGACCTCCCCGAGCGGGAGGCGGCCGTTCGCTCCGTTGGTTGCTTCGTCACCAGGAGCCGCTGTGTGACTCGTTAGGACAGAGCCGGGCGCAGAGGGCGGCGGCAGCAGCAGCCGGGGACGGCGCCAGCGGCAGCGGCAGCGGCAGCCATGGCCGGGAGCGGGCCGCCCGGGGAGGCGCCTGGCTTCGTGCCGCAGAAGGAGATCGCCTACAACAAGCTGCTGCCGTACGGGGACCGGCTGGAGGCCGAGGCGAGCCGCCTGCTGGCCCAGATCAAAGGCAACCTGGGCCGGGCCGTGCAGCTGCAGGAGTTGTGGCCAGGGGGGCTCTTCTGGACCAGGAAACTCTCCACGTGAGTCCTGTGGCCGGGCCGAGGCAGCGCCGCCCTGCAGGCGCCGAGAGGAAGCCGGGCCGGGACAGCTGGCGTGAGAAGAGCGGCCCCGGCCGCTCCGCTGCGGGGTCGGTGTGTGTGTGTGTGTGTGTACATCCGCCGTCGGTGCCTCCGGGGTATGGGTGTATGTGGGTGTGTACACGCACCTGCCGTTGGTGCCCCCAGGCTATGGGTATATTTGTGTATGCACCCCTGCCATCTGTGCCTGGTACCCCAGTGTGTGCGTGCCTGCATGTACACCTGCTAATGGTACCCCCGGTGAGTGCATGTACATATGCCATTGGTACTCCTGGTGTGTCAGATTGTATGTACACATGCCATCGGTCCCCCCCGGCATGTGTGTGTGTATGCCATTAGTGTGTCATCCCCCCTTCCCTGGTGCATGGATGTGTGTACACATGCTGTCAGTGCCCTTGGGCATGTGTGTTTCTATGTATGTACATGTACCATCGTTGCCCCTGGGGTGTGAGTGTACATGTGCCATTGGCACCCCCAGAGTGTGTGTGTGTGTGCGCATGTGTAGACGCTGCCCTTGGTGATACTGCCCTTGGTATCTTCCCACCCTAAGGGGTGTACAAACCTACCCTTGGTATCTCCACCCTCCTCGAGGTTGTGTGTGGGTGTGTATGTACACCTGTCCTTGGTATCCCTCTTGCCTTTGGTCATTGTGTGTGTGCATGTACAAACCCTCCCTTAATACCCTTCCTGGAGATTAGGTGCAGCCACCCTTCTTACCCTTTCCTGCTGTGGTGTATTTGTCCTCCAGGTGTTTCTCTCTAACCCGCCTCCTAGTGTGTGTTTGCCCAGCTGTCCTCTGTACCTGCTGCGTGTGTGTGTGTGTGTGTGTGTGTGTGTGTGTGTGTGTGTGCGCGCGCGCGCGCCCCACTTGTGTGGGTGGCTTTTGCCCTCTATCCCTTTATTTCCCCAGAGTTTTTGCTCAATGTTAATAGTGGTGGTGGGAGGTAGTCCCTGTGGGCCAAGCAATCTGCACACTGTGAAGGGGGATCAGTGACAGCAGCTCAGGCTGGGATCAGAGACCCTCCTCTTTAGCATTTGACTGTGCAGAAGTCCCCAACCTCTGCACAATGAGTCTGTCCATTAAACTCCAGCCCTTATTTTCCTCTGCCCCCAAGAGCCAGAGAACCTTTGTCTGGGGTTATTTATAAAGATGACACCAGCAGAAGCTGGGACTGAATCCAGGTTTTAGATTGTTGCAGGTTAAACCCTGTCTTTAAAGTAGCAGGACTGATGCTGCTGCTTCTGGGAGCTGCTGCCCTTGTTTGGGGGAAGTTGGGGAGCTTCTGCTGCTGCCCCCCCAACTCGTGCAATTTCGACTGTTGGCTCATAGTGCAGTAGAGACTAGACTCCCATTTCAAGACTGCTTAGCCTCTTGGTCTCTGTGGAAGGATGATTTGATTGGCTTTAATGAAGGTAGCTAGCTACTCACTAAGTCTTCACTTATGTAGCCAGAAACTGTACATGACTGCTCTAGCTCTCCTGGGAGTAAGTTTGTACTAGTCATTGCTGCCAAAAGTAGCACACAGGTTTTTGTTCAGTGGTTTCTTCTTGCACATCTGTGTATACTTTGTTGGGAGAGTAGACTGTGGTAGGGCAGTAGTTCTGCTTTCCAAAGAAAGGTTATGTTTCAGGGAAACCGAATTAGACTCTGGAATATGTAACTGACCCAGTGAGTGACTTGTGAGTTTAACTTCAATCTCTTCTCCGGCACAAAATATTCTTTGTCTCTGCAAATGTATCTAATGTTGTGTCACCATGAATGATACAAAACAGTCAAAGTGTACTTTGGAATAAGAAGTACAGTAACTCCTCACTTAAAATTGTCCGGGTTAATGTTGTTTCATTGTTAGGTTGCTGATCAATTAGGGAACATGCTCGTTTAAAGTTGTGCAATGCTCCCTTCTAACATCATTTGGCAGCCACTTGTTTTGTCCACTGCTTGCAGGAAGAGCAGCCCATTGCAGCTAGTTGGTGGGTGGTTGGAACCAGTGTGGACCGGCCACCCCCCAAAAACTCCCCCCTCTCCTAAATTCCCTGTGCAGCAGCTGCTCAGCAGGCTATCACTTGCTGGCAGTTCAGCTGTCTCTCTCCCCCCCCCCCCCCCCCATGTGCTGCTCCTGCCCTTTGCCTTGGAGCTGCTCCCTGAGACTCCTACTTGCTGGGGGGGGGAGGGTAGGAAGACTGGGGCTAATGTCAGGGTGTCCCCCCTCCCTCCTGCTCCCCACTTAGCCCATCTTCCATAGAGCAGGGAGGACACATGACCGGGCTCAGGATGGAGGGAACTTGCTGGCTGCAAGCTGATCTAATTAACAAGGCAGTGTACTTGAAATGTGCATCTCTCTCTCTCTCTCTCTCTCTCTTCCCCCCCCCTCCTTTCCTGCTGCCTTGTAGAGTGTGAGAGTTAACCCTTGAGGGCTCAGCCAATTGCTAGTTCATCATTTAGCAGTAAGGCATTCACTGGGAAATATCCCAACCTCTGACTCCTCCACCTCAACCAAGCTTCACAATCATCATCAGGGTGTACCAGTATTAAAAGGGGGAGGGATAGCTCAGTGGTTTGAGCATTGGCCTGCTAAACCCAGGGTTGTGAGTTTAATTCTTGAGGGGGCCATTTAGGGATCTGGGGCAAAAAATATGTCAGGGAACAGCACTTGGTCCTGCTAGTGTAAGCAGGGGACTGGACTTGATGATCTCTCTCTCTCTCTCGTCTTTGGTGGAAAAAAAATTCCCTGGAACCGAACCCCGCCAGTTACATTAATTGTTATGGGGAAATTGGATTTGCTTAACATAGTTTTGCTTAAAGTCGCATTTATAAGGAACATAGCTACAATGTTAAGTGAGGAGTTACTGTAAGGGCCAAGGGGGATGTTTCATCACACTAAACTGGGCGGAGTGGTAGATACGCTGGATGGGAGGGATAGGATATAGTGGGACCTAGACAAATTAGAGGATTGGGCCAGAAGAAATCTGATGAGGTTCAATAAGGAGAAGTGCAAAGTCCTGCACTTAGGATGGAAGATTCCCATGCACTGCTACAGACTGGGGACCAAATAGCTAGGCAGCAGTTCTGCAGAAAAGGACCTAGGAGTTACAGTGGGCGAGAGGCTGGACATGAGTCAGCAGTGTGCCTTTGTTGCCAAGAAGGCTAATGGCATTTTGGACTGTATAAGTAGGGGCATTGCCAGCAGATCGAGGGACTTGATCATTCCCCTCTATTTGATATTGGTGAGGCCTCATCTGGAGTACTGTGTCCAGTTTTGGAGCCCGCACTACAAGAAAGATGTTGAAAAATTGGAAAGAGTCCAGAGGAGGGCAACAAAAATGATTAGGGGGCTGGAGCATGTCACTTACTTATTAGGAGAGGCTGAGGGAACTGGGATTGTTTAGTCTACAGAAGAGAAGAATGAAGGGGGGATTTGATAGCTACTTTCAACTACCTGAAAGGGGGTTCTAAAGAGGATGGATCTAGACTGTTCTCATTAGTACCAGATGACAGAACAAGGAGTAATGGTCTCAAGTTGCAGTGCGGGAGGTTGAAGTTGGATTTTAGGAAACACTTTTTCAGTGGTGAAGCATTTAAATGGGTTACCTAGGGAGCTGGAGGAATCTCCTTCCTTAGAGGTTTTTGAGGTTAGGCTTGACAAAGCCTTTGTTGGGATGGTTTAGTTTGGGATTGGTCCTATTTTAAGCAGGGGGTTGGACTAGATGACCTCCTGTGGTCTCTTCCAACCCTGATATTCTATAATTGTATGACTGATAAAGGTATCTCTGTCTAACTGGTAAACTATTAATTTTGTATATTTATATGGCTGATGTGAAAATCTGCTTCCTCTCTCACCTTTTCCTTGTTAAAGAGAGTTATTCAATTTGTAACCATTTTGCAGTATTGAGAGGGAAACAAGTTTTAAGAGATTTTATCCTTTGGACCCACATTTAATAAAACCATTTTGAGTCAGATGGGTTGCTCAGGTTCCATATTCCATTACCAGGTCCCTTTTACATCCAGATTTCTGAGTCTTGAGTGGGAGTTTAAAAAGGTTCCACAGGCTGGGATTTTCAAAGGCTCCCAAAAGATCTAGGCACCTAAATCCACTAGAAATTCAAGAGGATTTAAGTGCCTAATTCCCTTAGTCTCTTGAAAATGTCAGTCTCAGGTGTTTTTGGAAAAAATCCCATATTAATTTATCTTAGATATATGTTGACAAAAAGCTATTGTTACCAAGTGATAGATGTTTGGATTATGTAAAATGAGTTTTTGGGTTCAGTCCAGTTTCACTACTGGATACACACACATCAAAACTGGGGCCTCTTTTTTGTTATTCACAGTCCAAGGTCTGAATGGGCATGGAAATGAAACATGCCTTTCTACCCAGAGCTTTCTGGGTAAGCTTGCCGTTCTGTTAGCCATATTGTAACTACACTGTTGAAATTCAGTTTCCAGTGCTTTCAAACCAGAGTATCTCATGAACATCAAAAGTACTGAAGTGCTGTCTTTCCAAAAGACATAATTACAAAATTGGAATTTAACAATCCCTTCTCCATAATAAGCACATTTGTAGGTGCAGTATTTAAGTATTATAAAACAGTCAATTAACAAAAATTGCATCAGTGCTTCCCCTGCTCTGTACTAATGGGAGCATTAGCATAGCTTAGGTTCTGGCATTTACTAACATTTTTGCCATTGGGTTAACAAAGTCCTACAGTGGTTAAAAACAGAGCTGCCAGAGCTTTGTCTGTATTAGGGCTCCCGATGATGCTAATGATGATGATTCTGGTGGTAACACCAGTGGGAATATTTTCTAAATTTCCTGGTGTAGATGTAAGTTGGAGGTGTTTTGGGCATTATAAAAATATATAAGTACATTTAAAAAACAGCTAGTTTCATATTTTCTAATCTGTTGTTCTGCCTGGCCATGTCATAAGATGTCATTTTTACATGGCGACTGCTGCAGTCCTCTAATCAGTGTATCATATCCGTATGAATAACATTCTGTCTTTGCTAAGCATTGTGCATCTCTACAGCAATGACATTTTGCTACATAACTGAGACTAATGAGTTAAGTCAGTTTCCTAGAGATCTCTGACGACTGCATTTGGTAGTCTGGCTCCTAAATTCATTGTAAAGTGACTCTTCACCTATGTAATTAAAAAAAAGGCAAAATAGTAATTTTGAACACTTGGGAGTTTAATACATATGTGGTAATTAAAAATCTGGTTTTGACTAATGTCAGTGCAAGTGACCTTGTGTTTACGAAAGAGTATTCTTGGATAGCATTTGTAGATGCAAAATGACTCGCATGACTGCATTATGAGACATTTTGAACTTGATTGGCACTGTTTTTCCCCTAGCCATCTGCTAACTCATACTGTTTACAGTGATGCCTGTTGTTTTTAGTCTTATGGCAGAGGTTCATATGCTAATGATGTCAAAACATGTTGTGGCATTTGTCAGTGGCTGAGAGGAAGGACTGCCTCCAAAGGTAGGGTGACTTCGGCAACTTATCTGCTGCAGTTAGGCTCTTTGCAGTTTGACACTGTGTTGAACTAACCATTAGTATACTATAAACTGCAACTACCATAACAGTTTAGTCAGTAGGGCAGTGAGTGCATTCCATCTAGAACAGGGGTGGGTCAACTATGGCCTGCAGGCTACATCTGGCCTGCAGGACTGTCCTGTCCAGCCCCCAGCCCCACCTCCACCTTCCCCTGGCCCCTCCCCCGCTTTTGCCCTTCCCCCGGAGCCAGGCCGCTGCTAGGATTCTCATGGTAAGGGGGCATGGGGCCAGGGGGTTGGATAAGGGGTAGGGACAGTCAGAGGACATGGAGCGGGGTGGGTTGGATAGGGGATGTGGTCTCAGGGTGGAGTTAGGAGCAGGGGATCTCTGGTGAGGGTGGGCAGGGAGTGGGGAGAGTTGGATGGGGTGTCAGAGTCCTGGGGGGTCTGTCAGGGGGCGGGAGGTGGATAGGGGTCGGAACAGTCAGGGGACAGGGAGCAAGGGTTGGGTTGGGGGATCTCTGGAGGGGGTGGTCAGGGGACAAGGAGCAGGAGGGGGTTGGATGGGTCGGGACTTCTGAGGGGGCAGTCGGGGTGGGAAGTGGGAGAAGGTCAGATGGGGCAGGGCCAGGCTGTTTGGGGAGGCACAGCCTTCCTTCCTGACCCTCTGTACAATTTTGCAATCCCGATGTGGCCCTTGGGCCAAAACGTTTGCCCACCTCTGATCTAGATTTATTTCTGTGCTGCTCTGTGAATCACAAAAGGGACAGGACTAGTATGTTTTGCCTCCTCCTCTTTGAAGGTTGAATTCATTGTGTTTGTGATGCAGCTTGGTTCTCTCTACCCAAGGGGTAAAAAATTCCCTTTAGTTAATCCCAAGATTCTTTAGTACTATAATGCACTGCAATGATCTTGGAACACGTTTTCTTAAAAAAAAAAATCCACTGGAAGAGAAGTGGATTCTTTATTCCCTCTCCAGCTGTTCTGCATAAGTTACACACTGGTTTTCTGTATGAACTTATTTTTCTATAACCAAAACCAGACAAAAAGGCAGAACCTTCAGGATGGTAAAATTATTGTTTAGTTTTATTTCAGATATCCACATTTAAAATGTTGTATTATAATATTTCATAATGCAATTAATGATACAGAAAAGAAAAAAAGCATGAACAGCAGAGTAAATAAGAAGTGTACTTCTATACTTCTAAGAACTTACTACATATAGTTTTAAGAACAAATATTTAATATGTATATTTATACATGTTTTTTAGTGTTTGTGTGTATATAGTGTTGGGGTACACAAGGAGTACAAGATCATACCTAAATACATTTTCAGTTGAAAATCAGATACTACTTCAGTTCTTGCTGACAACTGCATTTTGGATCTTGTTTACTGC
This sequence comes from Sternotherus odoratus, assembly GCA_032164245.1. Classification (NCBI taxonomy): domain Eukaryota; kingdom Metazoa; phylum Chordata; order Testudines; family Kinosternidae; genus Sternotherus; species Sternotherus odoratus. The sequence continues at coordinate 145,861,126 of JAVMKO010000003.1, forward strand.
ATATTGCAACAGCTGAGAACATCACTAATACACAGGGTGGTTTTGGAAATGTAGCTGTTTCAGATGTCTAACTGATGAGTTGTTTAGAAGAAACACAAAATGCTGAAATCAGAACTCCTCAGATAAAATGCTTTTCAGGTCACATTTTAAATGTATTTGTGCTTGATGCTTAAGATTCATAGAATATCAGGGTTGGAAGGGACCTCAGGAGATCATCTAGTCCAACCCCCTGCTCATGCTGATTCCTTGTACAGTGAAACCTCCATTTAACGGACTAATTCGGGCGAGGGGGTGTCCGTTAAATGAAAAAGTCCGTTATTTAATAATAATAAAATAAAAACAAGCTGTCGGAGCAGCAGCCCGACCGCTACAGGGTCGGGGCGGCAGCTCCGCAGCCCGCCCGCTGCCGGGACTCGGGTGGCAGCCGGGAGCCGTCAGCCAGCCCTTCTGGGTCCCGGCTCCTGGGACCCGTCAGCCAACCCTCCCGCTGCCGTGACCCGGGCGGCAGCCAGGAGCCGGCAGCCAGCCCGCCCGCTGCCGTGACCCGGGCGGCAGCTGTGACCCTGCAGCCAGCCCGCGAGAAATGGATTTGGGATGCATCAGACTTGCTCAGAAATTTTGTCTGTTGCATCCGAAGTCCGTTAAATCGAGGTCTGTTAAATCGAGGTTTTACTGTACTGTTACATTTTCTGAAATTGGTGAATGTCTTTCTATTACATTATAATGCCATGAGTGTTAACAAAGGCACTCACTCTCCATCCCAACCACCTTCTATCGTAGGGGTCTCAAACATGCGGCCCGGGGCCTCATGTGGCCCACAAAGCCCTTCCTTGCAGCCCTTGAAGCTCCCTGGCACCCCCCTCCCCCCCGCCCCAACAGTTTTCAGGCCAGAAGCAGAAGCTTCTCTGCTGCCTGGCTGGGCTGCTGCCAATCCCCAGCTACCAGGCACTGCTGCTGCGGCTTCAATGGATGAGCTGGGGCAGCGCTTCCCAGGAGCCCTCTGCAGTGGCCAGGCTCCCCTCCCGCCTCCCTCTGCGGGAGACTTACCGCTCCTAGCCACCGCTGCAGAGGGCTCCTGCGAAGTGCCCTGGCTGGGCTGCTGCCAAGCCCTGGCTTCCAGGCGCTGCTGCTGTGGCTTCAATGAACAAGCTGGGGCGGCGCTTCGCAGGAGCGAGGAGGGGCGTGTCAGTGATGCGGCCCTCGGGCCAGTGCACTAGTTCTCATGCGGCCCTCATGGTCATTTGAGTTTGAGACCCCTTGTAGGAAGCGGAAGATTAATGTGACGGCAATCGTTAGGGGGCACAATTATGCTTCTACGTCGTCTCCAGGGTAACGCATAATTAAGGTTATCAGCCTGGGAATGGCCTTGTGTTCCTGTTATCTCGTGTGTATGTGTGTCTGAGAAGAGCTTCTCAGCTGTGTGAGCTGTTTTACTTGGTCTGTGTGAAACTCGGCTTGTGTGAAACCAAACAGGTAAACTGAGGCAGGATTACAAAACATGTGATTAGTTATTCATTCGCTATGCATGAGATGCAAATGACCATGAGTATTTCTGTGTTCGTGTGCCCTTGTGTGTCGGGCTTCTTCCCTGGGCATTGCTCCGATGTGCCAGGTCTCCTATCTGCAGCTGCGCTGTCTGTGGGGCCCCCAGCGGCAGATGGTTGCTACCTTCAATAAACTCACTACTTTCCATCTAGCCACTGTGTGTGAGCCTTGTTTCTATGGGCACTTAAGGTACCCTGCAACACCCCTGTTCTATTTCTTTTTCTCAGATTCCTTGTTCTTCAGTGACTTTGTCATCTTTCTGACTCTAACTCAGGGATGGGCAAACTTTTTGGCCTGAGGGTCACATTGGGGTTGAAAACTTGTAGGGAGGGCTGGGTCAGGGAAGGCTGTGCCTCCTCAAACAGCCTGGCCCCGCCCCCATGCGACCCCCTCCCACTTTATGCCCCCCTCAGAATCCCAGACCGATCTAAATCCCCCCGCTCCTTGTCCCCTGATTGTCCCCTCCTGAGACTTCCCACCCTAACCACCAGCCCCAGAACCCCACCTCCTAGCTAAGCCCCTCTGCGCCTTGTCCCCTGACTGCCCCCTCCAGAGGCCCTCCCCACTAACTGCCCCCCCTGCCGGGAGGTCAGATGTGTGCTGCTGAGACTCCGGCAGAGCGGGGGAAGTCGCTGGGGAAGTATGGGAAGGGGCTCGGCTCCTCCGGCAGAGAGGACAGCTCCTGGGCCTCCCCTGCTCTCCTGTAGCCTCAGCGGTGCGCGCCTGAGCTCCCAGCAGGGAAGGACGCTCTCGGCCGCTCTCCTGGAGCCTTAGTGGCATGCATCTGAGGCTCCTGGAGAGTGGGGGAAGGTGCCCGGGGGAAGGTGCTGGGAGCAGCCTTCCCCTCTGGAGCTCAGGCGCGCGCTGCTGGGGCTCTGGGAGAGTGGGGAAGATGGGGGAGGGGCCGAGAGCAGCCTCCCCTGCTGAGCTCAGGCGGGCTGGTCAGGATGGTCTCGTGGACCAGATCTTCGTCGTGGGCCGTAGTTTGCCCACCCCTGCTATAACTCCTTCCAGAAGTCCAAAATTGTTTCATGTGCTGAACCTTCAGTCTTCATTACAATTAGTAATCTTACTAACAGGAGTTGGGTTGCTTAAATAGAAGCAATTGCAAATCCTCTTGGCCTTTCTCTGGATTACCTCTTTCATTGTTTGCTTTGGAGTAGATGGAATGGGATAGCTGTAAAGGATACTTATAACCAAGAATTAGAAGTTTTCAAGGAAGACTCCAGTCTAGAGCAGGAGTGGGCAAACTTTTTGGTCCAAGGGTCACATCAGTGTTGTGGAACTATATGGAAGGCCTGGTAGGAAAACTTAGCCTCCCCAAATAGCCTGGCCCCAGCCCTCTATCCTCCCCCTCCCACTTCCCACTCCCTGAGTGCCCCCTTCAAAACCTCCCACCCATCTAACCCCCCTGCTCCTTGTCCTCTAACTGCTCTCTCCCAGTACCCTGCCTCTAACCGCCCCGTTATCCATCCCTCCCTGTCTCCTGACTGCCCCGACCACTATCCACACCCCTGCCCCCGACAGACTCCCCAGGATTCCCAAGCCCATCCAACCCTCCTGTTCCCTGACCGCCCCCCAACCTCCGCCCCATCCAACTGCCACCCATCCTCTGCCTGCCCCTGGAATTCACTGCCAGTTATCCACCTCTCCCCTTCTGTTCCCTGCCCCCTTACCATGCTGCTCACAGCGGCAGGAGCTCACCGCCATGCTGTCCGGCAGGAGCGGTGGGCCAGAGCACTGGTGGTGCAGTGTGTGTGTGTGTCGGGGGTGGGGGGGGGGTGGGAGGGTGCTAGTGGGTGAGGGGACAGAGGTCTAGCCTCCCCGACCAGGACCTCCAGGCGGGAAGGTCCTGTGGAGGGCCAGATGTAGCCCGCAGGCCATAGTTTGCTCACCTCTGCTCTAGAGCTTCTCCCTATTTTTCTTCCTCCCTTTGCCAGACAGCAAGAGTGAAGTTTTGTCATTGACTTAAATCTGGCCAGGATTTCCATGTGTATCTTCCTAACCACAGAGAGGGAAGGAGGTGAATGAAATGCAGGCCAACGCACTACCCCACCACAGGAATCAAAGGATGTTGATTGACTGGTGATGGTTTTTGGCCACTGGCGTGATCGTACATAGTGGAAAATTTGAATTTTCCATGGATATAAAAAAAAAACACAAATTGCCGAACACAGTACAAATTGCCTCCATAAAAGGGAGTGCCGTGCGCCTGCTTGTCGTTGGGACGTGTCTCTGCAGGCTCGTGACTGGCTGCTGCCGGTCCACAGTTACTCACTCCTGCCATGGCCAAAGTGCTTACGGCTGTTTGTCCGGGCTGTCTCTACGGCCCGCGGTGGTGCACACGCGGCGGCCATTTTGTGCCACCGAACTACACCTCCCAGTATGCTGTGTGTCTGGGCTGTCTCTACTGCGCATGACTGCTTCGGACAAACTTCCTCTGGCCTTTTATTATATAGGATAGGATGTGAGTTTCTGCTGCCAAAGACAGGCTTAATTTCTTGGACAAGGAGAGAAATAGAGTGATAGTGCAGGTAAAGATCTCAGTTTAGAAAGTTGAAACTGAAATAGTGTGTTACTAGAGAAAATGTGTAATATAGAGGCCACAGCCACATTTTAAGGGACACTGTCAACTAAGAAACCTATTTTTGAGTGAAACCCACAATTACAATAAGATTAGAGAAAAATCTTTTTTGTTGTTGTTTACTTTGTCTATACATAAGTTTTTTCAAATTCAGTCTGACTCTATCACTAAATAGGCATGTTACTCTGCATGTGTGGATCTTCTCAACAGGAGAGCATTTTTTTTTTAAAAAAGGAAAATACGTGTAATACCACAAATTGGCAGGTGTTACCTTAAAATTACTTTTAAATCATTCTTTAAAACTGATTAAACTTCAAGTTGTTACTCCAAAAATGGTTTATTTTTATGAAGTAGATTGGCTGTAAGACATTACCTGTGGTAGATATTTGTTGAGGCAGCTCTTTACTTATAAAGCTTGCTATAGAATCTTTTGTTACTATGGAAGGAAATTAGCAAGGCTTAATTTCTGTTGAACAGTATTTTCACTTTTTGCCTACCCTAGTTTTTGGATGAGATGACCTACTAAACTCGGGTCCTCCTTTTGTCCTCAATCTTGTTTTGTAGCATCATTCCCTTCAAGGAGGGATTGAAAGGAGGCCTGGTCTATCTATAAACACAGTTTAACTAAAGCTGTGCTTTAAACTGGTGCAAATCCTTGTGTGGATATGTAGTTTGGTTTAAACCAGATTTGTATCAGTTTTGCTTGTCAGTAAAATTAAGCTTGGCCTACAATAAAAAATTAGATTGACCCAACTACCTGATGTAGTTAAGCCAACTTAATACCCTGTGTGTAGGTTGATGGAAGAGTTCTTTTGCTACTGCTTCTCAGGGAGGTAGATTACCTATGCCAATGGGAGAACCCTTCCTATTGGTGTAGTTAGTTTTTACACTGAAGCACTACAGTGGCACAGCGTATCTACCACTCCTCTCAGGTTAGTGTCATCTGCAAACTTGCTAAGGGTGCAGTCCATGTGATCCTCCAGATCATTAATCATAGAATCATAAAATATTAGGGTTGGAAGGGACCTCTGGAGGTCATCTAGTTCAACCCCCTGCTTAAAGCAGGACCAATCCCCAACTAAATCATTCCAGCCAGGGCTTTATCAAGCCTGACCTTAAAAATCTCTAAGGAAGGTGATTCTACCACCTCCCTAGGTAACCCATTCCAATGCTTGACCACCCTCCTAGTGAAAAAGTTTTTCCTAATATCCAATCTAAACCTTCCCAACTGCAACTTGAGACCATTACTCCTTGTTCGGTCATCTGCTACCACTGAGAACAGTCTGGATCCATCCTCTTTAGAACCCCCTTTCAGGTAGTTGAAAGCAGCTATCAAATCTCCCCTCAGTCTTCTCTTCTGTAGACTAAATAATCCCAGTTAATGAAGATGTTGAACAAAACCGGTCCCAGGACCGACCCTTGGGGCACTCCACTTGACACTGGGGCACTGCCAACTAGACATGAAGCCATTGATCACTACCCGTTGAGCCCAACGATCTAGCCAGCTTTCTGTCCACTTTGTAGTCCATTCTTCCAGCTCATACTTCTTTAACTTGCTGGCAAGAATACAGTGGGAGACGGTATCAAAAGCTTTGCTAAAGTCAGCTTTGCTAAATGATCACTGGGGGAGAAGGGGGGCAGAGACTCATTGTATGGGGACACTTGCCAGTTCTTCTCTCCCTCCTCACTCCAGTTATACACGGCAGCAGAATCACCCTCACCTGCAGCAGAGAGCAATTGTCAGTAATGGCTCGCCTAGCTGCCCACCCATATCTAGTGCCATGGCCAGCATGGACAAAGCCTGAGGGAGATTTTCCCTGAAAGGCAGCAAGTATGTTCAGCATGTGAATGCTAGACCGGGTGCCTGATGTGGGTTAGACCTGGCTTGGGTGCTGGCTCCCATTACCCTCCTGGAGCCAACTCCCATGCCAGAACAGTGGGTGACATGGTGGGCTGGCAGGGCATATCCAGGCCTCACCCCTGCACCAGACTTGAAATTTGGACACCGCATTCAAACAACAGTATGGCACCACAAAGCCACTCTGAGTATGCAGCTTGCCCAACCACCCCATGATGCTAACCTCTCCCCATGTGCTCTGTCCTGCTCCCGCCATTCCTACCTCCCCGGCTGTGTAAGCATCCCATGCTCACCTTACCCCCGCCTGTCCCTTGGCTGTGTAACCTCACCATGTACCTCACCCTCAGCCCTAGTACCATGGCATGGCTGCCCACATAGGGGCCCTGGCACCATCTGGAAAACTCTCCAGTAGCCCAGCCAGTACTACATGCCCACACTGGGTTCAAGTGTGTGTGTGAGGCTCCTGCTTAGCTGTTCTGCAAGCAGCTGCATCTGGCTGGGTGGCCCTTTCTGGGGTTTATTTGTGGGGTGTAGGTGATGGATGAGCACAGAATCATGTGACAGCCAGGTTCTGCCTGCAGGGAACCCACTCAAAGGAGTACACCAGGCCCCAGGCAATGAACTACCTGCTAGAGACACAGCACCTACCAGCCTTGCGAACCCTCTCACTTCCCTTCCTTGCAGCAAGGGCCAACACCTATACTGCAGAGACTGGGAGATGGCTTCTGACACAGGTGTATGGGATTGCTGAGGGAGGGGAGCTGGGTCATGCTGTGGGAGATCTGTGTGATGATTTAGGAGGACAGGAGTGGGCCAGCAAGAGATGGATGGGGCATTGGGCCCACATGGTAAGTCTGCAAGGAGAGGTCAGGGATATGGGCTGACATACTTATCTTTCAGGGATGTTGGAGCTCCCCATCAGGGCGTCCAGGTTGGTGACAGGGCTCTGGACCGCTCAAGCCTGGTAGCGCTGTGGGTAGCGGCCAGTGAGGTGGCAGCTGATAAAGTCCCTGTGAGAGCCTCTGCAGCACGTGCTCCATTATCAGCCATGGGGGCACAGCACAACTGGGTCATGGGTATTTCTGTAGGAACTGCCACTCCTATCCAGGGCCCAGCCTGTTCCCAACAGGGTCTGCTTGGAAGAGCAAGCTCCTGGCTCTGGGAGCCTGCACAGCTACAAGAGGCAGGGACTGGCCTGGCTGTTAGGTGGCCCAGCAATACCCCCATCCCTCCCTGAGCCCAGTAGCTTTGCTTCCCCGAGCCCAGGGAAGCCTCTTTTTGTCTCCCAGGAACTCCTGTTTTCCCTGAACCCACTCTTCCCAGTTTAGTGTCATCTGCAAACTTGCAGAGGGTTCAGTCCATGCAATCTTCAGATCATTTATGAAGATATTAAACAAAACCGGCCCCAGGACCGACCTTTGGGGCACTCCACTTGATTCTGACTGCCAACTAGACATGGAGCCATTGATCACTACCCGTTGAATCCGACGATCTAGCCAGGGGTCTATCCACCTTACAGTCCATTCATCCCTGTAATGGGGCCGACACTCACCCCTGCGGCGCCTCCCGCTTTCGTCTGGGGAATCAGCTCCTTCAGCGTCTGGAGCGCCCTCCGCAGGTTGATGCCCCGCTCCTTTGCTGGCCCCGTGTCCCTTCCGGACCCCGATGCCCTCCAACTGTGGGTGCTGCACCCCTGCAGTACCCCCTTTGGTGTGAGGGTCTCCCCTTCCCGGGGGAACCCTCTACCCGCTATCCCCACCTCACCTCAGAGTGTGCCACTGTCAGTCACCACTTGCCCCCGCTCACTGGGGCGGACTGCAGTATCATGGCTTCTCATCACAGGCGAGGAGGGTTGGCCTGCTGTCGCTATCTCTAGACCTGGGCTGCCCCCTGCAACCCTGGTACTCTTGGGTCTGGCCTTGTGTCAGGCCTGGAGGCCTGGGGCTCTCTGGCTAGAGCCTGCCCAGCTCCCTCTGCCCTGCTCCAGCTCTGCCCTAACCCAGGTACCTGGCTCAAGCTCCTGCAGTCAGGCCTGTCTCCCTCTGAATGCAGAGGAGACTGCTCCCTCTAGGCCTCTGCCTCCCAGCCTTTATACAGGCCTGTGTTTGGGGCGTGGCCGCCCAGCTGGGCCTAATGCCCAATCAGGCAAAGCCTGCTGGCTCCCAGCCTTAACCCCCTTCCGGGCTATTCAAACCTCTTAAGGGGCTTTCCCAAGCCCCTTCTGGTAGGGGGCGGGTGGTCACCCCGCCACAATCCCATACTTTCTTAACTTGCTGGCAAGAATACAGTGGGAGACGGTATCAAAAGCTTTGCTAAAGTCAAGGCATAACACGTCCACTGCTTTCCCCTCATCCACAGAGCCAGTCATAGAAGGCAATTAGGTTAGTCAGGCATGACTTGCCTTTAGTGAATCTATTCTGTCCATGCTTACTTTCCTCTCCTTTAAGTGCTTCAGAATTGATTCCTTGAGGATCTGCTCCATGATTTTTCCAGGGACTGAGGTGAGGCTGACGGGCCTGTAGTTCCCCGGATACTCCGTCTTCCCTTTTTTAAAGATGGGCACTACATTAGCTTTTTTCCAGTCATCCGGAACCTCCCCCCAATCACCACGAGTTTTCAAAGGTAATGGCCAATGACTCTGCAATCACATCGGCCAACTCCATTTAGCACCCTCGGATGCAGTGCTTCCTGCCCCATGGACTTGTGCTCGTCCAGATTTTCTAAATTGTCCAGAACCACTTCTTTCTCCACAGAGGGCTGGTCACCTCCTTCCCATACTCTTAGAGATGATCTATGCATATTTCCTCTTGTGGGATATGACTCTTGCTGCTCCTGAACTTCAGGAACTTTCTGAAAAGGCGTTGCCCATTGGGGCTACATGGATGCCCCTTATCTGGCACCGAACATTGGGAGCAGGAATTATAAAGGGTCATGTGAACCTCAGCTGCCTCACATCCTTCCTTTCCACAGCTAGTTGCCTGCATCAGGATCTTATCTCTTTGCCTAGCATATTGAGCAAACTTTGTGCTTACTGCTAAAACTTTTGGGTAGTTTTTACTTTGGTCCTCCACAGTTGAACAGTAAGGTTCCTAGATGGGGTAATTCACGTTTGTTCTTCCTCCCACTCCTCTGGCTCAGTTCTTTGGTAGGATGAATATGCTTAGCACACCACACTGACTCATGTTTTGCTTATAGGTATATCCGACTGTATGGGAGAAAATTTAGCAAAGAAGATCATGTGCTTTTTATCAGGTTGTTATATGAGTTAGTAACAATTCCAAAGCTGGAGATCAGCATGATGCAAGGATTTGCACGTCTGTTGATAAACCTGTTAAAGTAAGTACATTTGGCTGACATTCTTTTACTTTTATATCTGTAAATTGATCATTTGATCCTTGGCCTATAGGTCCCTATACAAATTACTTCACTTTTTCTTACCCTGCACAGATCTTTGATAATGGAGGGAGATTTGAGAAAAACATTCCTTTTGAGGCTTGATTTCAATATTAATCAAAGATCTAAATATCATATGTTAGTTTTGCTTTTCTTGATATAGAAATCCTATAAGAAGATGGAGATCTCAAAAAATAATATGGTCTGAGAACTAAAGTTCAAGAGGAACAATTAAGGGGATGCGTGTCACATGTTATTGAAAGTATTTATTAATGAGTAATATAACTGCACGTGACAATTTTTTTGTAGAGACATTATGGATGGCGTGAGTCCCAGAAAGAATGCTTTTAAGTGGATAGTGCTTGGCATGCCATTAGTAGCAATAATGTTGAAAAAAGACAAATAAATGTACATTCAAATAACTCTCTGCTGTTCAGTTTTTAGTATTCTAATGTATGATGAGTGCTGGTAAGGACAATGTTTAATCCCAAAGTGCACTTAATTTCTTAAATTAGGAAAAAAGAACTTCTTTCAAGAGATGATTTGGAGTTACCATGGAGACCACTTTATGAAATGTTGGAGAGGATATTGTATTCCAAAACAGAACACCTTGGCTTAAATTGGTTTCCGAAGTAAGTTTTGTTTTATTGTAGTTTGTTAAAGTACAAACTTTAAGGGTTTAAGGGGTTTAAGGGGTCTTTAGAACACTGATAATCTGGTTGAAGATGATTTTTTAATTTTTAGATCTTGATATACAGTAATTATATATACTTTTGATATATTTATGGGAATAAAGGATAAAAAAAGATATATCATCTTGCACATCGCTCACAGTGAATAATTATTTGTTATGATATTTCTTCATTTTTCATGTACTCTATCAAGTTCACGTTTAAGTATGTCAAGTGATTGGTCTTCAACCACTTCCACTGAGAAAATAAACTGCAGTCTAGTAAACTTCAGTGATAATTTTTTTAAATTAAGTTCAGTTTAATTCCATCTCACAAGAGTCACACACAAAAAAAGTGTCTCTCATATTTTGTGTCTATGTAAGAAACCTGCATGTAAAATGCCTGTGTCACACACAGAGAAACAAAATGTATTCAGTTGGGGAAGATTATATTTTCATTTATACATCAAAAATGTTAATATAATAATGTGGGCAAATGCAATTTTTGTACAAAGTTAAAAGTTTTAGAAAACACATTTTATTTTTAAGGGTAAAGAAACTGAAAATGTTTAAATTGCACATTGCTTTTTCATGAAGCAGATATGCACTGTGTGAAGTCTGGTTATAGAGGACATTAATCTGTAATGTTTTCTTGGTATCCACACTCAAAAATTGCAAATCATTCTGCACATGTATACACACATCCTGAAATTTGGACCTCACCCATACAGAGGTCTGTATTTATAGTAAACATACCGCACAATTAGTATTTATCAATCCACTTCCTATTCAGATCATTTTAATCTCTCTATTCTGAACTTATTGCCTATTTTGCACCATGCACAAACTTTACAACTCCATCTTCCATTATTGCCTATTCATACAAGTAGAATAGAGTTAGTTGAAATTTTTCAGGAAGGCACTCCTAATGTTTCAGAAACCCCATTTTTCGATGGGAAACACTAATCAGTGAGTGGCACGGTTACATTTCATTTTTTTTCTATTAAAAATTTCTCCAACTTTGGAAAAGTTAGAGTGCAAAAAGGAAATGGAGAGGAAAAGCCCTAGATTATAATCATTTTATTGAACCCAGTGGCAAAAAAAAAAAAAAAAAAAAAAGGGCGGGGGGAAATAAAAGAAATGAAGGAAGGAAGAAAAACAAATTCAGAACTTTTTGACCAAAAAAATCTTTTTTGAAAACCAAACTGAAATAAAAACTGCAGTTTGAACTGAAATTTTTCTATTTTTGAGTTTAAAATTCTCATTTGAAATTTTTCACAGGAAAAAATAAGTTTTTTTGGTCAGTGATAATTGTAAATGACGCACACTTTTCCATAAATTTAGAAAAGGACCCTTCCTGTAATTTGTGTGTCATGAAGAGAAAACCACCAAATTATTGATGTAATTATATTAAGGAAGACTTCCCTCTGAGATCTTCTGATAAGTATATATAGTCTGAAAAAAATACTCCAATAAAGGGAAATGACCAAAGTAAAAAAATTTGCTCTTCTTTCTGAAAATAGTTTACCGTTTTTTTTCAAGTAACATCTAAAGGATTACTATTACTATATACAAAAGGTCAGAGGAAAAAATATAATTGGTTATGGATTTGCCAACACCCAGTGAAACTGACTATATGCAATTTGCCCCGCCAATTAGTCTGTTTTTCCTTTGCTATGTGAAAAACCCTCACAATAATTGACTAGGTTTGGAGTTTGTCATTCCGTTTACTATGCAGTGCGATGTGTTCTCATATGGTGTTTTTGCAGCATTGTTGAAATTTTCAAATTTGAGTGAATTTCTTTTGTTGTATATGAAGGGATGGTTATTTAAATATCGCCAGGGTTATTTAAATATTTTCTGCCTTTAGAGTTACTCTTACACTATATATGTTGATAGAACTGTTGTTTTTCCGTGTCATGTTTTACATCTTTCTTTTTTACATTCAGTTCATATCGACCAGGCTTGTCTTCACCTAAAACATTTGTGCTTAATGTTTTACATAGGTGGTAAGGATAATGTTTTTTTGTTCAGCTCTGGCCGATGTGTTATCTTCTGCATGTTCTGTTAGACTGTAACACTTGTCACACAGGTGTAACTTTCTGCATAAATATTTGTATTGGAAAACCAATGTTAACATTACACCACTATTTATGAGAATGTCGCACTGTATTTAAACCTTTCTAATTGTGGAAAAATATACTGTGTGTGATGTGGCTGAGAAAAATGGCTATCTGCTAATTATTTTAACCAACCAACATCAAAGGGTACAATGCTAGGTGATTTTAATGTTTGAATAATTATTACTTGGAATACAGACAAAATGTATATTTACATAGCTTTAGAAATGCATGTCTCTTAAATGAATTTAACTTTACTACAAAACATTGAAGTTTGTGGCAAGTGGTTGAGGGCAAGGATAGTGGTACGAGAAACCACATTAAGGGCAATAAAAACTCCACAGCCTACCTGTGCCACAATAATTGTTATTGTGCATATAAAAGCCAGGGCCGACGTTGGGGTAGGAAGCAGGGCAGGGCAATTGCTTGGGCCCCACATCACAGGGGGCGCAGCAAAGCTAAGTTGCTCAGGCTTCAGCTTCAGACTTGGGTGATGGGACTCAGCGACCTGGGCTGCAGTCCCTTACGGCTCCCCTAAAACCTGTTCACGGCCCCCAATGGGTCCTGGATCCCTGGTTGAGAATCACTGACCTAGACCATCCCTGACAGATGTTTGCAGGTTTTTGAGAACAGGTTAGACCAGTGGTTTTCAAACTGCAGGTCCCAACCCAGCACCGCTAACTGGGCCGTAAAAGTCCCATTGGCAGGCTAGTCTCTACCTGTTCTGACACCGTGCTGTGCCCTGGGAACCGTACGAGGTAAACCTATACTCCAACTCCACACCCCAATCCCCTACACCAGACCGGAGCCCCCCAAACCTTGAGCCCCTTCCTGTACCCGAAACCACTCATTCCCAGCCTCACCCCTGCACCCAACACTCTGCCTCAGCCCTGAGCCCCTCCCACACTCTAAAATCCTTATCCCCAGCTCCATTGGGTCAGACATCAACAATTTTCTTCATCTGGGTTGCCAGGATTTTTTTATTTTTTTAAAAAAACCACTGGGTTAGACCAGGGGTGGCCAAACTTACTAACTGTCTGAGCCATATATGAGAATCTTCAGAAGTTTGAGAGCCAGGGCACACCTGCTGGGTTTTGAGACTTTCAGCACCGTGGGAGGCACCTGCCTGGGGTCGCGGCTTCAGCCTCGCTCTGTCTGAAGCCCTGAACCCTGGCAGGCGCACCCCAGAGGTCTGAAGCCCTGAGCCTGTAGCTGGTGTGTCCCTCAGGTTGAAGCTGCAAAACCCCACTCCCTACTAGGCAGAAGCTTGACATGTGGGGGAAGCATGTAGGGGTCACATCCTCCCAGATGTTTGCCAGAGTTGCTGGCCCTGTTTGGTCACGTGGTGCTGCCAGCCTCCTCCCTTCACGGCAGCTGCTGAAGCTGGCAATCTGGGAGCTACGGCCATGGGGAGAGGCAATGGCAAACAACTGAGATCTGCAGGGAGAGCAGATACGCTGCTTTTGCTGCTTCCTCTCCCCATGGAGCTAAAGCAGCAGCCCCTCCTGCAGCTCCCAGCTCTTTGCTGCTACCTTTGCATGGGGAGCTAACACATGAGAGCTGAAGGGAGGGGCCACTGAAGGTAAGAGGGTGTGAGGGCATGACTCAATCTGTTGGAAGGAGGGCACATGTCCTTCACTCTCAGCAGGCACCAGTAATCTCTGGCAGAAGCCCGTCGCCCCATCACCCTGCTGCAGAGTAGAGGCCCCAAGCCTCTCCCCACTTCCCCTCGCCCCGGCAGGTGAAGAATGGGGAGGGCCTGGGAGGCTCCATGACCTGCACTTTAACTGTTAAAGAGCTGCATGTGGCCTGCGAGTCACAGTTTGGCCACCCTTGTGTTAGACAGTGATGAAGATTTCACAACCTTCCTAGGTAATTTGTTCTAGTACATAACTATTCTTAGGAAGTTTTTGCTAATATCTTACCTAAATCCACTTTGCTTCAATTTAAGCCCGTTACTTTTTGTCGGGTCATCAGTGGATAAGGAGAAGAATGTATCACCCTCCTTTTTATAACCTTTTACATACTTAGGCCTTGTCTACACTACTAGCTGGATCGGCGGGTAGAGATCAATCTATTGTGGATCTATTTATTGCGTCTCATCAGGACACGATAAATCGATCCACAGAGGCACTCCCGTCGACTCCGGAACTCCAGGTCGCCAAAAGGCGCAAGGCAGAGTCGACGGGGGAGCTCGCTGTCGACCACTGCCTCCGTGAGAACGGCAGGTAAGTTGACTTAAGATGCGTCGACTTCAGCTACACTATTCACGTATTAGGTGAAACCTCCCTGCTAGCATAGACCAGGCCTTAAAGACTTATGTTCCCCTCAGTCTACTCTTCTCCAGACTAAACAAACCCAGGTTTTTCAATCTCTCCTTTAGGTCTTGTTTTCCATATCTTAAGTCATTCTTGTTGCTCTCGTCTGTACTTTCTCCAGTTGTCCACATCTATTTTGAAGTGTGGTGCTGAGAACTGGATGCAGTACTCCCATTGAAGTCTGATCAGTGCTCAGTAGACTGGAGGAATTACTTCTTGAGTCTTGCCTAAAACACTCTGCTAATACATTCCAGAATAGACATTGCCTCTCCCCCCCCCCCCAATAATATTATATTGTTAACTCATTTACTTTGTGATCCACTTTAGCCACCACATCCTTTTCTGCAGTACTCCTTCCTAGGGAGTCACTTCCCATTTTATATTTGTGTAACTGATTGTTCCTTTCTAAGTGTAGTACCTGAATTTGTCCTCATTGAATTTCATCCTGTTTATTTCAGACCATTTCTCCAGTTTGTCAAGATCATTTTGAATTCTAAGCCTGTCCTCCCAAAGCACTTGCAACCCCTCCCAGCTTGGTATTGTGTGCAAACTTTATAAGTATACTCTTCATTCCATTATCCCAATCATTTATGAAAATATTGAATAGAACTGGATCCAGAACAGATCCCTGTGGGACCCCATTCAACATGCTCTTCCAGCCTGACTCTGGAATATTGATAACTACTCTTTGAGTACTGTTGTCAAACCATTTGTGCACCCATCTTATAATAAGCTCATCTAGACCATATTTCCCTACTTCTTAGTGTATTCCACTGTTTTTTATAATTAGTGAAATATAGAGAACTAGTGTAAAAAGCCCGTGGACACGGGCCAATGGAAACAGCTCGTGGCCCCCCCACTCGCTAAGCTCTCTTCCCCCTCCCCCCACTCCAACGCCTCCCCCCGCTGCCCCGCTCCCCCCCAATGCCTCCCCCTCGCCCAGCTCCCCCCTCCCCAACACACGCCCCCCCTCGCCCAGCTCCCTCCCTCCCTCCCCAACCCACACCCAGCTCCCTCCCTCCCTCCCAACGCCCCTCCCACTCAGCTCCCTCCTCCCAACGACCTCCCCCTCGCTCAGCTCCCTCCCCCCCTCGCTCAGCTCCCACCCCCTCCAACGACCACCCCCTCGCTCAACTCCCTCCCTCCTCCAACACCCCTCCCCCCCGCTCAGCTCCCTCCAACTATGTCTAACTTTATATGTATAACTGCTCCTTGGTGCTCTAGCTCCGTGTGAGTGAGGATCCCTCAGGCGGGCACGCGCGGCGGCCATTTTGTGCCTCCGAACTACAACCCCCAGCATGCCGTTCGTCCGGGCCATCTCTACTGCGCATGACGGCTTCACACAAACTTCTCTAGCTGATTATTAAATAGGATTGTATCAGGCTTGTAACGAATTCCTTTTATTTTAAAACAAATGTACACTCAGTCTTGAAGGAGTATACAAAAGTTTGATATTACAGGTTAGAGAGATCATTTATCCTTTTCCACATAAAGAAAATAAACCCTACAGTACTTAAAACATGTCCAGGGGTAGAGTTTACCTGGCTTTTCTTTTTAAAGGTAGATACATTATAAGACTGCTAATAATAAGCAAGTCTATCCATTTTTTGTAATGAGGAAGGAGAGAAGGACTCATTAAAAAAATCAAATCAAGTTTAGTAGGATTTAAAAAAATGATCATAGATTTATATGGGAATATCCACAGTTAACTTGATATGGGATATTTAAAAAGGATATAAACCTTTATGCTGAGGCTCCCACCTCCCCGCTCTCTCTTGGGAGCTGGTCTGCTCCCGGAGTCCTGGCTCACCGTTCCACACCATGAGCTCGCTGCACTGAGGCTCTCAGCTCCCCGCTGAGAGCCTGGCTGTGCCGAGGCTTCCACCTCCTTCTTCCTGTTGGGAGCCTGGGTCACTGCCCTGCCCTTGGCAGGGAGGTGAGATTCTGGGTGGCTACAGGGGAGGGAGCAGGGAACCTAGAGTGAGACTGTGCACCACTGATTGAAGGAGGGTAGTGTGGACATGAACTATGGTAGTGTGGTAATTACTATGGTGGCTGTAATTCGACCTATATTTGGTTGATTTAAGTTTTCAGTGTAGACATGCCCTTTATCATCTTTCTCTGAAGTATTTGATACTGACCTGGGGTGTTGGCAGGTTACTGTACTAGATAGGCCATAGGTTTGATCCATAGTGGCAGTTTTTTTAATGTATTTGTTGCTTTCTGTCCTGGATCATGTTATAACTGCATACAAAAATCTGCTACCCTGGTAAATATGGATATTATAAACAGTTCTCCAGCACAGTCTGCAAGGAATCTAAATAAATATTGAGAAACAAACAGAAGGCACTGGTCAGAGGCTCGAGGCAGAGTTTGTTCAAGGCAGTAATGAGGACAGTAACCAGCTACTCCTTGGACTGAGTTATTCTCTCCTGTTGTATTATTCTTCGCCTTTCTCTCACAGATGAGATAGTCAGATTGGAATCCCCAAAGAATGTACTGTCTTGAAGTTACCATGCAGTTTAATTGGATACTCCATTTTTTTTTTACCTGGCAAAATCATAGCTGGTGTCCTCTAGTTCATTCTTTTTAGCCTGAGTTGTAAAGCTATGATTGCAAGATTAAAATCTTTACTCATCCTTGCTTAAGATCGTCTGTAAAACTTGTAGGGGAGCAAGACAGGTCTGTGATTTCTTGCCTCAGTAGAGGAGCCTCATCTCCTCTTCTCCCCGCTCCCCTTTTCCAGCCTCCAAATTCTCCATTACAATTCCTTTGCTTGATTGGAATGTGGTGGTATTTTTCCACACTGAATAATCTTTAATGTCAATCTTCAACAGCTTAGCATAAAATTATCCAGGAGTGCTGCTGATCTAGGTCTTCCTTATTGCCTAGTGGAATTCCTGTCATCTGTGTTTTTTTTCCTGTCATCTAATATAATGAAACCTGTCTGTTTTCTAATGATCTGATTCTTCAAGCGCAATGGTGTTCAATCCAAAGTCTTTGTGTATTAACAGAATTTGGCAATTTGACTTTATTCCATTATTTGCAAAACCATTATTTGGTCTCTTCTTTTTCTTGTGGCTATTATAAACTGTTTTAGTAAGTCACCATCTTGCCTTGCAGGGATGTTTTGGACTCTGGCAGTTTGTCAGTTCTGAATAAAATCTACAAAATTCTGTTTTCTACAGAGCACTACTTGAAATGCATTACTGTTGCTGGGGAAAGGGTGAAAGAAATTGCTGAATTGCACTGAACTCAGATGTAGTGTTGAAGGACTATAGAAACAGGCATGTCGCATTTTACGCGCATTTCACTTGCGCAATTTCCACTTTATGCGGTTGACCGAGGGGGAAAAAAAAAGTAAGGGAAAACTAAAAATATAAAAACTGTCTTTAGAGCGGGCGATTTTGCCCGCCATTGAAGTCAATGGGGTTTGACTATACGCAGTTTCTGCGTAAAGTGGAAACCACGGAACTGAACCCTTGCGTAAAACGTGACATGCCTGTATTTCAAAGCTTCACTGTGAAAATCTCACACATGACACTAAGCTGGGGGAGAGGTAGATATGATGTAGGGTAGGGATAGCGTCCAGAGTGACCTAGACAAATTGGAGGATTGCGCCAAAAGAAATCTGATGAGGTTCACCAAGGACAAGTGCAGAGTTCTACACGTAGGAAGGAAGAATCCCATGCACTGCTACAGGCTGGGGACCAACTGGCTAGGCAGCAGTTCTGCAGAAAAGGACCTGGCGATTACAGTGGATATGAATCAACAGTGTGCCCTTGTTGATAAGAAGGCCAATGGCATATTGGGCTCTATTAGTAGGAGCATTGCCAGCAGATTGAGGGAAGTGATTCTTCCCCTCTATTCAGCACTGGAGTATTGCATCCAGTTTTGGTCCCCCCACTACAGAAGGGATGTGGACAAATTGGAGAGAGTACAGCAGAGGACAACGAAAATGTTTAGGGGGCTGGTGCACATGAGTTACAAAGAGGGGCTGAGGGAACTGGGGTTATTTAGTCTGCAGAAGAGAAGATTGAGGGGGGATTTGATAGCAGCCTTCTATTACCTGAAGGGGGATTCCAAAGCTGTTCTCAGTGGTGGTAGATCACAGAACAAGAAGCAGTGGTCTCAAGTTGAAGTGAGGGAGGTCTAGGCTGGATATTAGGAAACACTATTTCACTAGGAGGGAGGTGAAGCACTTGAATGGGTTATCTAAGGAGGTGGTGGAATCTCCTTCCTTTGAGGTTTTTAAGGCCTGATTTGACAGAGCCTTGACAGGGATGATTTAGTTGGTTTTGGTCCTGCTTTGAGCAGGGAATTGGACTAGATGACCTCCTGAGGTCTCTACCAGCCCTAATATTTTCTGATTCTATGAAAAAGTTCTTTATCCATTTTATATTCTTTTCTGTGAGTTTGTGTAATCTTAATTCCTTTGTGTAGGACTTGTCAGATGTACAGTATAGTGTTTACATGGAGAGCATGGAAGGTATTTTAGCTGGACATCAGAACTTTTAGTGGACACTGATCAGTCTTTTCTTTATCTTGAGCAAGGCTCCACTTTTATCTCTCATTTTTTGGTATCGTGAGGGTGGGGATGCAGTATTTGTTTTATCTTTAAGCGGTGGGTAAACGACATGTACAGTGCAATGATGTTCTGACTTTGTAGAATATTTTTATTCAGGGAATGGCCTCTTACCAAAATGCAGTCTAGCAGTTGTCTACTGAAATTAAATGTCAATTACAAAACTATGTAAAAAGGGAAAACAGATTGCCTGTCGTAGTGCCATTGATTCATGATTCTTCCTTCCTCATCTTTTTGAAAGCATTTACTATCTTGCTTCAGTTTTAAAAAATGGTTTGACAGATTAGATGTTACACATGTGAAGAAGCTTCATGTGAAAATTGCTATTAAAAACAGTCATTGTTACTCTAATAAAAACAATGTTACCCAGAGCTAGGAAAACTTGCTCAGTCAGCTGTTGCTTAGCGTCAGAGAAGCTGTAGAAACAACTAGTGAGTTACAGATAATTCATTTCTTTTGTTTGGCTAGGGATGCATACAAATGCAGTAGATTCGATTGTAAATAAACAAAAAAAAATCTTTAAAAAAAAATTTTAGGATTTGGAGTCTGAAATGTACTGAAATATACTGCTCTTCATCTATCTTAAAACTTAAGACTCTTATTATGTGATTTTTCTATTATAGTTTCAAGTATCCATAAAAACTATGTTGATTCTGCTGGTTAGCCCATAATAGAATGCAAGATATTATTAATTAATATGGTACTAATTTTTCACTCTTGATTGAAGTACAGTGAATACTAGAGAGGAGTAAGGAACAGAATCAGAAATTAGAGCAATTTTAATCCTTGTGATTAGGTCTGTATGGAACAAAAGGATTAGACACTGCATGTACACAGATGGTGTCTAATTGCATCAATACCATCTTAGATTTTAAACAATCATAAACTGACTGTTGTAATTACATTAGTCTATTTCAAGCACAGTGTATAATTTTCTTTTTCCCATTTTTGTTTCAGTTCTGTAGAAAGCGTTCTAAAAACACTTGTGAAAAGCTGTCGACCGTAAGTTCTTAACTATTTTCCATCTTTCTGATGCACATGCCTTTAGTGTTTCCTTTCTGGAATGTGTTAGTTCCTTTGGGGTTCTTTAAAAAAAAAATTAAAAAAAATAGCACAGACAGTATAAAGTGTAAGCTTTTTGATTCCCCTTTCTGTCTCCAACATAACATTTAGTATTTATAGTTGAAGTTACAAAGTTGAACTATATTTGGTACCTTATATTTGATAAAAGCCTTTGTTCTGGTGAAAAATCATTTGTTAATATTTTCTGAACAAGGCTCCTGTTTTATGGAACTAATTTTATTTAATCATTTTAAACCCATATGATATACTTTTTTTATTGGAGCTGAAGTGATGCAAATACATCAAGTTTCTATTACTTCTTCTCTGTAAATATTGTTTAACTTAAGCTTTCAAGAGTGTCTTATCTGCTTAACAGAACTAAGTTTAATAAATTCTTGCTTCCCTAGTCCTGCTATCCTGAAAGCTGACGCCATAATGGAATGGCCTGTTGCTTTCCTTGATACAATTTAGAGTAATCTATTAAGTTAGATATTAAAAGATCGACTTTTGGGCCTATTTATGGAAGGCAAGGGGGCAAGGGGTTGGAGGGCCAAGAGTGTAAAACATTGCTGAAACTTTAGTTGAGCAAGTTGAGCAAAAGAAAAGTTGAGCAAAAGAAAAGAAAGCCACATAGTATTTTTTTTTCTTAAAAAAGCCAGGATATTACTAGAAAAATCCTAAACCAATCTTTGTAATCTGCAACCATGATTTTGTCTCTTCCATATCACCTCAATCATATCTGCTACCCACAGTGCATATGTCCTCACCCTCGTCTAGAGTTTTCTATAGTGCTCTATACTAATTGACGGTTAAGGGTCTGGGATATACAAGGAATGCAGTTGAGAGGTCTTGTAGCTCGTCTGGCCTATGTGAAATATTGATATGCCTTGTCCACTTTCTTGTGAGCAGATGATCCACATTATAAAACCATTGCCACAATTGGCATTTGTTAAGTATTATTGGCAGAGAGATCAAGGTTTGAATGGCTACCTAGAAGTAATTACCCCAGGTTGGTGTTGAGAAACGTTGGCAGGGTTGAGGATATTCTGCACTGTTGCTAGTTGTGCAGTGCCATTTTTTTGGACAAATGGAGGAATTTGGTTTTTAAGGCTGGCAAACTAAGTTCCCTCTAAGCTGCACAGCGGCCTATTAAGCCCCATGCAGGGGCTCAAGGCTGTGTGGGGAAAGGTGCCTCTCCGCACCGGCCCCAGCATGGACCTGTTTCAGACTTGCCGCTGCCAGGGGAGAGGAGCCCCTCCCTTGGCCTGGCCCAGCCCCTCTGGCCGGGGGGAAGGTGCCTTTCCCCAAGCTGCTGTGGCGAGAGAGGGCTGGGAGGAGTCCTCACTCCTCACCACAGCCCCGGGACAGCGTGTACCCCAAACCCCTCATCCCGAGCCCAACCCCAGAGCCCGCACTCCCCCGCACTCCAACCCTCTGCCCTAGACCTGAGCCCCCTCCCACACTGCGAATCTCTCAGGCCTACCCCCACTGCATGAATTTTATGTGCATCAATATGAAAGTGATCATATTAGTGCATATAATATAATTCATTCCGCACATGGCTGAAAAAATTAGAGGGAATATTGCTGACAATTTGACATCTTTTATTAGCATCAAATGACACTTAATGTATAATGTATGTTTTGTTTTTATTTCAAACTGAAAATGTGAAATTTGATTTAACTTCTGAAAACTTTTTACTCTAAATTTTGCATGGGGGAGGTTGCAGGAATTGGTGGCATGGCTTTTATGTAGCCATATTTTATCTGCAGTAACTTTTTAATATAAACTAATGCCTATTCTCACTACGGACCAAATTCTAAATACTAATTTTACATGAGTAAGAAGCTTCTTCTTAGAAAAATTCCATATTACTTATAGGGCTATTCTAGTCTTCCAGATGTACTTTATTAAGAGAGGAATCAGAACATTAGCTCTACTTCCATTAAGGTCTGTCTTCAACAATCTTTACATTGAAGTGGTTTCATCTCATAGGATTTTTTTAGTTGTAATAAGAGTAATAAATTTTATTACAGTTGTACACTTTGTGGAAATTATCAATATTTCCAGTCCTCTCATCCTTCAGTTTTTTTGGGTTGTTTTTTTTAAGATTGAGTGAGGCTGAGGATTTATTGGGTTACTGCTCTGGTTATTATCTCTTTCTTTATAACAGTATGGCCCTTGCACCATAACATCTCAGTGCACAATTTAGCTGTAAAATTTAAATTCATGGCAAAAATAAATAAATAAAGTGAAAATTAAGACTTCCCCCTTTTTAGGTATTTTCCAGAAAATGCCTCCGCGGAGATGCTAGATGAATGGCGGCCTTTAATGTGCCCGTTTGATGTTACCATGCAAAAGGCCATCACCTATTTTGAATTATTTCTACCCACTTCCCTTCCTCCAGAACTTCACCATAAAGGTTTTAAGTAAGTATATCTCAAAAATTTAAAGTTATTTTTATTCTTTGTGAGGCAATAACACATTACATGGCCAAGGCATTGCCTGTTACTTGGTGGTTTATGAAGTTGTGCATCATGCAAATAGATTCATATATCGGTTCTGATAAATATGTATATCTGGTACTCATATCTTTTGAATTTGCATTGTAATGAACATCATTCTAGGAGTGCATCTAACAGTTGTAATTTTGCTGCTTCAAAAACAGTTCATAGATTAAAATTGTAAGCCTTTGACTTCTAGGGCAGGGAAGTAGGAGCTACCTTTTTTGTAGAACACCAGCTGTTATTTAGGTTTCCAACCATCTTTCTCCATATGAAAAATCAGAGGAACTCCCAGGGTCATTGCTCTGTCCTTTCAGCTCTTCCTTTGTTACACTGCATGCTTCTTGGTATCTTGTTGCCATTATATATAAAAAAAAAAAAGCTTTTAACTAGGTTTTTTTTTTTTTTTTAGTGCCTTTTTCATAATTTACATAAAGTATACAAATTTAGCATATCTAGTGATGTACCTTGGTTGGCAAGGCTAAAGAGTTTGGTGAGTGCTTACAATTTTCTCTGGCTTTTTCAGACACTACCTGCAAGGACAAATTGATGTTTGCCCCCAAAGGGAGTAGAGCAGTGGTCCCCAACCTTTCTGTGGCCAATAGCACATTCATGTTTTCAGAAGAGTGTGGCAGACGCCAACAATTTTTCAAGGCTTATTTTGTACTAGTGAAAATACCCGGCGTTGCTCGGGTCCGTCGGAGGTGGGGAGGGGCCAGAGAGCTGAGCAAGTGCGGGGTCTGTTGGAGGGGGGAGGGGGCAGAGAGCAAACCTGACACCCCCACCTCACCCCCCCGACCAAACCTGACACCCCCACCTCACTTACCTCTCAACCAACACCAACTCACATTTTCACCCCCCCACCCAAACCCAACACCCCCACGTCACCCCCCTACCAACACCCCCTGACCAACACCCATACCTCACCCCCCGTAGACCAAACCTGACACACCCACCTCACTTTCCCCCCCAACCAAACCCAACATCCCTACCTACCATCACAAACAAACCCGACCCCCCCTCCTCACCCCCCCAAACAAACCCAACACCCCCACCCTACCCCCCCACCAAACCCAGCACCCCCTGACCAACCCCAACACCTCACCCCTCACCCACCCCGACACCTTCCCACCCCCCCAGACCAAACCCAACACCCCCGGCTCACTTACCCCCCCGACCAAACCCGACACCCCCACCTCACCCCCGGACCAAACCCGACACCCCCACCTCACTTACCCTCCAACCAAACCCAACTCGGGTCCGTCGGAGGTGGGGAGGGAGCAGAGAGCTGAGCGAGTGCGGGGTTCGTTGGAGGGGGGAGGGGGCAGAGAGCTGAGCGAATGCAGGGTCCGTTGGAGGGGGTATTATGACATCATAACTATGTCACAGAGAACAGCAGCTGCCCAGCTGATGTGAATGGGGTTTAAAGAATTTCACCCCTGGGGGGCGTCAGAGGTGATATTTGAAAAATTTTCGACTCTTACCCTGATTAGGACCCTAAGACCGCTAACTGTACCAAATTTCAAGTCTCTAGCTCAAATGGTGTGGAAGGAGTAAGCGCACATACATACACGCACGCATACATACATACACGCCCGCATATACCATTTGACTTTTATATATATATATATATAGATTTGTACATTAAATAATACGAAAAACATAATATTTTTATTATGTAATTAAAATATTGCATAATCTATGAATCCATAAGATAAAAAAGGTAGTTTTACATGTAAAAGGTATTAATTAAATTATTCGCCAATTACTCTTTCACCTTACCATGTGAATTTGCTCTTTTTATCTACCTCTAAGGAGTTTTTACAAAATAAATATCATAAACAGTTTTCATCTTATTTATTTTAAAAAAGTAAAACATTTGTTGAACTGCTGGTCCATATATATTTATTATTCTTTCTTTAACATAGCCAGTTATGGTTAATTAAAAAGTATATTTTTTTTATTGTTATATCTCAATTTCAATAAGCAAACAAATATGAAAAAAAGTTAAATGCAAGTTAATCATACGCGCTTATCAGCAGTTAATGGAAAATAGGTATCATTAATTCACGTGGTTTTTCTAATAATGTCAGTGTGACTTTTTGGCACTGTATATCCTTACTCCATCAAATTAATACATTACCGGGGTTGAAGTCTTCACTATAGAGTGCAGATTTTTGGCCAGCCTTTAGTTGCCATTATTTGACCTCTGTGGTCTTACGTGGTCTTCTTTTGACTCCTGGGCATGGACTCTTCATGACTCTAGTTATGCAGTTCAATTTAGCATTGATGCTGGTGACTCGGGCTGAGAGTTCTTGGATTACTTCTACAGCCTGACAATCTCTTATCAACACATTGCTTGAAGTGTATACAAGTTAATCTTGCATCATGCCAGTTGAAGCTTGATTCTGTTGCAGAATCCCTGTGGAGTTCTCTGAGCATACCTGGAGTTCTCTGAGCACCGTGCTGACTGTTGCCATCTAGATATGTCCTCCAGGCCTTAATATGTGAGGAAATTGTGTGTGTACTGAGGCTCCCAAGGCATTCTGTGTGACTGAACTTGGGTGCATCTGAATTTGATTCGAACTCTAGTGCCAACAACGAGGAGTCCTTGTGGCACCTTAGAGATAACAAATTTATTTGGGCATAAGCTTTCATGGGCTAAAATGCATTTCATCAGATGCATGGAATGGAAAATACAGTAAGCAGAATATATATTATCGCACATGAAAAGATGGGAGTTGCTTTACCAAGTGCCGAGGTCAGTGCAAAGGAGACAATTCAATTAAAATGGAAGTGGCCTATTCTCAAGTTAACAAGAAGGGATGAATATCAAAGGAGGGAAGATTTCTTTTGTAGTGCTGACAAGGCCAATGCAATCAAGGTGATCCATTTTCAACAGTTGACAAGAAGGTGTGAGTATCAGTGGAGGGAAAATTTACTTTTTGTAACAGGTTTAAGATTAGCAGCCCTGTTAGTCTGTATCCGTAAATAAAACGAGAAAGAATTTGTAGCACTGTTGCAGGGTATCTTAAGTGTCCCGTAGAGACGAGGCTCACACACAGTGGCTAGATGGAAAGTAGTGATGAGTTTATTGAAGGTAGCGATCATCTGGCACTGGGGGCCCCAGTCAGCACGGCCGCAGATAGGGGACCTGGCTCATTTGAGCAATGCCCAGGGAAGAAGCCTGACACACAAGGGCAACCTGACACAGAAATACTCATGCTCATTTGCATCTCATGCATAGCTCATGAATAGCTAATCACGTTTTGCAATCCTGCCTCAGTTTACCTGTTTGGTTTCACACAAGCCGAGTTTCACACAGACCAAGTAAACAGCTCACACAGCTGAGAAGCTCTTCTCAGACACACACACACACGAGATAACAGGAACACAAGGCCATTCCCAGGCTGATAACCTTAATTATGTGTTACCCTGGATGCGACTTAGAAGCGTAATTTTGCCCCCTAATGATTGCTGTCACATTAATCTTCCGCTTCCTACAAGCACCTTAGAGACTAACCAGTTTATTTCAGCATAAGCTTTTGTGGGCTTTCGTAATGCATCCGATGAAGTGAGCTATATCCTGCGAAAGCTTATGCTGAAATAAACTGGTTAGTCTCTAAGGTGCTACAAAGTCTTCCTCGTTTTATTTACTTTTTGTAGTGACCCATCCATTCCCAGTCTTTATTTGGGCCTAATTTGATGGTGTCCAGTTTGCAAATTAATTCCAGTTCTGCAGTTTCTCATTGGAGTCTGTTTTTGAAGTTTTTTCATTGAAGAATTGCCACTTTTAAGTCTGTTAGTGAGTGTCCAGGGAGACTGAAGTGTTCTCCTACTGGTTTTTGAATGTTACAGTTCTTAATGTAAATTTGAGTCCATTTATTCTTTTGCATAGAGACTGTCAGGTTTGGCCAATGTACATGGCAGAGGGGTATTGCTGGCACATGATGGCATATATAATCATGTAGATGATATATGCCATGTGCAGGTGAAAGAGCCCCTGATGGTGTGGCTGATGTGGTTTGGTCCTAGGATGGTGTCCCCTGAATAGATATGTGGACAGAGTTGACGACGGGATTTGTTGCAGACATTGGTTCCTGGGATAGTGTTTTTGTTATGTGGTGTGTGGTTGCTGGTGAGTATTTGCTTCAAGTTGGGAGGCTGTCTGTAAGCCTGTCTCCCGAGGTCTGTGAGAGTGAGTGATCGTCCTTCGGTATAGGTTGTAGATCTTTTATGATTCACTGGAGAGGTTTTAGTTGGGAACTGTAGTTGACTGACCTAAATAGGAAGGGAGGGAGGGTGCTGCCCAAGGACCCTAAGCTATTTTAGCTTTCCCTATGAATACTGAATTTAGTTCCATTGATGCCTGTAGTTATCAGGTGTCTGAGTGGCTTATTGCATTTGAAACTGCCCATAGATACCGACTCGGTGGCCCCGGGGAAAAAATGGTGGGTGCTGAACATGGTGGGTGGCCCCGCTCTGAGCTCCTCCCCAGCTCCTCCCACCCACCGCGACCAATTGTTTCTCAGTGTTCGAGTGGCTCAAGAGGGGTAGGGGGAGGAGCAAGATGTGGCACACTTGGTGGACTGGGTGGAACTGGGCAGGAAAAGATGGGTCGGAGGGGGGAAAGGCAGGATGGAGTCTTGGGGGGAAGGAATGGAGTAGGGATGGGGCCTGGGACAGAACCGGGGGGTTGAGCACCCCCCAGCATTTTGGAAAGTTGGCGCCTGTGAAATCGCCCATTAAAAAGTCTCTGGTTACGTGTGATATTACGTTGGTCATTAGAAAACTGATAAAACCTTTTGAATTTCTTGATGTTTGTAACATGGAAGCAGTGACTTCAATGAATTAGCTTCAGGTGTTACTGATCCCCCCCCCGTTTTAAAAGTGTTATCCTAAATTCTTCCCCAAAGTGGTGTTGGGCAGTCAGTCTTCCTGTCAACATTCTCCCCAAGACTGCAGGCACTTCTTGGGGAAACTGCTGTCCATTAACTTGATGTGAAAAGATTATTTGAAGTAGATTAGAGCTCACAGTACACACACAGGTGTCAAATCCCTTCTGTGACAGAGCGCCATCCTGCATTTTTTTTATGGTCTGTGATCTGCACTTATGTTGTTCAGGGTCATATGCTACCCTCTATCTACAGCAGATCTACTGATAACAATGGAAGTTTTGCATAAAGACTAAAGGAGAGCATGGCTCTTATGGAATAATACCTGAACATTACTATTTTGTTTGAAATTGCTCAGTGGTAGTGGGAAATCAGGGACAGTAATTTAGGCAATTTGCATGTGCAGTTACTCGACTTCGGAATACAGTTCTGGTAATTATGCAAGTTAGGGGCACAGGTAAGTCTCTGATTATTTGATAAACTTGCTTTTAGTGACAGGTGTCACTGAAACTAATTGGGGAGTTTGCATCTCAGAGTTGTTTCAGGCTGTCACTGGAAGTCTTCTCTAAATGGCTGTTGGATTGCATATCTCATTGCTATTCTTTTTCAAGTCTACCACTTCAAGGTCACTGTTGCTCCAACGAGCAAGATCTCCAAGAGCAGATCTTGACTAGAAGAATATGCAGCACAACCCTTTTTAAAAAACAAACAAACACCCAAACTATTATTATTATCCTGGTGTATATTACCTTATTTTTCCAGACCTTGCTCAAGTGCGTCTCTGCATTTGGTTCTGTATTTACACCTATAGCAACATCCTTTTTTGTTGTTGAGCATCTAAAAGTATGGATCTACTGTAAGGCAGCTGCTGTTGAATAAGATAATTTCTTGTAATTCTTTCTTTCTGAAGGTGTTATACTGATCTCTGCTCAGCCACCTCAGAGTTAGATTTTTCAACTGTCTTGTAAATTAAGTACACTTCAGTCATTTATTAATCTTCTCACTTTTTCAGTGAAAGCAGAGATTATTGGAAACACTAAGGTTAGCTAAGTTTCAGCAGCAGAGTTGGCATGCATTACTGCCTCTAAGAAGTCAGTGGTTTAGAATTTTGTGTTATGGTAATTTTATGAGTCACATTATTACCTAGAAGGGTAATTACTGTAGGGTGGGGATCAGTTATACTGTAAATGTCTTCAGAAAACAAGAATTGCAGATAAAAGAGGTGAAGAAAGATTCAATCGAAGAACAAGTTTTTTGTTAGAAAATAAACTAAGTTTAAGGCTGTGAGTCTGTAACGGAAGTCCTGGATTCCATGACTTTTCAGGACCTCCGTGACTTCTGCAGTAGCTGGTGCAGCTGGCTAGGAGGCCACTTGAGCAGCTTGGGCAGACCCTAGGCCAGCTGCATGAGCCGTTGCTGGGGTAGTCTCTGCTGCACTGCCCTCCCTGCCGCCCCCTCCCCCCCCCCGCAGCAGCGGGGGTCCTGGGCTATGTGCCTGGCACCCTCCCTCCCTGCCTCAGCAGCAGCAAGAGTTTGAGTGTGGGAAGTGGCTCAGGGCTGTTCTCTACCCCGCATAGATATTCCCTGGGTGGCCTGGATGGGGAGTGTTGCAGAGTGAACCCACCCTGCACTTACCTCACAGCAACAGCTCCTTCAACTCCTGTCCTGCAGGACTAGTTGGGCTGAGCTCCAGGTGTTGTGACTGGGAGGCTTGGGGGATGGTCATACCCCCACGGGGGGCTCAGGAAAGGCCCGAGTGGGATATTGCTGAGTGATACCATCCTGCAGTCGCCCTGCTGCTGCTGTTTCTGTCCCACTGGGCTGCCTGGCTCATGCACTCACTCAGTTTTGGTCTCTTCCTGCTCTTTCCCTTCCCTGATCATGGTGGAGGGCTGGCTGAGCCAAACCTGAGAAGTGCTGTGGACTTAGGGTGACCAAATGTCCCGATTTTATAGGGACAGTCCTGATTTTTGGATCTTTTTCGTATATAGGCTCCTATTACCCCCCACCCCATGTCCCGATTTTTCACATTTGCTGTCTGGTCACCCTATGTGGACCCTCTGCACCAGGTTGCAATGCCCAGAGCAGAAGCCCAGCCAGCTACATGAGGCAGGAGCTGCTAGTGCAGACTGAGTTTTTCATTTTATGTTTTTTTTATGTTTTTGTTTGTTTGTTTTTATATTGTTGTTTTGCCTTTGCAAAAACTACATAGGCCTTTATGTCTACCTCCCTTGTCTTATCCCCAACACTCCTGTTAATACACCCCAGAACTATATAACTTTTTTTTTCATAACTACATCACATTGTGGGGTTATATTCAATTTGTGATCTTCTGTTGACTCCCTGATCTTTTTGAGCTGTACTACGGTACTACCTAGCCATTTGTTCCTCATTTAGTAGTTGTGCATTTGACTTTTCCTTCCTGAATGTAGTACTGTGACGCATGACCAGAAAGGGTTGCAATATGAATGACTCAAATCCTGCAATATGAATGACTCAAATTCAACCCTTAAGGAGGTATGGGAGATAATGTTTGTGTTTTTGTGTATTTACATATTGTAGAATCATAGAAGTGTAGGGGTGGAAGAGACCTCAGGTGCTCATCTAGTGCAACCACCTGTTCAAAGCAGGACCAACACCAACTAAATCATCCCAGCCAAGGCTTTGTCAAGCCGGGCCTTAAAATCACTAAGAATGGAGATTCCACCTCTTCCTAGGTAACCCATTCCAGTGCTTCACCACCCTCCTAGTGAAAGTTTTTTTCCTAATATCCAACCTAGACTTCCCTCACTGCACCATGAGACCATTGCTCCTTGTTCGGTCATCTGCCACCACATATATATGGGTAGTGGTCAACAATGTAATCAACAATCCCCATCTATTCTGTCGATTCAGAGATCAAAAGAACATCCTAGCATTTAAATGAACTGTAAACATGGAATATCACTATAGTCATCTCTCTTTGAAACCTATAGTCAGTCATCTCCGAATGGTGAAAAACAGGCAATCGTCTTACGTTAATTCGTGTACCTAAGTACTGGTGATGGACCTACTTCAAAGGCCATGTCTACATTGTGAAAAAACACCCCCCACCCCCACCCTCCGAGTGCTGTAAAGTGGCAGTGTAAACAGTGCACCAGAGCTGGTAGCTATTTCCCTTGTGGAAGTGGGGTTTTTATAGTGCTGGAAGAGCTCTCTCCCAATGATGGTGCCGCGACTACACAGCCACATTAAAGCACTGTGCTTTAATGTTGCTAGTGAAGACATGCCCAAAGTTGCCTGATTACCTATTGTAAGCCAAGAGACCTGTCAAAGAAGGCTTGAAATTTATATAGCAGATCCTTGGGTCCTGATCCTGTCATCTCAGATCTGCTTGAGGTTTCATGCAGGTGAAGCCTAAGCCATCATGGCTGAGATCCCAGTTCTAACTGGAGCACCCTGAAGATAAACATTGGACTATAACCTATGGACTAAATTCTAAAAGAACTCTTTGCAACTACAAAAAATATCATCTCTGCTATGAATCTGAACCTCAAGATTGATTCATGTCTGTATGTATCTTTTTTGTATTTTAATAAATGTTAGTGTAGTTCATGAGAATTGGCTGCAAGTGTGTATTTGGGTAAGATTTGGAATATTAATTAACCTGGGAGGTAATGTGTCTGATCCTTTGGAATTGGTAGAACCTTTTCTTTTAAATGGTGAATAAGATTTTCATTAATCTTCATCATTCTTGACTTGGATATCTGGATGGAGGCCTGAGGCTGGGTTACTTTAAAGGAACAGTAACCAGTCAGGTATAAGGGAAGCTGTTTAGTGCTGGCTTGGTAAATCTAAATATTGAAATATCCACCACTTTGGGGATTGTCTACCCCTCTACCCCATTCTTTGCAGTTCACCCTAAATGAGTGACCTAGCTGGTTCCCCTTGGGCTTCCAGGCAAGCAACTACTTTTTATTTATCTTCATTGAATTTCATCATATCGATTTCAGATCAAGTCTCTAATTCGTCAGGGTTATTTTGAATTCTCATTGTGTCCTCTAAAGTGCTTGCAGTCCCTCCTGGCTTGATGTTCTCTTAAAATTTTATAAGCATACTCTCCACTCCATTCTCCAAGTCATTAAGGAAAATATTGAATAGTGACAGAGCCTGCAGGACCTCACTAGATATGTGGAACTGTATCAGTGGAACAGGGAACTATTGATAACTACTCTTCTGAATACAAAAAGAATGAGGAATACTTGTGGCACCTTCGTGACTAGTCAATTTATTTGGGCATAAGCTTTCGTGGGCTAGAACCCACTTCATCAGATACATAGACTAACATGGCTACTATTCTGAAACCTGTCACCATGCAAATCTTTGAATACAGTTTTTCAACCAATTGTGCACCCATCTTACAGTCCTTTCATCTAGAGACCATATTTCCCTAGTTTGTGTGTGAGAATGTCATGTGGGACTGTGTTAAAAGCCTTACTAAAATCAAGATACATCACATCTGTTCCCCCATCCACTAGGGCCAAGAACCCTATCAAAGAAGGAATGTTCTTGTTCTTGACAAATCCATGTTGACTATTACTTATCACCCTCTTATCCTCTCTAGATGCTTACAAATTGATTGATAATTTGTTCTAGTATCCACAGAGAGTCTTGTAGCACCTTATAGACTAACAGATGTTAGGGATCAGCCCATGAAAGCTTATGATCTCTAACATCTGTTAGTCTATAAGGTGCTAAAAGACTTCTTGTCACTTTTGCAGATCCAGACTAACACAGCTGCCCCTCTGATACTTGTTCCAGTATGTTTCCAGGTACTGAGATTAGATTGACTGATCTCTAATTCCCCAGCTCCTCCTTTCCCTCCTTTTTAAAGATAAGCAGTATATTTGCACTTCTCCAATACCCTGGGACTCACCTGTCCCTAAAATAATCTCTAACAGCTTCAGCTAGTTCCTTAAATTAAATACCCTGGGATGTTTTTCATCAGCCTTGCTGATTTAAATACTTTTAATTGAATTGGTCTTGTGGAGAATTTAAAGGAGGGAATTAGAAGGGTTTCAGCAAAATGAAGGAATAAATAAGAGTTTAGCTGGAGGAATGGTGAAGCTTGTTTCCCAAGCCCTGAAAGAATTGGGATCAAATCTGATGCTTATCATAGGTCTTGGACAACAGGGACAAATGTTAGACCCTAGAGTAGGGAGGTGGTGCAAACTAGGTGTGATATCTTCTTACTGCTGAGTGTGCCAGTTGAGATGAAAATTAAGGCAGAAGAAGGAATTGGTGAGACTGAGGTAGGTAGAAGTAAGTGAAATAAAGATGTAAATTAGTTACATAACTTTTACTAAACTTTTGCATTTGAGGTGGTAGGGGAAGGAGGAGGAAAGAACGCCAAGGACTGAAGCTTGGGCTCCAAGATAGGGATGAAAGAACTAGTGGTAAGACAGTGGCCATAGCCAGTCAGTAGGGGGAAAAAAATTGAATTAGTGCAAATGAGACCAGGAGAAAAGGTGCTTGAAACTGCCTAGTAGAATGGAGATAAAATGTGTGCGTGATGATGGAGGAGAAGTTGGTGTGGTGCTGAAATGACTGGCTTGATTTCATTTTCTTGCAGGCTTTGGTTTGATGAATTTATAGGCCTTTGGTTTTCAGTTCAGAATCTTCCACAATGGGAGGGGGTAAGTATTTACTTTTCCTAATCCTATCAAGCAGCAGTATGTAAATAGGACTGAAATGTGCTTGTAAATAGACCTGAAATATTTCACTTGAACACTCACATCAAGTTCCATTTTTCCTTCCTTTTCTCTAATGTGGGGGAAAGAGATGGTAATTTTATGACTTCCTACAAGCTGTTGCTTATTGAGTAAACAAGGCAGCAGTTTTGCTTGTTGGGCAGTTTATAATTACTCTCTCATGCAGCTTTCCTTTTTATTTAACCTTTGGTATGTTAGCATTTTCCAGACTACCAGTCAATCCTCATGGGGATGCAAAGGGCTATTGTGATATAATTTTATAGTTCTATGAAATCCCACTAATATAACAGCATCCCATAGTTCATTATCCCTAATATGAAAGAGAAATGGGGGTAGATGGGTGGAGTTCTTGTTTGTATTTTAGTCATGAATATTAAAAAAAGTAACAAATGAGGTGGGGATCTCAGTGCAGAAGTGTAATGATTTCTCCGATATTTCCATTAGGCTTCTTTAACTCCTTATTTATGCTCTGTGTGACATTGGTGAATGTGATCTTAAAATATCTCTTGCTGAGGTGAACTAATATTTTGCCTCTCTGGCCACTGATGAAATGGAGTTCTTCTGTTAGAAATGTATGCTATGGAATATTGACCTGCTTTCTTCCCTCCCCCCCCCCCCCCTCTCTCCTACCCCCAGCATCTAGTAAACCTTTTTGCTCGTTTGGCCACTGAGAACATAGGGTACATAGACTGGGATCCATATGTACCAAAGGTAATATCTATTATTTTTACAAGTGATATTGTTTACCCTGCAATAATATTACACTAACCCTGAAGATATATTTCAGTGTAAGCAGTACCAAAGATAAATAGTCTCTGTTTTGGCCTCGTATAACCATATTTTCAGGCTGGATACGTGCAGCTGAAGATCTGAATTAACTCTCTGTGTATAGCTTTGGGAGTTGGCAGTCTTCATCGGTTGACTCAAAGAGTATTACTGTATTGCCAGAAAGAGTATCACCTTTCTGTAAACAATTATACCTGTGAATAACTTCAAATACGCAAGTAATCCCACTTACTTGCAAGAATGAGACCAAGTATGGTACCCATTTTGAATTAGTTTATGCACAGCACATACACGTTGAATCTCTGACTTTTGATTTCATGTTGTTCATAGCATTTTAATATATTAAAATCTTCTGGTGTAAACAAGCTTCTGCCAACTTGGATCAGATTTTGAGGTAGCATGTACATATTCAAAAGTTCAAAATTATTTTTGTTTCAAACAATTTCAGATTTGAGTTAAAAAAGATATAGTGGAATATTTGCTTTTTTCTTTGATGTTTCAATGGTATGAACACTACACAATCCAGGCCAGCTTCCTTGGAAATAATCCAGTTGCATATTGGTACTGAGAAGGATTGTATTAATTCCTTTTTGAAACTAAGTGTAAGTTGTAAGAATACCAAAAAGTTGGAAAAAGACTATTTTGGCCAACATTTTTATGTCTCTTAAACTGCTGGCTCATATAGCCCTTCTTACTGAGAAAACAAATGAAATTGTGTTACAGTAAAACCTCCATTTAACGGACTAATTCGGGTGAGGGGGTGTCCGTTAAATCAAAAAGTCCGTTATTTAATAATAATAAAAAAAACGAGCTGTCGGAGCAGCAGCCCGCCCGCCACAGGGTCGGGGCGACAGCTCCGCAGCCTGCCCACTGCCTGGACCCGGGCGGCAGCCGGGAGCTGGCAGCCAGCCTGCCCGCTGCCTGGACCCGGGCGGCAGCCGGGAGCCGGCAGCCAGCCCGCCAGAAATGGATCAGGAATGCATCAGACTTGCTCAGAAATTTTGTCCGTTGCATCTGAAGTCCGTTAAAAATCGAGGTCCGTTAAATCGAGGGTTTACTGTACTGCTTGCTTCAATTATTTTAGGGAATTCAGACACAACTTTTTTCACTTGATATTAAACATCTGAAATAAATCCAGAGAACTGCTACAGTGGAGTTGCATCATGGGCACTTTTAACATACACAAATTCAACTATACGCGCTCCACAAAAAAAAAAAAAAAGGTGCTGGCTGAGCGGGGCTGGAGCTGGTATCCCTGACTGACAGCTCCACTGGCTTCGACTCCACTGCCATCCACACTGCGGGGCCATCTTGTGTCTCCTATCCTGTTCCGCGCACCCTGGGGTGCCTGTCCCTGCTGACACCTACAGCTTAGCTGAGGCTGCTGTCCCTGCTGTGGTCTGCACTGCTTGCTGCCCTTGGTCCTCCAACCATGACTGAGGAGCCTCTCCTGTTGATGGACTGCCCTCCAATGCCTCCCGCGGCTCCACCAATCCCAGTGGTACTGATGACTCTGCTGCTACCAGACCCATCCTCTGTTGTACTGGTCCTCTGACATGAACCCCACCTTCTTGCTAGCCTGTTCTTACAGCCTGGATCCCAGAGGGCAGCCCTACCAGCCAACTTTATGGAATGTTTGCCAACCTGTAGTTCACCTATGCAAAGGGAGCATCAATTCCTATCAACCCCTATGCCTGACCCTATTTGACCACTTGGGACCCATACCAACATTGTATTCTCGATCAGCCCTCTCCATCCACTATCACCGTGTACAGTGCTCCTTCAGACACTCCTGCTCCACAGGTCCCCACCGGTGTCTTTTCATTGTCTGAAGAAGTGCTCATTCCTCCCTCTGTCTCACCTCCCATTGATCATGCCCAGTATCGGGCCCTCCTTCGCTATATGGTCACTGCCCTCAGTGTTCCTCATTTGATGATTCAACCCATTTGGTGGTACAGCCCATCCTCCATCTTGGCGGGTATCCCATTTATGCCTCCAGTGCCATGCACCACCCTCATCACCAAGGCCTCTCTGGCAAGCTGTGGCATGCATGTGGATGGACACATGGCCAGCGCTTCTGGTTGCCCTGAGAGGCAAGAATGCACATCAACGTTCTTGAACTTCGCACCATTCACTTAGCCTGCTGAATGCTACTGTCACTCCCCCACTCCTGCCATGTCCAACTGCTCTCTGACAACATGCAACTGTTATCTATGTCAACAGGTAGGGCAGGGCATGTTCCCCCCTCCCGCTGTGTGAAGGCCATCCTCCTCTGGAATTAGTGCCTCAAACACAACATCACTGTCCATGCTGTGCATCTTCCTGGCATGAACTACTCTCTTGTGGACACCCCCAGTCTCTCCTTCCATGCCAATTATGAGTCGAAACTCCGTGACCCCACACTCCGCTCTATTTTATGCCAGTGGGGGACACCTTGGGATTTCTTCATTACGGAAGGCAATCTCAAACTTCCTCTCTTCTGTTCCAGGGGAGCCCTTGGCCCAGGATCTCAGAGCCACACCCTTCTCCTTCCTTAGACCACCAAACTCCACTTCCTGCCCATTCCCCTGTTTCCACAAGTCCTACGCAAAATGAAATGGGATCAGGCGACCATCATCCTTGTGGCCCCCGCTTGACTTCGCCAATATTGCTTTACGGATCTCCTTCTCCTTTCCATCTGCCACTCAATTCGCCTTCCCAATCTTCTGACACAGTCCATGGCCACATCCAACACCCCAACCCCAGCCCTCTTCACCTCATTGGCTGGTATTTGGATGGAGCTCATGGATAGACGGGGCATGCTCTGCTCTGCTTCCATCCATGACATCCTTGCACGTAGGCGATTGCGTCTAGAGTTTGCTATCAGGTACTGCTTCTCCATTTGGATTTCTGACCATGGCTATTCCCTGGATGCTATCTTCCACCCTGTTACCCTGGTCTACTTCTGGTACTTCAGCCTCGTCCACTCTTCCATTCATGTACACCTGGCAACACTCAGTGCCTTTCTTCCCCCTGGTGCATGGCTTTTCCATCTTCATTCACCCGACTACTGTCCACTTCCTCCATGGATTCTCAATGCCTTTTCCTCGATCCACAAGCAAACCCCTACCTGGGACCTCAGCTTGGTCCTCTCCACCCTAACTAAGCTGTCCTTAGAATCTTGCCCTTGCTCCCTGTCTACCTCTCCATGAAGGTGATCTTGGTGGCCATTACCTCTGCACTATGCGTTAGCGAACTGGTGGCCACAATGGCAGACCCCTCCCTTTACTGTCTTGCACAAGGACAATGTTTCCCTCCACCACAAATTCCTCTCCAAAGTGGCATCCCCATTCCACCTCAATCAATGTATATATCTCCCCACCTTCTACCCCAAGCTATGTACCTCCTCCAGACACTGTGTGCTTCATTCCCTGGACATATGTACGGTGCCGACATTCTACCTTCAGCACACCTGCAGCTTCTGTGCTTTCCCCTGCCTTTTCATCGCCATTGCTGACTGTTATTGGGGCCACATACACTCTTCCAAACACCTCTCCCGCTGGATTTGCTGCTGTATTGTGAACGGCTATACTCTCATGTTCTTTTGTATTGCTTCCATCAAAAAAAAGTGGTGGGCATTATTAATTTTGTTATTTATCAAGACCAGTGGGTTGAGAATTTTCTTTTTAATTTCATATTTCTTTTTATGGTTGTGGAACTGCATTTTAATCATACTTGTCTGTTGTTGTTTTTTGTTTCATTCAAACTTAACATTTCTTTATTTTCCCATTTCTCTATTTTACCTTATCCAAGATCCTCAAACACGTTGGTATGGTTTCAATCTCCATTATTAGCTGTAACATCTAGTTGCCTACGATAAGGAGATGAATACAAGGACCCTTATGCCCTATCCTTAAGCTTCTGGTGCAGAAGTAGTATGTGGGGATAGGACACCAAAGACTAACTTTCCTTTCATCTCCACAAACTATGCGCTGGTCCTCACTGGGGGGGGGGGGGGGATCGACGGCAGATACACAACTTCAGCTACGTGAATCACGTAGCTGAAGTTTGCGTATCTGCCGCCGACAGTCGGCGGCGCGCTCCCCCGTCGACTCCAGCTTGCGCCTCCCGGTGAGCTGGAGTTCCGGAGTCGACGGGGGAGCTCCGGGTAATCGATTTATCGCATCTTAAGAAGATGCGATAAATCGATCGCCAGAAGATCGATCCCGCGCCGCGCGAGTGAAGACCAGCCCTTAAGGTGCATGGAAGAAGCTTCTGGCACCCATTTTCCCTCTCAAACCTATAACGTCAATAGAAATATTGGAATAAAAATAAATAAATCCTTCTATGGTCTATGGTACCTTTTCTAACTGAAAAGAAGTTACAGGTGGAGTGCCCCACAGCAATTCTTGGAAAACAATCTTGTTTACAGTACTCACAAATCATTTGGAATACTAGGTAGAAGTTCAAATTGTAACAATAACCAAACTTTTGCATATTTTTTAACCTGATTTTAGTTCTCCAGTACCAGTAGTTTGAAACTGATTGCTGGGAGTTTCGTATCATGGTAGTTCTCCTACAATTATATATTTTAATGTATTTCAGCTTTATGTGAAAACTGTTTGTCTCAGAGTAACCTCTTAATGGTGGGACATAAAATTGTATCCATTATGCCCACTGCTAAGAATGAAACTGCAGTAACTACAAGTAGCCAATGACTAAATGCATATGTGATGATTTGTTATTCACCTGTTTATTCTAGAAGATTAATAACAACTGTGCAGCAAACATTGCCCCATTACAAGTATTGTACAGAAACAACTTATAAATAGTATTAAGTAATAATATTAACTTTTTTAAACAGATATTTACAAGGATTTTGAGAAGTTTGAATCTTCCAGTGGGAAGCGGTCAAGTTTTAGTTCCAAGATTCTTAACAAATGCTTATGATATAGGACATGCAGTAATGTGGATCACAGCCATGATGGTTAGTATTCTTTTTATATAGTACATTAAAAACTGGTAATGAAAAGCTTTGAACATCTGTGTAGCTAAAATGATTAAAACGTCTGGGTGTTCGGCTTTAGCAGATGCTTATTTCTGAGGTTTTGTTTGCCCAATGTTTATTTAAAAGTAGTGCCTTACCGTTGGTTGGGAATGTGGGACATAAAGCTTATTTCAGAGCTGCTCTAAGTGGCACTTTGGAAATGAGCTGCCAGCTCATTGATTTAAAGTCCAATACAAACATGAAGTTTGTCAGAAATGCTGTATAAACAGGATTCTCATTCTTGGGTCCTGAGCTCCCATTGTGAGACAGGTAGGACTTCTGTAGCCAAAGGATTTGGGTTTTTTATTTATTTTTTTGCTTTCTGAGGCTTTTGTTCTGGTAATTGTCACTATCACTTTCCAGTACTACTGGGTATTGTGTCCTTTATTTATACAAGTCCTTAATTACAGAAAATTAGTTCTTCTTTGAGTGCTTGCTCATAAGGATTCCATTCTAGGTGTGTGTGTACCCACATGCATGGTCCTCAGAGATTTTTGCCTTAGCAGTATACGTAGGGCTGGCTGTGGCAGTAGCGTTGCATGAGTGCAGTAGATCAGGCACCGGTGGCCCTATGCCCTCTCAGTTCCCTCCTACTGCCCGTGGTGGTTAGTCAGAGCACCTTTTTTTTCTTAGCAAGAGCTAGTGGTTGTCTACCATTCTGAACTTTGTACCTCAAGACCATTGTACATAGTTCGCTTTTGCTAGTGCTAAGTAGTTGTTAACTGTTAGTTAGTTAGGGTCCCAGCGGGATTTT
Organism: Sternotherus odoratus; assembly: GCA_032164245.1. Taxonomy (NCBI): domain Eukaryota; kingdom Metazoa; phylum Chordata; order Testudines; family Kinosternidae; genus Sternotherus; species Sternotherus odoratus. The sequence continues at coordinate 145,900,976 of JAVMKO010000003.1, forward strand.
GCCCCAGGCGGAGCATGCCATGGTCTCCCAAGTTTAAGCCCTGCTCTCACTGCAGCAGGCCTATGCCTTGTGAGTGACCCCATGGCAGCTGCCTGAAGTGCCTGGGGAGTCGTATGTTAAGGGGCAGTGCTGGTTCTGCAAAAACTTTGGGCCCCACACCCAGAAGGAGTGGGACATCCACCTCAGGAGTCTCCTGATGGAGTCCGCCCTCTGCCTGGCTTCCGAGCTGTCCAGGCAGGTCACGCCAAGTGCCTCTGCCTCCGGCACGTTCAGCATCACCTGTGCCAAAGAAGAAGGCCAAAGAAGCACTTTCTGGCACTGAACAAGAAGGCCCATGGGTCATCAATCAAGGGACCCAGGCCTGCCCACCAAACTGCTCTGGAGTCATGTGATCGTGCCTCCCCGGTTGGGGCACCCTTAAAGGTCCATCACCAATTCCTGGGAGTGGTATGGTACCCACACTACTGCCTGCACCTTTGTCATCTTAGGCTCCCTTGCCGCAGAGAGAGCACAGGTCTCCACCTGCTCCGAAGATGACCTCGGTGCCGCAGGATCCGACTAAGGCTCCCCAAGAGGGCAAGCCCGCTGTTAAGACCCCTCAGGGGGTTAAGGGAACAACACTGATCGCTGGACAGAAGGTGTCACTCTTTGCTGTTGCATCAGGAATCCTGGGGCAGATCCTAATTGCGTCGCCAGTCGCTCAGGCAAGCTTCCAGATCCCTTTGGCACTACTCTCCAGCATGGGGTGATGCTCCCCTTTCTATTCCAGCACTGCTCACTTTCTGGATGGTCATCCTCTAGGCATTGGTCCTGATCACCGGCATGGTGGGAATGTTGCTGGTACTGGTCTCCCCGGCACCACTCTCCACGCTACAGTTACCTTTCAGTTATGCCTGGACAACAATCACTGTTAACCATGACCAGCAAACAAAGACAGACGCTGATGGCTCCTCCCTGGTCGTTTGAAGAAGGTTTCTGTGGTATGGACTGCCAGTTCAGCTGATAGCCAAGGTCTCATTGGCATGATTGGGCACCACAATGGCAGCACAACTAGTGGCCAGCACAGTGGCCTTATTGGAACCCGTGGGGCATACTGGTTATGACGATGCCTCCTTCATAGCACTGCTCGATGACCGCAGCAGAACATCGGGTGATGGCCTTCCAAAGCTAGCCCTCCAGATGACTTAGAGAATATCAAGACTTTCTCTGGCACGTGGCCAAGCATTTGGAGCTAGAGGTACAGGAAATGGGGGAGCAAGCGAACACCCTCTTCAAAATCCTCTTGGCCTCTACGCTCGCCTGGGTCGCCCTGCATGAGGGTGTCCTCAAGATAGCCAAAGCCTTGTGGCAAACCCCATCCTCCATTCCACCCACCTCAAAATGGGCTGAGAAAAAGTACTTTGTGCTGGCCAAAGGTTTTGAATACCTCTATACTCACCCGCCCCTGTGCTTGCTGATTGTATCTGTGGCCAACAAAAAAGACAAGCAGGTCCCCACCTCTTTGACTCCCAAAAACAAAGATGCTAAGAAACTTGATTTATTTGAGAGAGAGATTTATTCTACTGCAAGCCTGCTATTTCAGGTGGTGAACCATCAGGTCCTGCTGGGCCAGTACAATTTTAATGTCTGGGACGGTTTCAAAAAGTTCCAGGAATCTTTCCCTCAGGGTTTGGCCCAAGAGTTTGGCACTCTGATGGAGGAGGGTACATCGGCGGTCAGATGCTCCCTGCAAATGGCCTGGGATGCGGCGGACTTGACGGCAAGGATGGTCACATTGGCGGTGGTCATGTGATGTAGTTCCTGGCTCCAGATTGCAGGCCTCTCCCAGGAGATGCAGGCCTTGATTCAGGACCTCCCTTTTGATGGAGTTGCTTTGTCCTTGGATCAAACGGATACCAGGCTGCACAGGTTGAAGGACACTAGGGCTACCCTTTGCTCATTGGGCATGCATACGCTGTAATCAGCCAGGAAGCCCTTCCAACTACCGCTGCCGCCAAGACCCTGACAGCTCGTCAGGGACCTACAAAGAGAAGGGATGTTAGTTTTAGTAGTCATCACCCTTCTTCCTGCTTGCCAGCCCAGCCTGGGGCAATCAAACATCCAGGGAGCCAGATGCTAGAGTGTGCCCAAGAGTGATGCTCCAGTCAGTCAGCGATCCTACCCACCTTTTCCTCAAATCGCCTTTCCCCCTACCACTCAGCCTGGCCACGGATTATGTGGGACCACTGGGTCCTGAACATAGTGGCTTGGGGCTATACCCTGCAGTGCTCGGCTGCCCCTCCTTCCACCCCCCCACCCCCATTTTCCCATCTCTTTTCTGAGACCCTTCTCACGAGTGACTCCTCATTCAGGAGGTAGAGAAGCTCCTGGGCTTGGGGGCTGTGGAGAAGATTCCTTGGGACGTTGAACGAAGTGGATTCTATTCCTGCTACTGCCTAATCCCAAAGGCCAAAGGAGGCCTTGGGCCCCTCCTGGACCTGTGTGGCCTCAAGTTTCTCAAGAAATTGAAGTTCCATGTGAGAGGAGGGATAGCTCAGTGGTTTGAGCATTGGCCTACTAAACCCAGGGTTGTGAGTTCAATACTTGAAGGGGCCATTTAGGGATATGGGATAAAAATCTGTTGGATGATTTAATTGGGGATTGGTGCTTCTTTGAGCACAGGGTTTGGACTAGATGATCTTTTGGGGTCTCTTCCAACCCTGATATTCTATGATTCTTTAGTCTCTCTGGCCTCCATCATTCCTTCCCTGGATCCAGGGAGCTGGTATGCTGCTCTCAACTTGAAGAACACTTACTTTCATGTCCCCATATGCCTGGGCCACTAGAGCTTCCTGTGTTTCATAGAGGCCGGGCGTCTCTTCCAGTCCATGGCATTACCCTTTGGCCTGTCTTCAGCTCCCAGGGTTCTCACAAGGTGCATGGTGCTGGTAGTAGCTTACCTGAGACGGGGGGTCCAGATCTTCCTGTATCTTGATGACTGGCTCATCAAGGGCAGGTCTCCGGAGCAGGACCGATGGAGCCTCAACCTGGTGTGGTTCATCTGTGTTGGTGTGGGCCTCTTAGTAAACACAGAAAAGTCCAGGTTAACAATGGCCCAACATAGTTTTTTTGAGCGGTTATTGACTCCACCCGAGCGAAGGCCTTCCTTCAGAAAGTGTGCTTCCAGGCCATGTTGGACTTGATTGCCCACATGAAGAGCCATCTGCTTACCACAGCCCACAACTAATGGGCCACATGGCCGCATGCACATACATGGTCAGCCATGCCCATCTTCATCTATGATAGGGTGGCCACGTCGGAGTTGCAAAATTGTATGGTGGGCCAGCTAGGGAAGGCTGTGCCTCCCCAAACAGCCTGGCCCAGCCCCCTGTCTGACCCTCTCCCACTTCCCGCTGCCAACTACCTCCTCAGAACCATCCAACTGCCCCCTGAATTCCGCTGGGACTCCTTGCCCCTTATCCAACCCCCCCAGTCTCCTTACCATGCCACTCAGAGCAGCATGTCTGGCAGTTGTGCGGCCTGGCAAGAGCTAGACATGCTGCCCTGCAGCCCCACAGGAGTGTGCAGCCCTGCCACCCAGAGCGCTGGCAGCATGGCGAGCTGAGGCTGTGAGGCAGCGGGGACAGCAGGGGAAGGGGGAGGGTCTAGCCTCTCTGGCTGGGAGCCTAGGGGCCAGGCTGGATATGGCTGTCTTCAGTCTATATCCCCAGCAGGAACGTCCTAGACTGACTGATTATGGTTCCAAGCCATATCTCTTTCGTCTTCGGACTGGTGGCTGGATCCACAGTCGGTGCTACAGGTGGTTCCCTTTGTGACCCCATCTCCGTCGCTTACCCTGGTTTCAGAAGCATCTCATTTGGGCTGGGGAGCCCATCTGGGCGAGCTCAACACTCATGGTTGTTGGCTATACAGCGATCTGGCCCTTCATATGAACATAATGGAGCTCCAAGCGATTTGTCTTGCCTTCCAGGTGTTCTTGTTCCACTTGAAGGGTAGGGTGGTGCAGGTTCTGATGGACAATACTATCGCCATGTATTACGTCAACAAGTAGGGCGGAGCCAGGTCTTCCGCCCTTTGTCGGGAAGCTCTTATCCTCTGGAACTTTTGTGTGCGACCTGCCATTCATCTGGTAGCTGACCACTTGCCCAGAGCCAAGGACGCCCTGGCAAATTGCCTCAGCAGGACCTTCTCATCTCACCACAAATAGTCTCTTCATTTGGAGGTGGTCAACCTGATCTTCCAGGACTACACAGACAGGCAGTGCCACATGTTCTGTTCTCTGAGGGGCAGGGACAAGGATGCTGATGTCCAGTACCGCTTTCCTGCCGATGCTGTTAATCCACAGAGTCCTACTCAGATAAAATAAGACCAAGCATCCTCATTGCCCCGGTTTGGCCTAATCAACACTGGTTCAGCATGCTGCTGAGTCTCTGGGCAGCCACCCTGCTGCAGATACCTCTTCCACCAGATCTGCTGTCCCAGAACCATAGCAACCTACTGCACTTGAACCTGGAGTCATTGCCCTTGATGGCTTGGCTGCTGCGTGGTTGAGTGCGGATGAATGGGGGTATTCCGCTGTGCAGTCCAAGACAGTATAATTTTGGGTTTACACTTCAGAGGGGGGTGCTGAGTAGCTGGGAAGTTCCTTAGCTGGAGCTTTCCCATGCAGAACTAATCACAACATCTGGTATGCCCCTATCTGTATGTATGCTGGTGAAAGTGCAGGCTGTTCACAGCAGTACAATGTAAAGAGAGCCCAGGCTGGTGAGTCAGGGGGGCTTAGTGGTATTCCAGTTTTGGGTGGCACCCCAGGGGGAACCCGTCACAACCACCTTTAGAGTGGAGTTGCCAGGACTGCCACATGCAGTGTACTCTGAGGAGACAGAGACCTCTTGGACTATGGAACCCCTCTCCTAACTATGATAGGAAGTAGCCCAGGGAAAAAAGAATTTAGTCTGGTTTGGTTCCCAGAGCAGGGGTAGGGTATTGGGGATGGATTTCCCAGTGACTCCGTGGCAGAACACTCCGCCACAGTTAGGGCCCTGGGCTGGGACCCATTGGCGTTGGATGGGTCTGGGTCCCCCTACCACCTCCACACCAACAAGGGCCGTTTTAAACTTTTTTGCCTCCCCAAGCAAAAAAAAAAGGGGGGGGAGAGGGCGGCTGGAGGAGTGAGGGGCGGTGGCGTGGCCGGAGGAGCGAAGCGGGGTTGGGGCAGCTGTGGCACGGCCGGAGGAGCAAAGGGGGTTTGTGTTTGGCCTGTATTTGGTTTGTGGCTTGTTCCCCTCAGGAGACAGTGAGCCTTAGACTGTGTGTTTGCTGGCTGCCTTATCTAGGGGCTTATCTTCACTACCCCCTGGATCAGCGGGTAGCGATGGATCTGTTAGCGATCGATTTCTTGCGTCTGATAAAGACGCGAGAAATCGATCGCCCGCGGCGCCCCCATTGACTCCGGAACTCCAGCTTGCCAAGGGGCGCAAGCTGGAGTCGACGAGGGAGCGTGCTGCTGACTGCTGCCGCCTTGAGGACGGCAGGTAAGTCGGCTGGAGATGCGCAAACTTCAGCTATGTGATTCACGCACTAGGGGCCTCACAGACAGTGCTGCCGCAGATGGGAGACCTGGCACATCGGAGCTATGCGCAGGGATGAAGCCTGACACACAAGGGCACACGGACACAGAAATACTCGTGCTCATTTGCATCTCATACATAACACATGAATAGCTAATGACATGTTTTGCAATCCTGCCTCCGTTTACCTGTTTGGTTTCACACAAGCCGAGTTTCACACAGACCAAGTAAACAGCTCACACAGCTGAGAAGCTCTTCTCAGACGCACATACACGAGATAACAGAAACACAAGGCCATTCCCATGCTGATAACCTTAATTATGTGTTACCCTGGAGATGACGTAGAAGCGTAATTTTGCCCCCTAATGATTGCCGTCACATTAATCTTCCGCTTCCTACAATAGGATTAAGATTCCCCACTGTACTTTAATGGGTGAAGAATCAGAGAGGTAGCCATGTTAGTCTGAAATTGCAGGAGTGACAAAAAGTCTTATTGGGTTATATCAGTTTCACCATCAACAAACTAACAAAAAAATATTTCCATGAATGATAATCAAAATTTAAAAATAGTCTAAGAAAGAAAAATACTGTTTGAGAACTTATTAGTGTTTCATTTAAGGAAATCTGCTTTGCATACTTTGATATGTGATGTTGACAACTTGTGTTTTACCAGTTATAAAGATTTAACTTTAGTAAATCTCAATGTCTACTCCCATTAAATAATTATTGTCTGACACCCCCTCCCATAATTTCTCAAAACTGAAAATTTAAATAGATAAAAAAAATTAAAATGCTTAAAAATAATCATCAATATTATTGGTCAAAATTATAAAAAATAAAAAACAAAATTTTCAAACTCTAAATATACATTATTATAAGTGGGGTGGATGAGTTCTCTTAGAAATTCATATTCAAATTTCTATATATGCTGAGAAAATTAATAGGATGGATCTTAACCCAGTATTAAGAGCAGCACAGCTGTAAATCAGTAAAAATAAAAAGCAAGTTACTTGAGATTTGAACCTTGTAATGAGGCAGAGTGGCCTCCCTCCAGACTTGAGAGCGAGGGACCACTAATTCTTATGGTGAGCAGGGCCAGACCCACCCTTCCCCCCTGAGTGGAAATACTGGAGTGGGCCTGAAAGTTATAGGAAAAGCCCTGCAGCTCAGGTGAGCAGGAGCTGCAGAAAAAGATATGCCTCTCCAGTCTGTTGCCACAGCCAACCCGACACTGTGCAGCTCCTTGCCTCCGAAGGAGAATGTGACACTGCACCCCATATTCTTCAGAGAGATATTATTAGGATATGATTATGGCATATTTCTGATATATTTTATGCAAGATAGGACATGTGACATATTGAAAAAGTTATGATTTACTAAATATGATTGTCCTATTTATATGCATGTATAATTTTTGTATCTGAAGTTAGGAATACTGACTGTGTAGCTGTGTTACAAATGTGAGCACACTAGGGGTATGGTTAGACTATAAATTATAGCGCGTTTTTTTGTAGCGCTTCCCAATGTAGCGCAATAGGTATCTCACTAGAGCCTGTGCAGATTGAAACCTTGTAGCACTAAAGAAATGTAAAGATACATTTGTAGCACTTCTGGAGGCAGTCACAGTAGCGGGATAGGGCAGGTATCCCAGCATTCAGCTGGGTGCAACGTGCTTTGCAAAGGAGGGAGGTGAGGGGGAACTGGGAAGTTGTTCACAGGGAGACAAGATCTGGCTGTCAGGGAGTTTTCGTTAGTGAAAACTGACAGGCTGTCTATTTCAGACACACAGCTCCGTCCGCAAGCATTTTCACTGGTTATTTGCTGTGTGAGTTGTTAGAGAGAAACTGCAAAGCTACTTCCGCTTTTATAAAACAACACCTCACGTCATTTGCCTTACATGGCATGTTGATTGTCTTTAATGGCTTGCTGATGGCCTTAAATGGCTTGCTGATGGCTTTACATATCTCGGAGGCATGCAAGAGATCCCATGGGTGTCCACATTCCCACCCTTGCGCTATAGCGCTAGCGCAAAAAGGCTTATCACTCTCGGAACGGAGGTTTAATACTTGCTCTTTAAACAGTGAGTCATTTCGCAAAATCTCCCTTTGAAGTGTGTACACTAGGAAAATTATTGCGCTACTGGAGGGTTTTTGTGCCGCAAAGCGCCAGTCTAACCATGCCCTGGGGAACGCTCATTAGACAAAGGACTCTCAGTCTGACTGGGAAGGGCCCATTCAAGTTAATGAACCATTAGAAAGAACAATAGGCTTTAGAAGAAGCTTATTTCACACCCAGGGGGCCTTCCTGAGGACACTACAAATAGCCTCTGACTCATAGCTGTTATGCCACAACAGGGACATGTGACCATGTCACCTGGTGCTGGACTCCATCTTGGGATATCAGTGCTTTTCCACCGACTGGCATGGGAACCAAGCTTTGAAACAAAGGGTTCCTGCCATAGGCAAAGGCTATTTATGGCAGAGGAGTGACATCATTTTGGTTCTTCACTGACTCCCCACCCAGAAAGACTCCTGGAAACACCTGAGGAACTAAGGGCTGGTCTTCACTCGCGTGGCGCGGGATCGATCTTCTGGCGATCGATTTATCGCGTCTTAAGACGCGATAAATCGATCGCCCCGGGCTCCCCCGTCGACTCCGGAACTCCAGCTTGCCGGGAGGCACAAGCTGGAGTCGACGGGGGAGCGCGCTGCCGACTGCCGCCGCCGTGGGGACGGCAGGTAAGTCGGCGGCAGATACGCAAACTTCAGCTACGTGAATATCTGCCGTTGATCCCCCACCCCAGTGAGGACAAGCCCTAAGACTGAACTTGGGGAAGTACTGGATCCAGACTAAAGGGATTTTTCGCCTGTGAGTGAATTCCAAGCTGTAAGCTAGTGCAGCTTGCCCCTTAAAAATCTAAAGCCTGCTTAGAGTGAGGATTTGCTATTCATATCCGATCTATGTAATATATTAAGCTTACCGTAGTTTGCATATTTTGCTTATTGCTAGGTAATCTGCTTTGTTCTATTCGCTATCACTTACAGTCTATCTATACTGGTTAATTTGTTTTTGCTTTGTCTAAAACTAGTGTGTATGGGAGTCATAGCTCAGAGTTAGAAAGCTGTTGTATATTCCTCTCAATATTGAGGGAGGGGGCAAATTTCTGACCTTGACAGTGTCCTCTTTCATGCTCTTCCTGTTTTATAGATTAAATATATATGTATTTGGTTTTGGACAGGGCGGACCAAGTAAACTAGTACAGAAGCACTTGTCTGGATTATTCAATAGCATTGCATCTTTTTACCATCCTTCAAATAATGGTCGCTGGCTGGTGAGTTGGTTATGCTTTGATTTTAAGACTAAAGATTTTAAATTTGGAATTGGATTATAATTTTGTCATGAATTTTTCTCTACTGTGCTCTTCACATTTGGTAAAAGAGTACACTGCTTTATGCAAACAATTTCATCCTATAATAGATTATAATGAACTATGTATATACTTAAAAAAATAAACTTCCATGAAAACACTAGTGTGATATGTGAAATTAAATTGAAAAGGAGCCAGAAAACAACACTATCTATTAAGAAAACATGGCTTATTTTTTAACTATCCACAGTACAAGCTGTGAAAATGAACCTGTCAAATTAAACTTGCTGCTAGTCTCTATTGTATCTGTCAGTTTTTCAAGCACGTAGTAAAACCTGATTTTGGAATAATTGATAGTATGATTCTAGCGTCTGAAGCAAACTTTCTTCGTTAAGAAAATATGATACAATGTTGCCCTACACTTGTAAGTATACCAGAATCTAACTTTGATTTAAAAACTGAGTTTTTGTTAAAAACACAGCTAAAAATCCACTATTTAACATTTTATGCTATTTTTGTTCCAATATTTAGTATTGAATTTCGACTGTAGCTTAGTTTTCACAGTTAAAATTAATGTTACAGTTCTCAACAGAACTGGATTTTTCTATATCTCTCACTGCACAGTACCTTTGAGAGATAAAATTTGCATTTTTTAATCTCCAACAATTATTTTTAATTCAAAGTATCCTAGAAAAACCTATGGAATATTATTGGGTCTAATTCTGCCTTCATACAACTTTCTTGAATAGGAGTTGCTTGTGCGTAAGTTAGGGCAGAAAGGAGCTTATTCAAAGGCAATTTACTGTTGCAAATAGTACTGGTGGAAATATTTATTGTGAACAATTCACTGCACTGAATTCCAGCAGTACTGTCATAAATTAGGTTTGGTTCACAGACCAGATTAATTTAGTCAGTCTGTCTAGGGGTACGTCTTCACTAGCCGCCGAATCGGCGGGTAGCCATCGATCTTCTGGCGATCGATTTCTCGCGTCTTATGAAGACACGAGAAATCGATCGCTTGCAGCACCCCTGTCGACTCCGGAACTCCAGCTTGCCGGGAGACACAAGCTGGAGTCGACGGGAGCGCGCCGCTGACCGCCGCCGCCATGAGGACGAGCGGTAAGTCGGCTGCAGATACGCAAACTTCAGCTATGTGATTCACGTAGCTGAAGTTGCGTATCTGCAGTCGATTCCCCCCTCTCCCCCCCCCCAGTGGAGACCAGCCCTAGGTGTTTTTTACATTAACTCTTTGTCACCGGGAATAGATATTTCTTGACACATGTGACTTTCCCAACCTGCTCTGCAAATGCAGTTCATGAAGTGGGATAGATCCCTTAACAACCTTAAAGATGGGTTTCTTGACTCCCAGAGGATTCTTGGATGGCTTAGAGGTATTGTAGTGGGTCCTCTAACAGGCAGAGCAGGGCATCTCCCTGGTAGGTGGCACAAGTTAGTGGCAAGACTGCTCTAACTCATGCCAGGGGCCTGCCACAATCCTGAGCAGCTCCAAGATCTCAGGTTGGTTTACATATTCTAGAATATTCCCATAAATGTGAATGTGCAGAGGATATGCTTGAAGATCTCCATTCCTTCGGTTCTTATCCATTTTGAGCAACTCTCCTGAAGTTAACACAGCTTATTTTTTAGTTCCTGGTATAAGAAGAATATATCAGGTTTTTGCCACTGCCCATTCTCGCTGTTAATTACTTTAAATTGATTATTTCCTCTGGTTATATATCCAACAGAACAAGTTGATGAAACTGCTTCAAAGGTTACCAAGTAGTGTTGTTAGGAGACTGCATCGTGAGCGTTACAAGAAGAAGACTTGGCTAACTCCTGTGCCTGATAGCCATAAACTCACTGATCAAGATGTTACAGACTTTGTAGAATGCATTATTCAACCTGTCCTTCTGGCTATGTTTAGTAAAACTGGAAGCCTAGAGGCTGCTCAAGCCCTTCAAAATCTTGCACTAATGCGTCCTGAGTTAGTAATTCCACCTGTACTTGAAAAGTAAGTTTATATTAAGTTCTAATGAAACAATGAAGAAACGTTACTGTAAATAGAAGTTCAGTTGCCCCCAGCAGCCATAGTGAGCCACAGAAGTATTTATTTGATGAAGGGGAGTACCTGGGCTGGGGGAGCTGCTGAATTAGATTGCATACCACGCCCATCCCTGCAACTAGGTTAGTCAGGGTCCTGCCAAGTGAAGGAGGAAATGTTTTTTCGTTTTTGTGCTCGGCTGCTCCTTGGTTCCTAGGATGGCTGGGGATGTTGCTAGCTAGCATAAATTAGAATTGCCTTCAGGCTGCTCTAATTTATGATGGAGACTGTCAAGAGATAGTTTCAGGAGCAACTTTAAGCCAATTTTTTGGCTCTTGAGCTGTGCTGAGCTCTCTTTGTCACATCTCACAATCTGGGACAAAGTTTAAATAAGTATCTTTAATGTTATTTGAGTAGCAAAAAGTGTGTAATATATTACATACTTATATTGATTTATCAATTTTCTTTGAGAAATGATAAACTGTATTGTTACAGGTAGGTAAAACTTTGCTTTGATGTTGTCTTTGATTTTATAAGAAAACTGCAAAAATAGCACTCATCTGGAATGCTTTGGGCCCCCAACTATAATTGAAACTTACTATAAAAATCAAATGAACTGACAACGACATAATACCCTTTACTGTTCTTACCATTTCCCTCCAGATGATCAAAATTGTAAAACCTTTGCACCATCCCCTTCCTGAGAAAATAATTGAACTTTGCAGTGTCTGAGAAATTAACCTCCCACATTCCATTTTACAATGACTCAAGCGTACATACAAATGTATTTACTTGCTACATTTGTTATATATAAAAATAACAAAGCTGCTCTTCCAAGTAAGACAAAGTGATAATGTATTTATTCTGGGTTGGGGTGACTGCATAATTCAGTGGTAGAGCATAATAAGGCTTATATTGCTAAATGCTATTGTCTCAATATACTTAATGCAATGCTCTGTTCTGTGTAGGCACATCTGAGACTTGTAATTTAGTGTGTTTTGAATGAAGTAGTGCAGATGTGATATGGTGACTCAGTGTGTACTTGAACTGTCATGACAGTAATAGGACTTATTTCACTATTCTTACTATATGGGGTGCTAAAAATGTGCCGGATATAAAAAGGCACAGGACAGGTAAAAATTCAACTTCAACTCCAATATCTTATTTGTGTAATAAATGTGAGCTTTAATTTTTGGCAAGGTGTCTTGAAATACAGGGCTTTCTTAATACATAGTTAATGGGTTAATATAAAACTATTAAACATTACATCTTTATTTAATTTTGATATTTAGAGACAATAAAGACCAAGATTTTGTCCTACATATAATTTTTGAAATCCGTAAAGATCTCGTATTTTAAATATAACTGAACCATTTATCTAGCTACTATTTTAATAATATGGGTTTTTTTGACTAACCCATAGCACCTGTAATGGTCAGTCTTCAGTTTTTGTTTTTATAGCTGGATCTAGTCCAGACAATGTACTGGAATCACTCATGATTTATACAACAATAATTCTGTGGTACACTGGTGGTGAATAGCTCTGCTCAGATGAGAAGAGCATGTTTTAAAACAGGGGTCTCCAAACTTTTCAGCCTGAGGGCCGCATTAGCTATCAAATAGCAGTTCGGGGGCCGACAACACACTCGAGGTCCAAATAAAAAAGAATCAAAACATGGATGTTGTTTTTAATTATTTATTTAATATTATTTTATTCAGTTATTATTTAATAACACATTGATACACTACACATGAACACTACACATGAACACCTGTTCACAACACCTGTTCACTACACCTGAACACTACACCTGAACACTACACCTGAACACCTGAACACTACACATGAACACCTGTTCACTACACATGAACACTACACATGAACACCTGTTCACTACACATGAACACTACACATGAACACCCCAACTGACCCACCCAGCCAGGTCTCTCCCCCCAAAACCTCCTTTCCTCCAACCCCCCTCCCCCAAATGACCCACCCAGCCAGGTCTCTCACCCCAAAACCTCCTTCCCTCCCCCCCCCCCCAACTGACCCACCCAGCCAGGTCTCTCCCCCCAAAACCTCCTTTCCTCCAACCCCCCCCCCCCCCAAATGACCCACCCAGCCAGGTCTCTCACCCCAAAACCTCCTTTCCTCCAACCCCCCCCCAAATGACCCACCCAGCCAGGTCTCTCCCCCCAAAACCTCCTTTCCTCCAACCCCCCTCCCCCAAATGACCCACCCAGCCAGGTCTCTCACCCCAAAACCTCCTTCCCTCCCACCCACCCCCCAACTGACCTACCCAGCCAGGTCTCTCACCCCAAAACCTCCTTTCCTCCAACCCCCTCCCCCAAATGACCCACCCAGCCAGGTCTCTCACCCCAAAACCTCCTTTCCTCCAACCCCCCCCAAATGACCCACCCAGCCAGGTCTCTCCCCCCAAAACCTCCTTTCCTCCAACCCCCCTCCCCCAAATGACCCACCCAGCCAGGTCTCTCACCCCAAAACCTCCTTCCCTCCCACCCACCCACCCCCCAACTGACCCACCCAGCCAGGTCTCTCACCCCAAAACCTCCTTTCCTCCAACCCCCCCCCCCCAACTGACCCACCCAGCCAGGTCTCTCACCCCCCCCAACTGACCTGCTCAACCCGGTCTCTCCCCACAGACCGGTTCGCCGCCTGGCAGTGGGTGGCTCCTTGTTTCGCCCCCTGCAACTGCGTGGCGGTGCGGCGCGTCCCGGCCCCAGCTCCGAGCCGTCCCTGGCTGGCGGCGGCAGCCGAGCACGCGGCGCGTCCCGGCCCCGCGGCTGGCGGCTGGCGGCGGCGGCGGCGGCGGCCGAGCGCGCGGCGCTTCCAGGCCCCGCGGCTGGCGGCGGCGGCCCGCGCGGCGCTTCCAGGCCCCAGCGCGGAGCCAAAAAGATCTCCGCGGGCCGGATGAGAGAGCCTCGCGGGCCGCATCCGGCCCGCGGGCCGTAGTTTGGAGACCCCTGTTTTAAAAGAAAACTGTGTAGTGAAATACAACAAAAGGTTTAGACTATTGGATAATTTCTAAAAGGAACATTTTAAACTGTCAGTGTTCTTTAATTTAATGAGGTATAGTTTTTCTTTTTGGAAGTTTAAAATTTTTAGCTGTTTTTAATCTGGCTTTTTCTTCAATCTCTGTAGAACATACCCTGCACTAGAGACATTAACAGAACCTCACCAGCTCACAGCTACTTTAAGCTGCGTAATTGGAGTAGCTCGTAGCTTGGTGTCTGGGGGCAAATGGTTTCCTGAAGGTCCAACACATGTGCTGCCTCTGTTGATGAGAGCATTGCCTGGTGTGGATCCAAATGACTTTAGTAAATGTATGGTAAGTATATAAATCTCATGGAAGCTTATGTTTCCAAATAATTTTAGGTCACTCTTCATACTAAGGTTCCATTTATAAAAGATTAATAAATGATTAATAGATGTTATAAACATATTACAGATATGAATAGTGTGTGTACATAGATAACATCCGTGCATCAGTAAAAAGTATAGGTGATTATAAGCAGCTTTTGGACCTCCGTAAAAATACAGTCGAGCTCTGCAATGCTGCACCCCGCAATAGCACAAAACCGCTTATAGCACGGGGCGCGCATGGCTCCCAACGGTGGCAGCGGGCAGTGCTTTGATGTAGCGCAACCCGGCAATACCGCGACCCCGCGTTTACCGCGGTTGATATTTTGCGGGGTTCCACTGTATAACAGTTGATTAACCATTTATTAAGTCACCCATAATCAGGACTTCATGTTTGTCATGAAGGTTGTGCACAGATTCTTTGACTTTCTGTGACCTCCATGATTTCTGCAGGTGCCAGTATGCCTGACCCCAGGGATGCCCAAGTAGCTGGCTCTGGGGCCAGCTGCTCAGCCACTGCTCTGGTGGGCAGCCAGCCAGAGTAGCTACAGTCTGCTGGCTCCCGCGGTGATCCCCAGGAGGCCTGCCGGAGCAGCTGCAGTCTGCTGGCCCTGGGCGGGTGGCTGGATGGAGCAGCCCCAGTCTGAGACTCCAGGCAGCAGTTCCCGGCCAGCTAGTCCTGGATAGCCATCCCATGACTGGCCCATGACCTGTCCATAACTTTTACTAAGAATATCCCTGACTAAATTCTGGCCTTACCTATAATCGCATATTGACTCTGTAAACTATTTATAAATGGAGCTGCAAGATAAAGTGTGGTTTAATTTTGACATATAGAAGGTTTTTAGGCAAGAGACCTATGTGAGAATTGGAGACAAAATTCCCTATATGCCAAAAAAATATATCAATGAAAGCTATGGCACGGAGCATCTATTTATTACTGCAGCATCTGGATGGATTTTAGCCAGGCATAGCCTTCAGCGCAGTGAACTGAATTACATTTTTGGTGCAAGGGATAGGGGGCAGAGATTTGCCTCTAAGAGTATGTCTATATTTGAAATTCAGGTGTAATGGAAGTTCACGTAAGCAGACCCACACTAGTTTTTATCTAGCTAGCACAGGTAATGATAACAGGAAAGACTTGGGGGCAGACACAGCATTTTGTACACTCACAGGGTCCCCAGTGGACTTGCAATGGGTTGGTGAGCTCATGCAGAAACCTGTCCTATCTTATCTTCATTAATACTACCACTCACAGTAACTAGATTAAAGCTAGCACAAGTACTCCAACCTGCATTACAATTGCACCTTAATTTGCAAGGTGAACCTATCCTAAGGTTCATTGAAGTAAATGGAAAGATTCTTACTGACTTCAGTGGGCTTTGGATCAGGTCTTAAATGCCCATATCTTAGGGACTCATGCTGATCAGGTATTTAAACAATATATACTTAACACCTAGTGATGTCATTTTCACATTTGGTGGATCTTTCAATATAGTATACCTATGCATATTTTACATTTTTGGTTCTCTTCCTTAAAATCCATAATAGAATTATACAAAATAAAAGAATCTTACTGAAAATGGAATTATTTTCTGTACTTGATTTTGGTAGTAACCAGTACAGACGTTTTCTGCGTTGAACGAAATATATTAATAAAAGTTTCAAAAACAACTAATTTGTTTCTTATTTTTTTACAGAAAGTTTGTAAAGATTTCCTGTTCTAATGAATGCCTCAAGCTTTAAATCCCATAGATTGTTTTAAATCTCATCAGTTTTTAATATATATAATGTGATAATATGCATTGAAACACATTTGCAACTCCCAACAGATCACATTCCAGTTTATTGCAACATTTTCTACACTGGTGCCTTTAGTAGATTGTTCATCTGTGCTGCAAGAGAGAGATGATCTCACAGAGGTAAGAATGCTTCCTAGACATAAAATATAAGCTACAAAGCACTGCTTACTTTCCTAGTACAATAATGATCTCTCCACAGGAATACAATTTAACTGCCTTGTTGTACAAGTGTGTTACCAAGAACCTTAGCGGGGCATTCTGAGAATGTTGCCCTGCATCATTAAAAACAACATACTTCCTATTAGTAATAGCTATATAAGAGAAATAATTTTCAAAATCTTAAATCATTTCACTGTTTAGGTTCACTGATCTGAGCAATGAAAATGGATCCCTTTTTTCACTTTTCAGTTATTGTACACTAGTACAACATTGCAGTGTTTGGAGGTATTTTATATCCAAACTGTATTTGATACTCAAACACCCCCCAAAACCATAGCCTTCTGTTAGTGTTGGGTTTTGTAAAACCATGTGGTAGTGCCCCTTTAATGTGTTTACAATAAATCCAACAAAACATGTAGATGACTGAAGACTTGCTAATGAGATATATACCACCTCTCATTTTTTGTCTAAATCTGGCCCCATTAGGTATTGAATAAAATTAATAATTTGGCAGTTTAGTAGCCTCTTGGAAAGGAGTTTGAACATTGAGTTCCCACTTGTGCCACCTTCACAAATCCAAAAATGGAAATAATTTTCTTAAAAAAAAGCAAGCAAGGGCCTCGCTGCTTTTTTGTCAGTTTTGAAATCACCCTTTTTGTGTATGATCATTTCAGTGAAATCATACTAAAATGCACCACACAAACTGGGAGACCTTTTCCCATTCACTTCTAGTGGGTAGGTCTTATCCAAAACCATCCCTTCCCTAGGCATTGATCTCAACTTTTTGCTCTATCCTCTTCTACCCTCTCCCTCTGTTTGGGCATAGTCCTTGCTCGATGTGCATCCCCTAAACACTGCCGCCATCCAGCACAATGCCTGGAAACAGTTCTCCTGCTCACCTTTGAATCTGTGTCCCTTCCTCTCCTTGCTTAGTGTTGAATAGAAGACAGGGTTGGGGAGGAGCTGCATTGAGCCAGCTCCTCGCCCCGTGCCATCCTTTGCCTATCCTACCCCACTTCTTTGCTTGCCCCACAGTCTGCTGTTCCCATGCTTGACACACAGTATAAACTGGGAACAGATGGATTCTACAAATGGAGCAGGTGGCTCTGCTGGTGGCAGCTGCAGTCCAGTTTAATATCTGAGCAGTGGCCCTTTATTTCTGTGTTCAGAACTGTACCATCAATTACAGCTCAGGCAGAAATTCTGAGCTGCCAGAGACTTCTTTCTCATTTAATTTTGATATCACAAAATCACAGCACTCATGAAAATATAGCAATAGTTTGCATCCAGAGTTCCTAGTGGACAGGTAACATAAAAAAAATCTACCATCAGTTAGCACTAATTGACATCCTTGTTGGAGATAGCAGTGAGGCCAAGTATTTAATGGCTGTGGACATTGAACTACTTTCACCCTCAGGTTAAACCACCAGATTGCAGGGCCAGGCATGCTAGTAGCATAGTATAAAAAGATTGGATTATGGTTCCCTACTTGGACTGTAGATGAAACAGACTGCAATACTAAGTTCTCCAGTCTGTTGATCCAAGTGCTAACCTTACTTAGAAAGTATTTTTTAAAAGGGTAATTTAGGGAATATAAATCTATATTTAATTAGGAAAGTTAAACATTAAGAGTCTTTCTTCTTTACATTGGAAAACTGTAGGTGGAGAGAGAATTATGCTCTGTTACTGCTGAATTTGAAGATTTTGTTCTGCAGTTTATGGACAGGTTAGTGTATATACCAACTTCAGCATGAAAATCTTAAAAGTAAGATTCTTTTTTATTCATTTACTAAATTTTAATTTGTTCCAATTGTGTAGATGTTTTGGACTCATAGAAAGCAGCACACTAGAACAAACTAGAGAGGAGACTGAAACTGAGAAGATGACTCATCTAGAGAGTTTAGTGGAATTAGGTCTCTCTTCCACTTTCAGTACAATCCTCACTCAGTGTTCAAAAGAGATATTTAAGGTATGTGGAACTTTTTGTCCTGGAAAAAAAAAATTACCTTTGATTCATTTTCAATTTTTTACAAGGAGGGTTTTATTTTTTCTGTGATAGCAAAGCACTTGTACATTTGACGAGCTTACTCTCTTGATAATGGCCACACATTTGGACTTCTGATGAGAACCTGGAAAAGAAGAGCTAAATGTTTCATGATGTCTGCTTTGTCAAATGCTACAGTGATGTGCTCCAGTACAAAACTTAGCTAAAACTTACTCTAAAGTGTATGCTCTACACGTAATACTCTTACTCTGGTCTTGTGCTATTTAAATTACAGTTCATGTGTTTGGACACTTAGCATGCAAAAATTAAGCTCGTTCATGAAATCTTCATGAAATATAGTAGTGTGTATGGCTTCTTTTGGTTTAATATAAACCTTCTAAGAGTTGTTGCTGTTATAAAGTATTAATCTCCATATCTTCCTGTTGAATAAGTTAATTGTTTTATTATTCAGATAGTGACTAGTCACCCACAGGCTGCACTGCATTTTATCTAACTTGTTCTACAGAAGGGTGACAGAATTAAGCTCTTTTCTTTTAAATGTCACTTAATAAAAATTTTGAGGCTCTTCCACTTCTATGAGTCTAGCTTTGTAGGATATGAGGCAAATTCTAAAAAGCTTGTATATGGGGATAGGAACTAAACCTCTAGTTTGCAAACCTTCTGAAAAGCCAAAGTGGAGGCGGGGAAAGCAGCTGCTCCAGAATTGGTCCAGCACTGTTGCCAGGAACTGGCTCATTTCACCCAATATGGTGGCAGGAAAATGGGTGGTTTTGGCCACTCAGTTGTGAGAAGGGAGAGGGAGGGAGCAGAGAGCCTACCACAGTGGGAGTGGGATACTTATCTGAAAAGTTCTCTGGCTTACTTGATGAAAGCATCTTCTTTCTGTCTGTGTCTTTTCGGAATCATCCTAAAGCTGAATGGGATATTGGATATAGACTTCCCCTGCTAACCAGCAACAGGTCTTTGATTTCCTCTATCTGCCTTCATTCCCATGGGGGACTCCCTTGAGGTGAATATTTGTCCATATTGAGGGCAGTATTCCAATATGGCATCATCTGGGACACTACTTATGTGTGGTGTTGGTTTTTTTACCCTATTCGCAGTGTCATTGGACCCCTGACTTTATTAATGAGAAAATACAAACTTACAACAAATCAAACACTTAAAAATATTGCTACGCTTAATATAAGAGCTACCTGTATTTGAAGCATTTTCAGTGGTGATGCCCACCCTTTATCTTTTAAGTTGTAGCTGTTGCAGCAAAATTTCTTTGCCGGGAGCTTCTGTTTTCTTCTCATGTTGTAACAAAATGAAAGATACTTGTGGGAAAAAGTTTTCAGACTGTGAAGCTCTTTGCCCCAAACATATTGCCATATTGTAGCATCCTCATCTTCTAATGCACTTAACTTTATATAGTCTGCAGAAGCTTCTTGTAACAAGCCGGCCATGCCATACAAGCAAGGAACCATGCAGGATTTGCTCTTGGTCAATAAGTTGCTGTCTTTCCCTTCCTTCCCCCCATCCACCTCCCACCCAACTACAGCAGATCTATAACTAAAGCTTATTGAATGGGTGACCTCTCCAAACTAAACTTTCAAGTATTCTGATTATTTAAAATGATTCTGCAGAATATCTATTTCTGACTTTCAGGGTCCATGTTTTTTCTGCTTTTATTTGACATGCACTTTTGACAGTAACATTTTACATAATAACAATGAGGACACGATTTGCCGCACACATACATCAACTCTATTCATATGTGCAGTACTGCAGTGCATAGCACAGTTCAAAAGATGGTTGATGAGATAAATTATTTTCCTCTTCTATATTCCACTTAGGTGGCCTTGGAAAAAGTTTTTAACTTTGCGGTTTCAAATATATTTGAGACAAGAGTTGCTGGTCGGATGGTTGCTGACATGTGCCGAGCTGCAGTAAAAGTAAGAAAGAGTTCACTTTTATTTCACTGGGAATTTAATTTACATACAAGACTATTACTGCTTATTGAACCTGCATTACTTTTGAGGAAATCTTTAAATGTGTTTGGAAATTTAGGTTTTTCTTACAATCTGTCTTTAATTATCCTGCTTAAATCTGATACAGTAAAACCTCGATTTAACGGACCTCGATTTAACGGACTTCGGATGCAACGGACAAAATTTTTAAGAAAGTCCGATGCATCCGAAATCCGTTTGTCGAGGTCCGGCTGCGGGCTCCCTGCTGTAGCCAGAGTTAGAGCTGCGCGCGGGCTCCCTGCTGGCTCATCCGCTGCCGCCCGGGTCCAGGCAGCGGGCGGGCTGCCTGCCGGCTCCCCGCTGCCGCCCGGGTCCCGGCAGCGGGTGGGCTGCCTGCCGGCGCCCGCCGGGGTCCCGCCTGCCGCCCGGGTCCTGGCAGCCAGCTGGAGCCCCTAACCCCGGGGAGCGCCGATCAAGCCGCGCTCCCTGGGCGGTGGCTGCAGTCGCGCTCCCCGGGCGGCAGCTGGAGCCGCGAGCTCCGGGGAGCGCCGCGCCTGGAGCCCCGAGCCCCAAGCCCGGGGGAGCGCCGATCAAGCCGCGCTCCCCGGGCGGCGGCTGCAGTCACGCTCCCCGGGCGGCGGCTGGAGCCGCAAGCCCCGGGGAGCGCCGCACCTGGAGCCCCGAGCCCTGGGGAGGGAGCCCCGAGCCCCGGGGAGCGCCGATCAAGCCGCGCTCCCCGGGCGGCGGCTGCAGTCGCGCTCCCGGGGCGGCGGCTGGAGCCCCGGCCGCCAGCGGGGACTGGGGCCGGGGCGCATGGGGGTCCAGGGCACATTTTTTTTTCGTTTTATTTAAAAAAAAAAATTGGCAGCTTTTCGGCGGAGGGGAAGTACACTAAAACCTCGAATTAAGGACTAATTGGGCAGGCTGGGGTTTTTTTTTACATTTTTAAATAACGGACTTTTGGGTTTAACGGACACCCAGTCGCCCGAATTAGTCCGTTAAATCGAGGTTTTACTGTAGTTGTAATGGGATGAAAATGTAACAGGTTAAATAGTTTGTGAGCATAATTGAAAATCCATAGGACTGCAAGTTTGAGATGCAGTTTGTGTTACACTTTAAATATACCATTGTGCTTGCTGAGAATCAAAACGTCTTAGATTGAATAACAGCCAAGATGAGTAAGATCCTATTCTTATTTCTTTATTTTTCTGTTGTAAATAATGTTGTGAGATGGTGCTAATTATTCTTCATGTTTATCACCATAAGATCTCCTTGTTTAAATTGATTATTTGTAACAATGTTTTCAGTGCTGCCCTGAGGAATCTCTGAAGCTCTTTGTGCCCCACTGCTGCAGTGTTATAACTCATCTTACCATCAGTAAGTTCCGAAGATTTCAAATTGTATTCTGTTAGCCTCATACAGGATGGAGTTTTGCTGATCCAAAACATAGAATTGGTGTTTTATAATTAGTATCTACTCCTTTGGAGAATATTTTGTTTTCTTTTATAAATTTAAGTAATCGGATTGACAGATAAAGAATAACTGAAAAGAGAGTGCTTTTATTAGGACACATCCTAATAGAAAGATTCTGTTTGTAAACATTCTAAAGAAATGTGGTTTCCAAAAGTCATTTCAAGAGATAAATATTAACAAAAAAAATTTCTGCCGTGTCTAATAAAAGAACTTATAAGAATACATTTGACTCTCTGATTACTGAGTTAGTACAGGAACGCCTCACTAACTTTATAGTGATGTTCCTGAAAAATGCGACTTTAAGCAAAACAATATTAAGTTAATCCAATTTCCCCATAAGAATTAATGTAAATGAGGGGGGTTAGGTTCCAGGGAAATTATTTTCACTGGAAAAGTTTTAAACAAACAATTTAATACCGGTTCACAGTGATGATGATTGTGAAGCTTGGTTGAGATGGAGGAGGATCAGAGAGTGGGATATTTCCCAGGGAATGCCTTGCTTCTAAATGAACTAGCAATTGACTGAGCTCTCAAGGGTGAACTCTCACACTCTGCAGCAGGAAAGGAGGGAGGGCAGACAGAGACAAACAACCTGTGTGTTAGATAGAGATTCCCCTTTAAGTATGCAGACTCTTAAGTACACTGCCTTGCTAATTAGATCAGCTTGCAGAAACCAGAGAGCTTGCGGAGAGCTCCCTCTGGTGTATCCCTCCCCCCCCTGCTCTATGGAAGATGGGGAAAACAGGGTGCAGGAGCATGGGGGAGGGGAACACCCTGACATTTACCCCCCTCTCCCTCCCCTCCCCCCCCACAGCAAGCAGGAGTCTCAGGGAGCAGCTACAAGGCAGAGGACAGGAGCAGTGGGGGGAGGGAAAGCTGAACTGCTGGCAATTGATAGCCTGCTGGGCAGTTGCTGAACAAGGAACTTAGGGGAGTGGGGAGCTGCTAGGGGGGTTGCCAGTCCACCCTGGTTCCAACCACCCACCAGCTAGCTGCAACGGGCTGCTCTTTCTGCAAGCAGTGAACAAAGCAAGCGGCTGCCAAACAATGTTAGAAGGAAGCATTGCACAACTTTAAACAAGCATGTTCCCTAATTGATTAGAAATATAACAATGAAACAAGGTTAACCGGGAGATTTTAAGTGGAAAGTTCCTGTGTTAAATAAATGCATTTACTTCTTGACAAACATAGGAACTGCATTGCCATCTGGTGGGTGGCAATTAAATATGAATTTGAAGGTGGGGGTGGTTAAACTTTCATAAATGTAAGACTCTGGATGTGATTGGCTGAGCTGATTTGTAATACTCAAGTGGGTTTAACTTTTGAAATTGGAAAACCTTCAGATATGAATATTTAACTTCCATGTAGTAACAGTAGCACTTAACCCTTTTGCTCTTTAGATGATGATGTTTTGCATGATGAAGAGCTAGATAAGGAGCTACTTTGGAACCTTCAGCTTTTGTCAGAGGTATTACAAAGAATGTTAAAAGCTAAATTCTGGTTGTCTCTTTGCATGTCTGTTCCATCCTTGGCTCAACTTCAGTGCCATTGGGGGGAAAACAGTTCATTTTTGCTTTTGCACTATTATACTTAGTTTATATGGAATATTTCATATAGTCTTTTCCCTAAAGACTGCAGAGTTAAGCAAGAGTGGGTAATATAGGATATACATGACAGAAAATTAATGTTTTAATTATATGGGAAATAAATAAAGCATTTGTTTCTAGTACCCATAATGGTCAGGGAATGAAACTGCAAGAGAAGATATATATTTTAAAATGAAACTTGAAAAGATCCACTGGTGAAGGCAGAAATCTTGCACATGGAGAATCAGGAGCTGCTGTCAAGTTCATATTGTTTCATGTAGCAGCAGAAGTGGATGTTTCTATACAAATTTAATGGAGCACCATTTTAAGAGTTAGTTTTATACCAGATATTAAGGACTTGTGTTGAGCGGTATTATCCTGAACCTCATTGGTTATGTTTACTTCTGAATGTTTCTACCTTTTATTAGATCACGCGAGTGGATGGAATGAAGTTGCTGCCATACAAGGAGCAGCTTGTGAAGATTCTGCAGCGAACCCTACATTTAACCTGTAAGCAGGGTTACATTCTGTCTTGTAACCTACTGCACCATCTTCTTCGTTCTACTACACTTATCTACCCCACAGAATACTGCAGTGTACCAGGTGGCTTTGACAAGCCTCTTTCTGAATACTTTCCTATCAAGGCAAGGATTTTCATTTATTTAGGATTAGAGGATTTGACAACCTTTTTTAAAAATGCTACTCTATTTTATTTGTTTTTATTTTAAGATTTATCAATACAGTGAATATGGAAAGTGTAATTGAAAGATGCTTTAAACTTTGAAACCTGCATTGCAAATTAGGAGCTATATTAACTGAAATAAATTTATGCTAGTAGGTGAAAAGATTAATGCTAAATATTATGTTGAATAGCTTAATGACATGGAGCACACTTAGTATTGCTGATGTTCACACTACTATATTTAAATAGTTAAAGCAAATTTATGATGATCATAGTTTTGTATTAAGCCTAAATGTAGCAATTTATGATGAGCTGACTTGAGACCTGACAATCATGAGATGCAGTGGTACAAATTGCTGTTAGCTTTAAAGTTGAGCAGCAAAGTTTTGAGTTCCTCAACGCTCCACAGACCCTCTTTTTTTACATTTAAAAAAAAAAGTCTAGATCTAGAAAATATTAACATCTTTGATATGGTCTCCCAAAACATCATTACCTCATCTCCCTATCTGATGAGTCCAACTTATAGCCTTTCCTGGTTCCTCATCCCCACGTACGATTTCATGAACAGTGAAAAATGTATGCAAAATAAGTAAATACAAACATGTGGGTTTTTTAAGAACCTGATTTCCTACTGCCTTGCTCTTTGTTTAGTCATTTATATCAGTAGAAAGTGACTGGGAAACAAGACCATTTTATAAAAGAATCAGATTAAAGAAATATTAGACAAATATTTAAAGAAAAATAATCAGAATAATAAATGTACAATGAAATTACACTGTCACATTTAAAATTAAATTAAAATATAAATAGATGCAGCAATAGTAACAAAACATTAAATTGCAGCTTGAATATTTTGCTGACCTTTTGGTTTTTATCTTCTTTGTGTTGACATACTAATATATAATAATAAGCAAGTTGTCAACTGCTTTTCAGGTTTTTAGCAGTAAAATTACATTTTACGTAATCAGATTGTCTTTTGAAAAATGCCGAAATTGTAGTGGATATCATCTTCATTTGTGGAAGCTAGTGCAGTTTTGTTGTATATATTTGTGTGAAAATAAAGTCATGTAGCTTTGTACCACTTGTTACTTCCATTATATGCATGTCTCAAAATAAGTATATTATGTAATATACATACACATACATACCTTTCCACATTGCATTTGGGACCCTTGTTACAATGTCTTAGTCAAGAGGTCAGACACTGAATGAGCATAGAGCCTGAAATAACCTCTTGTTCCTAACAGTGGTTTCTCCAAAAAAATATTGAAATGAACATGAGCAATATGTGCTGTCATTGTCTGTTGTGCATCTCTTCTGTAGGTAGATAACTTAAGTTTTAGGTCACTAGGGGCTGTGTTTATACAGCGCCTACCATAGTGGGGACCTAATCCATAACTGGGATCTTGGGTTCTACAGAATCTCTCTCAATGCACACTATCTGGCAGCAGTCCTCCATTTATGTTAACATGACTATAACTTATTTGCATTTGATAACTTTCTTGGCTAAAATCTTGGTAATTAGAATGGGTGATCTCCTTCATTTCTCCAAACTGGACACAACATTACTGTACCATAGGGGAATTCAAATAAGCTTTGTAAATTATTATACTGAATTTTGGTGACTTGGGATGGGAATGTCAAACTTCAAATTTGTTTTTTATAATGAATGAGTATACCAAATTTCAGGATTGTTTTAAAAGAGCAAGCGATTGAAAACAGATAAAATAGGCTAATCCAGGGGTCAGCAACCTTTCAGAAGTGGTGTGCCGAGTCTTCATTTATTCACTCTAATTTAAGATTCTGCGTGCCAGTAATACATTTAAACATTTTTAGAAGATCTCTTTCTATAAGTCTATAATATATAACTAAACTATTGTTGTATGTAAAGTAAATAAGATTTTTAAAATGTTTAAGAAGCTTCATTTAAAATTAAATTAAAATGCAAAGACCCCCAAACCAGTGGCCAGAACCCGGGCAGTGTTAGTGCCACTGAAAATCAGCTTGCATGCTGCCCTTGGCACCCATGCTATAGGTTGCCTACCCCTGGGCTAATCTTTTGGTGACCTCTGATGGAAAGATGAAAAGTCAGTTAGAATTAGGTATTTTGTATATGTAAGACCTATAAGTGAAGGATCCTGTCAAATGGCAAGAATCTAGGTCAGTGAGAACATAAAAATTGTCAATGAGTTACTCCTTGCAAGCATATCTTCTATAGTCTAGATATTTGTTGGAGGTTTTATATTGTTCTTGGATTGCCAACTAGATTTGATTATAAATTTAACTCCTTGAATTTGCAGTTATTTTTACTTTTGGGTAGTCTTATATTCGGAAGTTTATATTATTCACACCTGATAACTTTTTAATTAATGTTTGCTTCACATTTTACTAAGGGGAAATGTCTTTGTTTTTGTTCTTATAGGACTGGGGTAAACCAGGTGACTTGTGGAACCTGAATATCCAATGGCATGTTCCTTCGTCTAAGGAAATAACCTTTGCCTATTATTTACTGGATGCTTTTCTTCAGCCAGAGCTCACCAAGCTAGAGTACTATGCAAATGGAAAACAAGAAATGTCCAGGTCAGTAGTATTGTGGGATACTCTAGGTAACTCTGTCCATATAAACGAGTAGCTGCACTTTGCATTGCTTGTGTTCATTGGCTAGCATCTATTACAAAGGCTACTCCTGGGGAAATTCTACACCAAAATATTAAAAATTCTGCACACAATATTTTAAAATTCTGCAAATTTCTGCATATTTTATCAAAATAACTCAATATAATCATACCAGTTTCAATTATTTTGGTAGTTTATTTCAAAATACCCGTCAGCAAGTATGTCTGTAACAGTACAGACGATAAAAAAGATTCAGGAAAGTTTTTTTGACAAACAGATTCCTTACTAGGCATATTAATACAGAAGTTTGAGTAATTCATTTAAACTACAGTATAGAACTGTATTTCTTGCACCCCTCAGAAGAAGTGCAAAGGCTTGGGGAGTGAACCTGGAAGGTTGTTAGGTATGTGTGGAAGAATAATGGAACAAGTTTGGGGAGGGAGAGGGATTGTTAGGGAGCTTTCCCCATGCAGCCACTGGCTGACTCTTAGCCTCTCCCATTCGGTCAGCTACATCTGCCTCTATTTCCATGTATCCTTGCACCCCTAGTCACCATGTGTTCCTTCACCCCCACTCAGACATCCACTCCCCATACCCATGTGGTCCTGCACCCCCTCAGCCAGCCTCCTCCCCATGTATCTCTGTTCCCCCACTCATCCACTTCCCTTCCACCATGTGGCCCTGCACCTCCTCCCATGTCGTCTGCCCCTTGCTCTCCTGGTGGCCCTGTACCTCCACTCCCATTCAGCCCTTCCCCAGTCTCCTCCCCCACAACCACTTGATCCCCTGTTTGTAAGCCCCGGAAGCTCCATCTGCCCCATGCTGTCTCCCCATATCCCCAGTCTCCTGGGGACGTGGCCTGACACATACTGTGAAGACGGAAGTGCAGGCTCTTTTTCTTCCCTATTTTAGCTGGGACTGGCTGGGTGTGGCTGCTCTGTTCTAGTGCCACAGCACCCTCTGTTGGGCAAAAGGAGGAACTCCAACCACTTTCAAGCAGAAGCTATTTTCTGCAGGAAAAAAATAAAAATATGTGCAGCAATGACTTATGCAAGTGTGCAGTGGTGCAGAATTCTTCCAGGAGTAATAGGCACTGTAAAAATTAATTTAAAAAAAGAGTAGTTAAACAGCTTGGTGATGCTACACCATGTAACTTCCTGAAACATTTTCCCTGAGATCTGTAAAGCATCTGTAAGTTATGAAAACTCTGGGCATTTTGGTGGATGCCTCTTTTTTTAAATAGGTGACAGATTTTTTTGAACTATAGTCAGAAATATCACAACATAAAAGTCCTTGAACATAGGGGTCTTTGTATCAATTTAACCTTCCTGAAAGACTAAAGTACATAGACATGTTGTTTTATAACTCATAGGTCATATTCTCTGATCAAGGTAAGCACTAACTTTTAGTGGTGTCCTTCATGAAGACAGACATGTGAGGCCCCTCGAGGCTCCCACATTTTCATATATCCATGACAACCATTGGCTGCCTCTCACCTGTTCCTGTCAATCATCTCTCTACAGAAGTCTAGCCAAAAAATTATTTTAAAAAGGATCCAACCACAGTCGGGAACTGGCATGGGATTTACAAGCCATTTCTCTGGTTATATATTCCCTTTTATTGCCCTGTGTCTATTTTTCTATTTATATTGTAAGCTTTTCAGGGCAGGGACCATCTCTGAATCTGTTTATATAGTGTGTAGCATGATGAGACCTCTGTCTTGGTGAGGGTGTATAGGCTCTTTCACAATAGTAAATATTGAGGGGGAAAAAGCAGTAGCTGGGAAATAAATTCAAGAGCTTGAATTAAAAAATGAGAGGAAAACAGGGCAACAAACCAAATAGAGGCCATTAGTGGGATTGCTGTTGGCTGATAGGTAAGGGTTAGGGATGAATCCTGGATGAGTGCTGTGTACCGAAGTACAGAGATGTTTGAAATGTTGTAGTGCTTGAGTTCCTTTTTCTCCCGAAGATGCCAACTCCAATAGTTTGATTCCATCTTCTGAGAACTATAAATCACATTTGTGTGTGTGTGTGTCCTGGAAATAAAAGCACATATTTAGCATTTTATGCTTAAACCATATACAAAAATCAGTCGAGGTGTTCCTTCTTAATAAATTTCCTTACTATAAATATTTGTGGGCACTTTATAATGAAATCATACAGGTAAAGATGAATAAAAAAATTCAAATGTAGACTTGGGTGTTTAAAAGTATTAAGGATTCTTCACATCTAATAGATAATAGCTAATGATTTTGTAATCAGGGAGCACTTTCCCAAAAAAATTAGTTAGGAATTCTAAAAACAGTGCCAGAAATTATTTTAAAATGTATAAACTGTGCTCATCACAAGCCTTTTTAATAAAAGGACAGAGGACTAATTTTGTAACTAATATAAATTTTTGATATAAAACACAGGTCCCCTATATGATGGAATTGGTCTAAGTTTTGATTTTAGGGAGGCCACTCATTACCAGTAGTTAGGGAAAAAATATTTTGCTCTTTAAAATCTACAGTCACACAGAGATAGCAAAACATTAACACTGTTAAAAAAAAATCTTTCTGGGAAAATGATCCCCCTTCAAATAGAACATTTTATGTACTGAAGAAAACTTTCATTCACTGACTCCTGTTCACTGTGGGGTGAATTTTCCCTATTGCCCCCAATTCACCCCTCCCCACCCCCTAAAAAAAGAGAGAGAGAAAAAAAGAAATGTGAAATTCAGTATAGACTTTGAATATAGGACCAGATCAAATTCAGATGATCTTTGGGTATTGGAAAAATCAGTATTATCTTGCATTAAATTATACTCTTCATCTTGTGCTGTAGATTATTCCTCTCACTATTTCAGAATGGTGTGCAAAATAAATAATTTAGAAAACTAAACTGTTGTGGGTTTTGTGAAAAGATATTTTATGAAATGGTCTTTAAGATCAATGAATTAGAGAATCAGAAATGCATGACTTGCCTGCAGAGCACCTCTAGTGGGGAGAAGCTGCTAAGATTACCCAAGAAGAAACATTTTTATTTAAAAAAATGGATAGAAATTAAATAGTCTTCACTTGTAGTTTTCTAACATTAACATTTTTGACTTAAATGTTAACTTTTTTGGCTTCCAGAGATGATGTACAACAGTGTCTCACTATAGTGCACAACTGCCTAATTGGTTCGGGGAACATTTTACCTCCTCTAAAAGGAGAGAGAATAGCGCATCTGTAAGTAAGCTCTGTTATATGTTGTTTATGAATAAGGTATTAAAATATTTTAGTAATATATTTTTAGTACTATATTTTTAAACATTCTAATATTTAATTCAGTATTCTTATTATTATTGCACAGAATTCTAAGACAGATTTTTTTGGGGGGTGAATTCTTTGAAAACAAACCTTATCTATTGGCACTAAGGAAAATACATGGTTTCAGATCTGTGATTATATAAATACTTAGATATTTAAGATGTGAAATAATACTTAACACATACACTTTTCACACATAGATGTTAATATGCTTTACGAAGGTAGGTAATCAGCATTGTATCATTGTCACCTTTATACATATGAGGAAACTGAAGCACAGAGAGGATGAGTGTCTTGTTCAAAATTATATAGTGAGACAGTGGTAGAGTCAGGAATAGAGAGGGGATCTTCTGGATCTCAGGTTGTGACTCCTTCTCTCCCCCCCTCACACATGCACACACACTGGATCAAACAAGCTCTTTCCCTTCTGTCAGAATTGCTTCATTGTTCAGTATTCAGACTTTCATTTAAAATATTTGTATCTTGCCTCATCACAAAGAGAACATGTACAGTGTAAGCCAGTGTACTGCTGTCTTGTTCAGATTCTTACCAGACAACCGGAGAGAATAAAGCCATCAGGGGTCTGAGCTTCCCATGGTCTTTATAATGGGATATTAACTTCAGAAAAGGTCAGAAATTGAATTTTGAGGTCTTTTGTTACATTAAAAGAGCAGATTAGTTCCATTCCGATTAGGTTACTGAATACTCATGCAAATGTGTAAGACCAGAAGTGAACCTGGCTACCAGCACCTGTATACTGTGGACTTCAGAACATATATTTTCTCTACTACAGCAAATTATAATTGTGAAAGTAAAGGAATTTATTCCTGTTGCATGTTAGTAGTTCAGGCTTAAAATCTGTTCATTGTGCTATTGTTGGGATCATTTCCTCTTTACAAAAATGTTGAAATATGGAAATTTAAATATAACTATGAGATAAAATGTGTTCCTTCTACTATCACAAGAGGTTGAAGAACTCTTTTCAACATGTAGGGTCCTATTCTGTCTTTTATACCTGGAGCTTGCACTGGGCTGCAATGTGAGTGCTGAGGTGCTCCATGCAAAAGCAGCCTGTGGGACTGGGAGTCCATGGTAGAGTGGGAACGACAGAACACTGTGGGAAGGTGTGGAATTATCCTGGTCCTATTCTATTGGCCAGTGTGGGAGGATAGTGAGATCATGGCTCCCACCACACCCTGTTGCTGTCCTCCCTCCTTGGGATGCAGGGGTGACTCCAGGCACCAGCGCAGCAAGTGTGTGTCTGGTGCGGCAAGCCACGGGAGGGGTAACCTGATGGTTGCTTTCAGGGCGGCAGTCAGACAGTGGATTCGGCGGCATTTCGGCAGTGGGTAAGCCGAAGCCACAGGACTGTCAGACCTCCCGCAGAAACTTTGCCGAATCTGCGCAACCAGCGGACCTCCCATGCTGCTTGGGGTGGCAAAAATTGTGCTCTTTCCTTTACAAAAAACCTGCTCTTTCCTTTACACTTCCTTCCTGTGCGTTTTTATCAGTCCTCAGCTGAGGGGCTAATTAATCCTTTAGCTCAGTGGTCGCCAACCTTTTCGTCCTCACGGACCACTAAAGTTGCGTGGCGCGCCCCCCCCCCCCGGCTCGACTCGGCCCCCCCCCCAGCTCGACTCGGCCCCCCCCCCGGCCTCAGCAGCGTGGCTTGGCCCCCCCCCCCCCCGGCTCCAGCGGCGTGGCTTGGGCCCCCCCCCCCGGCCTCAGCAGCGTGGCTCCCCCCTCCCCCCCCCCGGCTCCAGCGGTGCGGCTCGGCTCCCCCCTCCCCCCCCCCGGCTCCAGCGGCGCGGTGTGGCTCGGGCTCCCCCCCCCGGCTCCAGTGGCGCGGCGTGGCTCAGGGCCCCCCCCCCAGCCTCAGCAGCGCAGCGCGGCTCCCCCCCCCCCCCCCGGCTCCAGCAGCGCGCCTCGCCTCGGCTCCAGCAGCGCGGCGCAGCTCGGGCTCCCCCCCCACCCCCGGCCGGCGCGGCTCCCCCCTCCCCCCCCGGCTCCAGCGGCGTGGCTCACCTCGGCTCCAGCGGGCAAGCGCGGCTCAGACCCCCCCCGGCTCCAGCAGCGTGGTGCGGCTCGGGCCCCCGCACCCCCGACTCCAGCGGCGCGGCTCGAGCCCCCCGGCTCACGCGGCGCGAGACCGGAGGCAGTAGCGAGCCAGCGCTTGCTGGCCGCCGGGGACGGGGCGGGACAGGCGCCGCAGCCTCTTGCCTGCCCAGAGGGGCGGCCATGAGGGAGCCGACCGCTGCTTTAGCTCACTCAACCTGCTATCCTGATTGGGGAATCAAAATGTACTTAGTTAATCAGCCCTCTGAGGGGAAATGCAGATTCACCTGTTAACTCTCTTTATTCTGTCACAGGCAATAACTGCAAGTTCCTGCTGGGAGACTTTATTCTTACAGTAAACCCTCGATTTAACGGACCCCGATTTAACGGACTTCGGATGCAACGGACAAAATTTCCGATGCATCCGAAATCCGTTATTGGGGGAAATCCGTTATATGTTGACAGCTCCCGCCCGGCTCCCCGCAGCAGGGACCCCTGCGGGAGCTGTCAAACCCCCCGCCCCCCCGCCCGGCTCCCCACAACGGGGAGCCGGGCGGGGGGGTGGGGGGGGGGGGGTTTGAGAGCTCCCGCCCGGCTCCCCGCAGCGGGAAGCCGGGCGGGGGGTTTGACAGCTCCCGCCAGGCTTCCCGCTGGGGGGAGCAGAGCGGGAGCTGTCAACCCCCCCGCCCGGCTCCCCGCAATGGGGAGCCGGGCGGGGGGGGGGCGTTTGAGAGCCTCCGCTCGGCTCCCCGCAGCGGGAAGCCAGGCGGGGGGTTTGAGAGCTCCCGCTCGGCTCCCCCCAGCGGGAAGCTGGGCGGGAGCTATCAACCCCCCCGCCCGGCTCCCCGC
This sequence comes from Sternotherus odoratus, assembly GCA_032164245.1. Taxonomy (NCBI): domain Eukaryota; kingdom Metazoa; phylum Chordata; order Testudines; family Kinosternidae; genus Sternotherus; species Sternotherus odoratus. The sequence goes on from JAVMKO010000003.1 coordinate 145,933,810, forward strand.
AACGGGGAGCAGGGAGGGGGCGTTTGAGATCCCCCGCTCGGCTCCCCTCTGCGGGGAGCCAGGCGGGGGGGGGGGGCGTTTGAGAGCTCCCGCCCGGCTCCCCGCAGCGAGAAGCCGGGCGGGGGGTTTGACAGCTCCCGCCGGGCTTCCCACGGGGGGGAGCCGGGCGGGAGCTGTCAACCCCCCCGCCCGGCTCCTCGCAGCGGGGAGACGGACGGACGGGGGGTTTTTGAGCCGGGCAGGAGCTGTCAACCCGGCTGCCCGGCTCCCCTCTGCGGGGAGCCGGGCGGCCGGGTTGACAGCTCCTGCCCGGCTCCCCGCAGCGGAGGGCCGGGCGGAAGCTGTCAACCCTCCCCACAGCAGGGAGCCGGGCGGGGGGGTTGACAGTGCCCGCCGGGTTCCCCACTGCCGGGAGCCGGGCGGGGGAGTTTGACAGTTCCCGCCTGGCTCCCCGCAGAGGGGAGCCGGCCGGCCGGTTTGACAGCTCCTGCCCGGCCTCGCAGCGGAGGGCCTGGAGGGAACTGTCAACCCCCCCCCTCCACGCAGCGGGGAGCCAGGCGGGCGGGCTGAAAGTTCCCGCCGGGCTCCCCGCTGCCGGGAGCCGGGCGGGCGGGCTGACAGCTCCCGCCGGGCTCCCCGCTGCCGGGAGCCGGGCGGGCGGGCTGACAGCTCCCGCCGGGCTCCCCGCTGCCGGGAGCCGGGCGGGCGGGCTGACAGCTCCCGCCGGGCTCCCCGCTGCGGGGAGCCGGGCGGGGGGGTTGACAGTTCCCGCCTGGCTCCCCGCAGCGGGAGCTGGGCGGGCGGGCTGACAGTTCCCGCCTGGCTCCCCGCAGCGGGAGCTGGGCGGGCGGGCTGACAGTTCCCGCCTGGCTCCCCGCAGCGGGGAGCCGGGCGGGAGCTCTCAGCCCACCCGCCCGGCTCCCCGTTGCGGGGAGCAAGGCAGGTGGGGGGGGGGGGGGGGCGTTTGACAGCTCATAAAACCTCTATATAACGGACTAATTGGGGTGAGGGGGTGTCCATTAAAGCCAAAAGTCCTATTATTTAATGATTTTTAAAAATTATTAAATAACGGACTTTTGGCTTTAACGGACACCCCCTCGCCCCAATTAGTCCGTTAAATCGAGGTTTCACTGTATTTGGTTTTTTGCCTTTAAGCGAGCGGACACTCACCCCGGCGGCGCCTCCTGCTGGTCGATCGGGAATTAGCTCTTCAGCCTCCAGAGCGCCCTCTGCCGGCCGATGTCCTGCTCCTACTCCGGCCCCGTGTCCCTCCCGGACCCCAGTGCCCTCTAGCTGAGGGTGCTGCACCCCTGCAGAACCCCCTCAAGTCCAAAGGTCTCCCCTCCCCGGGGAACCCTCCACCCACTATCCCCACCTTGCCTCAGACTTGGCCACTGCCAGTCACCACTTACCCCTGCTCACTGAGGTAGACTGCAGTATCATGGCCTCTCATCACCGGCAAGGGGGGTTGGCCTGCTGCTTCTATTACTAGCCATGGGCTGCCCCCTGCAGTACCCTGGGCGGGGCCCCTCCTCTAGGCCCAACAGCCTGGGGCTCCCAGGCTAGAGCTTCCCCAGCTCCCAGTGCACCACCCTGGATGCTCACTCAGGCTCCCCGCAGCTAGGCCTGCACCACCCTGGATGCTCACTCAGGCTCCCCGCAGCTAGGCCTGTCTTCCTCTGGAGACAGAGGAGACTGACTCTCTAGGCCCCTGCCTCTCAGCCTTTATACAGGCCTGAGTGTTTGGGGCATGGCCTCTCTGCGGAGCCTGCTTCCCAATCAAGCCTGGGAGTTTGCTGGCTCCCAGCCACAACTCCTTCCCTAGGCTATTCCAGACCTTTCAGGCAGGGAGCGGGTGGTTACCCGCTACATTGCCTCTTTCAAATCAGATGAGGCCTGGCCTACCAGTGAAATTTTAAATGACTGTTGCAATATTTTTGGAAGCTTTGCCTTTCCTGTTCTGGTTTAACAAGTGTGCACTGTTAACTAATATATAAGTTTTTAAAATGTTAATTATATAAACAATTGGTGGCCTCAGAAATGAAATAATCCAGTTTTCTCAGCATCACAGTGTCTGAATTTTACAGCTCAGTAAATGTAACTAGTTTATTCTGTATATCTGTCAAGTCTCAAATTCCTCTAAATTCCTCTTTCTTTTGGCAGCCTATTTCACATATTGATGACCCTTTCAAAAAGATTGCTTTGACCATTTCATCCAGGTCTTTCTTCCTTTAACTGATGACTTCAGGTGATACATTTGCCTTGTCATGTAAACAGATTTTTATCCCTAGATTCTTGTATTATCCCATCACGTCTTTTTAAAACCATGATTAAAACAATTCTCAATCATCTCTTTTCAAGGCTTAACTTAGAACTCTTGAAGTCTTCCCTCCAAAATCAGCCCTTTCTTTATCTAAATATCCCATATAATTCTTCCTTTCATTTTAATTAATAACTTTATAAAAGCTGAGTGATTGATGCTGTGCACTAGTATCCTTAATGTGATCCAGGCTTCTGGGGAAGGAAGGAAGAGTGACAGAAATACAGTAATTTTAGTTATATGTCAAAATAAATGTTTCGTTCCCAGAAGAAAAAGACATGAAGAGCTAAAATAAAGTTTTTCTCAGTGAAAGCAGGACTTAATATAGATAAATGGTCTGTCCTACAGGCAGCCTAACCTATGGAGAGCTAGGGCTGCCTGACCCAGTCAGAGTATTGCAGAATACCAGAATGCACATAAGTTAATAAATAATTATTATAATAGACTTTCATTTCTATGTCTTTTATGTTGTATGCATCATTGTATATTAGAATATTATATGTGAATAACAGGTTCTACTAGAAAGGAACCCAAAACAAAAACTATGCAACAGAATTTGGAGATGCAACATCTTTAGAGTCTGGTTCCTTTAGGGAGGAGAAAGATCTGAATAGCTGAAGCAACATATAGCTCTGCACACTAGATTGTATTGATGCTGTCTCTTCTGGCCCATGTTCTTCTTGCAATTCTGCATCTGGATTGGGTGCAGGAAGATTCTTACATTAGGCTAACTGCCAAGAACAGTGAAAAGTTCATTCAGTCATAATCACATTGAGTTCATTATTGTTTATTAAATAACATTATCGATCACACTGTTAGAATATGCTGGAAAGCCTGTAGTCACTGAGGCTATAAGTAATTTTCAGGTTTCAAACTTGGATGTATCAAGATAGAGGGACAAAAAGAAGTAGCCTGATGTTTCTCCTGCAGGCTGCCTTCCCCTACTCCCACCCACTCCCACCCCAAACAATGCTAAGCACGCTCAGCTGCTTTCATGAGCTTTGAAGATCAGGCCTCATAGGTAGGTTCTTCATACAAATTTCAGTGACTGTAAGATTACAGTGTCCAGAAGTCTTTCAACACAAAATGTACATATTAAGGTGAGCATGTGCATGGCCATCATCCTAAACTTAAGCTCCTGTACTAGCTTGCCTAATATTTAATACAGATCCGTAGTTGTGCATGGCATTTTACAAAGAGAATAAAAAAATTGTCTACTGTGCTTTCAGGAGCTTGTCTGCACCCTGAGATTCTCTTTGCCAGTATAGCTGGGCTAGTGCGGACCTATAGTGAAGAGGTGCTACACTGGTGTAATGAGTGATTTGGCATGGTGCACCTTACTAGGGTTTGAAATAAGGTAATGTACTATTGCAAGCCACTCTTTTACTGGCAAAGCTCCTTTACATTAGAGGTTTGCACCAGTTCAGCATCAAGGCAACTAAGCTGATGTAGCTATACTGGTGCAAAAAAAACAAGTGTAGTGTTAAAATAGCAGTTTTCAAAATATTGAGTACTGGGTAGTGTGATAGAGGAAGGCCAGAGAGCTGCAGAGTGTTTGAGGGGAGATATATCAGCTCCAGGTTCATTAGGGCGTGGCTCCCTGTAGACTAGGGAAGCAGGCAGCAGGCCTTAATAAAAACCCCTGCCTCAGGCAGACAGGTGTGGGTGTTTGGAAGGAGTTTGGAGGCGTTGGAGCAGAGAGCAGTTTGGAGGCGTTGGAGCAGAGAGCAGTTTGGAGGCGTTGGAGCAGAGAGCAGTTTGGAGGCGTTGGAGCAGAGAGAGTTTGAAGAAGTGCTGTGGTGAGCTAAGAAAGACCCAGACCTTAAGTAAAGGAACACCTGGCTTGTGTATAGAGAGGGCAGGAAGCCCCCCACAAGCTGAAGAGTAGGAGAGGAAAGTAGTCCAGGGGAAGGAGTAGCTAATCCCAGTGGTTTACCGCTATCCTCAAGGCCCCTGGGCTGGGACCCGGAGTAGAGGGCGGGCCCGGGTCCCTCCCTCTCCCCTTCTCCCCTCTAGGATACTTGTGGAACAGTTAATACCCGGTTCAGAGGCAAGAAAAAGGCTCCCTGAATTCCCCCACAAGAAGAGAAAGCGCAGGACCCATCAATATCGTGGGAGTAATTTGCCACAGTAGTTATAAAATTTAAATTACCAAAAATTAAAGTATTAACCAACTTACTCTTAGGCCTAGTTAATGGAAAAGAAAATCAGCAGATAGAGCTATCTGATCATTAATTTGCAACTTTCCAAGAAAGAGATGGTTCTATATTGGATAAGAGGATTGCAACCAAATAAACAAGGAAATATGACTTATTTATTTAGGAAAAAAAGACCCCTCTAAAATTATCTAAATGGTAAAGGATATGCAAATGATTTACACAGTATAGAAGGTAAATAGTTATAAAAAAATAAAAACTCTGTAAAGAAATTGAAAAATTGATTTAAAACATTAATTTAAAAAATTGACAATCAAATGTTACAAGCGAAATTTAACACCATGATTGAAAATCAGTATCACAAACACAGTAGTAAATTGAAGAAAGTTCAGTATAGTAACGCTTAAAATCACTTATACTTTCTAAAACTAAATGCAGAAGTCAAAATTGAGTACAATACAAGACAAAATGGATACCAATAATTCTTAGGTTATACCACATTAATTACATAGAGTGTAACCTAACATGTTCCAAAAGTAAAAATATTAATATTCAGTTATATCAGTGTGTTAAAACAAAAGGGCACTTATGGTCAATGATGCATTCTGAACCAGTTTAACAAGAAAATAAAAAGCAATATAACCAAACACTGCAGGTCACAATTTAAAAGTACAGTAAAACCTCCATTTAACGGACTAATTCGGGTGAGGGGGTGTCCGTTAAATGAAAAAGTCCGTTATTTAATAATAAAAAAACGAGCTGTTGGAGCAGCAGCCCGACCGCCACAGGGTCGGGGCGGCAGCTCTGCAGCCCGCCCACTGCCGGGACCCGGGCGGCAGCCAGGATCAGTCAGCCAGCCCGCCTGGGTCCCAGCTGTTGGGACGCGGGCGGCAGCCGGGAACCGTCAGCCAGCCCGCCCGGGTCCGACCCAGGCGGCAGCCGGGAGCTGTCAACCAGCCCGCCCGGGTTCCGGCTGATGGGACCCGGGCGGCAGTGGGGAGCCGGCAGTCAGCCCGCCTGCTGCTGTGACCCGGGCGGCAGCCGGGAGCCAGCAGGCAGTGTGCCTGCTGCCATGACCCGGGCGGCAGCCGGGAGCCGGCAGCCAGCCCGCCCGCCTGCTGCCGTGACCCGGGTGGCAGCGGGGAGCCGGCAGCCAGCCCGCCCGCCCGCTGCCTGGACCCGGGCGGCAGCAGGGAGCCAGCAGCCAGCCCGCCCGCTGCCTGGACCCGGGCGGCAGCAGGGAGCCGGCAGCCAGCCCGCCCGCTGCCTGGACCCGGGCGGCAGCGGGGAGCCGGCAGCCCGCCCGCCCGCTGCCTGGACCCGGGCGGCAGCGGGGAGCCAGCCCGCCAGCTGCCGTGACCCGGGCGGCAGCGGGGAGCCAGCCCGCCTGCTGCCGTGACCCGGGCGGCAGCCGGGAGTCGGCAGCCAGCCCGCGACAAATGGATTTCGGATGCATCAGACTTGCTTAGAAATTTTGTCCGTTGCATCCGAAGTCCGTTAAATCGAGGGTTTACTGTATGCAACGTAGAGCAAAATGACTCTGAACTTTATATTAAAGGTATTCTAAGCAATTAACCAACTTAACTTTAAGAGTTAAGTGGTAGCCAACTTAGTCTTAAAACATACCAAAAGATGAAGAGGCTCTGCACTGAAATACAGTGTTTATTAAAACAGCAATTAAGTAATTCATAGAAAAACTTAACACTCAGAATCTCTGACTCAATTATATTTCTGTCCTAGGCCATGTATGTAGCATGGGGACTGTAGAGTCATAGCTTTGGCACCGTACCTATGCTGGTCTAACTCCCTGATGCAGTCTCAGTCTACACAAAGGAACGTTTTTTTCCGTCACTGTAGGAAAACCATGTCCCTGAGCAATGGTAGGTTAATGGAAGCAGTCTTCTTGCAACTCAGCTGTATCTACACTGGTGATTAGGTTGGAAAAATCCACCTCCCTGAGTACTGTAGTTACATCAACCTAAATTTTAGGTAGAAACCACATCCTAGTAAATGTTTCCTGATATTAACTCTATTAAATACAATTTTTTCTTTCTTGTATTTAGTACAACATTTCTTTCCTTATCTGGAACTATGGACGTCGTTAGGGTTATTAAGTCTGTTCCATCTAGAATTTAGATCTTATCAGCACAGTGACCTGGTTTATGGAACAAAGGTATTAATTCCAATTTTCCTAAACATTTAGAAAAATAGTACCTTCTGTTCTCCTGAGCCAAAATCCTGCCCTCCCTTGGTGTACAGGGCTTACCTATGGAATTTGAGTGACAAATATTGCTTTGCTTAGGCAGTCTTGCTTGCTTGTGTGTTGGTATCTTCAGGAAAATTTCTCTCTCAAGATTATTTTGGTTAGGATTTGGGACTAGTACCACTTGGTTAAAAATATTTCCCTCTTGGTGAGAGAGAGGTTACCTTTCAGGACTGCTTTTATAGGAAGTGGTAGCTGCTGTATGGATCCAGAAAAACACAACTCTTTGCTCAGGATCTGATATTTAGGTGAGGCTGCTTTTGTCTTTCAGCAGATTCTTTAATCCTTATTATAATTTCAGTGCAAACAGAATTATTCTAAATTATCTAATTCTGTTTTCTGTCAAGTTGTAACATTTAACAGCTATAAATCTGTTTGTAATCTGTGTGTATATGTATAATACTCTTAAATTCCTTGGATATTGAAGCTTAAGTTTATTTTTCATTTACTTATAGCTAACTTTAATGCAAAGTGAGTTTATTCTGGCCTCAAGTATCGGAAACTTCATTTCCAATTTTGTTCTACACAAAACATCTTGCAGAGTTCATTATCAAATCAACATTCCAATTCCAAACACTAAAATATTAACTTAATTTCAAATCAAACACTTTTGTTTTGCATTAACCAAGATTAATACAATAAACAACTTGATTAATATTTGTAATGTTTCATACTTAATTATTAAAACACTTTTTTCTGTACTTATTTTTCTGTACATCTATATGCACCATAATAACTTTCTAATATTAAACAACTTTAATACAATTTTTAAACAGTAATATTAACTGCAATTAAACTTTGTCACTATTTTAACTTGGTATTTCATAAAATTTAACCCATAGCTCTTTTCTGAACTGTAGGTAGTATAAGAACTTTAGGTAGGTACGAAAGGAAAGTCTGTCAGTTAGATGATAGTAGTACTATTAGAAATCTGTCTTTGGTCTATTGACTTTTATGGGCCAAAAATGAGAAAAAGGACACTTAGGGTGGTGGTACCTAACTCAGAAAACTTGAAGACTTCACCAAGAATCTTACACTGATTGATTTATTTCTTATCAGATATCTTCTAATAAGGATCTATGGTACCTAGTGATTTTAGGAATTCAGCTTGTTTGAAGACAAACAGAAGTTGTCTCAAAGCAAACATGAAGGTCTGTTTTATTTCAACAGTAATTGCCATTTAATTTCTCCAACAACCTTGACTAAGATTTAATGTCGACCTCAAGTGTGACTCTAGCAAACACACCAGAAATAATTACTTGTTTGCCTGGTGGACATATCTAGGTTATGGTATTCTTTTAACATCCCTCTATGATAATTAAGGATCTATTACAGGCATTTACTTTGTGGTTGACACACTTTTCATATTGTGCCTATTTGCTAATACAGTAAACCCTCGATTTAACGGACTTCGGATGCAAGGGACAAAATTTCTGAGCAAGTCTGATGCATTCCTGATCCATTTCTGGCGGGCTGGCTGCTGGCTCCCGGCTGCCGTCCGGGTCACAGCAGCGGGCAGGCTGGCTGCCGGCTCCTGGCTGCCGCCCGGGTCACAGCAGCGGGCGGGCTGCGGAGCTGCCGCTCCGACCCTGTGGCGGGTGGGCTGCTGCTCCGGCAGCTCTTTTTTTATTATTATTATTATTAAATAACAGACTTTTTGATTTAACGGACACCCCCTTGCCCGAATTAGTCTGTTAAATGGAGGTTTTACTGTACAATTTTATAATCTTGATGGTATCTTCAATCCCTATCTTGTATCTCTGTGGTTTTCAGAAAAGTACTTCTCTTTTCTACATTCCCATTACCTTTTCTATTGGATATGGATAACTTGATGATTACATGCTCTGTTCATTCCTTCTGAAGCACCTGGCATTGGCCAGGATTGGAAGGCAGGATACTGGGCTAGAAGATGGACCATTGATCTGACCCAGAATGGCTGTTCTTAAATTCTTTTTGTATTGCTAATTAATTTGAGCCCTGCTTTCTTAAATTTCATTAATATAGTTCAGTCAGTCATATTTCTCATGATTAGTGTTATAAAAAAGACAGCGAGGAATACTTGTAGCACCTTAGAGACTAACTAGTTTATTTCAGCATAAGCTTTCGTGAGCTATAGCTCATTTCATTGGATGCATAGAATGGAACAGAAGTAAAATGCATTTATACACACAGATGTCCCTGCCAGCAGGTATATGGGATCTTGGGGAGCAATTACCACACAGGTGGGGTGCAAAATAAACTTTATTAAGAAAATTCAAAAACAGGGAAAATTTAATAGTGAGGGGTATGGGGTTTGTTAAAGTAGACAATTGGGGAGGGGTTTCTTTTAGTAAATGGGATAGGGGGTTTCAGTAGTGGGGTACAATACAGTTGGTAACCAATTAACACTGAAGTATAAATGTAACAGGTAGCTAACAATTTCTATGTAAAGAGTGTCACAGCAGCATATAACCAACTAACAGTATGAGTAAAATGTGTTAAATAACCAACAATTTTAGGTAAAAATGTAAATGTAAAATGTGAGGTGTGTTAGAGAGAAAGGGGTAACCAATGGGGTTTTATGCTAGAAAGAGAGAGAGAGAAGACAGGCTGTAAGTTGAAATAGCAGAGAGAGGGAGAGAGAGAGAAAGAAAGTGGTAGATAAGTAAGGTTGGGGGATGGGGGAAGAGGAGCACGTGGTGGAGGGAGATTTAAACTCAGGGAGACACAGAACAGACAGGCTGCAAGTTTAAACAGCAGAGAGACAATTATACAAAACACAGTAAAATCTTATCTATGATTTAACTTAACCAAAACTACACAAATTAGCAAGTAACAAAACACAATGCAACAATTCTTTAAGGCTAACTTACAGAGTACAATGCAAGCAATTTCCTAAACCTAACTTAACTACAGCTATGCAAAATGAAATTACAACTTATCTAGACTAAAAGCCAAAATCTAACCTAATGGGTGCACCTTATACTAGGGGTAGTTTCAGAGGGCAGGGTGGTGTGTGCCCAGGTACAGTCCAGGAAGGCACAGGCTTATTTCTAGCAGCAAAGGTGCTGCAAAGCAAGAAACAGATTACAGATACAGACCAAGGAGTTTAAGAGAGGTTTTAAGACACAGACCAAGGTTTAGTTTAAGTCTAAGAGAGGTTTTAAGACACAGACCAAGAAGTTTAAGAGAGGTTTTAAGACACAGACCAAGAAGTTTGAGAGGTTTTAAGACACAGACCAAGGTTTAGTTTAAGTCTAAGAGAGGTTTTAAGACACAGACCAAGGTTTAGTTTAAGAGAGGTTTTAAGACACAGACCAAGAAGTTTGAGAGGGTTTTAAGACACAGACCAAGGAGTTTAAGAGAGGATTAGTTTGAGTCTGTGTGTTGGGGAAACAGAGCCAGCAGCTAAAGTAATTAAGTATAGAAAGTTTCACAGAGGGATTCTCACCAGTCCCCAAGGCAGCAGCAAAGGTAGAAGCAGCAACAGCATCAGAAGAAGCAAGGAGGGCTCGGCATGGTCTTGATAATCAGGAGGTCTCTCAGGCAGCAATTCGTTCTTCGTGGGGGGGGGGGGGTGTTAAAACGGGGGTATGCTCAAAAATAAAAAAATAAAACGAGAGCGGAGAAAGGACCCCCCCAGAACCCCTGGCTGATCAGACCAGGTAGCAATGCAGGAACCTTTCTGATGTTTGTTTCAAAAATGCCTGTTCTTAAAGGCAAACTCAGGCAGTTTCCCCGCCAGTAATCCTGATAGGCTCCTTCTGTCACAGGGGAGGAGTTACAGGGAAAAACTGCAGGTGAGCATAGAGACATGCCTGGGCAGAGTCCTGGGCCATAGGCGTGAGTTCCACCTCATGACTCAAAAGCACATGAGGCCTATGACTCATGCCCAGGATCTCAAAAACACATTAGGTCTTACAGCTTTGGACATTGCCTACCCTACACCGAGCCCAGGTTTAACAAGGTGATAACAGGACCAACCCTTTGAACAGGGCAGTTGTCCCACTTAGCACGCAGCACAAGTGGCCATCCCTTTGAGAAGGGCAATGGCTCTTGGTAAACAACTTAAGGGGCCCTCCCTTTGAGAAGGGCAGTGGCCCTGGTAAACAACTTAACAGCCAGGGAGGGGCGGCCACAGGAGAACAAAAACAAAATGGAGTAAGGGGACAGCTGTAAGAAACAAAATGGAATAGGGGGAAAGCTGTAACAGACAACAGAAAGAAAAAGAAAAGAAAAAATAAAAATAAAAAAATTCTAAGAGGGCTGTTAAATGTAGATGGTCCATTATCACTAGGAGGAAGATACACCTTTTGAAATGGAGATCTGTTGTCAGTAACTCAGGAAATGCAATTAATTACTGTAATGAGAGAACCAATCTGAACTTCTGTTAAGCCCTTGGTTTATTGTGTCCAATTTGAAAATTAATTCCAGTTCCTCAGTTTCTCGTTGGAGTCTGCTTTGGAAGTTTTTCTGTTTCAAAACTGAAACAGGTTCTAATTGTGTAAGGAAGTAAGTTTTTAGATTTAATAAAGGTAAAAAATGGAAAATTAATTATAAAAATTATAAATCATTCAGATAAAAATGTCATAGGCTCTATAACAGAAGGAGCAGCCATTTGCAATAATTGCCTGTTATAATTAACCTTTATTTTCATAAACAATTGCCAGGTTTTACACGTGAGAAATTTTTCTCTCTGAACTTTTAATTCTCTATCGTGCAAAAATAGTAGTTATCTAGATGACTGATATCTTTAGAATAACACTTGTAAGCAGTTATGCTTAACCTTTTTTACAAAGAAAAACTGGTTTAGGGCTTAATAAATTCACTTTTCTTGGTTTTCAAACTAATATTTTATTCGGCTGGACAGATAAGACTTTCCTCATGCACTGTAAGTGTTTAGGATTGATTCCTATTCTTGGTTCCCTTGCTTTAGGAGTACTCTTCCCCAGTAGCTGTCCTATGAGAATGAGTTACCACGGACCTATTAACACATAATTCCTTTTTGCTTGTTGATGGGTGAAACTCCCTATTATACTAACGTCCTGGCTTGTTTAAAAGCTGTTTCTTAAAAAACTTTTTTATAGTTACTGCAAGTCATTTCTTTCTAGAAATGAATTTTGTGTTTTGAAATGTTTTCTGAGAGAAAACTGTTTTGACCCATTTTCGGTAATCTTAATTTGCTGTGTTTCCCCCCCCCCCCCCTAAAGTTTTGTTTATGGTTTTATTTTTCTCCGTGTCAAGTTAATAGAAGCACTCAAGTGACTTCAAACTATACTCTTAATGCCCAGGAGTAGTAATCAGGTGTATTAAGTGTTCCTCTGATTTCATAGGCTCAGAGTCTGTAGCCTTTTTTTCATATCTAATTACTTCATCAGCTTTTCACTCTTTTGGGGGAGGGATAGCTCAGTGGTTTGAGCATTGGCCTGCTAAACGCACGGTTGTGAGTTCAAGGATAACTCAGTGGTTTGAGCACTAGCCTGCTAAACCCAGGGTTGTGAGTTCAGTCCTTGAGGGGGCCATTCAGGGATATGGGGCAAAAATGGGATTGGTCCTGCTTTGAGCAGGGGGTTGGACTAGATGATCTCCTGAGGTGCCTTCCAACTCTGAGATCCTATGATCCTTGTGGGGGTCATTTAGGGATCTGGGGCAAAAAATCTGTCAGGGGGCAGTATTTGGTCCTGCTAGTGAAGGCAGGGGACTGGACTCCATGACCTTTCAAGTTCTTTCCAGTTCTATGAGATAGATATATCTCCATATTTAAATTTAAATTTTATCCCTTGTTATCCTTTAATGACCGTAGTAGCACTTGTCTTTCAACTACAGGGTTGTTTGGGGTGGTTGTTTTTTAAAGTCCACCAGTGCCATCACAATTGACTTGTGAGTTGGGTATCTGCTGCCTGAAGAGAGTGCCTCACCTAGTTAAGTGGTCTTGGACTTTAATGGTTTAGGTATTATAATACTGTCGCTTCCCTAAACTTGCTTTTCTAAAACTAGGTAATTCCTTTGCTTATAGTTTAAGAATGGAGTTTTGAAAGGCAGCTTCCATGATTTAGAAGCACAGGTCCCATTGACTTTCACCTGATTTAATTCACTTAGGCATGTTTGAAATCCCTTCCTAAGTAAAAACAAAATATTGGGTACTCCATTTAATTGCCTACCATATTACTGCACAATCTGTCTAATTTTTGAGCAGTTGGTGTTTGAAAAAAATACTGACAGATAAATATAAAATAAATAAATGGAAATTAATTGCTGCTTAATGCACATCGTATTTGCCATGTAGAATGCGTGACTGCAGGCGGTCAGAGTTTAATACTGTTGCTGTGTTTAAAAAGGAGGTGGATAAATTAATGACCACCATTTGAAGTTATGCTACCTGAGATAAAAGTAAGTGGCTTCAGGCTGTAAGCAGATTGCTATGGGTACAGGAAGGCATCTTTCTTTCTCCTTTGTCAGAAACATACATTTTTGCAGGAGGGAGGGATTTTCCATTCTTCATCTGAAGTGCCAGATATAGGACAATGTTAGAGGCAGAGTAGTAGATTTCATGAATCATTGGCCTAAACAAGTGTGTGGTATTTTCTTCTTCTGAAATGTTCTTTGTATTTGATAAGTTAGCATTTCAGAAATGCTCTTTGACTGTTCATATTTCTTAGTCTTTTAATGTAAGAGAAAAAAAATAGTTACTGATCTGACTTCAATGGACTGAGGTGACTTGTGAGTTCTACTCCAGGCCAGATAGAAGATGGAAGGAGGTGGTCTGGACCTTCTTCATCCCATTAATACAAGAATATTGTGGTTGAGTGAAAAATCCTGAGAGATTTAGTATTTCTGTAGTACTGGTGCATTATGGTCCTGAATAGTTAGTCAAAATCTTCAGTGGTGTGTGGTGTATACCCTAGTTGCAGAAATATAACATTTTGTGTGATGGTTATTCTCACACAATATTTGTGTACATACCATTTCTACATACACAATCTCTTATTATGCTCATGGGGTCTTTGTAACATTGTTAGGGATTATAAATAACTTTTTTTTGTGTAACAAATCTCGTGGTTCTATAAATCAGAATTTTCCAGTACAGTCTACTTATCAGGCTCTCAAGTGCTAAAGGGTTAAGGTATCTTTCACTGCTGTTCAGTTGTGCTTCTCCCTAGCTTTCCATTTCCACAGACTAATTACTACTATGGTAGCTCTCTAAGCGGCTCTTCTGGGAAAGTAAAAAACAGGGTTACTCACTGAGATCCCATTTTTCCTTCTTAAATACAGCTTGATTAGGACATGTATCGCTCCTCCCTCTTTGCCACAACTGTTGTACGAGCTTCTTTAGTATCTTTCACAAAAGACATTCTGAAGGTCAGGGATGAGAGAGGACGAGTTCTTTTGAATGTGTAAGGTTGTGATGTCATACAATGAGGGGCAGGGCTAGCTAACCTCTCTTGGCATCTCCAGGAAACTACCCAGCTCTGCTGGGGGAGCTGCACACAGAAAAGGCAACAGTTACTACTCCACGGTGAGTAACCCTGTTTTCTCCTTCTTTCACCTTCCAATTGTTTTCTTTGAATCTTGTATGTTAAACATAAAATAATTGGTTTGGCCCATGATCTAATCCTAAACATGGCAAGATACATATTTCCATTTAGGAAAACTTTCCATTCAATTGGTGGAATGGAGTGAAGCAAACTGGCATATTTGTTTTTGAAGCTGCATCTGATGACTGGACTGTGATAGGCATAGAATATCTGTAGAGGATTGAGCAAAGCACATAGTGAAATGTTTCAAACTAGGAGAAAAACCCTTACATTTTCTATTTATAAAGGAGATTTTAGGGTGGTAGTGTGGAGAATAAACTAACAAATTTCTCATGATGGCTTCAATTAATTTGGATTTGCATGTTTTCAGCCTACACATAGTATAGGTTCTTTTAGCCATTCTCTGTGTATTAGATGCAGTTAGTATGGAATGAGATGCAGTAGAATACAAGAGAGTGCATTTAATTCTGTTGTGTGGTGTGACTTGCTTTGCAAATAAAACAAAATATCTTTTTTTTATTATATAAATAGTGTCTCTGAGAGGATCTTGCTTTTCAGTATCAGCTGTAAATATAACAAAAATGCCATGTGCCCCTGATAATGTATATACTAGAAAAGCTTGCTTTTCAATAGTTAAAACAAAGCTGCTGACTCAGTAGCTGAGCTTTAGTGCTATGTATTAATAAAGAGGAGATAGTATTTTGGGACAAGAATGATGCCTTTCTTCATTTTGAGTATAGAACCTTACATGATGAGTAAGCTCACTGAGGTCAGTGGGATTGCTTGTACACTAAAATAATACTATGTGAGTAAGGATATTCCAATCGAGTTCCCTGATTATTTAATACTATTTGAGCTAAGATTATAGTCAATGGTCCCCAGATCCTGAATTGTGGAGTAGACAGACTTGAGAGGGGTAAAATGTCCCTTTCCCTTACTTCATAATTTAGAGATGTTGCTGCAGAACATGGCTTGTTTACAGAAAATGATGGGTTCTTCTGCTGGCAGACTTCTGCCTGAAAGTAGTGGGATTGAAGAAGTGGATACAGTTCAGGAAAAAAACTCCTGTGACTGTATAATCATAGTTTAATCCTTTTAATGCCTTGAGTAGAGTTGCCACTTACGGACTTATCTTTATCCATTGGTGGCTGGAGAAACAGCTAAAGTATTAATTTTAATACTAGTTTTATTTATATCTTAGAAATAATTTTTCTTATAATGGAGCTAATTTAGCAGTTGACATTATCCCCAATGTACTGTACTAAAGAAAGCTAACAGCCTAACATCTGGGTTTTTTTAACTGATTCAGGTTATTGGTACTACTTTCTTACCTATCAGAAGGGGGGTTGTCTTTTGTTTGAGGACACTGTTAATCTCGCTGAAACCAGAAATCTCCCTTTCTTCTATGACTGTCTCTGCATATTCCCACTTGTGGGGTATTACACTGCCTAGTGGTGCCTAACAATAGAACCTACTCCAAGCAGTGTCCAATTAGAGCACTCATGCCCCCCTGCTATCTCTCTGCTCAGTGTCTTTGAACATCCTGAGGGAAGACTATGTAAAGGGGCACAGTACCGTATGCTGCGTAACTTTCTTCTGACCAACTGCTAAAGATGGACTCTCTGGTCCATTCAGATCTGTTTTTTCCCCATCATAGAAGATTAGGGTTGGAAGAGATCTCAGGAGGTCATCTACTCCAAACCCCTACTCAAAGCAGGACCAACACCAACTAAATCCATTCTTTGTGTCTTGTTAACTGTTTAAAGTAGTTTGTAGTTTGGTGATCAGTATAGATTATGGTGAAACCAAATCAAAAAAAGAAGCTGGAGATTCAAGAGATGTGCTTTGTGCCTGGCTGTCTTCCTGGCGTTGAAGAACCTGATTACATGCCTCAAATGCTTGGGAGAGGGCCACTCTCCTTTAGGGTGTTTCATCTGCTGGACTTTCATGCCTGGAGCTTGCAAGGAGTGGCAGAACAGTTTGCAGGTTCTTCTCCTTAAGGAGGTACTTGAGGCCAAACCCTCTGGATCCAGACATTCATCGGATCCAATGTCTAAAAGGCCATTTTCAGTTCCTTTGAGTTCTTCCACCAAGGTAGAACAGTTTAACGGTTCCAAGAAATTGGAACCCTCATTCGGTCCAGCTCTGGATCCTGCTTCTCAAGAAGTCAGGTCTTTGAAAGATACCATTAATGGAGATGAGAAGACCACCTGTGACAGAATCAAGATTCATGCCGTTGGCTCTGGCTGTGTCAGTTCCAAAAAACAATACTGGGAAAAGATGGCCAGGGTTAGCAGAGTTGGATTCCACATGACAGAACCGTCCAATTCTGACAGGGCCTCTATGGTTCCAAAACAGAGTCTGGTTCCAGTTTCAAGGATTTGAGTATTTCACCAGATCCTTTGCCATCTAAGTCTTTGGCTCCAGTCTCAACCATGGCTCCAGTTCCATTCCATCTGCTGATCTGAAGAGAATTTTTACTTTGGTGCTTTATGTGCACCATTTGTCTTCTGAACATTCCTCATATGTGAATGAGAAACAGAAGATCTTGAGAAACAGACATATTTTGCCTGTTCCGAGGTCTGTGTCATCTTCATTGGAAAAATGGAGAGCAGGGGAGATTATTATGCTCTCTCTTGATCCTTCAATACCGCCTCCAAAGACTTGTATAGGATCATCTCAAAGAGTTCTCTTCATATATTTCTGTCCTCTCTCAAGGTCCTTAGCTGTCTCCAGTGTGTTCCGTTGTGAATCTGAGGCCTGAGCCATATCTAGAGGAGGCTAGAAGATGAATAAAGGAACTTGTTTCCTCCTGCTTCGGGCCTTTTTTTGGCCTCCCTCCTACGCCTGAATCCCAGTTTCTGGGGAAATTGGCAATTCTGGGCTCCATAGCTTTATACAGGGCTATTACAATAATTTTTTGGTTGTTGTAAGTATGGATAGAGGTGTGGTGCTTCATTTGTAGAGGGTCTGGCAGCAGAGAAATCCTTGAATCCAATTCCACCGGATCTATCTGCATCTCAGACAATTGTGCCTGATACTCTATCTGAAAAAGATGATGAGGAGATATCTCCTCTTTTTAACAAGAGTGTACAGACACAGACTATGATCCTGATTCATCATCTGACAAGCATGTCGGGTGGCTTCTGCCTCTCCCCTTTTGAGGCTGCTCTATATGTTTTCATGACCTGCTAGATCAGATGGTATCAACAGTGAACTTACCTTCAGTATCTGGGGAGGGTACCTCCCATTTGGTGTTTGATATTCTTAGGGCTACTTCCAGGATTAGGATGATGTTCCAATCCTTGATGGTTTACTGCAGCCTGCTTGGCAATTGGCAGTTGTGATCATAGTGGAGAGACAGACTATGGCAAAGCATGCTCTCAGGGCTTCATATGATGCCTCAGACTCCTCTGATAGAACATTGGCTTCTGCAGTTACTCTGAGGAAAAATGCTTAGCTTCCCTCTACTCTGGCTCCGGATACTAGAATTAAGTTGGAAGATCTGTCCTTTGAAGGGGAGATATTTTCAGTGAAAAGATGTATGAACTTCTGAAAAAAGCTGAAGGAGACAAGATTGATGGCTCGCTCTTAGGCTTGATTTCTTATAGGAAGAGATCTACTTTCGGTTATCAGAGACGGTATTATTTGCAATCTCCCTTGGCTTATTTCTCATCAAATCAAAAATGTCAACAGCAGCAATAGCAAACATTTTGGTCTGCGACATTCCGCTCTGGTGTTATCTGGACTGTTGATCTACTAGGTCACTCCAATCCTTGACTCTGGGAGCTAGCCTTACCCTGCTCTGCTGTGACAACTCCCACTCCTGGGCTGTTCACGCACAGCCTCTAGCATGTAAGCTGCTCCTTGGATTGTGCAACCGAATATCTCCAGTCCCAGACACAACCCTAGGAACCTCGGTCTTCCAGTGTCAGTTATGCCCATTGGACGCTGCAACTTTGTGAGTTTGTCAATTTAACATAGAAATGTATATGTACCAGGTTTGTTATCCCAAGGGGAGTCTCTGTCATGCTTCAAATCAGACACACTGCTTCAGACAGAACAAACAAAAACAGATTTATTAACCATAATGATAGATTTTAAATGATTATAAGTTCAAACATAAGTCAGATTTGGTCAAATGAAATAAAAGCAAAACGCATTCTAAGCCGATCGTAACACTTTCAATGCCCTCACAAACCTTAGATGCTCCTCACCACAGGCTGGATGGTTGCTCTTCAGCCAGGCTCTCACCAGCGTTTCAGTTGCTTGGTGTGGTGTCTGTAGAGGTAGGTGGGAGATAGAGAGACGGAGAGTGAGCGTGGCCAATGTCTCTCCCTTTTATCATGTCCTTCCTTTCCTCTTGGCTTTGACCCCACCTCCCTCTTCAGAGTCAGGTGAACATTACCTCATCTCAGTTCCAAACAGACCAAAGAAAGGGGGGTGACTCCCTTGAGTGTCTGACAGATTCTTTTGTTGCTGCCTAGGCCAGGGCCCTTTGTTCCTGTGAGACACTGGCTGGGTTTGTCCCATCCATACCCTTATGAGGAGTGAATTGCCCCTCTGCTTCTGGAGAGTTTTTGTCGGGGCTTATTCTAAGCCACGAGGACACATTTTCAGCCTCATAACTACATACATGAAATTATAACCTATAACATTACTATAACATTACTGTAACAGTTACTATAACATCACTATAATAACTGTGCTCAGTGTATCATGAGCCTTCCGAAGACACCCAAAATGACAAACTTTGCATTGGATACCACACAATCATTTTACAAGATGAATAGGGGGGTGCTGGGTGTTCCCCAGAGATACAGCGTGTCACACGGTCCCATATGTTAAAAATAATCTCTTCATTTTCATCTATGTATTGGTTTGCAGTTATCAGTTTAAAGGCCGTGTGTTTTTATATCTGTTTGACATGGTCATTGAAAGTACCTTCATTTAATGATGGCAGGATGCCATTTCCAGTATGAGGTGCTTCCATTTGGTCTATCTGCAGCATTAATTTTTTTTTGCAAAGTGCTTCTCTGTGGTAGCAGCTCATGTGTGAAAGCAAGCTATTTGAATTTTCCCATATTTGGACTATTGACTATTGAATGCTGCTATTGGTGAGGATCTAGTAAGCCACGTTGCTTTTACAACCCCCTCCTCCCCCCCCCCCCCGGTCTGGGACTGGTTCTGAATATGAAAAAATTGAATCTCTTTCCCACTCTGAGAATTTTATTCATAGTCTCCATATTAGACTCGGTAGCTGAGAAAGCTTTTCTGGTAGAGGACAATTTTTTTAAAAATAGTGCAATATGTTTTAAACATTCAAATATTGTAAACTCAGAAAGTAATTTTCTCTCTGGATCTCATGGCTGCTACTACTTATGTGAGTCCATTTGTGCGTCTCAGAATGAGTCCACTACAACATTGAATGTATTAGGTCTTCAGACCAAATCCTGACAATCTTCATATTTTAGTCAGCATACTTCAGATCATTCTGGACTTATTGACAGAGTGGTCAGTCAGAACAGTGTTCTGAGTGGTGTCCGGTTCAATCCCCCTTCATCATTGGTGAGTTTATCTTCAGATGCATCAAACAGTAGTAGGGGGAGGAGCACATTTGAGTCATCTTATAGTTTGCAGTTATTGGGCTTCTTGGGAGGGAAGCATGCACATCAACATGTTGGGGTTAAGAGCCATTCATCTGGCCCCCAGATTGTTTCTCTCTCATTTACATGGGTGGGTTGTGCAAATGGCAGTGGATAATTCATCAAGTCTGTATTATGCCAACAAATGGGGGTGCTTTCTCCACTCAGCTCTGTGCGGAAGCAATGAGTTTATGGGACTGGGGTATTCTCCATAACACTTATTTGGTGGCCCTGCATTTAGCAGGATAAAACAAATGATTGCAGATCATCTCACTAGGGACAGTTCTCAAATGCACTAATGACCCCTGAAAGATCAGTTGAGTCAGAGCATCTTTTCCAGTTGGACTCAAGCAGATGTGAATCTGTTTGCTATACGGTTCAAAATTAAATGTTATGTCTTTTGCTCAAGAGCAGGAAGGGACAGTTAATCCATCCTGGATGCTTCTGGACTGGGCAAGCCACCATCTGTATGCTTTTTTCCCCTTTCCATTGATTGAGAGGTTGGCAAGGAAGATATATCAGGATAGATCAAAGATAATTCTTATTGACATGGTTGGCTGCATCAGCAATGGTTTATCAATCTGCTTCAACTGTCCACTAGTGTATTTATATGTTCTCCTCTGTCTCCAGATTTTCCAATTCAGCAACTAGGGCAGGATTCGTCATCCAGTAGCTTTACCTCATGTCTTGGGCAGTCAGATTTTGTCTCTGATTAATCTTGAACAGTCATATTCCTCTTCAGTGTAGCATGTATGTCTTAATTCTAGAAAGCTGTCTACTAGCTGATAATGTTATTTGAAATGGTCCAGATTTTGAGCCTTGGATGTGGAGAAAATCGTATTATCTTGTCTCAGCTTCCTTACTTTGTACTTGAATATTTCATGCACAAAAAAATGGAGGTGTTATCTAACTCATTTAAAAGTTCAGTTGGCAGTTCTTTCAGCTTACAGTATTTTGGTTGATGGTAGATCACTGTGCATAACATGGGTAAGAAGTTCATGAAGGGGTATCCCCCTTTTAGAAATTCTGTCCCTCCTTGGGGTCTTAACTTGGTCTTATTATACTCATGAAACAACATTTTGAACTGTTGGTTGACTGTTATTTATCTCTTACAACCCATTCATTATTTCCATAATATCAGTCAGAAGGGTGAGTGAATTAAATGCCTTTGTAGCTGATCCTCCAGTAATGTCTTTCAGAAGATAAGGTTCAGAGAGGTAGCCGTGTTACTCTGGGTTTGTAGAAGCGACAAAGAGTCCTGTGGCACCTTAAAGACTAACAAAAGTATTGAAGC
Organism: Sternotherus odoratus; assembly: GCA_032164245.1. Taxonomy (NCBI): domain Eukaryota; kingdom Metazoa; phylum Chordata; order Testudines; family Kinosternidae; genus Sternotherus; species Sternotherus odoratus. The sequence goes on from JAVMKO010000003.1 coordinate 145,955,002, forward strand.
ATAAGCTTTTGTGGGCTAATACCCACTTCGTCGGATGCAGAAGATAAGGTGGTTCTTAGGCCTGATCCCAGGTCTTTGCCAAAAGTAGTTTCTAAATTTCACATCAGACAGACAATTAATTTGTCAGTTTTTTTCCAAAAGCTGCTTACTAATAAAGGAGACTCTGTTTTACATTTTTGGATGCAAGAAGAGCTCTTGCATATTATTTAAGTAAGACTAAAAGTTTTCAAAATCATGTAGGTTATTCATGTTTTATGCTAACAGTCATGTGGATTATACCATATCTCCCCAGACTATTTCTAGATGGATTAAATAATGTATTACTGAATGTCACACATTTTCAAGAGTTCCTATACCTACAATGTTCCACCAGAGCTGTGGCAAGTCCCTGTTTCAGAAATATGCAGGGCTGCAATCTTGAGTTTTGTACACACCTTAGTAAACATGCTCACGATTTGGCTTCCAGGTCTGATGCTAGATTTAGTAGAGCAGTGTTTCAGTCTCTATTCAATTAGGACTCTGTTCCCTCCTCCAGATTATTTTCAGCACTGCTGATCAGACTACCCACAAGTGGGAGTATGCAGAGCCACTCAAAGAAGAAAGGAAAATCACTGGTTGTAACCAAAGTTCTTTGAGAGGGCTCTGCATATTCACATTTCTCAGCCACCTTCCCCTCTTTCTCAGAGTCATCTTGTTCTTTGTCTCTGGATTGGTGATGGAAGGAACTGAGGTGGTAGTGACCTCTGGGCCCCCGTATACAGCCTCACCCTCAAAATGTTAGAAGATGTTGAGGGGAGATGTAAGTGTGAGAATTCTAACAGAAGTGACGAGTCCTGTGGCACCTTAAAGATTAACTAAAGTATTGAAGCATAAGCTTTCATGGGCTAATACCCACTTCGTTGGATGCATCCGATGAAGTGGGTATTAGCCCATGAAAGCTTATGCTTCAATACTTTAGTCTTTAAGGTGCCACAGGACTCTTTGTCACTTCTGCAATTCCAGACTAACACGGCTACCTCTCTGATTCAGAACTCTAACAGACACTGCTTGGAGGGTGTTTAACGGAAGAACACTCATAAATGGGAATATGCAGAGCCATCTTGAAGAACTCTGGTTATAAATAAGTAACCTTCATTTCTTTAATATTGTTAAGATCTTCCAAATTGGAAATATCTATTAGAAAAATATACACATCGGTTTTTATAAGGATTTATGCCAATTAGCCAGTATATCTAAAAATAGATTTTTCTATGTAGCACCCTCAGTATCTTTTTTTTAGAGGGAACAGCTATCTGACCTTAATGTTGAAGCTGTTCGGGAATCAGTGTTAGTACCCAAACAAATCATTTTAACTGGAGCACCCATGTTAACATCTTCTTTTATAGGGAAAAATAAATGAAAAGTTATTGGTATGGAAAGGTATTTATTTTCAAGCTTCTTATTTAGTGCTGTTAGAAGCACAGAAGGGAAAATAAAGTGAAAACTTTTTTTGTTGTTAAATTATGAGCTTTTAAAATTGAACTAAAATGTCTTCCTTTTTAATTGATTTGGGATTTTGATTAATGGGTAGATGTGAACATTGCAAAACAATTAAATCAGTCTGTTACCTACAAGACTTTATTTTAGAATTTAGGATGTTGGGATTTTCCTGCAGTTGTTGTTGACATGTAGGATAAATATAATCCTCAGTTCTGGTCTTGGCGAGTAAATCTCTCAATCCACCAATGGATATGGAGACTTGTTTCATTTTAGGACTGTGTGTGCTGATGCTGGCACTATATGTGTAGGCACTTCTTCCCAAGTGGGCAAACATCTGTAACAATAAGAGACTGATATTGATCCTCTTCCCAGTTTTCTAACTTTTTTTGCACCATTTCCACCGTTGAATCCTCAATTCCACAGGAAAATTATATTTAGCAGTACGGACTGTTTGGTGATAGTGTTCTTGCAACATGTTAGTGCCGTATTTATGTAGTTCCTGAATTTCTTTGAAAAGTATCCTGGTGGTTTTTCCTTTAGGGTTTGAATCCACTTACCTTTGGTGTCTATGATGTAGCTTTAGAAACAAAACAGGAAAGAAAATGTAATGTATATTCTAATGAGTTGGTCTTGCCATTAGATACATTGGCATGCAATGTCTCAGTCTGCTGTTTTATTTATGCAACCATGTGCAAAAACCACATTTTACAAAGACTAAGAATGCACAGCTAAAAATTTAGAGTAGAATCAAGTCATAGCCAAATCATTATCTTGGTTAAGCTTTTCTTTATAAGAAAAAAAAACTTGTCATGTAGATGTATTGGTCTGACTATTATGTACTTTCTTGGCATGGTTGTTATTAGTGGTAGGCTTCAGAGACTAGCATTAATAGCTGGGCCTAGGCACATTGCACAGCATTTTCTTTTTTAAAGGAAGGACCACAGGTGTGGGGAGAAATAAGCTATTGAATTTATATATTCAGCCTTTCCTGAGACTCTTATTCAGTACTCTGTTATCCAGTAATCTGATTCACGTGCAATTAATCAAAAAAATAGCTGTATCAGTGCCAATGTCCCTCATTGTCATGCAGATGTGAACATGCATCAGAAGAAGTGAGTCATTTCTAAATCTTGTTAAATGGAACTCATTCAGTATTTTATACTCAAGGTGGCCTTGCCTTGGTTTTCACTCTCTCAAAAAAGGCAAACTACCTGACCAGTAGGTATTCCAAGCTTTCAGAATGTTAAAGATAAATAACAAATAAAATGAGTAAATTAAGCCTTCTCAGTCATCCACTAGCATTAACCTTACTTTGTAAGTAGAAATTAGTTGTCAATAAAACTCATTTTGTTAGACAGATTTCCTTACCTTATAATACAATGTATTTTGTCTTTATGCAGGGTTCCTAGTCTGGTGTCTTTGGAAGAGACAAAACTTTACACTGGTGTTAACTATGGTAGGTCAATCCCAACTCTGTTAAATCAGGTCATGAGATAATTAATTTCATACTCTTTTATTGTTAAATGCATAGCCAATTGATTTGGTTACATTTGTGATTCATTATTAAAAATGTTAGAGACCAGCTAACCAAGCTTAGCCAAACTTATTGTCTAGAGACAAAGCAGTACAAAACAGAAAGGAAAGAGTTAATATGTTACCAGTCCTTCTGGGAAGCAGTCACAGCATTTAGTCCATCTTACACAGAAGCTGTGCTCCGAAACACACTCTTGAAACTTCCTTTATGTATATTGTAACTTTTTACGAGCACTCTGTACATCATCCAGGACTAAAATTTACCAAAGAAATGTTTTTCCGGTATCATGGTGCATCTTTCCTTATTCTGTTTTTGGACACTACATTCTAAACCAGTTGCCTGTGAAGGCACCTCCCAACCTTGTCCCAGGGCAGAGCATTCATGTGTCTTGGTTTTGACAAGTTCTGCATCCGCCTATGTGAAGTGCAAAATTGTGCTGTGCATTGTGGGGTATGTACCTCAGCCTTAGTGAGCAGAATGCAATTTAACATGACTTCGTGCTAACATTTATATAATGTTAATATGTGTAAATGCATGTTGATATGGTGTGCAATATGTATAACATATACTTTGGCTAACACTTTCATTGTTGCAGCTGCAAAGTATGTCCTGTTTTAATTCATAAGTGCTGTGTGCTCCTGGTTATTTAAGGTGGTGATCAGTCCTGTATATTTCAGAGAACCTGTCTGACTGTAGCTGGGGTGAAGTTTGAGATCAGTTGGGCCAGTAGCAGTTTCAACAGTTGGTACAGTGACCGGAAGGAAAATTTCAGAAATGCCATGCAACGCTTAGGCCACGATAAAAAAGCCATGATTCCCAGAAGGGGAAATCGGAACCCTTATTTATCATAATAGTAAAATACAAAAAATATTCCAGAAGTTTACTAAAGTGGTCAGATATTCAAACTGAACATGCTACTTACAAACAAAGGACTGATTCAGAGTCTTTACCCCCATACATCCATTTAATTGTGTGTTCATAGTATATGATTAGCATGTGAGACCTCAGTCTCTGCTATGTATACTCTGACCTCTGAGATTGCATAGCTGTGAGGGTCAAGAGCAGCTAGTATATATGTGTCTATCATGTAGCCCAGTAGTTCATAGCCTCTCTCTTTTTATATGTCATAATTTCGATGCTTTTGTATTTAGCTGTCTTAGGCACTTGTGGGGACGCTGGGACCAAATGGAAAATATCTGTATTATTTTTTCAATATGGTGCATGTCCATGTGTGTGTATTTATGATGGGGTCCTTGCTATGGAGTTAAATCAAAAGAAGTTGCTAAAGGAACCAAGCAGAAAAGGTAAAATGATGACTAGTATAAGAAGCCTTGAAGAAACAATGGTGAAGCTGTTTACTGGGTAATATGTTCTACCTGACCACAGCCAGGCTAAGAATGGCTTACTCTTCCCAAGTCTAAGGGCTTGTCTTCACTACAGCGAGGAGGGATCGATCTTTTGACGATCGATTTATTGCATCTTGTCAAGACACAATAAATCGATCGCCAGCAGTGCCCCCGTCGACTCTGGAACTCCAGCTCATCAAAAGGCGCAAGCTGGAGTCGACGGGGGAGCACGCCGCTGACCGCCGCCGCTGTGAGGACGGCAGGTAAGTCGGCTGTAGGTACGCCAAATTCAGCTAGGTTATTAACGTAGCTGAATTTGCATATCTACAGCCGATCTCTCCCCCTCCCCCCCCAGTGAAGACCAGCCCTAGGCCTAGGATCAAAAGGAAGATAACAAATCATTAGAGGACCACAGGAAAGGGTTGAGGTTGAAAGAGTTGCCATAGGCTGCCCATGGAGTCAGCAAGAAGTGACAGGCTGACAAGGAGACGCACACAGACAGAGAGAGCACGCTGCAAGCATCCTCAGCACCCAGAGATCTGCTTCTCAGAACCCAGAGATGTAGGTTAACCTGGCTGAGGAGAGCTTACAAAGGTGAAGGGAAATGTGAATAGGAAGTACTGATATCAAGTACTGAACTTGAAAGATGTGTTGTCCAGTATTTGGTCTGACAAATGGTGATTGCAACATAGGGTTTCAGCATGATGTGGAAAACTGAGTGGGGTACCCCATGACTTTGGGATAGAGATGCTAACGACTGTTTCCATTAAAGGTATATGAATGTGTGTGCATATAAAAATATAATATTTTTCCAAAAGTCTTTTTATATCACCCTTATAGAGTCCCATACCTCATATAATTTGAGGTATGTAAAGAAACTAATCTGTTCTTAAGCTTTTGCATGTCACACTCTGAGTTTCCATTAATTATTTTTTTTAATTGAGCTTCTCTGTATTTTATAACACTGTGTAACTTAGAGGCTATACTTTATATAATTAATGTTCTTATTATCTTGTGTAGATTTATCAAGAGAGAACCACAGAGAAACCATGGCTAGGGTCATAAGGAAACTGCTGCGTAAGTACATTTTTGTCTCTCTCTAATTCGTATATTCAGTACATCTGCAAAGTTTTGCTTTAAATGTTATCAGTCTATTTTTCTTTTAAATCTAATATTGGTATTGTAGAGCAAAGCAAAGAGGCAAAATCTGTTGTCATGAATTGTATGGAAACACAAATTACACGATGTTTTGAACTTCACAAGTAGATAAAATATTTCATTGAGTGTAGTTAACTCTTTGAATTGAGCTTCATATCAGATAATACACTTTTTGTTTCCATTCCCACGGTAGACTATATACTCGACAACTCAGAAGATGACACCAAGTCTTTATTTCTAATCATAAAGGTATAATAGTAATTTTTATATGTTTTATTTTAATTTTAATGGGTTGACTTGTTTTACATAATGTAAAATCATTTGTTTCTAGATCATTGGTGATCTCTTACAATTCCAAGGATCTCACAAGCATGAGTTTGACTCACGGTGGAAGAGCTTTAATTTAGTGAAGAAGTCAATGGAGAACAGGGTCAGTATCTTGTTTACATAGTTTTGTTAGGAAAAAAAACAACCTTCTTAAAGTTTTAGTTTTGACTGTTTTTTGGCCTGAATGTCTTAATGGAACTCTGCATTTATTCCTAATGAAATTGATATAAGTTACAGTGGGCTGATGTATCATTAGAATATGCCTGTTTTCAGAAGGTTTCAAAGCACTGTACAAATGTTAGTTAAACCTCAGAACATCCCTTTTTCTATACTGAATATTGATATTATTAATGATAGATCTTTATGTTAATTTGCTAGTCACTAAGGAACTACATGTTGGGATTTTTTCTTTTTGGTGACTTATCTGCATGGAAATAACAGTCCTTGGATGTTAAATTGCTACTATTGCTAGCACTTGTGAAGGACTAATGATCTTACAATCATATATGCCAATTAAGTTGAGAAGCATATAGGAACCAAACTCTTCTCCCTTAGTTTAAATAATATTTAGCACTCCTCATCAATAGATCTACAAACACTTCTCAAAAGAGGGTAAACATTGATATCTACATTTTACAGGTTGAGAAATTGAGGCATGGGGAGTTTAAATGAGTTTCCCAATGTTCTGAGAAATGAAATCTAGATTATTGAACATGATTCCTGAGGTAGAGAGCAGAGAAGGCAATCTTTGAGGTAGTTAGGTCCTCACGCATTTAAAGTAATAAAGAAAATGACCAAGATCATAAATTAGGTCAACAGCAAATGTACAGCATAATCATTAATGAGAATGTACTCTTGTCAGTCAAGTCCCCCATAGACATTCACACCAGTAGCATGTGGCTACTGCATGTTAAACCATCTGTAGGTTCTTCTTTGAGAGATATCCCTGTGGGTTCTTCACTGTAGGTCAAGGCACGTCCCAGTGTCTTTGATCAGAGATTTGTACAGCAGTACTCCTCCGGGCTGCGCACATGCTGTGCCTGCCTCTCGAGCTGTCAGTGTTTGAACAGCACGTGCACAGCCTGGGCTCCTCAGTTCCTTCTCTACAGTCCCTGGCTAGAGACCGAGTTCAGCAGTGCTCTCAGACTAGTTAGTTAGTTTCTTAGTTTAGTTACATAGTTTTAGTCATTAGAGTTACCAGTTAGACAAGTTACAGTGGAGCCCTGCTATAATGCGACAAATGGGATCCAAAAAATCCCATTGCACTAAATGTGGGGTCGCTTTATAGAGGGGTGTCAGTCCCTGACAGGCGGGGGCTGCGGCTTCTCTCCGTGCTGCCCAGCAGGGGAGAGAAGCTGCAGCCCCGGGCCTGCCGGGGACAGAGACTGCAGCCTGGGAGTTCTCTGTGGAAGCCACTGCCCCCCCACCTGCCAGGAGTCCCCTGTCCCGGCCAGTACAGGGCTGCTGCTTCTCTCCCCTGCTGGGCGGGGGAGCTGGGAGAGAAGCTGCGGCCCCACACCTGTGGGGACAGGGGACTCCAGGGCTGCAGGTGCCAGAGTCTCCTGTCCCCGGCAGGCATGGGGGCAATGGCTTCCAGGGAAGCTGCAGCCCCATGCCTGCCGGGACAGGGGCCCCCGGAGGCTCCTGTCCCAGCAGGCGCAGGGCCCCGACTTCCACAGAGAACTCCCGGGCTGCAGTCTGCAAGATGCCAAAGCCGTGTGGCTGGAGCCTGGGGCCTGCTGCCATGCATCTGGAGCCGTTCATCCTTGCCGTCCCCAGCTCTGCTGGGCTGAAGCACAAATCCTGAGCCCCATTGCCCCAGGGAAGTTGGGGAACTCACTGCCTGCCTGCTCCTCCAGCGTTGTGCCCTAGGTGTTTCCAGAGGGGGGCAGGGTCCAACCCATGCTGGCAACCCCAGCAACCAACACTAAGGTGGTGCATCCAGGAGCAACAGGGAGGGGCTGCTACTTCGCCACTTCCCCCCCCTTCCATCACTTTCCAGGAGGCTGTGGCTGCAAGAAAAGCCCCTGGTGGCTGCATGTGGCCATAGGGAACACATTTGAGAAAGGCTGACTTAGATGACTGGCTGGTCAGAGACCACTCAAAATCTAAAGTCTGGATCAGAATCATGTCCATTTTCCAGCTGTTCACCTGCTGATGAATAAGAAGAAATCCATTTTCATAGGGATAACTTCATAATGTCACCCAGAATTCATAAGCTGTGCAGACACCCCAAAATCATCACACACTGTTACCTTTCAAATAATTGTAAAAATAACTTGAATAGTATCTTTTATTCAAATATTTTCTAAGGAGTTTGAGTTATATATTTTTCTCTTTCTTGCTCTGCACAATAATGTCTGTTCTCTTCTCATTCTCCAGAGGAATTTGTGCAATATTCTGTTTTTAGAATTATGTGACATCTGCTGTTCTGATGCACAAACAGGGATGTAAATGAAGAGTCGTGTTAGTTTCAAACTCCATTAGATACAAAAGGGAAGAAGTTTGCCAAACAATAGAGTACTTTCTTAGCCTCTTAAAGGGCATAATGAAATGAAAACGCCTCATAATCCTGCCTGTTGGACTGGAAGATAAGGATGCAGTAAATTACTATATCGAGACAGTCTCCCATCTTCCACATGTGTTTTGTTTGTAACACAGTGGCAGCACTTGATATTAGATTGATCAGAAGTTTCATCTAAGATCCTAAAGCCATATTTTCACTAGAGATTTTCTGAAACTTCCATATTCTTGCTCTAGCACTGATGCTGTTCCCCTGTGGTAAAGCAGTAATGAGAGATGTAATAAAAGTGTGATATATAGAAGTGCTGGTAAATACAAAGACAAAGTAGAAAAGTAAACAAATGACGGAAACCAGGTTTTTGCGCTTAAATGTGGATACAGTTACAACACTATGCAAGGGTGCTGTTTACATGGGGCTCTGTCATATATGCAGTAAAAGAAACTATTTTCCAGAAAAGGTCATTATCAGGACAAGCTGTAAGGAATTAAAAAAAAGCAAATTTCATTCATAAACATAGCTCTGATACAGTGTAGCAAAGCGGCAACTCACCCCGCGGCACCTCACCCCGCGACGCCTCCCGCTAGTCATCCTGGGAATTAGCTCATCCAGCCTCTGGAGCGCCCTCTGCAGGCCGCAGTCCCGCTTGCCACTGGCCCCATGTCCCTCCCTGAACCCCAGTGCCCCTCTTACCTAGGGTGCTGCACCCCTGCAGTATCCCCACAGTCTCAGGGTCTCCCCTCCCCAGGGAACCCCCACTCCCTATCCCCACCTTGCCTCAGTCTAAGCAACTGCCAATCACCACTTGCCCCATTCTCTGGGGCAAACTGGAGTATAATTTCCACTCATCAGCAGCAAGGAGTGTTTGGCCTGCTGCTTCTACCTCTGTAGCTATGGGCAACCCACAGTACCCTTTGTTGGGCCTTCCCCAAGGCCCTGCAGCCTGGGGGGTTCCAGGCCAGAGCTTCCCCAGCTCCTCTAGCCTTGCCCCAGCCCTGCTCCACTCTGGGTACCTTAAGGTTCCCCAGCAGCCAGGCCAGTCTTCCTCTGCAGCCAGAGGAGATTGTATCTCTGTGCACCAAACTGAGTTGAGCCCTTTTATCAGGGACAGCTGGGCCTTAATTGAACCAGCCACAGCTGTGACTGCTTTGCCCTCAGCTGCCTTCTGCTTGGCTGCCTTTCTTTAGCTACAGCCCCTTTGCAGGGCTGTTTTAAGCCCTTTTTCCTGGAGTGGGGCAGCTGCCCACTACATGCAAAAACAAGGGGCCTGATTCTTCTTTGTACTAAATGTCTTTTTATATCACTCTGGTAATCTTACCCCTACTGAAAAGCACTTCTTACTCTGTCAAAGTCTTGTAAAGGAGCCCTAGTATAAAAGTGTCGGGTTTCTTAGTAAAGTTTATAAAGCAAGGTTCTGCAACAGATTGGTTTGAGATACTGGCATAAATAAAACATGAATTTCAAAATAGATTCTGACATTGAGGGCGTCATAAACACTGCCACAAATAGCAAAAGTTTGGTGCCTGCTCAGTGTTAAAATTAAAAACTGTTTAATATAGTGAGCACAATCTGACCCCGAGTGGGTATCTGGTGTATCTGTGTAAGAGCAGAGTCTAAAATAGTGCAACAGGGAATACCAAGTGGACTTGTATTGAAGAACAGTTTGTAAATGTTATCAAATGGATTGTATGAGTTTTTACTGAACAAAATCATTTACTAAACAAGATGTTTAGTGTGCTGGGATACCTTACAGATAGAACACTGTTGATTTTTATCCTGCATGCCCCAAAACTTGTGTCACCAAATGCAAGCACCAGCCCATGAGAATGGTTAAAGAGATGATGATGAAACTTTGAAATGCAAGAGTATTATCAGTTTTGCATGGAACCGGTAGGTTGACTTGATAGGAAGTGCAAAATTGTTCACCTTTTAAGTCCCATTTTAAGTACATATGTTTAAATGAGTTTCCTTTGGGATTGCCTCATCACTGAGGTATACCAAAGCCTCATGTCCCAGGTTTTTTGAAGATGTGGATAGTGTGGCAGAACAGATTATCAGCTAATTTTGTGCAGAAATAAACACCTCAACGAGACTCAGCAATGTTCTGTAGCATATCAAAGAAAATAATCTTAAATTGACTATAAACAAATGCCAGATTTCTTTGACTAAAGGTAGTTATGAAGGGCACATGCGAAGTTCATCTGGGCACGAAATATAAAATTTTATATATTGAGGCATAAGACAGCTTCAAATTGCTGAGGGGTTAGGGGAAAATCTTTCACTATGAACTGGTAATTGTGTTAGACAGATAAGCAGAGTCTCTTTTTCCTTCTAAAGCATACATTGCTTGGCCATTGTCAGAGATCAAACACTAGACTAGGTGGGTCACTGGTCTGATTCAATATGGCAATTTCTATTTTCTTAAGAAAGTTGCGGGCAGTTGTACAAATATCTAAGCTGTTGCGGGGGGCTTATCTCGTTGCCGGTAGAAATGAGGCTTCACACAGGTGGCTAGTTGGAAAGTGGTGAGTTTATTGAGGGGAGCGGCATTCCGTGCTGGGGGGCTTCCCGGCCACACTGCCGCGATACAAGATGTCTGACACACCCAGGCGAAGCCCAAAGAGGAAGCCAACAAACAGGGGCATGTCAGCACAGATATACCCATACCCATTTGCATCTCATACATACTCATATCTCATTTGCAAGCAGCAATCTGATTGGTTACATGCTGTTCAGCACTTGTTGATTACGCAGTCCTGCCTCAGTTTCCCCATCTAGTTTCCCACGCATTCATTCTCACACAGACTGGGTAAACACTCATACAGCTGGGAACTTGTTCCCAAACACACAGATAACAAGGTCATTTTCCGATTAATACCACCATTACGCCCTCTCCTGGAGTTGACTCAGAAGCGTAACTACGCCCCTAGTGGTTTGCCCGTCACAATTTCTTCCGATCCTTACATAAGCAAATTCATGCCATGATTAACACTGTGTAATAAGGAAGTGATATACAAGAGTGCTGTATATGAGTGGTCATTCTTTCTTATCTCCAGATGTATGACATGGTCAAGGTTAAAAAATTCTGTGTATAACTGCATCCTTACAGTCAGAATGTCTCACTGTAGAACCCGATGATAATATATATTGTGTACAGAAAACATAAGAGGTGAGAGTTCATATTTACATAGCTAATGTCAGTGTTGAGATTTGGACGAAATTACTTCGATTTTTTCCTTGCAGCTTCAAGGAAAGAAGCAGCATATTAGAGCCTTGCTGATTGACAGAGTCATGTTGCAGCATGAGGTAATGTACATTTCTGGGTGTAGTACCAATTTTTAGTTACTACTGTACTAGGAATGTTAATCTGTAACATCTTAATTAACTAAAACA